>OW679194.1:150846609-151173871 GCA_940337035.1 Agriotes lineatus
GTTAGTTGAAGAGACAAATTTTCTCTAGAATTTTAAGGTAAATTCAAAAATGTAATAATATACCGGGTGTTTTATTTAAAATAGGAGTTAATAAAAAAAATAGAAAAAAAAACAAAAGAAACCCACTTTAGAAGTATTCAACTGGAAAATCACCTATCTCACATCAATACACATTAAAAATGTAAGAAAAATGTAAAGTTTAAAAAAAATCGTTAGAGCCGTTTTTGAAAAAATCGAAAAAAACTAAAAAATCACAAAAGTAAACACCTACTTCCGGTTATGCGATTTTCTTCAAAAGCTTGCTGTCTCATCTACATAGTACACAAAACTTATATATGAACTTTCAACGCCATACCTCTTTTCGTTTTTGAGATATTCTGTTCACAGACAGACAGACAGACACACAGACACACACACAGACAGACCAATGAAAAAAATATGTTTTTTGGGATCAGGGGACTCTAAAACGTGAAGATCCGTTGAAAACTCAATTTCGAATTTTTGGGGTGAATCCAATACTTCCTTTATAGTAAAAGGAAGTAAAAACATATTTAGAATTTAAATGTCGAGAAAATGCCATTAATAATTCTGTTATATGGAAGGAATTAATAATAATAAATATTTATAATAAAAGCTATAGCGAAATTTCTCCCAGCTTAGAGGATGTGGGTGAAATTAATCGATCTTTTGTTCCCGTATGGCTAGCTCAAACAATGAATGAATACATTTTTGTAGTAATAATATTATTTTCAAACTTATGCGACTTGGTTGACAAGGTAACTGCGTTACTTATATGGCTAGGCATAAAAGTAAATTCTACTCCGGCGTGCCTCGCCCGGACCTGTCTGACATGCTTACGCTCGCTAGTCAAACGAATCCGGTCTCGCCACACAAAGTATCACGTTTACTTCTATTAGTATACTATACTATTAGAAAAAGCTCAATACAAAATTTACTTTTAAAGCCGTTGAAAATATTAAAATTATTAAGGTTTGTCTCCGGTATCAAGTCAAATGTTATGGGATTCGATGGTATTAATATTATGAGGTTAAAGTTATGTTGTTAATTTATAATACCTTTTATTACACACATAGTAAATGTTTTTATGCTTAATAGCGTATTTCCTGAAGCGTAGAAGAATGCTAATGTCACCCCTTTGCCCATAGTTAAAGAACCAAAAAAATATAGAGATCATCTCTGTTAACATTTTTCATAACACCTACATGTTATTTGTCAATAACAGAACTGTCAACCTGACTGAAAAGTTTCCCATAACAGCCATGGCTGTTATACACTTAACAGCCTAGGTCGTTAAGAAATAACAGAACAGTAGCATTTTAACATTGGCAATACTGAAATGTATAGTTGGTGACATTGTAAGTCTATGTCAAATTCGAGGCTAGCAGATTAGATTTTGCGTCAGTCTGTGTCAAAACTGACGCAAAACCCAACCTACTAACATCAAATTTGACATAGACTTACAGTGTCACCAAGAATACATTTCAGTATTGCCAAACGTAATTTCTTCCCATATGTGACTCTGATAAGACGAATTTTTTAACACCCGTTACTAATACTATGTAACTTTTACATTTAAATTGCTCTAAAACTTAAATTTTTGTAGGTGTTATGAAAAATATTCAACAACATACGGCCGTTATCGCATCTAACTAACTCGGATAAATTCATTAGCCTCGGCCTGGCGACCTCGGCCACAAATTTATCCTCTTTTGTTAGATGCTTACTAACGGCCTTATGTCGTTAATAATTATTATGCTTAATAGCGTATTTCCTGAAGCGTAGAAGAATGCTAATGTCACCCCTTTGCCCATAGTTAAAGAACCAAAAGAATATAGAGATCATCACTCGGTTAACACTTTTTCATAACACCTACTTGTTATTTGTCATTAATAGGACTGTCAACCTGACTGAAAAGTTTCCCATAACAGCCATGACAGCCAAGTATCGAAAGATAAAAAAACTGATCCTCAGCGGGCTGTGGAAATCAAACGTATGAATAATATGTTGGTGGCACTGTAAGTCTATGTCAAATTGCAGGTTAGCAGGTTAGGTTTTGCTTCAGTCTGTGTCAAAACTACATTTATTCATCACCATTAATTCTCTTTTTTTAATTTATTTAAAGTGTGGGTTAAGTGGCAGAACAGAAGGTTTGCCCTGACAAAGCTTTCTGAACTTCGCCCTTTGGGAATATATTTTATCTACGACCACTACTAAAAGTAGGCCTTTTAGCGCTAGCTTGTTTCACTAAAAGTGACGTTTTATAGTTTACCGTGTTTAAAGAAATCAGCTGTTTACTTTTAGCACATGTGCTAAAAGTGACGCGAGGTTCAAAACTACAATTTCGAACTGCAAGTGAAGTCGTAAAGCTATTCTAGTTGCTTCTTGCGTTACAGGTAAAGCGTTTTTGAAATAATTAAAGCGTTATGTAATGAATACAGTCATATGTGGAGTATAAATAATTAAATTTCGTACCTGTCCTTGACAGCACGGGCGTGGCCAAAACAATCGCCAGCGGCGTAGGCTACTATTCATTATGATGCAGCGTCGCAGATGCGAACCTTTCTTAAATCGATATTTATGGATTAATAACGGTAAAATTAAGGTCGTAGATAAAATATTGTATGCAACGCGTGCTAAAAGTCGTTTATGCGCGAGACATGTTATGAAACTCAGCCTTCGGCTTCGTTTCATAATTTTCATGTCTCGCGCATAAAAGTCGACTTTTAGCACTTGTTGCATAAATAGCTATTATTATACATTTACATGTTTTATACTATTGTGTTTTTGTATCCAAATAAATATGTTTTTATTATTATTTTTTTTTGTTAAACACTTGGTAATGCAACTTACATGAATTTGCAAATAAAAAATATTAGCGACGGGATACCAATTCAGCGCAATTTCAGCGCCTATTGAAGGTGTTAGAACAGGCAGCATCGGATCTGTGTGATGCAGCTACATTAAACACAACGCTGTCCCTTTTTGTTTTTCACAACATTTCAACATTTCTCTTGTATCCTGTATCCTCGGCTATAAACGCTTAGTTACCGGCCTAATGTCGTAAATAACCCCAGTTAGAGCAAACATAGACACAGTTTTTTTATAAGTGCTCACCGGAATTTTCTCCGTTTTGTGATAGGTAGATATATAATCCGCATAAAAAATATCGCCTTCCTACAACAAATAGTTTTTGAGTTATATAGACAAAAGACAGACAGATAGAAGACAGACAAACAGAGAGACACACAGACAGATAGACAGACTGACAGGCAGATATAGAAGCACACACACAGACGGAATTGAAAAAACCCTGTTTTTCGTCATCTAGGCACCCTGAAACGTGAAGATCTGAAAAAATCTCGATAGGTGATTGCAATACTTTCTTCGTATTTTAGATGAGGGAAGCAAAAAAGAAAACTTGTGTAATTTTAGTAAGATTCTCATGTAGTAATCTGAGTATAGAACATTCATGTATCAAAACTTAATTAAAAGGCACGGGATGTCACAGGTGTGTGTTTCATGAATATGAACTTCTCGGCTAGTATATCTATTGTTAATAAGGATAATTTGCATACAGTGTTGTTGTGTTAAATTAAACGCTTCAGCTTGGATAGTATCGACGCACTAAAACTATGAACGGTGGTTAGCAAACCTGGCTGATAATTTCACTTACGTGTCCCCACAGAATTTACTATGTTAATCTGACGACCAAATTAGGAAGTTTGAAAATTATGTTTGGGATCGACTACCTTGCCTTGAGCATGTTACTGGGTAAATACAACTTTGGAAACAAAGTCAAGTAAACAGTCTCCCGCAAACCGTAACTGCTTTGACGCGGTTTAACAGGAAACGTTTGTCGTGAATTTATGCTTTTGTTCGTATGCGTGAACATTTTATATCAAAAGTCTCCTACCTTATAGTGTCCACTAGGACATGGAGGTGAGCAGACAGATCTAACGGAAGCATTTGGTCCAAACTGTGTGCTAGTTATCCACGTTAGGGTCCTGTTATTCCAGTTTCCAACTTGTACGTAATCGTATTTTCCATTGCCTAGATGTTGATAATTCATTATGTCGTATCTACCTGGTGGATCGCCGTTTTCATCAAATTCCATTATCTCGTCCTCATACATGAATGATACGTTCATTAGATAGTTCTGTAAGTGTATATTGTGTAGCCACAAATGATATTGAATTAAACCGATTACCTTAAAAAGCGACCCATTGAAAGGAAGAAGTTTTTCGCATACTCCTACATACTTTTCTCCGCATATTTCTTGGTGCATGTTATGCAAAGCGTATGCAAATGTGTAGATAGCTTTAATTACAAAACTTAACTTGTTGTCCTGTTTGTAATTATCTCGTAACTGTTCCGTACCTGAAAAATAAATAATAATTTGTACGCAAATCACTTAGTTTTGTGTATTAATTTTCAGGTAATTGTTAGAGTAGTTTAACAATGTGAAATTATAAAATATTTTACCTATTTTACATATTTATTAATAAATATGTTAAGTTGGTTGATAGTAGTTTACAACAATATTATATTAATTTACACAGGTGATACGAAAGTTCTTGAAGAACACATTGGGATTGAGGTAAATAGTTTTACAAGGCAAGAATTGATTTAAAAATCATCATTTGGTGGGTTCGTTAATTTTTTCAACAATTAGCTTTCACTGGTGAATGCAAGGAATATTTTTTATCATCTCCAACGTCATTCTCGCTTTAAATTAGAAGAACTATATCTGCTGGTTAGTAATTACTAGTGCCATTTGGCATAATAGATAAAGATTGTTCATCTGTTCGAGACCAGACGAACCTGTTCCATAGACTTGCTATTACCTTAAGTTAAATGCAATTAATACAAGAAGGCTTCCAAGCTGTATTATTTCTTCCAACCTCGGCCATTTTTGCAAATTTACAGAACAAATTTGCACAACCATTTAATCAATAGCGAATAACCCAAAATTATATGGAAGGTCTTATAAAACTACATAACTTTTGTGACAGTAATCGCATTGGAGTAATAAATGGGAAGTATGTCAATGGTAAGTCGATATCGACATAGCCTATCAGGGTGATTTCGGCGCCAGTTTATGTGGAATATTAATGCAAAGAACTGAAAAGCTTCTGGGAGAAATTGGTTGCTTTTTTCTTTGCATGTATTTGTCGACTTTTATTGGCGTTATCAGTAATAGACTTTAAGCGATCGCGTAACTACACTGTCACGGTAGTGTAGTGTCATATTCGTGGACTGCTGAGCCTGAGGTCGAAAGTTCGAATCGCGGTCTCGGCAAGATATTTTTTAAAGTTATTGAAAGGTGCAGATGCAAATTTATATTTCTTGTCACCTTTTACTCTAAAATGCCACATTATTGGAGGTCTCTGCATCATCCGCACTCTCCCGTAATAGTGCTGACAAACTATAGACCATCTAGGCTTCACAATAATTATTCGTGGTTCTCAATTTCTTTGTAAATTCTCTTTCGCCAAAGTCATCTTATGTATTTCTAGAACATAATGATAACAAACACACCACCGTTTCAACAGATTACGAAGATGACATGTGTCTTAAGGAGCCGGCGACCGAAAGAGCATGGCAAAAACCACTCCATGTGGAAGTATAGATGAGCGGCTTGCACCGTCTCACCTTGATTAAATATATGTACATATGTGTTTGAGACACCCACATTTTTCAGCCTAAATTTATTATTCGTTGTAACTTTTTTGTTGTCAGTTTTTAAATGAAATAATTCATCTAAGTAATATCATTTCACTTGCATTTAAAAGTTTGCCTTTTATCTTTATCGTGACTTAGTTCTTTTAAAAAAGTTTATTTGCCAAACTGTTTCTTTGGTTGTGTCATACAATTGATTGAGCATTTCTTGCAGTTGTTTAGTATTTGGCTCACAATAACCAGGTTGTCAGTGAATTGTGGATTTGGTAGTTACTATCAATGTTCATGCTATACTTGCATCACCTTGTCTCACACCTCGGTTTCGTTTTTCATTTTTATATGTGCTGTCGTAGTTCCACATATGATTTCAATATGTATTTTTATGTTTATGTTACTCCCAATCTGAAAAATTCCTCTTCGTGAAATGGGAAATATTTAGCTTATTTCATGTAATCGGCACTAAATCCGAGAAATTAGGGTAATAGGAAAAATAACGAAGATTACTATTGCTCATTTTATTGAAATAGACCGTAATAGTAATATTAGTTATTAGCTGTTTTGATTATCTGTGATTCTAGTTAGTTTTGTTACTCGATTTGTTGGTCATGTAATAGTAAACAATTGCTGTTGCCAAATTCATGGATTCTGCAGTCAAAGTTATAAACTCGACAGATGCAGCTCCGATTTCACAGAATAGGCAAAATGTTGGGCATTTCACGAATTGAGCAATGGCACAGATTCGGTGTAACATATATACCGGGTGACAATGAAACTAGAGCCATGCTTATATCCCTTTTATTTAATACTGGATTTGGATGAAATTTAATTCGAGGATCATAGACATAATTTCTGACTGATGGATAGATATAGTTGAAATTCTCGACTTTCGGTTTAATTGCAAGTGCCGTTAACTTTGGTGTTTTAAATAAATTAGCCTGTATATTTTACCTTTTTTCGGAATCTACGATTCAAATTACCTACGATAGTCTTACGAAATTATAATTTTTCCAAATAAAAAAATGTTTATTAAAATTTTTCTTCCTATAGATGGCTGCTACTGGGGAAAATCTGTTCTAGTTGACCAACTGGGCAATCCATTTATAAAATCAAAAGTAATGACATATCCGGTAGAACCGGATGTCGGCAATTTTGATTATATCTGTTCGTCAATTCGACATTATCTTTAATATTATTATAACAAATCCGTTCATAAGTATAGAAGTTAGAGGCATGACCCTGGTTTCAATGTCACATGTGTACCGGCTGTAAGACGATCTTGGTACACCCCCATTTTTGAAATTTTTGTAGATGAATTTTCGAAACTTGGTACATACCATGTCCGTAGTGAATAAATGTCACTTCTGGACAAATAAGTAAATTTATTCCGCTTTAAGTATGTGGTGTGACTGGAAGGTTTATTTGCCGAGCTTGCGAGGCAGATAAGTCAAGCCCAGGCACCTAACGATGCATTTGCTCCTTAGAAGATCTAGTATTTTTTCATCAAACGTTGATAACAAATTATTAATTAAGAAATGTTAAGAAACCAGCAATTATTTAATGGCAAAAGATTTGGTAAACTGATAAATGTAGCCTGCTTTGGAGAGCGTTACTATGACTCCACTATAAACGTTCTCAACAAAATCTGAAAAAAAATTATACAGGGTGTTTTATTAATAATTGGAAATATTTTAACTGTAGAATTCTGGGCTCAAAATATTAATATTTAACCCAAATCACTTAGATAAAATGTGGCTCCTTACTGAGATATAGGGTCTTTTATTTAAAAATTTAAAAATGATTTTTCTCCATTACTTTGACGTATCCGTATCATATTTGGCAGGAAGTGTAGACACTGTAAACCATGCTAAATTATGTTAAATAAACGTTTGTGGTTACTACCAGATGCGTACGACAGGGTCAAGCGATTGGTTGACCCCTCCCAAATTCTACGCCACTGGCGGAATTGCTATTTTAGCACAATTTTTCGATTTTCCAATATGTTTTATGTAAATAACATGCTCTTTCTTCGTAATGATAGTCATTATTGTTCGAGATATTTAATGTTAAACATAAAGCTGAACAGTTATTTTGATTTTAATGTGTATTAATTATGTCGGTGTTTCTTGTCATAAGATTGCATTTATTACGCAAATGAAACTTTAATCCGTATTAACAAAAAAACATAATGTTATTTAATAAAATTTATTGAAACGAATACATAGATGCATTCAACATGAAAACAAATTGTGGTTCTGAAAAGAACCATTTTGTTATAATCTAAATAAAAGAACAATTTTAATAACACGAAAATATCAAAAACCATTTGTAATAAATGTTCAATGTGACCCCCGAACCTCAATAAGCTTATTAATTCTTTTCCGAAACGATCTTCTAACTTTAAAAAATATGTTTGGCTGATTGGCAATAAAATTAGCGGAATTTACTATTTGCTGCCATAGTTCTTGACGATTATTTATGTCTTGTGAGTATACCAGCGATTTTTTGTTAATACAGATTAAAGTTTCATTTGGGTAATAAATGCAATCTTCTGACAAAAAGCACCCACATAATTAATACACATTACATTCAAAATAACTGTTCAGCTTTATGTTTAACTTTAAATATCTCGAAAAATAATGACTATCATTACGAAGAAAGAGTATGTTATTTACGTAGAAAGTATTGGAAAATCGAAAAAGTGTGCTAAAATGGCAATTCCGCCAGTGGCGTAGAATTTGGGAAGGGTCAACCAATCACTTGCCCCTGTCGTACGCCTCTGGTAGTAGCCAGAAACGTTTATTTAACATAATTTAGTATGGTTTAGAGTGTCTACACTTCCTACCAAATATGATACGGATACGTCAAATAGTTTTAAAGTAATGGAAAAAAATCACTTTTAAAGTTTTAAATAAAACACCCTATATCTCAGTAAGGAGCCATATTTTACCTAAGTGATTTTAGTTAAATATTAATATTTTGAGCCCGGGATTCTACAGTTAAAATATTTCCAATTATGAATGAAACACCCTGTACATACATCTGTCAATCCGTTTTAATTTGGAGAAAAATTGTAAGCGTATTTCGCACTTACAGATAAGTTTCATGTTTTACTGACGTTTGAAGAAAACATGAATTATATGATTTGTAACTAAACAAAGTTTCTCAAAGTGGTTTTTGGGACGAAGTTCAAGTTTTTCAAGTGCGACCATATTGGTACCAAGGTAAGTACCTTCAATATTACCATTAATAAGGAGTCTACCCATATGGTTTATTTAAATCTGCAACTAATAGAATAAAAATTACTGTTAAAAGAAAATTAAAAAATTGTATTTCTATTTGAAATAATTTTTCAGGAATTGATTGTCAAAGCATTGAAAATCATTTCTAGTACAGTATTGTCGATCATGATATCGTTCGGCGTAAAGGTTGGTGCAGCAACTACATCTTTTTGGCATTTTTCATAAATAAATCTCTTGCAGAAATTTCCGACGTTTTGCATTAAATTCACTACAATTGTAAGCAATTTTTAAAAAATTCAATGAAAACATCGGTAATCCAATATAGATGTTTGACGACGTAAGAGTTCCATTTTTACTTACTTTTACAATAAAGGAAGTATTGGATTCACCTCAAAAATTCGAAATTGAGTTTTCAACAGATCTTCACGTTTTAGAGTCCCCTGAACCCAAAAAACATATTTTTTTTCATTGGTCTGTTTGTGTGTCTGTGTGTCTGTCTGTCTGTGAACAGAATATCTCAAAAACTAAAAGAGGTATGGCGTTAAAACTTCATATATAAGTTTTGTGTATTATGTAGATGCGACAGTAAGCTTTTGAAGAAAATCGCATAACCGGAAGTAGGTGTTTGCTCTTGTGATTTTTCAGTTTTTTTTTCGATTTCTTCAAAAACGGCTCTAACGATTTTTTTCAAACTTCTAATTTTTATTACATTTTTAATGTGTATTGATGTGAGATAGATGATTTTCCAGTTGAATACTTCTAAAATGGATTTCTTTTGTTTTCTTTAATTTTTTTATTAACTCCTATTTTAAATAGAACACCTGGTATATTATTACATTTTTGAATTCAGCTTAAAATTCTAGAGAAAATTTGTCTCTTCACCTAACGCTCTATTTTGCACCATTTTTGTAGAATTTGTAATTTTTTTAAATTTTTGACAAAAGCTTAAAAATCTAAAATCAAATTTTTGGCCAATTATAAGATCACTGTAAAAAGAAGTTGTGTGCGTGTATCACACCAGATTTTTTCAAAGTCACCTGAATTAGATATTATCATTTAATTAGAATAAAATTAAATATAAAATTTTTAATCAAGTGTTATTTTGATTGTATTTGTCCCAGTAGCAAAGTGAGGGGTTAAAATCAAAAGTTGGTATCAATTTCGCTGAAACCAAAAGTGGAAAAAAATTGCCGATATGTCAGAAAATGAGATTTATTTAGTATATATGATAAACTAAGTTTCAAAAATTTATCTAGTACACATTGTGACACTAAACAATTTAAAAAATCAAACTAGGGGTGCAAATATGTTAGCCTTCCTAATAATACTGAAACAATAAAAGGATACCTACAGTTGGTAATACAAATTATATCAAATTTAAAAAATTACCGGCGGTGGGTTTCCAACTACAGCGCCTGCGAATGCGATTTCATCGGTTGACAGTAGCCCGCAAACAAACCGCCCGTTCATCGCATGCGGCCACTCTGGACCTCTTGCATTCGTTCCATGCGGCAGCATTAAACTGAAAGCATTTATCGTTTCTCCCTTTTTTCTCTTTTACAACATTTACCCTGTATCTGTTGGGTTCCATTTTCGTCAAGGGTAAAGCCTGAGCTATGATCAAAGTATTACTTTTATCTATTTCTCAGTGAAAGCAAAAATATACAAAATGTTATCTTTTTTAGATGCTCGCCCTGCATATGTTGGGTCCAAAATGCCCTATTTCGTCAAAGGCAAAAGACTGAGCAATGCGTAACATATTATTTTCATATAAATAATAGTTTCTGAGTCGCAGCAAAAATAGGCAGAATTTAACTTTTTTGGGGTGGCCACCTTATGCAGTGATAGGCAAACAGTTGTCAACAAATGAAACAAATATTTAGAGTTTTAACTTTTATTGAAAATAATTGCGAAAATCCATTTACTAGCCAAGATACAGACCCACGACTACATGCGCATGTGAAACGTGGACAATTAGCGTAGCAGACCAAAACATAGAAAGCAGGTGGGAGAGAAAAATGCTAAGATATGCAAACTGAAGAGTGTTAGACAAATTAAGAGGTATAGAGAATGTATAAAGAAGACAATAAATTTCATGAAAGCTTAGAGGCTGAGGTGGTTGAGACACATGTGGAGGCCGTTATAAGGAAGCAACACAAAGATTCCGTTACACGGAAGAGTGCAGGAGACAAGAAGGTTGAATATGGCAAACAGACGAAAGTTGCAAAGTGCAATCTTCTTTCATAGAATAATATGTCAGAGAAAACCCTCATATCTATTTCGCAAAATCTCATTTCTTGAAGATGTACATTAACATCAATATCAGATTGAAAGGTACCCTCACTACCTCTGCATAAAACTACTTTATTTGAGCAAAGCTATAGCTACCAGTTATTTAAGTGCTACAACTCTATTCCTACTGAAGTAAAATTATTGTCCGTATCCTCATTTAAAATACGTTACCGGAAATTTCTATTTGACAGCCACTCCCTAAATTAGAAAGATAGTAGATTGGAGAGATAAAATCACTGACAACAAACAATGAAGGCAAATTATTAAGCAATGGGCCTCAAAGGTCCCTAGATGACCAAAAACAGGTTTTCTCAATTTCGTCTATCTGGCTGTTGGGAGTATAATACAAAATGTATTTGTTGGAGGAAGACTATATTCTTCATGTATATTATATACCTTTCTGACATAAAACTGAGATCATTTCGGTACGATATATCGTGTGTCAGTTTGAATTAACTGAACAACGTTGAAGTCAAACAACTTTTTTTCTTTAACTTTCGAAGAAATTAAATTTTGTAATTTTTGGAATATTTTTCAAAATTTTACACACCAAGGCTTTTTTGTAAGGATTCTATTTAAACGGCTTCTAAAAACTGTGATCTACCTCTATTAATAAATTACTTTGACAAAAATCCTGCAAACTTTCTTTTCTTGCTTAACTGAGGAGGTTTTCTTTATACAGTACTTTACTTTACTTTACTTTATAGAGCAACTGGAATCTCTTAATTTGCTTACAGTACTTTTTATACTTTCTCCAATCTGGCATAAGTTAGACATTGATTTATTAAGTGTTTTGTAACTAAATTTTTGGTTTCTTATTTAATCCTTGGTATTTGTTTTCTGAGGCATATGTTTGCTGTGTCGTTTCTCTTATCGATTTTTATAATTGCTCGTATCAATTTATGGCTTGTCTCAAACTAAAATCTATTTCACACATTTGTATTTAGAATTTCTTCTCTTCTTGTAGGTACAATAAAGTCGATTCCGTTTTCCACGTTTTTGTTGGGCGACAACCATATGCACTTTCGACCAGACTTTGTTCTGAACAGAGTGTTTGATGTTGTTAATGTATCTCTCACCACATAATCTAACGTTCTTCGATACGTACATGTTGTATACATTTTTGGTCATTTACTACCTATATAGACAAGTCAATCAGTTGGAAACTGATATAAACAGTACTTGCCGAAGCTATCTTCGGAACAATTTTTGATACGTCATAGAAATTGATTATTTTCTGCAGTTGTGATGACGATTCGTTAGTATTTAAGATGAAAACATTAGAAGTTAGCCTTTTTGTAGTGTGAGGATGCCGTATTTTGAATTTTTCTTTTAGTTCTAAGCTAACTGGGTTTCTTTTGTTTGGACAGTTAACTATGCATAACCAGTGGAAAATACGATATAGTACCCTCAGATTTTGCAGTAACTATTTTAATCGTTAAACGTTCAGGAAATATACACAATTACTTTGGATTCTAGATAATACTAGTAATTAGGGGTGGTTTAGAACCATACCCATTCCGATTATAAATCTCACCCCTTTCTAAAGCCACAAAATACCGAGACGTCTGGCGCAGTTTTATTAATAAGCATCGCGTTAGATTAGACCCCATCTAACACGCTGTATGAGGCCTCCTGACATTGATATAGGGAGCTTTTGTCTTACAGTCTCTGAAACTAAATATTCAATATAATCCCACAAACGTTACATTATAAATGCTTCGTGAACGGAATGTTGTTACAGACGATACAGTTACACACTTCATTAACCTGAGGAGAGAACAAACTCGACATGCATTGTTCTGTTGTTGTGTGTGTAACCCCGAAATAAATATGTCGATGTTCATCTTCAAACAATAAATTATGTTGAATTCTAAGATTTATGCTCAGGGAAATGTGTATCCGGGGAATTTTCATGAATTAAGAGGAATATTCTAACTTTATTACGTCGCGTCGTTAAATTAATGCATGCAGTTAGATACGCGTACGCACATTTATACATTTTATGAGGTATGTAAGCAAAGAAAACTTACTAGATATGTATAAGGTACCTCAAAACGTCAGTCAAAGTCAGTGCATTTAACTAGTGATTATATTCTTTCATGCAACTCTAAAAAATGGCAAAAAAGATTTAATTGGTGGTATGTCCGTATTCACCGATCGGATTTTTAATGGTTTCATATCACAAGCAATTTATGGTACAGAACACAGCTACATATTCCGGCATGCCGTTACATATTAATGAAGCTTCCGCTGTTATACCGACATAGGGTTGGTTTTGATGCGGTTCTTTAAAAAAATAAGTTTGTTGAGTATCATAATCATAACTCTATAATAAAGCAGAACACGTCCCAAGGTCAAATAAATCAACTCCTGGTCTATGAGCATAGGTATTGGGGGCGTGGTCTTGATATTTTCTAAGAGCCAGTAATATGGAAGGAGAGAACAATTAATGCTCTTGTTAGGGCCTACACACATTTTTTACATTACACAGGAATGTTTGTACTATGTATACATAAATATTAAATCTGCAAATAACCTAAATTCGGAGCTTTGTACAAAAATATGGTTATAAACTTTTTGCAAGTGGACTTTACTACCTCTAGGAAGAAAAGGCGTCGTGCATCACGTGACCACAATTCGAGGTTGGAGGTAATTGTGGGCGTTGTCTTGATATTAGCAGCGTTGCCAGACCTGGTACAATTCTACGAATCTGGTACATTCTGAAACCGTTACTGCAAAAGTATATTTTTTAAAATATTTCTGGTACATTTTCATCCTCATTTATTAGATTAGACGAAACTGTCAAAAATAAATTAGCAGATCAGCCAGGCAAAGCGGAATTGGCAGACAAAATACGTCTTATTTATTTCGTACAGTATCCTCACTTAATAATACAGTATCCTCATTTAATACTAAGAAACTGGAAACTGCAAGTAAAGCAAGAGAAAAAATTTTCGCAGAAGTGTATTATAAATAAACATTAATACTACAAACATAGTGTTTAGTGTTATGTTGTTTTCCGTTAATTATTGTACAATATTTTGAGAACGTCTGACAACACTGTTACTACACGCACAAGGAGGCTGTGACATCATCATTGTTGTTGACGCCATTAGCTGCTTTCTCGTTTACGTGCAATTTGTTTGCGTTATTAAACTGTAAAAGGCTTTACGCAAAACTTCCCTCGTCGTTTGTCGTTTACGTTTGTGATGGCAGAATATTGTTACGGTGGGTACAAGACGTGTGCATCGCCTTTGTGCAATAAAAGTGCAATCGTAAATGCAGAAGTTTGCTATTTTCGGTTCCCAAAAGACTGGCGAAGGTAAGTTGTTATATTGGAGCGTTATTATATAGTACCTTTGTATATTTATTTATGTATGCACGTATATAAATCCCGGAAACACTAAAAAAGGCTATTTTTTAAGATGTTTAATCTGGATTAAAAACTGCGGGTTGGAAGAATCCAAAGAAACTTCCTGTATAAATTGGTACGATTATAGACTGTGTAGCGCACATTTTGAAGAATCAATGTTCTCCAGTCTGCTTAAAAATCGCCTGAAGAAAACAGCAATTCCAACATTGTTTGGTGATTTAAATTCAGGTTTGTACATATTCAATACTGTTATATATCGTTTACCATAATAAACAATTAGCAAATTGACCATCGATTTATCGTTTAATACAAAATAATTTTAGGTGCTTTATGTCGATTGTTAATCACATCATATTTTACAGGTGCGTTATTTGATACGAATGCAACACCTTCTTTTCTTAGATCGTCTAATCCTGCAAATGTTTCTGCAGGGTTCGAACCCCTACCATCAACATCTACGGCCGAGGTTTCTAAACATGTGAGTTGTTCTTCAGGTAATAACGAATAGTCATAAAATATTGTTGTTTGTTAATCACATAATATTTTACAGGTGCGTTATTTGAAACGAATACAACACCTACTATTCTTAGATCTTCTAATCCTGCAAATGTTTTTGCACGTTTCGAACCCCTGCCATCAACATCTACTGCCGAGGTTTGTAAACATTTGTATGTAAAGCCTCTATGACACGACGCTACATTTTACGCATTTTATAAAAAAAATATTAAGCATTGTTTCATACAGAAAATTGACTGCTACATTTTGCGCGCTGACTTTTCATGTAGAGTCGTGTGCAAATAAATCTGGGACAATGGTTTTTTTTATATGTAAATTGAGTTAAGATTTGAAGCATATCTCCATGGATTTCCTGCTATCAGAAAGAGTTACTTTAAATTTTGACACGTAAATGAAAATGTAGGTCTTTCTGGTAGCAGAAAATCCATGGAGATATTCTTCTATTCTCAATTCAACCTACATATGAAAAAACCATTGTCCCAGATTTATTTGCATACGACTGTACATTATTTAGAAGTTGTTCTACATTTTCTGGTAAATATGCGTGTAAAAATGTGCAGAAGTATCGTAATCAAACTAAACTGCAGAGCATGACGCGAAATGAAAACATAACCTGCATTTTATTAGCATTGTTTAACTTCCTGATTAATAATTAATACATAGCAGCTGGCTGAGGTTAATGTTAAAACATGTTAAGGACGAATTAGCAGCTATTTACAGTTGAAACGCCTTCCTGCGGTGAAAGAACTGGTCAAAATTGTGAGGTAGAAATATATTTCAGCACTTAGTGCCTTCTTCAGTCTACATATATAAACAGGTTAAAAAAACAACACGTTAAAATCTTGCATATTTATAAAAAGACAGTTTTTACGGTGAAAATATCATTTTCCTCCTTACTTATGTATTAAAATCGTTGATTAAGAAAACACAAAGAGGCGACTGCTAAAAAGAAATGATTATCTGGTGTTTTAATTAAAGATCAAAAGGAAAATTCTAGGAGTTTAAGAACGAGGACTATTTATCAGGCACCATGTTGACGAAATTCAGTGAAAAAGTGTAGATAATAAAATTAATTAATTACTATGCACATCTACAGTTATTTAGTAAAATAATTTTAAAAATTCGTTATGATTGTAAAACAGTGTGTCTCCATTTTGGTTTTCGTAAAACAGGCAAAAATTAACTAAATGTAGCTTTGATTTATGGGGAATTTAATTCAGAAACATAGTAATTAAAAGCAAAAGTTTTTGTTAGTACGTCTTGCAATACAAAGTTTCGTGCAGCGACATTCGTGATTAATGTGATACTCTAAACCTAGCCTCAGAAAATAGCTAACAAACATGTTTGGCTAATTATAAGATCTCTGTAAACGGCAGTTGTGTCAGTGTATCACACCAGATTTTTTTTGACGAGTTAATTGTAAAACATTTGCAAAGTTGGTAGCACTAATTGCCAAATAACTAATTTCGCGTTTATTTTGCTGTCAAATTCTATATGCGGAAGTATATGAGATTTTATTTTATTAATTTATTGTCAGTAATAATACCACGAGGCGACTGAATTATCAAAAATACTTCTGCTTTCTCACGAAACGGGTTGCTTAGAAACATCACGAGCCGAAGGGCGAGTGGTGTTTCTACAAAGCAATCCGTTGAGTTTGTAAGCAAAAGTATTTGATAATTCTTAAAGTCGTCGAGTGAGTATTTGATTAAATTATACCATGAATATCAATAAGGGAATTACACTAAAAATGTATTTTTCGACGACTGACATCGAAATTAGATTTTTCTCACTGTCATTTGACAACAGAAAGTTGACATTTGCCGCTGAGCGTGCGTTTTCATCACTTTGCTGCTCGCCGAGCGTTTTGGGTTTCCGTGTGAACAAAATAGGTAGCCACGTTCGAATGTTTCCTTGAAAATGCC
This sequence comes from Agriotes lineatus, assembly GCA_940337035.1. Lineage (NCBI taxonomy): Eukaryota > Metazoa > Arthropoda > Insecta > Coleoptera > Elateridae > Agriotes > Agriotes lineatus. The sequence goes on from OW679194.1 coordinate 150,863,658, forward strand.
CATCATTTGTTGAAATAATCGCGTCACATGTCATAGACTGCGCGAGTAATGTTAACTTGATTGTCATTTAATTTTTGCGATAAAATGAAATCTGACATTTTCCTTTAATAATATGCTCAGTCATCGAAAAAATAGTATGTATGTTCCGAGCTAAAAGTGCGCTTGCCGCTTTTGCATGATTGCTGCTTTCGACTTCGTCTCAACCAGCAATATTCATGCGCAAGCGGCAAGAATGCACTTTCAGCTCTTAACATACAATATACAATTAATGCGTATCCTAAAAAATTTGTTGGAAATGGCATGACATTGACAGCTGACAGCTCAAAATTGAAAACACCAAAACGATAACACCACAGTGTTTTCACTTATTAATACGTGGCCTGAATAGGGATTTTGTGCATTATGAATGGTATAATCACATATAATCTCATAAGAGCATTAATTCTTTCTGGAAATTTTTTCATATTAATTTGGACGTTGTTGAAATGCACGAAAAGTAAAAAATAATTTCCGGATATGAATTAATGCTCGAATGCAGATTCGGTAAGAAAATCGTAACGACACAAACCCTCACAGTTAGGTTGGTCTACCTATAGGATAGTATCTATTACTAATAAAATTGTGGCTTTCGATAGCCTAAATCTGTCTATAAATTCCATATCATCCCACATTTCCAAATGAATTCTATTACACGAAATACTTTTGGTCTACGAGACATTTCAATAATACGTAGTATATTTCATTACGAGTCTGGAAAAATCCATTTCTGGGTGTATAATGATTATAATGAACGATATTTTTTATTATACTTATCTAAAAACAACGTAGGAAAGGTATTTTCAAAGTAATAATAATACATCGTAAAAACAGTACAAAACATGATTAACATTTCAATAGCAACGATTTATTTCTTATTAATTTAGGGCACGGAAAAAAAGCGGACATCGGGAAAAGTTCTGAAAAAGCCACATTTACGTCATTGCAAAAACAGATGAAAACAAGGTGTTTTCAGAGAAGTAAAATGAAAAACTTATTACATCTTCATCATCAGTTAGAGTCCGCCCAACCTAAGATAGGGACAGGCACGTCATCATTGCCAGGGTGCGCAGTGGTTTGGCGATTATCCCGATGGGCAATGGTTACTTAGCAACGGCACGTTTTTAAATACGCGTCCTGTTACCAGGGGGTTTAGTAGTTGATAGGATATGCGATGAGTTCACTTGTATCCGTGTACGCCACTGCCAATTCTTGAGGCGCGTGACGTAACAAAAATCCGCGCAGCCGAACTGTGACGTGCCTGTCCCTATCTTATGTTGAGAGGACTCTAAGAGATCATCAAATATCTAAAATATATTATCCATATCAAATAAATATAAATTTCCACAAAAATAAACACTTTTAATGATGATGTGAGGTTACGACATCGCTGTTTTACTGCACACATAAGCATTAAACTTTAGTATTAATGGTTTAAACGATACCCTAGCTTGGTTTAAATTTACTTAAGATTGTAATACGCTATTGGTAGCTAATCTACAGTTTAAACTCTACTGTGTGGTTTAAACTATGATTGTAATACCGGCCCTAAATACCTTCAGATAAATTCTTTAACCTAACCTCAGAAAATAGCTAACAAACATGTTTGGCTAATTATAAGATTACTGTAAACGGAAGTTGTGTCAGTGTATCACACCACATTTGTTTTGACGAGTTAATTGTAAATTATTTGCGTTGTACTTCTCAGGTTCTGACATTCAATGATTCTGAAGAAGTAAACCCTTCACAGCCGGCTGATTAACGATGAATTACATGAACAGTTGTTATTTATTTTTTGTTTTGTTTCTTCTATTATAGCGACATTTTGAAGATTACGTAAGAAATACACAAAACCGTGAGCTATTGCAGGATCTGCCAGAAGATACACTTGCTTTCATGGATGTTAACCCTTCACAGCCGACTGATTTTCAGGTATGTTGATCAACGATTAACTACACCAACAATAATTACTTAATGCAACAATTTGTTTCTTTTATTATAGCGTCATTTTGAAGATTGTGAGCTATTGCAGGATCTGGCAGAAGATACACTTGGTTTCATGGACGTACAGTGCAAGCATTGCGGGGCCTTACATTTTGCAGCAGAGGTAAGGGGTCGTCGCAGGGAAGAATTCAACGACTGCTGTAATTTTGGCAATGTGAAGCTCCCAGACCTGCAGTTATATCCCAAACAACTGGAACATCTTTTGAATGGAACTGATTCTCGCTCAAACAATTTTCGCAAGTACATTAGGAATTACAACAGCAGTTTGGCTATGGCATCAATGGGTGCAAATATAGTTGCTCCTCGTGGAAATGGTCCATACTGTTTTAAAATACATGGTCAAATATACCACAGAGTTGGTCCGTTGTACCCTGATGTCGGTAATAAACCTGCATACGGGCAAATATATATATTAGATTCTGAAATGGCGACTACTGAAAGGTTAAGTAGTATTAAAACACAATTGCATGAAAAGCGTAAAGTAAGTTATTTTTAATAAATATTATACACCAAGTGAATTAAACATATGTTTATTCAAGGAAAGATATTGAGCTCATGAGCACATAGTGCGAGTGAGATCATATCTTTGAGTTACTAAATGTTTAATTCACGTGGCGTATATATGTTTTTATTCAATTTTGACGAAATTTTTAATAAAAAATTTAAAAATACTCAAATTAAGATATAAATTTGCCTATTCATTATCGATTTGATCTAAATTTTAGTAATTATATATTACACACTACAAAAAGAAAGAATAATTGAATGTAAATATTTTTGTAGAAATAATAAAAATATATTACTCTTCATTGACACTTTTTTAATTCTCTAGTGAATTAAACCTTTTTAATTCTCTAGTGAATTAAAATAAATTATACGTTTTAAATGGTTTTTGTGTGATGAACCCTTTGTTTAAGCCAATCAGGTATTTTTTGTAAAAAAAGTAGGTAATAAAATGGACATTTTACTTACCATGTTGATTCACACACCACACAGAACAACGCAGAAGGAATAATTTCAAAGGCCACGGGTGACGGTTGACTGACAATGTTAGCTAGCAACTACTGAATTTTCAGTTTCTGTAGACGGTTCTAAAATTTCCCCGTAGGGCAGTACCTTCCTGGACAAATGTGTATCGTAAATTTATGTTTTGGCAGGACAATTGGACTGTAAAATAAATTTTGCAAGTAATGACGGCTCGAATACCAGAATTCAAGGAAGAGATCGAAGACCTGATGCTGTAAGTAAAACCGCATGTTAACAAATTGCAAATAACAAAGGCAACCGCGTCTCCGTAATCCGAAGCTTAAATAAACAAGAAATGAAAGATAAATGGTCCCTGCCGAAATGTAAAGGAGGCTGCCAAATAAAAATATGAAGGACTTTTTATTTTAAAACGAATATTTTAACAAAAATTTGAAATAAATAACCGAATGCGCCATGTAGCTGCTATAGAACAATGCAGTTTAAATTGAAACTAATTGAATTAATAACAGATTCATCCATTTTCAAGTAAGGTCTATTCTATAATGTATAATGGTTATTTATATTTATACAGTACAGTAAACATTGCGATTCCAACCTTTGACCAAAATTATTTAAACAGATATTTTTGTCAACTACACGGAAAAATTGCATGTTCAACACATTGGAACATTCCATGCTCACGTAAAAAATTTTCATTTGCTGGAAAACTCTCACTTTTCTTAACTTGTAGAACAATCTACTATTAATTCACCAGCGATTTAAGAAGAAAATTAACTCGCTACCATATAAAAATTATAAACAGTTACTTATGGTTGCTATTATAGAGATAATAATAATAATGCCAGTTTAAAATGACAAAGAAATAATAACAGTAACGGCGTGACTGGAGACTTGAGTTACCGCATTTATATTTTTATGACGCTCAACGCCTCAACGGCTTAAACCTGATAAGAAACACAGATTGGAGGCATTGCATTGCATATGTATAATCTCATAAGACCATTAATTATTTCCGGATTTTTTTTTGACTGCGGTCCAACAATGTCGTATTAATTAGGACGCCTACCAGAGGCGAGCGTTTGCTTTCCAGAGACTTGCCATTTAAAAATATATTTTTTCTATAGCACATGTTAAAGTGTGCTTTTATCAACTCAAAACAAAAGGTCAAGTTTTACTTTAACAGCAAGGGTAGATAAAGTAGCACTTTAACATCAAGGATAGATAAAGTAATTTAATTTTCTAACTTTTGTTTAAATTAAATATGACAGCTTCGTATTATCGTAGCAACCCCATCTAGCTACTGACATTTTGAAATGTGATTGACTGTCCTTATTTTCTTTTACAATTGTTAAAGTTCTTGCTATAGAAAAAAATGTTGTATTATACACAAATAAATTACTATTTTTCTATAGCACATGTTAAAGTGTGCTTTTATCAACTCAAAACAAAAGGTCAAGTTTTACTTTAACAGCAAGGGTAGATAAAGTAGCACTTTAACATCAAGGATAGATAAAGTAATTTAATTTTCTAACTTTTGTTTACATTAAATATGACAGCTGCGCATTATTGTAGCAACCCGATCTAGCTACTGACATTTTGAAATGTGATTGACTGTCCTTATTACTTCGACACGAAGTGTACGAAGTATTGAAATTCCCTCATATCGAAAACCACTCTGAGTCAAATATCTCTAAAATTCGAGCCAACCGACTAATGAACCCACTATATCAAATCTCCGTCTCGGCGGTGCGGATCTTTTGGTGAAGTTCCCAGCCCACTAGATCAATCCCCCGTATTGGGGGGGCGCCTAAACGTGCTGTGCGGGGGATGTATGTTCGTATGTGTACACGATTCCGGTCGCCAGGAACCTTCCTGAAGTCTTGGATCGTTTTCATACGATAGGTCCTCCGAAAATGAAAGCAACATCAACGTTTGAGCTATGGTCGTCGGCAAAAAAAAATTTGTTTGTTTTTTTTTTATAAATGACTGGTTCATAGCATTTCATTGTATTAGCGAAACGGAGTGATGCTGAGTATCGAAGTATTCTTGGAAAGCACGGAAGGGCGCTTTTCTTGGGTGGGGGGTACCGTATATTTTTCTTTTGAAATTGTTAAAGTTCTTGCTATAGAAAAAAATATTGTATTATACACGACGATGAAGTTATTTCTATCCACTCTTGAATCATTAACGTCTCGACTTCGTCTCGACGTTAAACGATTCACTCGTGGATAAAATTTAACTTTATCGTCTTGTATAATAAATTACTATTTTTTGAACTTTTCCTCACTGGCAATCTCTAGCGTGCTTTTAAAACTTTCTTTAGTGCAACCAAAGTTATAAAATTCGTGCTACATTTTAAATGCGGCATATGCCGCGGGTTTCAGCTAGTAACATTATGAACGATAAAAAATAAAAGATAAAGGCTGTTAAAGAGATTCTATTTATTAGCCAGGAAGATCTAGTTAAAAAATACATTGTCTGAAATTATCTTGCGAATCTAAATGTGGAGGGCACCATTCTTTTTGCGAATTTATTACTGAAAATTCACGAATTTTATGCGTACATCCAAGGCGGTCTATATTGTTCCAGGCCATGGCACTGCCTGTGATGCCAGATTGTGTGCTAGGCCATTCCAAGCCACACTAAGTTTTGTTTGTTTGAAATATATTTGACATTAAAAACTATTTTGACAAGACAGGTCATATAAGTTCCAAAAATGCCTTTGAAGTTTTACGTACCAGGCTGCAAGTCAACTTACGCTTCATCAGTTACTCCATATGTTAGTGTGGCCAAGTTTCCATCTAATGGAACGGTGGCACAAAAATAGAAACACATTTTGCATTTAGAGAACTGGCAGATTGGAAAGGCTTATGTTGTGTGTAAAAAGCACTTTAAAAGTGCAGATATAAAAGGTACTTGTTCTGACTGTAATATTACTAGCTTCCAGGAAAGTTAATTTGAAGAAATTACTGTTTTAGATGAAGTCAAAATTAGTAACGATTTACTTGTAATGGAGAATTAGGTACCTACCCATTAGGAATTGTTTTTAAACCAAATATTACGGTGAAGTGACGCACTGTGATGTAAATAGCAGTGATTTTATGTTTTTTTTTCAACTGGAATGCATCACAATGACAGGGATAGTGCACTGACAGATTGTTTATTTAGTGACCATAACTAGTAATTTTTTGTTAAAGGTTGGTGAAGCCATGTTGCCAGATTGTGGTAGGCCATTCCATAGGTCACTTTATAGGCCCAGTGTCATGGCCTGGAACAATATAGACCGCCTTGGTACATCGCATCTACAGGTTTAGTTTTGAATATTTTTCATTGATTTTCAAACTAGTGGAAAGCCTATTCTTTCTAAATGTAGACGATATCAAATTAATTTAGAAATTATTTTTAACAAATGATACAGAAACTGATCAAACAAAGCGTACCGGGAATGCGCGGTATAAATTTCAGCATCTAGATATTTTGAAAACTATTACAGATAAATGCATACATCCCGCGTATGAAATGTGTAGAAAAGAATGAAAACATTTTTAGTGGAAGAATTAGCTGGATGGATTTATTTTTGTAAGCTGCGTGTTTTGATTTATACGCGTGTCGCGCCCCGCCGGTCACTGATTTTCACCATGTCCCACAAAACCACAGGTCCCATAAATTTTCCTTTGGCATTCCTAATTTTTGCATAAGATGGAAGTCTTTTGGAACAGTGCTTATGGTGTGCTTATAGTATAATATTTATTAGAAAGGATTCTATATTAGTTCAATATGCACTTACTAAAAGGTAGTAGTATATCTTACTAAACTTCGGCGCCAGTGAACTTCTATTGGATTTGCAAATTTGGTATTCTTTTAATCTTCCTCTTATTTTAGGCCAGCGGACTGTTTCAACCACAAAGTGGTTCTGTGAGCCCTCTTTGCCCTTAGGCCGGGTAGGTGGCTGGCCTTACTCGGTATTCTTTTAGCAGTTTCAAAAAGCACCTCTATAGTACTACAAGTGGCACGCGGAAACTGTCCTGCTTATAGAGGCCAATTAAGAGATTCGAAAATTCTTCTATTAGTACAAAGCAGTATAGAATACTAAAAGAACATTTTCCATACTCCTGCAAATTTCAATCGCATTTTTATAGATCTTACTATAGTAAACTTCCATTGGAATTGCCAATTAGGTATTCTTTTAGCAGTTTTAAAAAACGCCTCTATAGTACTGCAGGTAGCACACGAAAACTGTCCTGCTTCTAGAGGCCAATCAAGAGATTCTAAAATTCTTCTAATACTATAAAACAAATAGAATACTACAACAACATATTCCATACGCCTATGAATTTAATATTTCAATCGCATTTTTGTAGATCTTACTAAATACAGGGTGATTTATAACGGGAGGACCAAACTTCAACAGTTTGTTGGGGAGCTCATTTTGAGTAGAAAATGTCATATGAACATAGATCGTATACCATTTAGTTACCTAACTACAAGAGATCAAAGTTTTATTAATGTTGCTGTACATTTATCAGCTTAGTATGAAGTAGACAGCGATTACACAAACAAAATAGATTAATTTTGCATAAAAATAATATTTGTTACAACAAATGCTGAAAATGTGCTCCTTCAGCTCGAATGCGTCTGGCACCGTCGAATCAGTGAATCGTATACAAGAAAACTTACATGATTATCATTACGAACTTCATTTGATGCGTTGTTAATTCTGTCACGTAGTTGTCCACGAGTGTTTATTTCAGCATTGGACACCAGCTGCTTTAAATGTGCCCAAAGGATTTAAATCGAGAGATCCTGGCGGCCAAGCAATGGAATGTCCACGTCCAATCCATCGACCAGGATAGTTCACATTTAACCATGTAGTTGCTTCTCTTCCATAATAGGGTGGTGCACCATCATATCGGTACTACATGCGCGGTCGAATATGAAGTAGAGTGTCTTCTGACACCTCATAAAGTCTATTCTCGAGAAAATGTGGGAATCGCTCTGCATTTAAGAAATCATCCAAAATGTTGATTTCAAGCAATTAATTGTTGGAAATATCAGCCCAAACATTCACACTAAAACATTGCTGAAATCGAGATTGATTGATAGCATGTGGATTTTTGAGAGACCAAAAATGATAGTTGTGCATCGTATTTATTCCGTCTTTTGTGAAATGAGTCTCATCAGACCACATCACTTTGGTAATGAAATCTGGGTCATCATTAGCTTGTTGTAACAGCTAGCGCCAAAACTTCAGACGTAGACCATAATCTCTTTGCTGCAGTGCTTGCACACGTTGAAAATGGTATGGATGTAGTTTCTCACTATGTAATGTCCGCTAGACAAAGTTTTGGGAAAGATGTAGTTGTGTTGAGATGCGTCAAGTGCTGACTGTCGGATCATCAGGCGCTGCATCTATCACATTTTTTCCTTATCAACATTGTGTCCAGCATGAACACCATCATTATTACCTACATTGTTGTCCCGGTTTCTCGTAGTCTTTGAAATGTACGACTAAATACTCTTCTAGAAGGCTGGTGTCTATTTTGATATCTACGTTGGTGTTCGATAGTCGCTGTACCAAAACCTTCCATTTTGGAACAATTAACTTACTTGATTCAAGTTTATTCTGCCTTTCGATGCAAGTTCAACAAATAAATTAATTAAAAATGACACATTATCAATATTGTAAACAATTGTGCTATTTGGTTTAATCGCTGTTAACTTGATATTATTAAGAAATTATTGATATTGTGAATTTACTACGACATTAATAAAACTTTGATCTCGTGTAGTTAGGTAACTAAATGGAATACGACCTATGTTCATATGCCATTTTCTACTCAAAATGACTTTCCCAACAAACTGTTGAAGTTTGGTCCGCCCGTTATAAATCACCCTGTATATGCAAGTATTATGATATGACACTAACAAGATGTATAATAGATCAATTTGATTTTTAAAATAATAACATCTTAACCATAATCATAACATTTTAAATTCAGTATCTCAAAAAGACTTTATTAGTTTAGAAGCTCTTAATTTAAATTACGATCTATGGAAAAGACAAGATACATTTTGTGTTGCAGTGCACCTACGTGTTGTCCGTAATTAATTCTACGGGCTCCATTTCAGTGCAGTTCGCTCACATACTATCCGTTTCAAAAAGCAGTGCATGTGTTTAAGATGCGCCAGATTTTTTCGACGAGCCCTTATGAATTTTCATCAACACATTGCTTATGAATATGTATATCTACACAGCAAATATGAAATTTTTATGGGAGCGATTTCAATCTGTATCTCTATCAAATGGAGGTATCTAAAGACAACCATATTTTTTAAATTCCAAAAGACTTTCAGATTTTGGAAAAAAGGTGATATGTCCATTTCAAAATGGAGTATAGACAAATGTTGTCTAGAAAACTGTTTCAACAAGAAATAATAAAACCAATGATCAGTGTATCCTTAATCTCAGTGTAAATTCGTAATTCGCTCTTATCTAAAAGGTGGGTAAGAATATAAAATGAACCGAATACGTTATTGTAACTAATATTTAGATATCCTGAAAAAGCTTATTTTGATTATCTTTTTAAAAATCATATACCGCAAACGACAGGCTCCATGAAGTTTCCTTTGGCATTCCTATTCTTTTCATAAAATAGAAGTCTTATGGAACTGTGCTTATGATATTTATTGAAAAGAGTTCTATACTAGTTCTTCCTTGTGCATCTACGAAAAGGTAGTAAGTACATTCCACTAAACTTCAGTGCCAGTGAATTTCCATTGGAACTGTGAATTAGGTACCCTTTTAGCAACTTCAGAAACCGCCTCTAGAGTACTACTAGTAGCGCACGAAAACGGTCCTGCTTTTTATTAGAAGTTAGCCAAGGGCTAATAAAGCGGTTTAACTTGGTAATTACAAGGTAAAAGGTTCAGGGTTATTTCAATTCCCCCAACTGGGGGCGGGCTGCTATAGGGACCTTGCGTCTCTCTTCAGCCAAGAACGGAAATTATAGACTGGATGAGAGAAAGGCGGGAGGGGTGGAGAATGGAAGAGAGTTTAGAAAAGATGGAGAAGTACTTCCCCGGCATTCGCCTCAGAGAAGGTACTCTGTTGACTCAGGAAAACCACCTAAAAACCTGAATCAGAGCACACGGCCAGGGTAAGCGAACCCGCGACTTTCTGAATGCTAAGTAGACGTGATAACCACCGGTAATTACAATTTGTAAATCTGAAAAAAATATAAATAAAATTTAAAAATCTTATTTCACTAAACGATTAATTCACCCTCTACAACGTAAACAATAATTTTGCTTACATGAACATAAGTTCCAAAAAACTTCTCAAAATTTATATGTTTAGATGTAATTGATTCGAATATTTATGAATGAAAGCGTTGATAAATGCAACATTTTAGAACAGAAAATATGTAATGCATAGTAGTTTTATGTTTCAGCTATCGTTTTAAATACAACCACCATCACCCTTCAAGGTATAATTATACCATTTATAATGCTCAAAATCTCTATTCAGACCACGCATTAATAAGTGAAAACACGAGGTGTTATCGTTTTGGTGTTTTCAATTTTGAGCTGTCAGCTGTCAATATCATGCCATTTCCAACAAGTTTTTTTAGGATACGCATTAAATAAATTTTTGATGTAATTCTCTTATTGATATTCATATTATAATCTAATCGAATACTCATTCGACGACTTTAAGAATTATCAAACACTTTTGCTTACAAACTCAACGGGTTGCTTTGTAGAAACGCCATTCTCCTTCGGCTCGTGTTGCTTCTAAGTAATCCGTTTCGTGATGAAGCAAAAGTATTTTTGATAATTCACAGTGGTCTCTTGGAATTAGTACTGATAATACCTTTATATGTATAGCTGCTGTGTTTTCGTTCTGAGGATTAAAATTTTATAATACGAACAATGATTTTTAATTAGTGTAGATTTTAATTAATGTCAAGTACCATTCAGCTTCCTTTCATCACATCACTTTAGAGGTTAACGGGTGTAAACATTAATCTGCAGCTACACGACTTGCAACAGCAAAGGATATAATTCTTTCTCGTTCTCTTAATTTTCTAACAATATTGCACGAAAGTCGTGGTAACTGCTAAATTTGTTAGCAGTTGTAATACTATAAAAACGAATATTTCACCACACGAATGTAATATTTCGTACCGAGTTCAATTTGCAAGATGAAGTGGAAGCCTGGCATCTGCATGAATGACATTTCTTCAAATTCAACCAAATATTTCTGTATGACAATATAGGAAAGTCATTGTCAAGTAATTTAAAAAAATATTAAAGCACTAACCCAAATTGTTTAGTTTAGCAAATCAATTTAATCTCTTGATAAATAGTCAGTAATCTTTAAAGTGCTATAGCTTGAAAAGCTTTTGAGGCCACATATTTATATAAAACTAGTGAATCACCTGAGCTACGCTTCGCTTCGCTAATTACACGATTTGATTAAATTTTTCGTACTTTTTTGAAAATAAAAACTGGCCTACGATCTAAGTCTAAAAATTAAAAAAATTTTAAGCTATCATACAATTTAATCGGTCCAGTATCTTCGGAGGAGATAACAAGCAAAGATGCATACAAAGAAAGAGACCACCGATTTTATGGTATAGATGTTTGACTTCTTTCTTAGCCGTAAGAGCGTTTCTAACGAAATCAACCTTTTATTAACAATAATAGAATACAACGCAATACAAAGTATATGGTGTAATTATGCTTTGATTTTATTTAGGTTTTATAAACTTTTCAAAAGCCTAAAATCGACAAGTAAAGTTTAAAAATGACAAAGATGGGTATATTATAAGACTCAAAAAATAAGTATTTAAAAATTGGTATACATGTATTTTGTTGATAATGTAAATATAAATACTTACAATTAGCAAGTAAAAAATCTGGTGTGATACACTCACACAACTTCCTTTTGCAATGATTTTATAATTAGCCGAACATTTAATTTTTAATTTTTAAGCATTTGTGAAAATTTTTCAAAAATTACAAATTCTACAGAAACCGTACAAAATAGAGCGTTAGTTGATACGACAAATTTTTTCTGAAATTTTATGCTGAATTCAAAAATGTAATCATATACAGGTGATCTATTTAAAACAGGAGTTAATAAAAAAAAAGAAAAAGAAAAGAACCCCATTTTAGAGGTATTCAACTTGAAAATCACCTATCTCACATCAATACACATTAAAAATGTAAAGTTTGAAAAAAAGATAAATGTCGGATCTGTCATTTTCAGAATATATATATATATATAATAGGCAAATGTCATTATGTCATTCATTTGACATTATTTCAGTTAGGTAATGACGCCACGGAAATAGTGTCAAATGTATGACGTAATGAGTTACTTATCCCACTGGAGTAGATAAAATTATAAACGCCATGTCAGATAAACGTCAATGTACTGACGTTCAAGCTTTCGCTTTTTCGCATGTCATTTGATGTTCAGCTGTCAAATATTTTCATTTTATAACCAGTTACGAAAAATGTAACGTTTCGAAACTTCAGTCAGTTTTTAAAAGATAGAAATGGTATTATTCCTATATTTGTAATTCTGCTTCTTTAATGAATTTCCTTTGTTAAAAAGGGGCATACTATAAGTGTTTAACTTTTCGCATATACTTTTGATCGCGGTAGTCTCGTTTTTTGTAAAATTATATAAACATAAAAAAAGCCCTTTTAAAGGTAGCATAACTGATTAAAATTTGAAATCGATTAGAAAACAAATAACGACGATGTAGGGGGATACAGGTGAGAAGTGAAGCACACTGTATGTAGAAAATTGATATGTGAATTTGTAGAAACTACATTTGCTGAGAAAGTTCCTATTTTATTTCTTCCCTGGAGTCTATACTGAGAATTTCCCAAGAGTGCTCAATATTGGAAACAGTTTCATATTAAAATTGTCGCTTTCAAAGTATCTTAGTGCCGGCAGATGTATTTTGGATAATTAAGGATATCTGCACCTACGATGTGATTATAATTGCAGTATTCTTATTAATAAATAATTAGTTCTTCTATAAACTTGAAATAAAAGCGTAAGTAGGTGAAAATACCAGGGCATTTTATAGTTCTTGGTCTTCTAAAACCCCTAATTTAATGCTTGGTTGTAAATATCTTTCAGCGCCTACGTATTTTTGAATGACCTATTAGAAGCGTAGCGCCAAAATTATGAAATTTTTATATTGAAATGATTTGTAAAGTTGAAGAACCATTATCAAGGCTTTATTTAATGATAAATCAGCGCCTAGTATTAAACAATTTTGCGACATCAGTATAAAAATTTCATTTGCTGTTTTAATTATGCAGTGTGAGCAAATTTTTAAATTTGTGGCTACAAGATCATCAAGGCTTCATAGATATGGAAGGTTTTAAGATATTTAAGTTAACTTAATTTTTCAAGTGTGTGTATGACAGTGTTGAAAAAGATATTTGCGAATTTTCAATAATGTAAGATACGCAAAGCTAATAGTAATACATAATACATTTGTTGGAACAGCAGACTATAGACAAATATTCAACCAAATATAATAAAAATCAATAACCAAAACGAAAAAAGATAGAAATACAAGCAGACATGAAAAGCTTAAATATTACTTTCTTGATTTAGTTACACTAATGACGTAGTTTTTTTTTGTTGTAGTTTTTGTGTAATCATGTTGGACAAAGTTGGCTATTAAAAATAATATTAGTGTTTTAGATTAGTCCATACTAGCTTCTTAGTCCACCACATAGGTGGCCTAATACAAATATCTTTTTACATTTTTAAAATTGCATTGTAAATAAAAAAGTTTGAAACGAGGATATTTTTAACGTCTTTAGTAAAGAAAGCGCATCACAAGAAAAACCACATTTTCCAGATCGAATAGTGGTAGAAAAGTGTTGTACAAAATAGGTAAAAATATATTATTGTTTCTAATAGTACTCAAACAGTAAATGAAAACACTTAGAAGTGCGAATTATATTAATTCGTAAAGGAAAAAAGATATCGCACGCAGAATTCCATTGTTAGTCAAATGCGTTACCCTTTCATCTAAGCAAACTATCTTATGTGTTTGCATATCTTTGATTTATGAAGGACACGGTCACGAAATAAGTAAGTATTGCCAATCGCAGGCCAACTGCACTCGACTGCTAACGATGAAAATGTATCATGGGCAGGTACACAACAGTTATCAGGTCAAGGTATGTTTATTAAAATTTCTTCCTTACAAAAACAGAAGATATTCACAAGCTAGGATGCCTTGATGTCAATTTGACGTATTTATCCTTTAACAAGCTACGGACAATCGCATAGAAAATTAACTATTATTACGTTGGCAGTAATTTTCAAGTGTCGTATCCATAAACGTTCCAGAAAAAATTATTAGAAGGTATTTATTGTATTATAAAATGAGAACGATTTGTTATAATCTACAGTTTAGAATCTGCATGATGGAAAAGTGCTCGGTATTAGGATATACAGGTAAATTAGGCGAAATTGTTATCATGCTTATTGAATTTATGAAATTAAATTACGCCAATGTAAGCGCATCACGATGAAACCTAACCTACAACTTAGCAGTGTCAAGTAGTTAGTTATTGTTACAAAAATTGAAATAAGATAAAAGTATATGTGTTATTCAAAAGTACTTTAGAGTGAGAAGGGACAATGATCTGTCCGTACCCTGTCAAAGGACAAATACGTTAAAATGACATTAATACAGCCTACGTAAAACTAAAGCATCTTAGAAATTTACAACAGCTTTTGTCCAAATATGTTTATGATCGCATTGTATTTAATGCTTGTATTAAATGCTGCGCTCTTTCGTGATTTTTTTTTCAATTACTCTATTTTGTAAAAAACACGCCAGCTTAAAAAAGTAGGATAAGTACCTTTAATGAATAATAAAGTTAAATTTGAGCAAGTATGTTGTAGTGTATCTATACGTTAGCGGTACTAGAGACACAACTAGGTTCTAGGGATTTTGTGAGCGAAAAAGTAACTAGGCCGGCACACCGGGTTCTGGTGGCAGTTAGTAGCAGTTAGTACGTTGTTTGTTAATGTTGAGATGAATATCTTGAATAAAGAATTATCTTGAAGCAGTCTGTTCCTTGTAGTGAAACCTGAGTACACAACAATTCTGGCGACGAGGTTACGGGTTAAAGAACACCAGCAATTTGGGTTTTTGGCGTGGTTAAGTCCGAAGGAAGTTCACACAAAGGAAAGGAGTAACAACGACAATGGCACTAATTGGTTCGATCGAGGCATTCAATCCAAAAGTGGACGATTTCGCTATGTATATGGAGAGATTTGAACAGTTGCTTTTATGTAACGGGATTCAGGAGGACAAAAAGGTTAGTTTGTTCTTAACCTTAGTTGGCGGAGAGACATATGCCCTTATTAAAGACTTGGTGGCCCCAGATTTGCCAAGTGCTCGCAGCTTTACATCACTAAAAGCGACATTACAGAAACAACTTACTCCGACACGTTTAGTGATCGCCGAAAGATAGAAATTTTACATAGCGCAACAGGAAGCAGACGAAACGGTGGCTGCCTTTATATGGAAATTGAAGGGGTTAGCAAAGCATTGTACGTTCGGCGCCTTCCTAGCAGAAGCACTAAGGGATAAATTTGTGTGCGGTCTTAAATCAGAAAGCATCCAAAGGAAATTACTCTCCGAAAACAACCTAACGTTTGAAACTGCATGTAATACTGCACTATCAATGGAATTGGCGGAGCAGCAGACTAAAGTATTAAATCCAAACGTGATCAACAAGGTAGATATTCCTTCAAGACAGGAGTTTGGGAAAGGGAAACACCGTCAAGGGAAATCCAGTAACAGGTCTCCACAGTTGCCTGAAGAACAGCAGCAGCAAGGGGCATCGTCCACAAGTGAGCAATACTCTAAGGCGTGTTGGTGTGGAAGAAAGCACAACCCTATAACGTGTTCAGCAAAAAATTGGAAATGCTACGGATGTCAGCGTAAGGGTCATTCCGTTCGAGTATGCTCAAACAGGGCGTCCAACAGGGTCCACACCATGGATGAAGAAGAATTAAATGAGGGAGAGGAATATGTCATTGGGAAAATCAACCTAGTGGGTCAACAGTCCGATCCTCATGCACTGGAAGTGGACGTAAACAACGTTCCCTTGCGAATGGAGGTCGACACCGGAGCCTGCCGATCCGTGATACATATCACAGAGTATCAGAGGTATTTTAAGGATAGCAAATTAGAGCCTGTTAGTTTTAATTTTAGATTAGTGTCAGGGGAAAAGTTAAGATTGGTTGGGCAAATCCGAGTTGCAGTAAAACATGGGGATAACAAATTAACTTTAAGGTTAGTAGTGATAGACACTAAAGATAGGTTCATGCCTTTGTTGGGTAGGGATTGGTTAGATGAGTTGTGGCCAACATGGAAAGACAATATTTCCAACATTAGAAAGGAGGGATCGTTAGTACAGAAGCATAGCTATGATAAAGACAAGTATATAGATAGTATTAAAAATAAGTTTAGTAGACTATGGAACTTGAATAAGTCTTCTAGTATTAAGAAGTTCTCTGCCCAACTTAAAGTAAGAGAGGGAGCGATACCCATATTTCACAAAGCTTACTCGGTGCCGTTTGCGGTGAGGGAAAACGTGGAAATTGAGCTAGCTAAGTTGCAAACAGCAGGGATTTTGTCAAGGGTGCAATATAGCGAATGGGCAAGCCCCATCTTAGCGGTCCCAAAACGAAATGGGGAACTTAGGCTTTGTGTAGACTATAAAGTCACAATAAATAAGTTTCTAGAGGTGGATCACTATCCGTTAGCATCTCCAAATGACATCTTTGCTTCACAAGCATGGGGGAAGGTTTTTTGTGTTTTAGATCTATCAGGAGCCTACCAACAATTGCTTGTTGATGCAGCGTCGAAACCTTTCCTCACGATAAATACGCATTTAGGGCTATTTCAATTTAATCGATTACCCTATGGAGTGTCGAGTGCGCCAGGCATATTTCAATCGACCATGGACCAAATATTATCAGGAATTTCAAATGTCAGTTGCTATCTAGATGATATTTTGATAAAAGGAAACAGTATGCACGATTGCGATCATACCTTAAGGAAAGTTCTTGATCGGTTGGATGAGTACCAGGTTCGGGTGAACTTAAGTAAGTGTGTATTTTTCGAGCACGAAATTGAGTTTCTTGGGCACATTATTAATGCAGAAGGGATCAAACCTACCCAAGAGAAAGTGAAGGCAATTTTAGATGCTCCGGCTTCCGATTCACTAACGAAGCTGAAAGCCTATTTGGGGTTATTAAATTTCTATGGGAAGTTTTTACCTATGCTATCAGACAAGTTACAACCATTATATAGTCTCTTAAAGAAAGAACGTTCATTTGAGTGGTCGGAAGATTGTAATAAAGCTTTTAAATTAAGTAAACAACTTATAGTGAATAATAATTTATTGGTACATTATGATCCCAGCAAAGCAATATTCCTAACATGTGATAGTAGTGCATATGGGGTGGGGGCGGTACTTAGCCACCAAATGGGGGGAGAACCTATTTGGTTTGCCTCCACCACACTTACATAGGCCGAGCAAAATTATTCACAAGTAGAACGGGAAGCTTTAGCCATAATCTTTGCGGTAAAAAAATTCCACAAATTCCTTTATGGTAGGATGTTCACCATTGTATCAGATCATCAACCACTAAAATCCATTTTTGATCCGAAAAGAAAAGTTCCTGTTACTGCCGCAGCTAGAATACAGCGATGGGCCATTATCCTATCTGCATATCGATACAATATAGAGTACAGAAAAGGTATGGAGATTGGGAATGCAGATGCATTGTCTCGCTTACCAATTTTGGGTGAAACTGGGGTATCCAATTTCGTTAATTTTTTCAGCTTTTCTGAAGAATACCTATTCTATTTGGGGAGATTGCACATCATACAAAAAAGGATATAATTGCAAGGTTCTAGAATATGTAAAAACGGGGTGGCCTGAACATGTAAGTGATAAAGAGTTAAAACCTTATTTTCTAAAAAGATCTGAATTATCCGTGGAACAAGATTGCATTTCATGGGGTACTCGCATTATTATTCCTACCAAGTGGCGCCAGCACATTCTAAACATGTTTCACGAAACGCATGTGGGAGTGGTCCGGACCAAAATGTTAGCAAGGTCGTACTGCTGGTGGCCTAAAATGAATGTAGACATTGAGGCTATGATACTACATTGTAAGGTGTGTCAGGTCACTCAAAATCATGTTAGGGAGGTGGGACTTAGCGATTGGCCTAAGTCCACCATAAATTGGCAACGTATACATATAGATTTTTTTCATAAACAAAACACCACCTTTTTAATTATTGTGGATAGTAAAACCAAGTGGCTCGATGTGGTGTAGCTTGAACAGGCGTCCACGTTCGATCAGCAGAGTTAAGCAACGTTGTCTCTGGTCAGAACTTGGATGGGAGTTCCACGGCTGCATCTCTCGGCGCCTCGTGGTACGGCTATCACTGAAAAAAGTTGGTCCCGGCGGTCATACAACATCATGACAGTCGTTAGTGGGGTTGGAAGTCCTCATAACTGCACAGCGACGCCTATAATTGGCCTAACGGCTGTTGGCTGAGTGCAATTTAAATAAATAAATAAATAAATATTATGCCTAACACGTCAGCCGTACAAACGATTGAAAAGTTGTGTAAAGCAGTTGCGGTTTTGGGCATTCCTAATGAATTGGTCAGCGATAACGGACTCCCTTTTAATTCGGAGCAGTTTGTAAAATTCATACAAGCGAACGGTATAAATCCAGTGAAGAGTCCACCCTACCATGCTCAATCAAATGGACTAGCCAAACGTGGCGTTCAGACAATCAAAAGGGCTTTAGAAAAATATCTGGTTGACGATAGTAAAACAAAGCTTTCTTTAGAAATGAAACTACAAAGTTTTTTGTTCACTTACCGTAACACACCGTCCACTACTACCGGGTTTTCTCCCTCAGAAATGCTGTTTAAACAAAGACCAAAAACTCGATTTGACTTACTCAAACCAAACCATGGATATCGAACAAATATCAAGCAAGACGGTCAATTAAAAACAAGAGTCTTGTTTGCGGTAGGGAATGCAGTACTTTGTAAAAGTTTGCAAGAAGGGAAAGATAAATGGCTTGTTGCCAAGGTAGTAAAAGTGCTAAGTAGCGTCACTTACTTGGTAAAAATTGGTGAAACCATTCGTTTCGTTCATGCTGATTCTTTAAAACCCCTTAGATTTAAGGATATGATTAGTGATAAGGTACCAGACAGTACTACCAGTACTACTGGTAGTACATTATTAGAAAATAGGGACCCTTTGATAGAATTGTCTAATGCTAGGAGTAATAATGAGAATGTACCTAGAAGTAGGGAGGAAGTGACAGATGAGACAAGTGGCAGTTCAGCGGAAGTGACCGTGCCTGTCAGTGCGAATACTAGTGCTACGGTAAACAGTCCGATATTGCGTCGTTCCAAGAGAATCATTGTGAAACCACAAAAATTAGATTTGTAATGTAACTTAAAATTAAGAAGGGAAAGAATGTAGTGTATCTATACGTTAGCGGTACTAGAGACACAACTAGGTTCTAGGGATTTTGAGATCGAAAAAGTAACTAGGCCGGCACACCGGGTTCTGGTGGCAGTTAGTAGCAGTTAGTACGTTGTTTGTTAATGTTGAGATGAATATCTTGAATAAAGAATTATCTTGAAGCAGTCTGTTCCTTGTAGTGAAACCTGAGTACACAACATATGTGAAAATAGGTATGTATACAAATCAACCAATACACTACCAGTTGTCACGGAGAACATGTATTGCAGTTGTAAAGACAATTATAACAATGAAAAAATATTGATGTTAAGTGTTAATTTGTGGTTATTATATAGCTTTACTGCCACATTTTTAAACAAGGCAGTTTTCTTCAAGGATAATTTTAGATTCTAAGAAGAAAGCTTGGGGACTATTAATAGCGTCTTAATAAAACTATAAATGGGGGGTTCGAATGCAATTTCCAAAACAAAAATTATTAATAAGTTCTTAATCATTTACTGTAAACTTTTGGGCATTGCTAATAAGTACTGTAAACCCATCATCACCATTGCACTGGCAATGCTCAAACTGCATGTTTCCATTAATGAATACCTGCACTGATATTTCAAATATTTTAACGATAAAAATATTCAGCAGCTACCAATATATACTTTTTAGATTTTCGAGGAAAATATAAGACTGATATTTTAAATATTTTTGAACTCTATAGAAGCAGATATATAATAACTGTCAATATTTTTCTTTGAATTTTGAATAAAAATGTAAGAAATCTGATATCTAAAATGTTTTTGAACTTATAGATTAATAGATAGAGTGATTGTTAATGACAGAAGTTTGAATGATTTAATGTTTTACCAGATTATGAATATCTCGATCAAATCGGACTCTGAATAATAAGCAAGTAAATAAGTAATTTTTATTAATAATAGCAAAACAACACAAAATCAAAAAGGATAGCTTGCACATAAGTACATAGTACTTGCTTGTGCAAGTGTTTCATTTTCTTAAGTACAGTTACAAATTAATAATATTTGACTACTCGCCAAATAATCCGTAGATTATACACGTAGCTTGTTTAGCATTGTTATAACCTCTACCTTGCCGTTCAACCCTTTTTACTTCCCTCTCCTGAAAGCCGAAAGAAGTATGGTCACCTTGCAAAAATCTTTACAATATTTTGCATGCCGATTAGATGTCTACTTGACACGAAACTGAATATATATGCGATCAAATATACACAGGGGAGCACCTTTGAAATATAAAGTTATGTCTATTTTTGCTTTGTAGTAAAAATCGATAAAACTAATAATTTAGATATAGCTTAGGTTGTTACCTTGGATGAAAATGGTATCCAACATTTACAGGGTAAAGATTTTAAAAAGAAGACAAAAAACGATCACTGCGGACTGCAGCCAGCGCAACGTAAAGGTGTAGCCATTTCCGCGCACTGCATTCAACCTTAATAATAATAATAATGGTGAGGCACTAACACCCCATGAAGGAGCTTGGCCTGCAAGGCGGAAGGTTAGAGCTTCCGTATCCTCGCTCTCACACCCGGCTGTCGCGTGTCAAATTCATGACACGTGGTGATGTGGTGAGCACCACGCATTAGACAACCGCATTATTACCCCTTGTTCTTTCGAACGCAGGTTCCCAATTATTTAAAGCGACTGGGTAGGCCGCCCGCCAGGCATCGATCTGGGATTTGAACTCCAGACTTCCGCGCCGCAGTCCGATGCTCTAACCATCAGAGCCACGCTGGCATTCAACCTTAAGAAACCGAAATGTGTAACAATGGTCGCATACCGCAGTATTGCAGATATCAACGTTAACCCTTAGCATGGTGATCCCCTCGACGTGGAAATTTAGACATCATTTAACTTGACAAGCAATCAACGGATTTGACCAAGGTACTTTTGGTAACTAACTTTGAAAAACTCCGCTTCATATGATTTAGACTCGGAAAGAAAGAGTAGGGGATGTCAAATGATTAAATCGCCATTGGTGCTTCTTAAAAGATCTTGTGAGTTAGCAGTGTGGTATTGGTGAGACTCCTGCACGGGTTTTAGCAGGATTAGCAAAAACTCCCATGCCTTGAAAGTAGACTCAGCGCTTTGTTTGACCATAACGTGTGCCCTTATCAGAATTTATGAAGACATTAATGTCCTGAATAATTTTTTTACATCCCAATAACGCTTGGGACTTGGCAAACAAAGGAATCAGTATTTTGATTCTGAGTGGCTACACCTTCGATAACAAACTTTCCCGAATGCAACTTGAATATGCTTGTAGGCACATTATTTAATATTTTATTTATTTGAAAACGGAATACTTGTTGAGTCTTCATGTCGTCTGCTAAATTAAGATAACAGTTACAGTCAATTTGCTATTGCAACACAATGGAAATTTTAGGCCAACGAACTGCCTCTCAAGGAAAGTTCGAGGGCCGACTTTATTGCATTTTCTTTATGATCCAAACCTATACCTAATTACATTGGTACAATAAATTCACCTAAAATATTACTATAAATGTTTCTGTTAGAAATTTTTAACGTACAAGGTGGACAAATGTCTATGTTTTCATATGAAATCTTGATAACTATAGAAGATATGAAAAAATGGACCCCTATACTCGATCAATTTTTTCAAGAAAAGCTTAATGGTACAAACCTTAATGGGCTACCGTCTTTTGTTTTTGAGTTATAAACAAAAATTCTATGTTCCGATTTTGGTTTTGTGGCAATATCTCGCTTATTTATAAAATAGCTATTTGTGCAACAAGTGCTAAAAGTAGACGTTTATGCACGAGTTTGCACACAATATTTTTTATTATACCTGCATCAGAATCGCCGTTTAAAGCACGTCTGAGTGTGCGAAAACAGGCGATTAAAGCTCGCCGAGCTTTAAAGGTTGTCAAGGAAACGACTGAATGCAACAACGGACGTGGACGCGACAAAAATGTAAAAAATTCTCGTAACTATAGTAGCAATATTATTATGCCCTCTCGATTTATCACGACAAAAATTATTTCTAAGTTTTTAGTGCGTAATTTATTTCCAGTATTGCAGGTATAATAAAAAATAGCGTAAAGTATTCGTGAATAACTGGTCTTTAAAACACTTGCTCTATTTCGAGCACTCCGGCTACGCCGTCGTACTCGAAAACTCGAGCGTGTTTTAAAGACCTTGTCATCCACTCATACTTTAATATACTATTTTCTACGACCTCAAATTTTGCTGTTATTAATCCATAACTGTCGATTTAACAAAGGTTTGAATTTATGGCAGTTATAATTTGTCATAGTAAACAGATGGCCTAGACGCGCAGGTGACTGTTTCTGCAGCCAGTAGCTGTCAAAGTTAGTTATCAAAGGTAATTATAAATGTACACATTTTACTTTATTCCGTACAGAATGATTTAATTATTTAAAAAACACTTTACCTCTAACGAAAGAAGTAACTAGAATAACTTTACAACCTCACTTCCAGTTCAAAATTCTAAATCAACACCAGCTGTTTACTGTATAACACATGTGCTAAGAGTAAACAGCTGATTTAACTTTTAACACGCTGAATTATAAAATGTCATTTTAATGACAAAAAGCCAGCGCTAAAAGGCCTATTTTTCGTAGTGGTAGTAGAAAAAAGTAATTGTTACGTTCTTCATGCAGTTTTTCGATAACAATGCAGTGTGTAGTTAGTTTTCAACAGATCTTCACGTTTTAGAGTCCCCTGAATCCAAAAAACATGTTTTTGTTCATTGGTATGTCTGTCAGTCTGTGTGTGTGTCTGTGTGTGAATAGAATATCTCAAAAACGAAAAGAGATGTGACGTTGAAACTTCATATATAAGTCTTGTGTATTATTTAGATGCCACAGCAAGCTTTTGAAGAAAATCGCATAACCGGAAGTATGGCGTTTATTCTTGTGATTTTTCAGTTTTTTAGATTTTCTCAAAAACGGCTCTAACGATTTTTTTCAAACCTTACATTTTTATTATATTTTAAATGTGTATTGATGTGAAATAGGTGATTTTCCAGTTAAGTCTCACTAAAATGGATTTCTTTTATTTTATTAACTCCTATTTTAAATAGAACTGCCGGTATATTATTACATTTTTGAATACGGCTAAAAATTTTTAGAAAAATAGTATATTGTGTATCGAGTAGGAAAAGCGTAACATTCCCGGGCGATGTGAATATCACAGAGTCGGGGAATGTTGCTTTTCCTACGAGGTACACATACTATTTTTCCGCCGATCGTTAAAAAACAGACTGAAAACATTGAAATTCTAAAAATTATTTTACGAAGAAAAGAATAAGCGATGCCTTGAAAATAATGAACGTCGGTATCCATGGAGAAGTATCAACATTGTAGTTGTCAGACGACGGCATTTGCCGCTTTTTAATAAACATGTCAAGTGAAGACGAATCTATCCCGAGAACTCCACCAGAAATTGCGGAAGCAGTAAGTACTGCTACTTTAAATCTGCTTCCGAAGAAATCGAGGGAGAAATACGACCAAGCGTACCGGCGTTTTATGGATTTTCGAATGGAAAAAAAGCGAGTTCCTTTTCGGAAAATGTTGTGATGGCATATTTCTTGGAGCTGTGTTCGAGAATGAAATCGTCAACTTTGTGGTCAAATTACTCAATGTTAAGGTCAACCCTCGGAATTAAGCGCGATGTTGATATATCGAAATTCGCAAAACTTCGTTCTTTATTGAAAAGACAAAGTGAAGGATACAGGCCTAAGAAGTCCAAGATTTTAAGTAAAGCTGAAATCGATAAGTTTATTTTAGACGCTTCAGATACGGAATATCTAATGATTAAAGTAAGTTACAAAATTAAATGTTCATTCTGATATCACATATCGATCTACTTTTTAGGTTGCTTTAATATTTGGCATTTCCGGTGCCTGTAGAATGGACGAATTAGTTAAGATGACTTTACCAGATATAGAAGACCTACATTCCAAGCTTTTAGTACATATACCTGACTCGAAAACCAAGAAACCACGGTCATTTGTTGTTAATGACAGGTACTTAAATCTTTACCGCAAGTATGTTGCATTACGACCGGAGAACATGAACACTGATCGATTTTTCTTCAAATATCAGAAGGGAAAGGGTTGCCGACAGGTAGTGGGAATTCATCAATTCAGAAAAATGCCCCAAGTGGTTGCTGCTTATTTAAATTTAGCAAATCCGGCACAATACACCGGCCATTGCTTCCGTCGCTCTTCTGCGACTATTTTAGTTGATTCTGGTGCAGACATTACCAGTTTGAAAAGACATGGAGGATGGAGTTCTAGCAATGTCGCTGAGGGATACATTGAGGAATCTCTGAATAACAAGGTGGAAATGTCGAACAAAATCTTTACTGTGCAACAACAGAGTAACTCTATTAGTTCGAATGTTGATGTTAATAATGCCAATACCAATGTTAATACCAATATCCCCTCAATAATCAACACATGTAATAATTGTACTATAACTATTAATATAACAAAATAATTAAATATGACTTGTTAAATGTGTTTTTATTACCTTGTTCAATGGGATAATTACTGTAAGGAAATACAATATTTCTTTACAGTACAGAAATGAATATTTCCTTACAGTAATCGTTCGTTGCCTAGCAACGACTACATGCACCGGAATCTTGACCTTTTCCGCTCAAAATACTGTCAGAAATGTCACAATTTTTGAACGATTGGCGGAAATAGTACATTGTGTATCTAGGACGAAAAGCGTAACATTCCCAGACGACTGTGGGAGGAGTCTGGGAATGTTGCTTTTTGTCCAAGATACCCAATACTATTTTTCCGATTTATTGATACGAGTAATTAAAAAAATTTGGAAATAGTACTCGAATATTCCCTGCCTAGGCCGGGAATATTATTCCTGTACAGTTTTATTGTAAATTACCTAGCAACAGCTGATGTAATGGAATGTTTGACTTTGCTCAACAAAATTTTGTCAATAATGTGTTAGTTCTAGTACGATTGGCGGAAAAATACATTATGTTGCACAGCGCAGTTATCTATTATATCAAACTATTTTTCAATTCCCCTCTTTAGAAGGGTGTAAGAGAAACAGTTAATATGAAAACCGTTTCTTAATTTAGAAGGTAGCACCTCTTAAACATTTTCGCAATTATTTTGAAACATTCTGTATATTGGTCGAATTCTCTTCTCATTTTAAGTTTTCCAGGAGAATAAAATTGTGTATGCCAATTTGTACCATCAAAGCGTGTAAAAGCCTTATATTTTCAGCATTGTTATCGTATCAGGTCTTGCATCTAGAGTACAAATTTTTTTTTATTATACTAACTGTATTACATATGAAACTAAACATATACAATGTTTAATATAAGTAATAAAGTACTTTTTATGACATACTTCTGCGATAATAAAGTAGCACTTATTAGCACTAGTATAAAATACAGTTTACTATATTCTACTAGTACTATATAAACTTTACTTAATTTTACTAGTAGTATAAAGTACCTTTACGTCAGCTGTCAATGTCAAAATAAATGCTTGTCAATATCTATCTATCAATGTATTCTAATGTAATTTTTTTTCTGTGACAGAATTATTCATGAAATTTATGAACTCGATTTTTACAACTTTAGGAGTCGAACATAAAGCTTTGTATACAACTAATACAAAATCTGACTTTACTGGCTTGTCTTCTTTAATGACCTTGCTCGCATAGCTCCCGCGGCAATTAAATAGATTTGTCAGTTAAAATCTTACATTATGTACTAGTTATATAAATAGCTGTTCTTGAAAACTGTTACTAAGTGCTGTAATTGGTTAATTATTAGTAATCAATAATGTTTTTATTGTATTCTCTAAGGGGGTGAAAATATATGGAATAATTTGGTGTTTGGTAAATCCGCATAATACTTTTTCATAATATTATTTGGGGTAGTTGGTGTAGATTTAGTTATATTTATGTTTTAAAGATAAAAAACTCCAGTTGTGACATTTTTAATTAATAGGAACTTCCTTTCCCCTTGGTTCGCATGTCTGAAAACTTGCCTCTTTAATTTGTTATTTATAGGATCCTGTTTGTATGGTACAGAGAACGTATTTCTGTAAACCACTCGCTGTATCTAACGACCTAAAGTAAAAGAGAATTCTTTTCAGCATTGACTGTGTGAGTATAATGTAGCATTTAGCGCTTGTATTTAACAATAAATCGCATATTACTGGTAATTAGAAGATACATAGAATTAAAGTGAAGGGTTGACTATTTACTTAGCCTATGAATTATCTTGGCGATTCCAGTTAATGTTAACCCTATTATTATTTAATACAAATATGACACTTTTGACACTTCAGGTTAAGGTTAGGTTTGTATCATAAAATCTATTAAGCATAGCTGTTCCACCTAAATAATAGTTTAGTTTATTTTAGACGACATGCTAGCAATACCAAATTAATTGTATTGATTCTTGCAATTATAAAGCCTTGTATACACTAGTCATTACATATTGTAAATTCAGAGCTTTGTCGTCTAACGAAACTTCTTCAATAATACACTAACTTTTAGATTAAACAATTAATTTGACAGATGCATATGTTAGTGAGACATTAATTACGTTTACGTTGTTGCTAGAAACAATTCTCGAAATTTTTTCTAATACAAATTGTTGCGAATGCAATTTGTGTTTCTATGTCAAAAGTTTTCATGCTTATATTTTTTAAGATCTAAAGTATCAAATTGGTTCTATAGCTGTTTTTTTTTCTGAAGAAGATAATTAATATATTTGCCTTTCGTTTTATCACTAAAACATTTGAAGGATTTATAAATTCTGAAAACATTTTTCAGAGATAACAAATGTATAAGGAGTTATTGAAATCACTACAATACATGAGAACACATAAACATATATTCTTAATTGTTTGTACAATAATCACACAAGGCCTACTGTTCATGAAAATGTTTTATGATTTTTTAATACGTTTTGCTATGGAAGGCTAATAGAGAAATCAAGTGGCGGCTGCTCTATCACTTTGATATGAAATCAAAATTACGCGTCTACTGAACTGTTCATTACAAAACGATTTGTGCAAGCTTCCATGCTTGATTAACATTTTTCAGGAAAGTACCTCAGATTTTGCAAATTTACAAAACGATTTAATAAAATGAAAAGTACTGTTGATGAGTTGGCATTCAATGCTACTTAGGTATGCGGCTTGAATAATAACTTAAAAAATTATTTAAATTGAAAATATACTACGTTTGCTTTATTTTCAGCTTCTGTTTTTAATAAACTTACGTGTAATGTAAGGTTTATGTTAATTAACATTTTATTTTTGCTTTGAAATCAAAACTCACATGTAGCCAGGAAAGGAAGAACAAAAAGCTTATCTAAGAATTTTTTGATTGTCGGCCTTTTAGCCGTTACCTTCACTGCTGCAATTATATATATTTTAAATTATTATATCAGTATGTATGTATGTTTTCTTTATCGTATGTATAATGAGTTGTATCTTAACTGCTAATAAACTTTATTATTATTATTATTATTATATGGCAATTAATTATATCATCCAATATTATTAAGGTTAATTTTATCTTTCCATAATTAATTATTTATCCAAAATATAGATTTTAAAGATTTCGTTCACTGCTTAATTTTTTGAAGTTTAATTACTTCCAGCCATAGTGAAACTATTTCTGTGATGATTTTTATATCTATTGTATTGCCAAGAAATCTTTGTTACACAGTTTTAAAAATATTTTTAAATATTTTTGTTACGCCGAAAGTGCGTATTTAGTCTTTGGCAGGATATTTATTTTTAAACATGTTAATTAATTTTCATTGGCTTATTAAAATGGCAATTAATGTTAATTGTTGTTACGTTTATGTAATTAAAAACACTAACAGCGGTTGTAAAAGCTAAGTTAAAAGAAATCTACACTTATTTAACTCATTAGTTGTCCACTTACCGGTGCAAAGGCGATGGGAAGAGTTAGCATTTAAAGTAGAGGCGTTTGTCAGTGTGGATTTAGTAGAATCTATTGTAGAGTCGTTTAAAGAGCAAGAAAACCGAGTTTCCCAAAGCTCCGTAAACCATGGATTGCGTGTATGGGTAGAAGGATTAAGTGACCAGTAATAAGGATCAAAATCGTAGACGTACGGGGAATGGATTCTTATGGAGATGCCACCCCAAGCTTCTCGCTCGTAGTCTGTAGTGACGTCACGTCTGTCAGCCCATCCGTCACTGAAACATTTCCTCATGTAAAATGTATGAAGTTACTAATTTTTATTGTTTAACTTTATGTAATTTAATAAGTCTACGTATGAATTATATTCGTATATATTCCCTGCTTTAACGAGCGTTTTGACAAAGAGAAAGATTTGTTACTGCCAACTTCTTTCGAATATCCTAAACATTTCTAAACTTATTTAACTTTCGAACATGTAAAATTTTGCCGTTTAACAAACAAGAACGAAATTTGAAAGTAGTCGATATTTCAAAACCTGTACCTTATCTGTAGTCTATTTCTGCATTTTATTGACTAAATTTGGTAACAATCAATTTCCTTTTCCATTTTTCGTGGGATATGTATTGCAATTTCCATATATTTACTTCACCACATGATGCAAGCTCTTTACAGTGAAGGACCGAAAACCATAAAACACTTTATTGTGCAGTTACCGAACAACTCGCCAAATCATAACTTTCCCCCGTATCTGGATAGTAAGAAGGCAGGAAATTATACGCGACTTTTTGACATTTGCAATTTCAGAGTGTAACATGAATATGGAAAAGCCCTTTATCTAAACTGAATTTGCTGATATTCATCTCGCTTGCTGTACGTCTATTGGCGACAGCAGAGGAAACTCTTTATATATTCCTAATTTTTGTAAATAGAACGTTACTATTATTTATATGCAGATACGTAAAGCGAACACATGTAACATGTATAGGAACTTAATCGTCGTATGCACTAGAAACACATGAATTACTTAAAAACCATTAAAACCATGAATGCGACTTCATAAAAACAATAGCAATTTTATCAAAATTCTTCGACCATTTTTACAAATTTACAATTTTTGTGGTAACCGCTCAATCAATCGCAACTAACTCAAAATTATATAAAAGTATCATGTAACTACTGAATTTTGTGAAGACAGTTAGAAGTTAGTGAAACATTTCACGCAGGATGGATGGCGCACTCGTGGGCTGCCGAGCTTGTGGTCGCGAGTTCGAATCTCGGTCCAAGCAATATTTTTAAAGAAGTTATTAAAAGATGCAGATGCAAATTTCTATCCCTTCTCACGTTTAACGCTAAAACGCCAGATTACTACCTCTTTTTGCCATATTCTAACTCCTCGCCAACGGTATTTCCTCCATCCAGACTGCGCAATAATTAACTCCCACCTCCTTTGCTGCGAATTATCTTTAGTTGAAATTGTCGAGCATGTCGCAAGATGTGTATAATATCCTATAACATAAAATCGTTGCTCTCTTTCTTTATTTGCATATTTGTATGTATCTTTGTTCGTTATCTCCTCTGAAGATACTGGACCGATTAAACTGTATGATGGCTTAAAATTTTTCTAATTTTTAGACGTAGATCGTAGGCCGGTTTTTATTTTCAAAAAAAGTACGAAACAGTTTAATTCAATTAAATTGTGTAAGTAGGGGAGCGAAGCGTCTGTCGGCGTGGGCTACGGTACGGCAGCTGTTGTGGTCGTGGGATGCACTGCGGCAGCTGTTAGCTCGGGTGATTCACTATGTGCATATATCATTATAGCAGCGGTATGCTCAACCAAGGATAGTTGGACCAATAGTAGAATGCTCGCTTGCCACGCGAGCGGCACGGGTTCGATTCCCGGCCGATACTTCCTTATTTTAATTTATATTAACGAATCTCTCTTAAATTAGCTACGCTTCGGAGCTCGGGCGATTCACTAGTTTTATAATAACGATCATACCACACTATAGTGTTTTAACTGAAATAAAGCACGATAAAGCAATTTGCGTTGCGTCATAATAATTCTAAGCTGCAATACATCAATAATAGCTATTTAAGTAACAAGGAATGTAAGGACCTATTAAAATTTGAGGTAGGCAAGTACAAGCCAAGGCTCAAAAGCTAGTTGCATATAATTATGGGCGCATCGGTATGTTATTAAATAATACCTTACATTAATATTTGTGGGTGGTATGTGGGCCGCCTTTAAGTTGTTCATATTATCAGCATATGTGTATTTAAAATATTAAGTTTTTTAAACTATAGTGTGTTATGTTTGTATTTACTTTCAAATTAAAAATTCGGAAAAGATATTGTCGTCTACGGTATATTTTATATCCAAAAATTTTGAATTACATTATTAGAACAAACATGATAGTTTTTATGCTTTGAGAATGGTTTTTGGTTGGTATTAAAAAGAAGCTATATCCAATAAAATCTGTCATAATGTTTGTAAAAGTAGACAACCTCATCACAATTCGATATCTACATCGGAAGATATTGAATGGCATTTCGTTTTTCATGGGCTAACTTTCTATTTAATCCCTGAGAAAGTCATCAATCACGCTGCAAAAGAATGATTTAGTTTTATGTAAGTTTTCTCAAACTGGAAATAAGATATTGACGTGATTCGTCAAATTTAGCATATTTTAAAAAATTTGGAGTTTAAACGTGTTTATGTATATTGCTAACCTCTCGTTCTTGTTGGGAAGTTGGAAATTTAAGACGTATGTAAACACCTTACCACACAAAAAATATTGTAGCTTCAATATCAGAAAGGAGCTATGAAATTACATACGCATGAAGTTAAGCTACAACTGCAACAAAAATCTACAACTTCAAGTTAATGAAAACGAAATAATGGGCGTGAAATGGTATTTCTATTTATTTTTAGGAAATAATCATCTATGCAATGGTAAAATGCAATACATGTTTTTTTAAAATGATAAGTAGTTAGAATTTATACGTACTCCTGGCAAGCTTTAAGACAATTTTACTAGATTGAATAACATGTTCATAGATTCTACGTCATTTATAGGTTTTGTAACGGTAATGCCCGAGTTGCTGTAGAAAATAGTGCTGGGGTTTCCAAACCGTATAATTCCACTCAACACCTAGTTTGCAAGAAACTTTTGTGTTAAATTCAGAACTGAAGTTCAGAACTTCGAAATAACATATTTCAGACAATACCTGAACTAAACAAGTGGAATATGTGTATATTTTGGGGTGCCTCACTCAAAAAGTCTTTAAAATATAACATGTTTATGGATTGTATCCTAACCATCTACGAACAGTGCAATTCCAAGATCACTACCATAAGTAACAATATGCCGTTGGATTATTGCAAACCGGAAATGAAAACAAATCAACTTTTATCAAAGGTTGTTACTAAGAATGTGGTGGTATCATTGTGCAAACTAGCTTATATTTTTATGGTCGTCTCAGTGGGATCGTTTATTATAACTTTTACGAAAATCAGCTACCTTTACTCTTAGAAGATGTTCAGTTAAATCAAGCAACAATGATTCTACTAGTCGGAGCTTTCTCTTAATTGCAGCATTTTTTTGGTATCAGATTATGCATACTTATCCCGATCGTTGGATGAATCGATGGAGTCCACACGCGATCTTTCGAATCTACTTGACTACTATTTTTGGAAACACATGAAGGACAATATATGTTAAAAGGACTAACAATGGAGAAGCATTACTAAAAAAAAATGTCAAGTCTGCCGTTGTATTCGAGGTACGATTCAAATATTGCGACAGTTGCGCTACTGCACTGTGTTAAATGCATATTCAAGAAACAGCTGGCTATTTTGAGTAGTTAATGTATATTTTTACTTCCCTCGTCTGAAAGATGAAGGAAATATTGAAATCACGAAAAAATTACCTTCCGAGATTTCTTCAGATCTTCACGTTTCAGGCTCCCTAGATGACGAAAAACAGGTTTGCTCAATTCCGTCTGTCTGTCTGTCTGTTGGCAGTATAGCTCAAAAACGATTTGTCGGAGAAAGACGATATTTTGCATACATATTATATATCTACCTCGCATGAAACCAGTACAATTTCATACAAATATATACAGGGTGAGCACCTTAAAAAATAAAATTTTGTTTATTTTTGGGTTAATTTTGATACAGAAGGAAGTAATAACTTTCACATAGGTCAGGCTTTACATTTTCCGAAAATAAGACTCAAACGATACAGGATAATGTCGCAAAAAGTAAAAACGTTTCAACAATAACACCGTTCTGTTCAAGAGAGGACTCATTTGAAAGAGGCTCTGTAGCGTAGTTGGCTTTATCGGTGCAGTAGGGGTACGGTTACGATCGCTCTGCAGATGCGGCGGGTTCAAACCTCAGCGGGATACATTTGTTTTATTTGAAAATATATTTAATTGATTAAAAACGTGAAGATATTTTTACTCCTAACTTAATTTAATTTTTAAAATTATTCAGTGTCACAATGTCGACGAGGGAAGTTCTCGGTAAAGCCTTTTACAGATTTTTACTTAAGTTATCGTAGTAGATTTATAATTTTTATTTCCTTTTACAATAAAGGAAGTATTGGGCTCTCAAAAATCCGAAATTGAGTTTTTAACAGATTTTCACGTTTTAGAGTCCCCTGAACTCAAAAAACATATTTTTGTTCATTAGTCTGTCTGTGTGTTTCTCTGTGTGTTTGTCTGTGAACAGAATACCTCAAACACGAAAGGAAGCATGGCGTTGAAACTTCATATATAAGTTTTGTATACTATAGATGCGGCAGCAAGCTTTTGAAGAAAATCGCATAACCGGAAGTATGGTGTTTACTCTTATGATTTTACAGTTTTTTTTCGTTTTTCTCTAAAACGGCTCTAACGATTTTTTTCAAACTTAACATTTTTATTACATTTTTAATGTGTATTGGTGTGAGAGAGGTGATTTTCCAGTTGGATACCTCCAAAATGGGTTGCTCTGTTTTTTTTATTAAATCCTATATTAAATAGAATAACCGGTATATTGTTACTTTTTTAATTCAGCTATAAAATTTTAGAGAAAATCGTACGACACTCATTAATGACCAATAGAAAAATTAGTTCACGCGCCGTAACCAAGACAATAAAAAAAATCTTGGAAATTTTTTGTAGGTAGACCAACCTAACTGTGAGGGTTTGTGGCGTTACGATTTTCTTACCGAATCTGCATTCGAGCATTAATTCATATCCGGGAATTATTTTCGTGCATTCCAACAACGTCCTAATTTGCCCTCGCGTCCCGCTCGGGACGACGTTGTTGGACCGCACTCAAAAAATTTCCGGAAAGAATTAATGCTCTTATGAGATTATATGTGAAAATTTGTCTGTTCAACTAACGCTCTAAGTTGTACGGTTTTTGTAGAATTTTTAATTTTTGAAAATTTTTGACAAATGCTTAAAAATTAAAAATACAATTTTTGGCTAATTATCAAATTACTGGAAAAGTAAGTTGTGTGCGTGTATCACACCAGATTGTTTAAAGGTGGAAACAGCTATTTTCAACATGTATGTATTTTATAGTAGGCGAATGCATTTTTTAAAATTGAGCAGTTCTATTTCGAAGCTCCCTGTCTGTTGGTTGAACTTGTTTATATAGAATGTTATTGTGATCAAACTTTATTAAGCAGTAAATTTATTGCAACATATGTTTTCAAACTACCAAACTACGAGTTTAATTATTTTCTCTACTACGAATGTTATATTAATTAAAATAGTTACTTGTTATGCAATGAAAACTTATTAAAGAACATATATTCGTTCGTTTTCCGTGGTATCTATTGAACAGTGAATTTTTATAGCGAACTTTTCATTTACAGATAGACTAATGAAGGGGAGCCTCACATATTAATTACTGCAGCCTACTGTTTGCCGAAGTCGATAATATAGTTAACAAGAACATATAATTAAAGCAATTAGCGATCGAACTAACTTCATTACTCGTCGCGGTTCCGCAGATAACATTTCCGGTTTAAAAGTTCTTATCGACTTCTTTAAGTTGCGGCGCTTCATTTCCGCGTATTAACTACCACTATCTGACGTTCAGGATTTGATAGTAATGCTATCTAATTCGTTACTTGGTGCAGATCGGACACCTATTTATTAAAGAGTACGGATACTTTTATATCATGTGTTCGAAAAGAAGTTACATACGAGATGGCCATGGAAAATATGATTCAGTCATAAATTTGATTGTAAAAATCATTATTATTATAGCTTAATTGAATGTTCAATATAAACTTCTGACAACAAGAGTGATGACAGTTAATGAATTGTAAAGCTTGCTGTTGATATTAGTTTTATTTTCCATCGCCAGCCCTTATGTAATTTCTGTTTGAACATGTGGTATTTAGAGATATTTTTTAGTAACAAATAGATATCCATATTTTCGATCTAGCAATGTAATTTGATAAATTTTGACAGCTAGGTGGAAATCTTAAGAAAAGTCTTGTATTAAGTAAAATGATTCGCAAGTTTTTGAGAATTTTCTAAAAAAAACTGTTTATTGTAAAATTTCCTTTATCCTGAACGATATCTCTTACAGTTCAATTACAAATAGGTACAACTTGTAGAGTTGAAGGATGTTTGCATTATTTCACAGTTTTCTATTTTAGAATATCTGAACGATTAACTTAATTTTGGTGGGCTTACAAAACTATTTAAACACGTTTGTTGAATATTCATATCTTGCTTTTTTATAGTTTACTATACAACATATACAGTGTGTCCATTTAGTGCGCCGATCTTCGATTACGCGGTGAGATATTTTCCGATAAAAAGTTTGATTAATGTTTGGTGTTAGAAGGGCACATTTTAAAATTACTTTGACATATACAAGGAGTCCCAAAAAAGTTTGGCTCAAAAAAGTATTCATTTTATTAAATACAATACCCTGTTCTACGTTCAATTCTAATTTTTATTTTAAATTACTTTTAACGTTTCCAACTTATGAACGGCTTTAATATTTTATTCTCAATATGAAGTTTTCATTTAAAACGTCACATTTTTCACACTTTTGAATATTTCTTCCCTGAAAATTGAGGCGGTCGTCACATAGTATGCAAAAATACTAAACTTTCGTAAAAATAGATTATTTTCATACAGCGTGTTCAAAATGAAACGCCCTATAATTTATTACTGTAATAAATAGAGACTTTCCCTTATTTTCACCCCAACATGTTATACATTACTCCAAAGAGTATTTGACAAATTAAGCTTTTAATAAAAAATAACGATACATGTGTATTATTTGGCGGATGGTTCATAATAGTGCTGGTAAAAAAACGATTTGACAGTTAACCCATTTTCGGTTAAGCAGGAGTTTTCCTTAAATTGAAAACCGGTAAACTTGAAAATAAACGGTTCATAAACCGTTTTGTAAATCTGTTTGAAAACCAGTTTCTAAATTGGTTTACAAATCAGTTTGATAACCTGTTTATTATTCCGTTTATCCATTTATAAACCGCTCCAACAAATGTAAATTGGGTATACTTGTAAAATGTGGAAGCTATACAATCACACTTTTATTGTTAAGAACAGACTTTTAAACCAATTAATATATATATTTTTACTCCTGCCTATACATCTTTTTTAAGCTGGTTTATAAACTGGTTTTTAAATCGCTTCGCCAATCAGTTAGAAACGGGTTCTTAAACAGGTTTACAAACCGGTTCGTGTCCCGGTTTAAAATTAGGTTTTTGGTTAACTGGTTTACCGGTGTTTGATTTATAAAAAAAAACCGCGGTTAACCGAAAGCCGTTTAACTGTTAAATCGTTTTTTTACCGGCATTATAATAAACCATGCACCAAATAGTGCACATTTATTGTGACTTTTTAGTAAAAGTTTAATTTCTCAAAAACTCTTTAGGATCAAGTATAACATTTTGAAGTCAAAATTACAGAAATTTAAGGCTCTACATATTTCTGTAATAAAATATAGGGTGTTCCATTAAAAAACTGAGAAAATAAAGATTGAAGATATTGAAATGCGAACCAGCATTTTGAACCCTTTGTATTAAAATATTCCGTTTTCATACAGATTTGTATATATGACGACACCCAATTTTCAGGGAAGAAATATTCAAAAGTGGGGAAAATTTTATGTTTTATATGAAAACTTGATATTGAGAATAACGTAGTAAAAACGTTCTTAAGTTGGAAACGTTAAAAGTAATTTAAAATAATAACTAGAACTAAACGTAGAACTTATACGGGCTTGGAATAAATAAATACAGGGTATTCCTATTAATAAAATGAATATTTTTTTGAGTTATACTTTTTTGGGACGCCCTGTATAGGTAAAAATAATTAAGAAATGTGCCCCCTTCAACCCCATTAGGATAACCCCAATCAAACTTTTTATCGGGAAAAATTAAAGGCGTAATTGGAGACCGGCCCACTAAATGGGCACCCTGTATATTTATGCGAGTACACAGGGTCCGGCAACGATACGAGGGTGGAAGATATTTGTAAAACTATTAGAGTTATATAAAAACCGCTTATGCAAAAGTTGTAGGTACCATGGTGGTTCACACATTACAATATTTTTGATTATTCAGGTTGGTACAAAAAGCGTGGCGAATCGAATTTACTATTTTTTAATGAAATGTCATATATTTAGGTAGCGTAAAACTTTTGCATTGAAATAGTAATAATTTTAAATAAAGCTGTATAGGTGTCCAACGCTTACTATTTGGAGATATTAAGACGTTTATGCAAAAAATGCCGAATTTTGCTTTTCACTAGTGGTTGTGGGTATTAATTCTTACAGGTTGCTCAACATTTGCAAATTTGATTCTTTCTAATTTTTTAATGAAATTCCCTGTATATTATTGTATTTTTGAAAAGCCTGTTACGATTAATTTGCCCCGCTATTTAATTTTGCAATCTGTAGTATTTATTTCGTACTGTTACGCATCTTTTCATTCTGATGTCTTTGGCTGCTTAGTTTGAATTTCGCGCGCTAACACTACTTTTCTTGGCCTTGCGTTAGAAAAGTTTTAAGAACTGGTGACTGTTTCGAAGCGCTTTCTTTCCAACCTCGCTCGGCGGAAACGACAAGATGTCGGTTCAGCGAATAGAAATTTCGGAGAATTTTTGGACTGCCGTTGGTTTCGGTTGTGTAATGTGAGCCTACACTCTTGAAGTGGTTTCTAGTCCCCGATTTTCATTATGAGGGAAGTTTAATTACCACGCCGTTGGCGGAGTTTTACCAGGGTGAGTATAGAGGTTGCTTCGAAATGTATTGTATTTCTTGTATGTTATCGTAAACCGTTCCTCCCTTACAGCAGCTAGTACCGGAAAGTCGGTTTGAGGCATTAGTTACAGCTGGTTACCGCTTCCTCGGGCGGACGCTTTATGCGATTTCGGGCTGGTAACATTGGATCTTCGGAGCCGTTTTGATCTCTGCTGCGTGCGCTTTTAGAGCACAGGGAAGGACCCGACATTGAGGCTTTCCTACTGGTTAAAAATTTTCCCTGCCATCGTGTTGCGAACCCCCCCGAGCCACCAGCTTTCTCCCACACGAATTTGGGCCAAACGCTTCTGGAAGTGGTGGCGTCGTTCGGCCTTCAGTTCTCTTCTGGAATAGCGCACAGCGTTTCCTCCGAAACCAAACATAATCGAAACACCTGCTATAATTTTGCTTGCCCAGAAATTTATTTTAATGTGTGCATTAATGCTATTGCTGAAATGTGTATAAAACTGTGAATATTAACTGTAATATTTGTCTGAGGTACGTCATATGAGTATTTATAAATTATCAATCGTAACAAATAATTTGTGACAACCTACTATTCTGATTTTGAAACTATATTCTGATTATATGTACTGTGATTCTATTTTGAAATTATACTGTGATTACGCCAGCTATGGGGGTTTAATTTAGTTACGGCTACCTATCTTATTTGAAGCTTCTCTTACAGGAACTATTTGTGCATAAGCTATTTGAGTTTACGAATTCTCGTTTGAACGTGGGTACACTCGCCGTTATGTGATAAAAAATTCGTTGGCGCGCTGGGCATTTAAATCTTTTGTTTTGTTCTACCGAGTTATCTTTTAAAGACCTATTTGCCTTCTTTGACTGATCTGGCGGCCGGCAATTGCACCCGAGTGTACATAAGTGAATTTTCTGGAAGATTCACCAACGAATTAAATATAACTAACAAGCCCTTCTAATAAACTTGGTTTTGATATACTACTTCATACCCTTAAATTCAACTATTTTTCAGATATGTGAGTTTGAACATAAAAAACAGTTTAAATGCGTTAAGATGCTTTATTTCAAGACACTTTGTAAGTACGTAATATGATGTTTTACCTTTACGAACGACTTGACTAACTAGTTCTGCCCATGATAAAGTACACGTTCTAAGAATTTCAAGATCGCAGTGACGGATGGCTGAAGTGGTCCGCTTACCATCTTCCAAACAGTAATTATGACGGGAATTGTTGTTGCTTAAACGAAGTAGACACCATTTTCTCTATTTAGTAAAATAGGCCGGTCACAACACCATTTGTCAACGGTAGCATTTTGAAGTTGATGGGTGCACAACAAAGCGTTGCCAAAAACTCTGATGTCATCTGCAAATGCACTGTGGGAACCTTGTGGCACTCCCAACACCACCTTTTCAGGTGATCAATGATAATTACCGATCCGAAGGGAAAAACTTTGCTTGGTCAAGAAGACAGATATTCATCGCAGTAGTAGTCCACGAATACTTCGATTTTGGGACGAAATCTGTTCTTAGGAACCCTGTTGAACGCCTTGGCTAACTTGAAGCAAATGAAGTCAATTGGAGTTCCCTTAGCGAAAGAGAGAATTCACAATTCAAATTCGAAGTTAGCAGGTTAGGTTTTGCGTCAGTTTTGACACGAACTGACGCAAAACCTAACCTGCTAACCTCGAATTTGATTTTGACACTCATCAAGACGGCAACAAAGCCATATCTCTCTGATCTAAATTTTAATAAAATCAAATTAGTAATCAACTGACCTCTGATATTTGTAACTTGGGTTGCAGATTTTGCTCTATCTTGAATTTGAATGAACTATAGGTTTGTAGACTATCTTGAAGATTGTCGTGGAAACAGAAACGTCTCCTTCGTTTGTAGTAACTGATAAGTTTTATTTTGAATGGGGAAGAAAATCAGAGCAGTAGAAGCAAAACCGGCATAATTATTTAATTTTTATTTACAAAAAATAATAAAAGCAAGTTCATTGCAAAGAGAATAAAATAAATAATTAAAGCTGATGTTCAAACTATCCGCCTTCCTCCCTAAACATAACCTGCACGTTTCTTAAATTGACATTTGCCTTCCGGATGTCTCGTTTTCTAATCTCCCTCAAAGAAGTCGTGATATTTTACTGCAGTTTGTTTATATCAGCTGGGATAGTTTTATAAATGTTATTTTTCATCGTACCCCATAAGTAAGTAGTCCAACGGGGATAAGCCCGGAGATCGAGCTGGCCACCGTATGTCACCACTATTTGCAATTACCCGATTAGGATACATTTTCTACAAATAATCTGTTGCTCTTCTGGCATTTAGCGGAAGCGCGCCGTCTTGTTGAAACCACAAAAGAGGAAAATCATGTTGTCAATGTAATAGTAAAAAATGTCCTTAAAAACAAGATAACTATCCGCAGTCAAATTATCTTCCTAAATGTATGTTTCACCCAATACACTGACCCATACATTAAGTCCAAAGCCCAACTGAGGTCTCCGTTCTTGGTGGACGCAGGGATCTTCAATAGACCACACGTGTTTGTTATGTCGGTTGAACATTCCCGAAATGGTAAATTTCGATACATCACTCCATATGGCGTTATTGAAGACATTGGATCTATAAAAAAAACGTAGAATGCTACCCTTCTTTCCCTGTCTCCAGAAAGAAGGGTTTGAATTGAAATAATTTTATAAGGTCGATAACGATGCCTGTTGAGGGTTCTCCAGATTACTTGATACTGCAAATTCAACTGCGATCCAATTTCGTTAGTTGATCTGTGCCGATTTTCTTGGATCTAGTGTAATAAATAAGACAAGCGCAAAATATAATTAAAAATAAGGCCAAAATAATGACATTTTACCGTTTGTAAAATTTGTTCTTCGTTTTCAATGACTCTATCATCATAATTCTGTCTAGTCGCTTAAATGAACTTGTGAACGATGTGTGAAACTTGTGACAGAAGCCTCAGGAAAAGTTTGTGGAGCTGAGTCTAGGGATGGTTTTATCAAAACGACTCTGCTGTCAAGATCAACCATGCCTAACTTCGCCCATAAACCAGATTTTAAAGTACCTTTAGCTAAGAATGAGTGAAAACGGAGATGTTCAATTGTTTAACATGAGTTTCTTGGACGTACAACTCTTCAGACAAAAACTTAGTTTTTTTCAATAAAAAAATCTGTCTATAAATATTACTAACGGTCTAAAATAATTTGTTTTTAAACATTTAAACTTACATTCAGTAAAGAACACGTAAGTTGTTAGTATTTTTATTCCTTGAACTGTGGTCTACCTCTATTTGTAATTTTTTTTTAAATTTCATTAACTTTGATGGCAATGCGCGACCGGAAAATGTTGATGGGTTTAAATAATATTTAAACATTATTTTCTGTGTTTCTAATACATAAGAATTTGAGCTATTACATTCGGGAAGAGGCTAATTTAAAAATGTTAAAAATTATCATAAAAATGTTACTTTTTTCAAATTTCTGCAAACTTTACAGCACATGCGCGACCAGAAGATATAAACTGATTTTATTTCTTTTTTTACCCCTTTTTAGGCTACCCAATTCTCAACTTTTCCGCGGTATTACGACTTGAAAAAAACAATTTTTAATTTTTTTCGGCGCACCCTAGTGTAATTACATTGATTATTCAACACTATAATGAAGGAACCAATGAAAATGGTTCAATTTGTCAGAAACGGCCAATCAAAATTGACTGTCCTTGAAAACACCTAATGTCGCAGTGTTTTCACGCGAGCCCGATTGGTTTCAATGATTTCACTTTAGTAAGTAGCCTTTGACTGACATTTCGCCAAAACGTCAAACTGAAGTTTTCAAATCGGCGTCGTTCTAAAAACTAAAAAATAATCGTGTTAGATGCTTCAGTATTGAATTAATAGTGGAAAACGTTAAAAATGTGTGCTGCCGAACACGGTAAATGTAATATACCCATATTGTTGAATAATCTTTCCAAATACCACTCAAGGTAAACATTTTTTTAAGAGAATTTTTTTCTTTAACATTCAAATTATTGAAAATTTCTCTCAACAAAAACTGCTCAAATTCCACTCGACCTGCGGTCTCGCGGTATTTTTAACGCAGTTTTGGTTTCGCGAAATTTAAACACAATAATTTGCATGTAAACGAAAAAAAATCTCAAAAAATTTTCACCTTTTGTGGTATTATCCTTGAACATTATTAATAATTACACATATTCTAAGGGGCTTAGATTTTTACTTACCTCGCCGAAGGCGAAGGAAGTATTGTTACCCTGAAAAAATCACCTTCCATATTTCTTCAAATCTTCACGTTTCAGGATTCCTAGATGCCGCAAATTTTTTTTTTCAATTCCTTTGTCTGTCTGTCTGCCTGTGTATTGGCGATATAGCTCAAACAGATTAGATATTCATCTGGCTCGAAATCAAATATATATTGCATTCGCGATCTCTCTGGATGAGGGTTGGCCATGATTTAGTTTTATCAAGTTACTTTCTTTATTATATTTTTTGCACTTCCGGGACTAAAGTTGATACTTGTGCACACGAGGTTAGTAGGTTAGGTTTTGTTTGTCATTTGACACACACTGACGCAAAACTTAACCTGCAAATCTCGAATTTGACATATACTGACAATACACTTCAGTACTGCCAACTGATTCAGGCTATCCAGGGCCTGCTGCAATTCAGTTTTTAATAAATTGTAATGGTCAGTTTCCAAATTGACAGATTCCAAATTTTAGAAATGTTTTATGATAATGTTCCCAAAAGTGCAAAAAATAGCGTATATACCTCGGGACTAAAGTGCCTAAATCTGTTGAGTGGTTGTTGCCCTCGGGCTTTACCCTTGAGGCAACAAACTCCACTCGCGTGATTAAATGGTTAGGTTTTCCTGTTATTAAAATCTACGTTTTACGGTGCTGCCAAATCTAAATTTAGCGATTTTAAAAAGTTCTCGGTAGTTCATGTAAAGCTCGTGTCAATTTGAATTCAAGTTGAATTAACGCAGCAAGAAGATGCCCAAAGCGATATCAAAAGAAACCAAAGTGCACATTAAAAAATGTTTTGCAACCCTACGAAATATGCGGCCTGATTTAACCCATGATTGTCTGGTAAACAGCGTTTGCAATATCTTTGGGGTAATAGCTATTAACATATCTAGGAATGTTATGATTCATAACATCCGTGATTTGTTCAATAGTTTATCGGTTGCTATATGGTTATGGTTGCCATGTAGGGTAATATTCCTTTACCCTACAGATAAGTTATGACCTAGTTACCAGCCTACTTTTGTATATGTAAACAAAGGCTTAATATCCTGAAACCGATAAACATAATTACATACATGTTTTGTATATTTACCTAATAACGCATTAATTTTTAGTTTGGGAGGTCGACAATAGAAATTATTATAAAACAACAGCCTAAAGAGTTGTAATCTTCTGTCGTTGGCGTACGCTCTAAGTCTAGTTTATATCAAAATCATTTTTTTAGGAAGGACTTGCAACAACTGATTTGGCAATATAATTCCGAAAATAGGTTTTTTACAGTAAGTGATTTATTGGTTGATGTTAAGGAACAGTGTGAGTTTACGGGTGGGAGAACATTGCTATACGAAATTCTAAAATCTATGGGATATAAGTATAAACTTACTAATGGACGCAAAATTTTATGAAGATCAAACCCCCTGAGTGGATGCAGCGAAAGTGCAGTCGGAACAAAGCACAGCATAGTGCGGTAGTTCATATTTTATTCTCTACTGTGCATGGTCGAAATTCTCGTTTAGGCGCTTATTATAAAGAAGGGATTAAAGACAATTAAAATTCTAACAATTTTCTGCTACTTGTAAAAAACATGTTGTGATTAGTTTAATAAAAATATAGATTTATAAATTCTTTTGCGTTAAGATACAGAGGAAGCGCTTGCAACAGCGCAAACGATAAATGATAGAAAACATAACCTTAAGATAAAATTATCGAACGTCAAATATTAAAGTCACAATTCAACTCCTTAAACACCAATCAGACTGCCAAAACTGTCTAAATTCCATGGCCAACCCTCATCCAGAAAGATCGCGAATGCAATATACATTTGGTCAGATATATACATGATGAGCAACTTAAAAATAGCAGATGTTGTCTATTTAGCTTTAACTCAAGTGCTATTAGTTAGAAAAAAGTTATATTGTGCACGTAGCTCAGATTTTTACGTTTGCCTAAAATAGGCATCCAACTGATATCGTAAAAGGGATAGAAAACTGCAGCGATGTTGGGGGCTACACTTATGAGGGAAGTTCCGTGTAAAACCCTTTACACATTTTTCTAAGTTATTTTGTTGTTTCTTTTCGTCTTCTTACAGTGCCTATCCTAGCGGATGTTGACGACCAATAAGGCTATTTACTTTGGATACGGCAGAACGGAATAGTGATGTGGATTTTTAAACCAGTTTCGCAGATTGTTTTAGCCACGATGTTCGTCTGCGGG
Organism: Agriotes lineatus; assembly: GCA_940337035.1. Lineage (NCBI taxonomy): Eukaryota > Metazoa > Arthropoda > Insecta > Coleoptera > Elateridae > Agriotes > Agriotes lineatus. Next base: position 150,908,000 of record OW679194.1, read on the forward strand.
CAGAAATTCTTTTACTTCCTATATGGCCTTGTAGTATCAATTGTAATAATTTGTATTTTTCCCCTCTTATCACGTGACCGAGATATTCCAACTTTTCTTTTATAGAATTCAAATAAATGTTATTTATTTATTACAACTTGTTTTGTTTATTTTTGAAATATTTCTAACGAATGCCATTCCTGGTATTATTTTACCGCGAATTTTTCATCGGTTTAACTTATTTTAGCTTGTTGCCAATGATAATGTCAATGTATCGAACCAAATTACTGAAAATGTAGGAAGGATGTTTCCAAACAATTAAAATTGCATAAAATAATTAAATGTTGGACTTGATTTGATGCTGCTCCCAGCTTAATGCTAACGTTTTGATCAGTAAAAAAGGAAAATTTGAGGGTCAATAAACCTTAACAAGAATAAACTTGAAAGTTCCTACATAAATTCTAGCCAACGGTTTTCTACTATGCTCGTATTAATTTAATTATTTTCTAATTTTGAACAAAATTCAAGTTGCCCTATATGCATACACCACCTCTGCGTCGATTGTCATTTCTGTGAGCTCGATATTAGGAATATCCATTTATGAAAATGATTGAATCCGGTATAGTAGCAGATGCCCAAGATTCTGATCATGCAATACATTTGATGTTAATGTAACTTTTCAATAAGAATATTTATGTATTAAGTGATTTTTTTCTAATTCAAGCTTGAAGTTTCCTTTGTAGAAACTTAATGGAGGAATTAAGAATTATTGTATTTTTTATCTTTCTACACGATCCGAAGATATTTATTATAGTTGCTATAAATGAGAATGTTTATTATTCTCATCTCATCTCATCAGCCTTTATCTTCGGTCCATTTCTGGACATAGGCCTCCCTCATTCTTCGCCATTTGTCTCTATCGTGCGCCTCTCGGATACACATTAGTCTAGCACATCTTTTTACATCGTTCGTTCATCGCATTGGGGAGTGTCCTCTAGATCGCTTTCCAAAGTAGGGCCGCCATTTTAGGATTATATTGGTCCACCTTTCGTCCTTATATCTAGCCACATGGCCGGCGTAGTTCCATTTCAACTCTGCCACTGTTTGGGCAACGTCTTTTATTTTTGTTATACCTCGTATCCACATGTTTTTTCTGTGATCTTTCAGTGTTATGTCCAACATTTGGCGCTCCATTGCTCTCTGTGTCACTCTTAATTTGTTAATCGACTGTTCTGTAAGAGTCCACGTTTGAACTCCGTATGTCACAACCGTAGGACACATTGATCAAATACTCTACAACGCAGATGCATCGGAATATTTAAATTTTTTAAACTCTTACTTAGTTTTCTGCAGCCCAGGTCAACCTTTTTCTGTAAATCTCAATTTTTTTATTTTCCCGTGCAAGCTTTATCATATGTCCTAAATAAACATAATTGTGCACTTCTTCCAGTTCTTGGTTTTTAATTTTGAATTTTTACTCTAGAGATCTACTACACATAACTTTTGTTTTTGTTAGATTCATCTTTAGACCTATTTTATTTGATGCTTTGTCTAGCTCTGTTAACATAGTCTGAAGTTGTTCAGGGGTTTCTGCAATAAGAACGATGCCATCAGTGAATCTGAGGTTATTTAGTCTTTTTCCATTTATTAGGATGCCTTTATTATTTTGCCAGTGGAGTTTTTTGAAAACATATTCTAAGGCATTCGGAGATAATTTTGGTGAGAGAGTATCTCCTTGTCTTATACCTCGTTTTATACTAATCGGTTTGGTGTTCTCATGCAGATGTATAGTATGATAGATGTATGTTTTCAAGTAACATTATCTATCGGTAGTCTACTCTGGAGTTTCTTAAAGACTTCATAATTGCCCAATGTTCTACTGTGTCGAAAGCTTTTTGAAAGTCGACAAATGCTAAGTTTAGTTCGAAATTGTACTCAACTGATTTTTTAATTAGTATTCTCATTGTTAGTAGGTGTTCACTTATATTATAATCTCTTCTAAAGCCAGCTTGTTCGATTGGTTGATAATCTTCAAGTTTTTTAGTTAAGCGATTTGTGATAACTTTAGTGATGGTTTTATATAGTTGGGTAGAAGACTTATTGGTTTATAGTTTTCGATGTCAGCTTGATCATCTTTCTTATGTAGTAATATCATATTTGCATTATTCCAGGTCTTAGAAATGTCTCTTATTGATAGGCATATGCTAAATAGGTCGCGTATTTTTGTTAAAATCTCTTCTTCTCCCCCTTTTATTATTTCAATCACTATTGCATATTCTACTGGTGCTCTATTGTTCTTCATTTGTTTAATAAATAGCTTACTTCTTCAGATGTTATATCTGGCATTTCTTCTGAACTTCCGTTGATTATTTTTCTGTCATCGGTTGTAGTGTTGTGTAGTTGTTGGGTTTTTGTGTCATATAGGTTCGTGTTCCTTTCATAATTTCTTTCAAGTTTCTTATCTGTTTTCCGTTTTCGTTTTTAGTGTTATAATGTGAAGTTTTCCATTTCGCCTAAGACATTTTATTCCCTTGTTTTCCTCTATTAATTTTCCACTTCAATTTCATAATTGTTTTGTAGATCTTTTCTTATCATCCTTCTAGTTTTCTTTTCCAGTTGTCTAAATTCTTCATATTTACATTCTTTAAATAAATTTAAAAAATAATTTTATTTTTAGTATCTTGACTTAGCTTTTCTACCTTTGAATTTCTTATTTTAGCAAATTCTTCTCCTGCTTCCTTCATTACATCTTTAATTGTATCGTTCATTTTATTTATATCTTTTGAATTCCACTTCGCCTTTTTCAGTTTTTGGTTGAGCTCTTTTTAATATTCTAAGGCATTTCGTTTCAGTTTCTCGGTATCAATCTTTGTTATTTGTTTTCTCAACGGCCGTCTTTCCGTTTTTGTGTCTATTGAAATGTTTGCTCTTAATAGCCTGTAGTCACTATTTATATTGAATGAATTTAGAGTTGTTGCATCTTGTACTATGTGTTTTTCGCCTGATAAGATACAGTCTATCTCATTTTTTTTAGATCTGGACTGATCCATGTCCACTTTCTTTGTTGTGTTTTGGAAAAGAAGGAGTTCATTTCATATAGGCGGTGTGTTGTTAAAAACTCCAGAAGCACATTTTCTCTTTCATTTCTTTCATCAAAGCTGAAGTTTCCTATATATTCTTCATTTTCATGTTTATTATTACTAGTGGCAAAATTTTTATTGTAAGTGATAGGAGAACCAAGTATTTACTACCAGGTACCCTTAAATTACACTGACAAATTTACAAAGTAGAAATGAGTTGTTTTTGTGATCAGTTTTAGAACGAAATATCGTTCCCATATTTTCTTTATTGCTCTTGTAAACAGTCACATAATTCTGTAATTATTTTGTATATAATTTTGACGAATCCAATTTAATATTACCGACTTACAAGCTGTAACTTTTTTAACAATATAGTGAATACAATTAACAGTTATTTCAACTCCGCTTATGTTAGGAAAAAAAGTAACCCTGGAAACTTTTAATATAGTAATGGTTTAAAATCTATTATTAGACAACAATGACAACGAACGTAAATATGTGACTATTTACAAACAGGAGTCTACCGGTCAACACTATTCATTTTGTTGTTCTCTACTCTATAGTCTCCTGAAGTAGGTATCCTTAATTTTAAAACACACGGTATGCGCTAAACTAATCTAATCAATTGTACAGCATGAGAGGGTCCAGGCAATATATCTCGTTAATTTTTAAAACTGCAACTAGGAACATGTATCTCGCACTTTGCTATTCCATTGCCGTCCGTTTTTCTGCCATGAAGTAGCCTTTTGCTGACCTGATTTTCCGCTTGAACTATTTATTAACTCTAGTAACTAATATTTTTCTGTATGGATTATAAACGTAAGAGATCGGTAGTCATTCTCATTCGTCATTCGTCATTCCTTGTAGGACAGCCTCGTTAGTTGCTGTGTCAGTCGACGATATTTTTAGAATCTTTCTATAGACCCGCATCTCAAAAGCTTCGATTTTTTTGTCTATTGTGTGTGTCCACGACTGTGCTGCGTATAAAGCGTGGAAAATGTATGAGATAGGCTACTACGATTATATTTATCTTTATGATAAGAAACTAATTTTGTCTGCTTTAAGCAATAGTAGGTACACTAAAATAGATATTGGACACTGCATTCACTTTTTTAGATTTTTATTAATATTACTATATTTTGAACTGCACTAAATTTCAGCGCTTAATTGCGTTTTTAGAGCTGTGAGTAGCTAACCTAACTTTTCGATTTATTTATTTAGCATATGGCATACAAACTAGACAAAATTTATATACAGGGTGCTGCATTGGCATACGCGACATGCGAAATCTCATGCTAATAACGAGTGGATTATTTTACAGCAAAATTCAGTTCTAAAATAATTTAAAAAATGTGTTGGCTAAATTTTGAAATTTTAAATTAAAATATCAATTCGTTCTTGATCAGGGGCTATTAAAATTTTACAGGTGACTGATACACCTAGTTGAAAACGGCCGATTGAAATAAGAATTTGTACATCGGATACAAAAATATGAGTTTACTCAAGCATCTAACATTGAAGTCGTTTGTTCATTTTCAGAAATGCTTTAATACCTATTTCATCAAATTACAATCAAGGTTCACCGATATAATAGTCACATTGCGCAGCGCACAAGCAATAGCTATTTATGCAGCAAGTACCTTCGGCTTCGTTTCACAATTTTCATGTCTCGTGCATAAACGTCTTTTAGCACGCGTTGCATACAATGTTTTATCTACGCCCTTAATTTTACTGTTATTAATCCATAAATATCGATTTAACAAAGGTTTGCATCTACGACACTTCTAATTGATATCATAAAAAACAGTAGGCCATGCCGCGCGGGCGAATGTTTGCGAATGACAGTAGTCAAGATCAGTTACGAAATGTAATTTTTTTTTTATTATTTGAATTTGTCAGTCCAGCAACCGCATGTTACTATGCATAACAGTTTTATGAGATACGGGCTTTGACATTACATTGCATATAGGCACACAGTACCTATTAAATGACAAAAAATCTGGTATGAGGTACAACACTAAAAATATAAAATTTCCTAGTCCGTTATGATAGGTATATGTCCTGTGGTAGTTGGCGTTTTAACCTATTGTGAATGTTTTTACGTCCCAGGTTATAAAACACTGCACTGTCGCACTAATTAATGTTGGTGTGAAAGTTATAAAACACTGCACTATCGCACTGATTAATGTTGGTGTGAAAGTTAATGGTCAGTTGTTTGATATATTCCGAAATTGTTAACATTCCCAGTTCGTAGTGTAATTGTTTATTACTAACAAACCATTCCGCGTTTACAGCAATACGTAAAACTTTGTTCTGCAGCACTTGCACTTTGTTAAGATTAGTTGGTGATGCGCATCCCCAAACTACGCATGCATACAACACTAACGGCCGGATTAATGCTTTATAAAGCAACAATGTACATTGCATTTTTAAAGAAGATTTCTTATTTATAAAAGGATAAAGTTCATCTAGCCTTGCGTAACCTTTGTTCAATTTTTGTAAAATATGCGTTTTCCAAGTTAGACGCGTATCTAACAATACTCCTAGGTATTTAACACTATATGCGGGCATTTTCCAAGTAATAGGAGTGTCATTTATCATAATTACTGGAGGATTGTTTATTCGTTGTTATGCGAAAATGTTTGCGACGCACTTATCCATGTTTATTTTTAAATTCCATTGGTTGGACCAGTGAACAATGTTGTTGGTAGCTGCTTGAAGTTTAACTACCGCGAGGTTTAAATCCGGGTCTTTTATTAGGACAGCTGTATCGTCAGCGAACATCAGTAGAGCTGCTTGGATGGTAGGTATATCGCTGGTGTAAATATTGAACAGTATTGGTCCTAAGATACTTCCCTGTGGAATTCCTACCTGGATTTTTCTACTTGTAGAGTAGGAATTATGTATTGTAACCTGGAACGTTCGATCATCAAGAAAAAAAAATTGCCTTAAGATAACTGGAGATTTGAAGTCGACTAATTTTGTATTTTAGCCCATTGTGCCATAGGCGGTCGAAGGCCTGTGCCAGGTCTATAAACAGTACAACAGCAAATTGTTTTTGTTCGAAGCTTTCTTCTATTTCTTCAACTAAGCGCTGGAGCTGGTGAAACGTGGAATGGTGCTTTCAAAATCCGAACTGGAAAGTAGGTATTACATTGAGGTTATCAATTTCTTCAGTTAGTCTTATGTGAATTATTTTCTCAAAGAGCTTGGACATTGTTGGGAGCAAGCTAATGGGTCGAAACCCAGTTACTGCTTTATGATTTTTACCAAGCTTTGGGAACATCAGAATGTGCCAGTGCTTCCAAGTGTTAGGAAAGTATCCTATTTCTAGGCATGCATTAAACAGGCTTGCTAAGTAAGCCAGGGTTTTATTGGTTGTATGTTTCAAGATGATGTTGGTGATGAGGTCGTGGTCCGGACTTTTCTTGTTTGGAAGATTCTCAATTATAATGGCCAATTCTTGTGGTGAAGTCGGGCTGATATCTTTTCCATGCTGGGGCATGTAAGATTCTAGGTGATTAAGTATTACGTTGGAGAAACTGGGGTGTGTGAGAATACCAAAGTAATAAAGTTATAATCTACAAAAGCAAATTTCTGGAAGGGGATGCTGAACTGAGTTTATTTACAAGGAATGGTTTTTACTGGAAGTGGTTTACGTTGAGATCATTAGTAGAGTGAGCGTTTTATGGGGTGGATAGAAGATTTTTCATCTGATGGAGTTCTAATTCGACAAGTTTATCATTAAAGTGACATCTTATAACTTGCATCTAGTCGAGGTTCGTGATACCAGGTCGTCGGTGGCTTAAGGATTTTGATAAGGCGATGTGGATGGTGATTGCTGCTAGAGAAGGTTAGTAGGTGCCTTGTCGTGTTTTGGGCAAGGAAGTCTTTGAGGATCTAGGTGGGTTTTTGTCGGGATTCGTGCAGACGTTGTTATTGGAAGTTGGGAGATCTTGGTGAGGTTGCTGAGTGCATTGGGCTTGTTAGAGGAGACTATAAAGCCCAATTACGGGTAACATAATATAGGTATTTAAATAGATACTGAAAGAAAATATAGGAAGAGTGAAGTGAGGTAATTTTAATTAAGGGAGTACTTACCATTTGATATTGTTGAATGACAAAAATGTAACGAGAAAGTATTTGTAAATTAATTTTGCAAAAAACTAATTTGAAATGTCAGGTGACAGACGTAAGAGTTGTCATAAAATAAGAAAATCGAATTTCAGATAGAAGCAGTCTAGAGTATAAAAAATCCGACCTGTGTCTCAGTCAAGTCTTTTCTACCGAAGCTAGCGGTTTAATAACCTTGAGCATCCATAATTAAAAAAGGGCAAATGAGTTAATTAAAATTCAATTTTAAAAATCATTGATGGAGAATAAACTAAAATAAGGTTTAAGTCAGTTATAACATAACAAAGGCGTTACAACGTGGTCGAGTTACCTTAACAATAAATAGCTATTTTCAAATTTTATTTTTTATCGCAGAAATCTGTGACATCAGAAAATCTGCTTTAATTGGCTTCAGTAACTCATATATTTAATGGCACCTACCAAGGGCCATCGTGTCATTATATAGAAAATATAATTACCAATCTAATGATATTGCAGTACTTTATCTTTTTCGTTGACCGCTTGTTAATTTCAATATTAATGAATTATTTTTCCTAAAAAAGGATGGATTAATAGACGTCATTAATACACTGTTTTTGATTAATACACTCTTTTTCATTAATTAACTGTTTTTTTTTAAAGGATGGATTAATAGATCTATTAATACACTGTTTTTCATTAATACACTCTTTTTCATTAATTAACTGTTTTTGTGATTTTGACGTTTTGATGATAGTTTGCATGGAGGTTAGTTGTATTAATCAAATTTTTCGCCACAAAAAAAAGATTTTGCGGTCAACGAAAAAATTTTGTAATCAACTCGTTTGTTAATGGGCGATTAATAATCTCAACTATTAAAGGCACTCACTCGCTATCGCTCGTTCGTGCTTTAAACAGTTTCGATTATTAATCGCCTCCATTAAAAAACTTGTTGGTTAAATAACTATTATCTAAAACTGAAAAATGTTTAATTAATAAATTTTGATATTCATTTTTGTGTTATACCTAAGGAAATTTGGTAACACTGTCGTATGTAACTTGAGCAGTAGATTCTCAAAAACATAAAATATATCTATTAAGAAATTAGAGTTAATGGCTTTTCTTATTAAACCGAAAGTCGATCGTAATGATTATATCTGTCTGTGAATCCGAAATTATTATGTCTTTGTAATAAGTTTCATCCAAATCTGTGGATAAGTAAAGAAGATGAAGACATGGTCCTGGTCTCATTGTCACTCGGTATATAATTTTAATTCTATAAACGACAATTTATCTATTGTTATTGATTAAATTGACAATGTCAAATTAATAATCAACGTTTTAAATTGTACCTAATATACAATAACAACTCTACGAAAAACGTTTTGTGTTACCTATATAAGTTACATCAGGATAACACCCGAAAGGATTATAATCAGTTTGAAAGTGGACTTGAATTATGAAGAATTGTATGCTCAAAGTGATAGAGATGTACGTTTCCCCGCTTGATATGCAAGAGTACTTTTCGATGGTGTCACATTTTAATTACACGATATTTCAAGAATACCGGGTTGATGCATAGTACAGTTTTTCATAGTGCGGAAGACTTGATTAATAGAACTGCATTACTTATACAAGGTTCTCTGCATAATATAAAGTTCTCATCGCTTTGTGTTCATACAGGGGCTCTTGACTACTATTTATTTTTCTAATGTGAGGAAAGCTAGTTGTGATGCTTTTATTTGTCCACTTACAACGATCTGAATAATATTTTTGTAAGACGAAACGTTATAATTCCATTCATACAAAAGTATGCATTTACATTAAAAGCTCCTTACGACTAGATAAAATATACGCAAGCACCTCTTTATATTTAAATAACATTCGTAGAAATTCCACAATTATTATGGCGTAACCAAATCCATGTTATACAGCTGTCAATGCGTTTTTTAGCGGATTACGTCAGTGCGTTTTCCCCTTATCCTACAGATTTCGGCATATTTTTTCTTATATCTGTATCGTTATATAATATTCTAGAATAAATCTTAAGAATATTTTTAAAAGTATCGTACTTAATTCAAACAATATGAAAGTGCTTTTTTTTAACTAAATGCTGGAAAATAAACTCTTCAAATATCAACGTTACATCGAAGTTTTTACCCAATATTTTAAAGAATTACAAAATTAATTTTTATTTAACTCCTATAGTTTACACAAATCTTGGACAATGTTTCGTTTCAATGAAATTAATAAATCTCTGAATATGACAAGTCAGTGGAAAACGGATTAGCGGATTATATTCAATTATTGTCAATATTGTTGTTCAGAACTTATGCACACAGCGGTCAGTATTTGATGGATTTAAGTTTATATTTCAAGCAAATAAATTCGTAGTTAATATTTAACGCAGTTTTTGACAAATGTTTACAAATAGTTTAAAAACTAGTTATTAGGACCTACTTATTTTTACAAAGTTAGTGTCTGATTATTATGAACATATACTTTCAGCTATCCTTATTAAAGTACACCTGGTAGAAGCCCTCCAGCATTACTGTTTGCGGTGACCAAATGAAGGCGCGAAATACTAAAAGCTGCTATAAATATATAATAAATATAGATTGGCGTAGCGAGATGTTAACATTACTTCAGGTACTACCCAAAATCATTTTCCAGAGATACATATTATTTTATAAAGTTTAAATGACAGCATCTTGTGACAAAGATTGACATTTAATTCAGTTTCTCTTTTAGCTATGCGGTTGCGTCTTCGGTGTCATAGATGATTCTAATAAAACCGTTCCTTTTTAAATTAAAGTTTCATCTGGCACATACGTCAGTTTCCGTTTTAATAATTTATGTAATACAAAGCCGTTTGAGAATCGCTTCATATTTTATATTACGAAGCCGTTGAAGTTCAACATTTTATTGCTAGTAACACTTCTTGTCAAAATGCACAAATGTTAGATCTGAGCATTTGAGAGCGCAATACATTACATTGTATACTTTTCATTTCGCAACACTTAAGAGTTATAATAGTTATTTATAAAATCAGTTAGAAAGTGCGTCCTTTTGTGTAGTCACTCAAGTTACACAAACAGTATTTTTCTAATTTTGAGAAAAAAATCGTTCTTTAAACCTTAAACCGATGAATTTATAAATGGCATGTTAATATTAGAATTAAATTTCGGCTACAAGGCGTCGTCTTTGTAGATAAACACCCAGCATTAGTTGCCTTAATGTGCCTAACACCTTGTGGACTCAAAAAAGAGTTTGTGTAACGATTATGTTCTTTGGTGGCTCGTGAACTCTTACAAGCCACCCATGATTTGATCTGTGTTATTATAGTACCTTGTGAACAAGGAAACCACATAGACTAACGTTTCGCAAGAGATTCCAGCTTGCATCATCAGAGTAACAATGTTGCTCTAAGAGCTAGAGAAGGGCGTGGATGTATTTATATTCCTCTGTGTCAGCCGTGCAGCACAGCGTAATGTAATCTTCCCTGCTTATCTTATTTGGATGTTTTTCTCTTTCTTTGGCTTCACGTATAATTCTTGCGAAGTAGTGAGGTACTCTGACAAGTACCCTGGCCTGTTCGAATTCTAAGGTGTGTCCATTTATAAAACCACGTTCAGCCATGGCTGATTTTGTAATGCGTTTGGGTTTGCAATCACCTTTATGTTCTTGAAGTCTTAGACCAACGGACTTGAAGTTTTAGATTAGTGGAAACACCTGTCTGTTCAATGTAACTCGTGTCTCAAGAAAAAGAAATGTGATATATACGCCAGCTGTTTTTAAACTTGATATTTTGTCTTTTACTGACCTGAAACCGTTACTCAAAGTTTCATTGGTCATAAATACGGTTTTGATGTTGCATCGTTTTGGAACACGTCCTGTCTTATCAGTTGAAGTTTTACTGTAAGGTAGAAAGGCCAAGCCTTTCATAGTTTTGTAAGGAGTCAAATAAATGTTCCTTTTCTCTCTCTAGACTATCTGCATCTGAGATACGAATTGCTCTGGTCGCCAAAGTCTTAAAAACTGTTGCTTTTGCATTGGACGATGGTGTGACTTAGCATTTAGCTATCTGTCCGTGTATGTTTTCTTTCGATAGACTGCATGTCCTAAACTACCATCTGATTTACGTTTTACCAGAACGTTTAGAAACGAAATACTGCCGTTTTCCACCACATTGTGAATTTTATGTTCTGATGTATAAAATTCAAGAATTTTAGAAACACATCTAATATCTGGCGTCCTTGTGGCCAGATAATAAAAACCTCAGTAATATACAATTGGATAAACGAACTACATCCTTGCTAAAGAAACGTTTCAACTTTGTTATAGCACCTAAACAAATACCAGTAGAAGAGATAATATGTGGAGTGGAAGCAGCAATTCAAAAACTTCTTAAAAAATATGCAGAAATCATACTACATGATGTATCTTCATTTTAGGAAAAACGAAACCTCCCCACACATAGTGAAAAGCAACATTGTAGGTGTAAATGAAAAAAAAAAACTGTTTGAATTCCAATTTCATATTAAGGGATTAAGCTATGATTGGCTAGAAACTTATTTTAAGTATATTTTCTAAATCAAAGAGCACTTGGTAGTAGATAAAAAATGATTTCATTTAGTGTATAATTTTTGAAAGTGAAGTCAGGTCAGCGAAAACAAAACGTCACTTAAAAAGCTAAAACCCTTTCTGATAATGAAAAAAGTCAAATTTGTTTTTGCTCAAAAACTTTGTTCTGTGTCATTCTATATTGTGACCATATTACGTTTGCTAGGAAAAGTTAAAAAAATCGTATTTTGAATTCCACCTTTCCCTGGTGGAATCCAAGTAAGTAGCTTAGGTTCCCTTCAAAGTCTGTACAAACCAAGAGTTCCCAAATATATTCTAGAAAACTTTCTTAAATGTCAATTAAAATTCAAGCTAACAACAGAAACACACTTTATCGAAACAGGACTGGAAGACCCCGTATACTTTGGTGGCATTAGTTTGTGAAGATGTTGTCATCACGTTATCATTTGAAGAGAACACTCACAGCGTTTATCAACAGCTGATGGCAGCAAATGTCACATATGCGATCAAAGCGAATACGAGACACCCAACCGGAGAATAACATACGTACTACTTCTTCATTCAGAGAATTTTCGTAATAACGCCATTACCATCCTACTACGAAAGGAATCTCCCCCTTTTTCTAAACAATTAAATAAAGAACTCTACAACAATAAAAAGTTTAATGCGCCAATTCTGTCAATAACGTTTCAGAAATAATAGAAATTGCTGACTCACAACCTTCCATTCATCAATTGCAAAACCTAAATGTACCTGCAATAAAAAGTTCAAACAACGTAATACTACTAAAAAATAGTTACCATTACGGAAGGCCGAATGCTTTAATATAATACAAGAATAAAACATAAAACTACTTTATATACATAGGTATATCAAACGAGTTCGTCTACAGCCATAATCATAATTTACAAATTCCGCTCATCGCATGTCGCGCTTGCTTAAACTTCTACCACTGGCCAAAAATGTCGCCTTAGATACCGTTTTGAAGTTCTTTGTTTATCAGTCGTGTCCGACGGGTTGATGGATTTTTGGGGCTACTCAGTCACCCAACTTAGTGCCACTTTGTAGGAAATGTTATCAGCCAAAAGGTAATACGTGCTATTAGCAGCCACCCTAACATTTTCTACTGTATGTGAACAACAAGGTAGAGATAATTTTTAAGGTAAGGTAGCCAGGAAGACTGTTTCTATCCTGAAAGGGGAAAGGAAATGCGGGGAGCAGTTTGAACTGAAAGTTTGACTTCGTCTCATTGCCGAATAATCAGAATGCACAACTCTTCCTTCTTCGGATTTCGTAGTTAAGTTTTGTTTAGCCACATTGAGAGATATTTAGTCTTTTGAATCTCGTGTTGCGATGTTTCCCTCCGAATTAAAAGCCGTTGCCGAATATGGAGGGTAGCATCACTTACTTGATGGTATTGTCACATTACGACTTGTGAAACGTTTGCAACTGGGGATTTAGCAAAGCGGACAACCAATTGTATGTAAAGCACGAAGTAACCTCCTTCGGGCTTTACACGAAAAAGTCAGTATTGGGTGTGGTTTTCGAAATCTGTCCCCGTTCAAAAACTGCAGAGCTGTAACGAAGAAAACGTGCATCATGGTGAAGGGTTGTCCAACACCAAGCAAGCTGTCCAATAATTCAAGTTTGTGACAAGGTATTTGTAAAGCGTTTTACTTACTAAGTTTGTGAACAAATTATATCGCCCAAGAGATCAGGTTGGTGCGACATTTCCCGTCAGTAACTCAATTCGAATGATTGCCAAATTAATTTAAACTTGAAACTTTTGTTGGTGATTCCAGCAAAACTACAAATATTAATGTCAGTTGTTGCATTGCCATTTATTATTAGCCCGACGCCTTTTAGGTGTTCAGATTTTGTAAAATGTATTGTGTATACACAAAAAAGGGGACTCGGCCTATAGACCCAAATGAAACCATGTTATACTTGTGTGAGCAAATCGCTCATTACGCGACTAACCACGTTTACTTTTATATTTTTGTATTTGTTCTAAACATTTTTGATTTTGCGATCTTGCCAACGAGCCATTTGCACGGAACATACCACATATACCTGCCCTAATTGTTTACAAGTTTCGGATGAGTCGGATACAAACTAGAGATGGAAGCAGAGTTTATATTATATCTTTTTTGCATTTGAGTTTAACGATTTGAGTTGTATTTGCACATGGTGTAAAAAATAAAGTTTTGTATATTCAATAAATAATTTTTTATTTTAATTTTAAGGTATGACGTTAACATATATTGCCACATTATGATTATAAAGTAATAATTGCCAATTATGAAAAAAACACATGTATACATTCAAAATGTCAGCTGTGAGCGAAACGCTCACGCGCGACCAACGACGCGAAACGAAACCTAGCGACTAATCCCGGGTTAAGCTACCTTTGGTGTTTCTTTGTTTACTGAATAGTTTGATAAAACAATAAAGGACCTACTCCCAAGTGCGTTTATCGTGCACGGTGTCATTTAGCCCATTTCTGATGTGAAAATAAAGAGTAAAAGAAAGTTAACTTTAGGAACAATGAAATGCATTTCAAAGTAGGTATTTTCTACGAGGCCCAGTTGCCTTAACCGTGGCGAGGCAATTCCATCAAGAGTTGAGAATTACGGTGGTACCCAAGCACAACAAACACCTTTTCTTTGCCATTTACCGTAAAACAGAACCGGACTAGTTTCACAAACCACACCCTATCACTGGGCTTCGAACACCGCCCTGCGAGGCAAATATTTAGAACCTTGTCCGCCGCTACAATAACTGAGCCAAGGGCTTGTTCGAGTTAGACGAGCTTCTGCTGCGTTATAAGGCACCATACTATTCTGTTCCATTTATGATGTTTATCCTATATCTGTTAGATTTCATTTTCGCCATTGATAAAGCTTGAACTATGTGCAAATTATTACTTTCATCTTGTGCAGATAAAAATTTCCTTCGTTTCTTAGACGAAGAAGGTAAGAATGTAGTCCGTTGGGATTCGCACTCCGGGCTTCGCCGCTAAAATAGATGAGCCACAGGCGTGCCCGTAGTGGACGAGTTTCTGCTGCGTTATAAAGTACCATTGTAACGTTTCGCTCGTAATTAAGGGCTACCAAATGTAATTTAAAATTAACAGCGATTAATATTCGCAACAATGGACGTTACAACAATTAAAATTTCCAATGCGCTCGAACTGGCAGAATCAACGCGAGTCACTCGATCGACGCGGTCGATACGAAGGATCGGTCACGGTGCACTCCTTCCTTAATACGCGAGCAGTCCCGAGAGCCGATCGCCCCGTTAAAAACCAAATTTGAGCAGCGTACTCGAGGAGATCGTTACCAGAACTTAGCCCGGCCTTCAACCGCGTCTCCGACACCAGAAATCGATCGAAAGAATTCGAGCTAATAACTCGACTCCCTCAGGTACCTGACTACATTCTAATAAACGTATTTCTGGAATAATCGGACTGCGTTTATTCGAATATTTTTGTAAGCCGAAATCTACGAGTTCGTTCATTACAGTTCTAGTTAATCGGATTGTACTGCCCGTACCGTTTGATATTTCGTGAGGTAAGCGGCAATAATTCAAATCCTGTAAAGTATTATTAAAGCACCTGTCAGAGTGCAGTACAATTTGCACGTACATCAGAGTGCGTTAGAGTAAACTTCGTTTGAGTTATAGTTTGCAAATTACAAAACCAACCGCATGTTTGATGTGGAGATAGTCAAGCGTTATAAAAATTGATACTTACCCCGTAGTAAAATATTTGGTCACGACGTGCAGACGACCTTCGCAAGCGCCGAGTTGTTGATAACGTTAGATGGAATTTCACCCGTGGCCAAGGGCCAAGGGCACATGCATGCTATCGCAAGGACGTGCACGTGTATAGGTGTTCACTTAAATTAAACAACTAATAGCTTCAATCAAGTCACTTTATAATTGAAATAAATTAGAATGTTCCTTTTGTTTACACCGACACTAGTTGACATTTTTAAGTTTTGTTTTGGTGTTATAGTTTCGCCAACTTTATCAAACGAACGCTGTGAAGTTCGCTGGCATACAGCGACGTAGGCGAGGTGGCCTACCGACCCAGGGGACCAGCCGTAGGATCAAAATTTGAATACAATATAACTTGTAGTTTATTTAACAAACAAATTTACTTTATTTTTATATGTGTAATTAATAGGGAATAAGTGTATCTATTATTAAGTCTTGTTTCTTTAAATCAGTCAAAGTGTAAGCAATCAGGACTCTGGCCCAATAAGCAGCTACCATTTAAAAAAGGCACATTTAATAATGCTACAGGCTTACTTTTCCAAATTAAATATAAACCATAAATCATTGTAAAGCCTCATCTAGCATTACACCATACTATTTTGTTCAAGTTGTGGTGTTATCTGTATCTGTTAGGTCTTTTTTCGTCAGTGATAACGCCTGAGCTATGTGCAAATTATTACTTGTATCTATTTCGGTAAAGCCAAGGTAAGCCAAGGTAAAGCCAAAACAAACAAAACTTAATTTTTTTAGATGCTCACCCTGAATATATTTCTCCGAAACTTTGTCGGTCTTGTTTGTGCGTTTACACAACTAACCGCTCTTCCACAGATTGTTTAAATACAGATCAAATAAATCAGCTGCGAGAGCTCATATTTCAAGAGGTATTCGTAACTAATTATTTAGATCCAGTTGACGTATAAAGCTTAATTGACAATGAAAGGCGCATTTCAGAACAAGGTATCCAAGTACTGTCAAAATTCTGGTGTTATAGATTAACACAGGGTCTGTTACTGTCAAAAAACGACTTTACGACACAATCAGGAAATTCACGGATCGATTGCCCCAACGCCGTTACGATGCACTGCAACAAAAGGTTCCGGCTTGAAATACTTACTGAGAAGAGTGGGTTCTTTACTATCTTAGAATTAGGGCTAAGATCCAGTAGACGAGCTAAAGGTGATAAATAATAGAAGCGCCACCACTTTCGGACTAAATCGGGAAAATCAACAACACAGGTGAACTCACTTCGAAAGTGGAAGTAAGTAAGCCCACTTTTCTGCTTCTGGCTTGGCAACGCTTGAGGCGGCTAATAGCTGAGATAAACTTACTTTTAATTGCATTAGCTTACAATCGCCTGAATTGCTGTACATCGGAAAAACAATACACAATACATGCAGACATCAATGAAAAACATAAGTAATTAATAATAAACTATTGAGGTTGTCAAATATGTAAAAGTGACAATGCACAATGCAAGAATCACTCGTTATACTTAAAAATATATGCGAAAGAGGTTAGTCATGTTAAATGTGCGATGTTTAAACTAAACACGGCGGTAAAATGACAACAAACGACATGAATTCATTCCAAACAGTAATTACTTTAAATTATTTACAAAGGGACTACGTTACATGATCAAACTTAACGACAATTACTCAAATGGTAACAACGACAATGTTTACTCAAACTTGCAACGCAAAACGACATACAGGCATTAAAAATTGGCGGTAAAGGATAAAAATTAACTTCAAGGTGGTAGTTTCTGTTAAACATCTTAAAATTTAATGAAACAATGGCACGGCGACCAAGAGGACACTTCAAAATCACTTCACTATAAATTTCTATGCGTTACAAACATTATTAACTAGCAAATATCTGATAGATGGAATTCAGATGCTCTGTATTGTTGTCCAGCTCAAACTGCAGGCCGCATCTCAGCTATTGTCTCAAAAAGAACGACAGGAAACTACATAGGGGCAATATTCCAGCGGGTGTGAGCGGCATTACATCCCCAGCGGGTTGACTAAACGAAGCCCGTGCAACAAGCAGATTCGGTGCGACATTCGGGACTTCATTCCAATGGCAAATTTAGCACACGGTTGAGGTTTCCACTTGAAATCCGCATTAACAGCGTTATTGAAGGAACTTAGCTCTACGGCATGGAAAACTCGGCTAAACGTTCACCAGCACATCACTATTACACAAGGCTCGACGACAGCAAAAATGTAGCTTCACAAATTTCGACATTCAACTTTTTAACGAGGAGCTCGACCGACGAAGTCGGGCGCCGCGGATACAAAGACCACCCTTGTGACCGATTTCAATTCCTGTCGCTGAATGATCCTGCAGCCTAAGATGCGAAAACTAAATGAAAAGGCGCACGCGTGACTTTAGATCGTTCCTTCTTCAACTTACAGCATAGGGTTGCCACGGGACGAAATGATGAAACATAATTTTCCTTATAAAGGAAAATTACCTGAGGGCCAAGCAACCGCCGCGATGGCGACGAGAAGTCATTAAAATGTAATAAGGACAAATGGGGTAACCGAGACGGGAATAAAGCTAAATTTAGAATGAACGTAAGTGAAAATCAAAGAACTTAAAATAAGCTGAGAAACGCTACTGTGTGCAATAAACAAAATTAGGTTTGGGAACACAACTGAACTTTTAATCTGCGGGTAATTGAACCGCGAAAAGTACAAAATTTTTAAGATACTAATGCAGAAAACTGCAGAAAAGCGCTAAATTCAAAAAATTGTTCTTACAAGTCTTTAAGAATCAACAAATTTGCGAAAAACCAGTAAGACATAAATTCAAGCTCAATTGTGGAACATAATACAGAAACACCACCTAAATGCTGACATGCTCGACGCAGGATAGTAATATCAATGTTAAAGGTAAGGCGTAAATAATGTTTTTGGCCTCCTGACGTGTAAACAACATATGCATACACAATTGACGGCCATCATAACCACGATTTTACAGCTAGTCACACATCCCGGTGTGGTAAAATTACTGGAAAATAGTAAGCTCTCAAAGACCCTTAAACAAAAAGTTTGCTTTGTAGTGATAAAGAGTATTTGCGAAAACGCTAGTTACGTAGTTCCTCGTTCAATTGAGTTTTGAAGAAATAAAAAAAATTATATTTACGACTTATTTGACGTTTCAAAGCGTCAACTATAAAATTTACTAAAGTGAGCGTACTTGATGGAAACCGTGGTTTTATATTCAAAAGCAAAATCTCCCACTTATAGAACATTAAAAAAATATATCGGGCTCAAAATGAAATACAATACTCGGTACGTTAAGCATTTTATCTTGATCGGTGTTGTTACAGACTATTAACCAAATTAATTTTAGTATCTTTAAGAGCTTCATTAAGCGCACTGCCTTTATATAAAAAATACACTGAAGGTTTGCCAATGGCAGCTAATGAAACCCGTTAAGATGCTCATAATCAAACTTGAATCGTTAATATCTATTACAGCACTCGGTTTCATTAAAACACTCCGCTTCACATCGTGCTTCAATAACTGAAATCTCGCATTGTAAAATGCAACCTACTGCACTTGTAATGTAAGTAACTATTTTGTTTTGTAAGACATATTTAAGATGTCTATATATTTTAGTTAGGATTTGCCATAGTGCATAAGGAAAAAATTGGTTCAAATAGTTGAAATATTAATTGAGGTGATTGTTACAATACTGTTAGAATTGCTTTATCCAGTCAATGTTTAATTGGAAATGCCTTAGAGTTCTAATTTTTAAACGGTTTTGTAATAAGATATTTAATTATCTCTCAGATATAAGTTATTTGACTGTTGTAGTTTAATAATGTATCCCTTTGTATTTATATTAATTAATAGTATGTACCACAATACTGCCTACGAATCAGTTAATTCTGTTAAATGATTACCGTAGACTTATTAAAATTGTTTTATTAATATAGTCAGCAAAGATGCTTGTAAAATGAAAAACGGCAATGTGTATAACCGTTTATAATTTTCAAAAAACGCTTAGGAATGTGTTCAGAAAAGATAATAAAAATGTTAAATATGAAATGTAGAATAAAAATATAGATTTTTATAGCAAAAATTTTTATTATACGCTATTTAGATGATGCAAGGTGTTATACAACTGTTTTTAGTATTAATACATTGACAAGGTAAATATTAGTATTTATGAAGGGCCACCAATTTATCGTTCCTATCGTGCAGACAGTAGAAAAGGGCATTTGTACATCGGGAATTGTTATCGAATATGCATATGTATTAATCTTAAATTAGCTGTTATCATTTGAGAGAGAGAGAGTAGTATTTGGTTTATTTGGGGTTTTATAGAAGTACTATGTTGAGTTATTCTTTTTTAGATCTTGTTTTGTCTGCCCTATGTACCGGGTGACTATAAATGATTGTGATTTTTTTTCTTAGGTTGGTACTGTTTGTGTTGGTGGCACTGTAAGTCTATGTCAAATTCAATTTTAGCAGGTTAGGTTTTGCATCATTTTGTTTCAAAACTGACGCAAAACCTAACCTGATAATCACGAATTTGACATAGACTTACAGTGCCACCAACATAAACAGCGCCAACCTAAGAAAAATAATCACAATTATTTATAGTCACCCGGTATTTGGCATTACAATTATTACAATCATTTGGAAAAATATTTTAATTATCATTGATTTTTTGTTTTATCTTTTAGATTGTTAAAAAATGACTTCTAATTGTATTGTAATTTTAAAAAAAGACATTAAAATAATTTTTATGTGTTAATATTTTACTAAAGCGTAGAGATACTTTTGGTATATATGGAATTGAAATGTAAAATGGATTTTTCATGTTTACGTTATTGTTAAATTCTTATTCTAAACAGTTAGGGTGTAAATCAAGAGTTGAATTATTATTATTATTTGATTTATTATTTTCAAGTTTATTTATGTTTTTTTAATGTTAATGAAATCAATTGGTAATTATTTTTTATAATATTTTATTAATTTTCATGATACTATAATTATGAAATTCATTAAAAGATAATAAAATTGCACGGTCAATTAAGATATTAATTATAATTTCGAACTGTTTGAATTAATTTCTAACAATTTACAACAAGAATAAAAGGATTGTTAATTCTTCCCAAATCTTTTCTACATATAACATTTGGTTAAAGTCTAACCTCTTCTCTCATTTTTAGTTTATTCCGTATTTTAATATAATGTAGAAGTTAGCTGATTGCTAACGAAACGTTAAATGTAAAATTCAAATATATCGAATTAAGAAAAAAATAGCTGATTTATTTTTCCAAAATCATATTGGACTGTATCTGGAAGACAGCTGTTTTAAACAAATATAATTAGAATAATATTATATTGCTCTGCAAACATTAAGAATAGATAGTGTTAATACTGTTGTTTAACATGTAAGCCATTAGTTTTCCTTTCGGGAATACTGTGCTATAAATATATCAAGATAACGAATTAATGAACCATTAAAATCAATATTTAGCTATTGTATATTTTAGGATTATTGGAGATTGCAATTATACGGAATGTGTATTGTATTGGTTGTGTAAAAGTAGACCAATGTAGCAGTGTATTATAGCTAAAATGTGTATATTACTATACCTTCTTTTAATATTTTGTAGTAAGTGTTTGATTAGATTAATTTAAGCAATAAATTTCGAAACAACCAGTTCAAATGAAACACTCGTATAGCAAATCCTTCTTAGCTTTTTTGATTTTCCTGTATGTTATAAATTCCAAATATTTTATAAAATATCTTGAGGGGGACATTTTAACAGATTAAGTTATATATCATAATGAGATGGAGGACGACAGTAGCTCCAAATATTTCTGTAATTAATTAGTGATTAAACGGTTGCGTGACTCATTAAATAACCATAATTTTAGTATGCACATTTTACACTACATCTTATTTATTTTGTTCTGTAATTGAAATAAAGCAATTGGATAACTAATTTTCCAAGCATTTTTAAAAAACAAACTCCTCTGAAAGTATAAATATTTTGCAGTAACGGGGAGCGCGTTATAGTAAAAATGAAAGAGAAAAAGTCGCACCTACCTGCCAATAAATATAAAATGGTTAGTGATGTTTAGCCTTCGAGTAGCCATCAAAAGACCACGAACTGTAAGACCCTCGCAGAAACACACGACGACTCGAGCATTAAGATCTTGTCGAAGGTTCAGAATGACTTTATCGAAAACTTCAGCTGGAGCGTTACTAAGCACAGAGTCTTCGCGAGCAATACAAACGTCCGCTTCCTCTGCTAGCTCTCGAAAGGCTTGAATGCCGGATTGGCCGTAATTCTCTGAAAAAGAATGGAAAAATCGTACATCTTCCTGAAGCTGTTTACAATGTAATAAAGTACCTACTGAATTGTACATTATTAGTAGTAGAGTGTAATAAGATTTCTAAACATATAAACAGATAGCGTGTAATGTAACATACCGTATGAATTTAATAATAATATCCAGATATCCAATGAGTATCATGTGATATAACAGTTATATGTTTTAACTTGTGTGGTTGTAATAGGCAACCAGAGTGGTTGTTTACATGAAGTAGAAAAATAACTTGAATTTATAATCGGCGATAAATAAACACGTTAAAGGTTAAATTTCCATTAATTGTGAAGAATAATAATTGAATATTTGATACGTAATAGCAATATAGTATTCTTAGCGATAAAATTTGACTGTAGGTCACAAGTATTATTCAAAATAGAATTCGAGATTGTTTGAAGTCATTTAAAGTGGTATTTTACTTCGAAACCAGTAAAAAAGTGCAAGCGAGTGTTTGTGGTATGCTGATAAACTATCTATCCACATAATAAGGGGGTCAAAGAGCTGCCACGAGTTTTTATTTGGTCGTGAACAACCAAGAAGGTGTTTAGTGACTAGCATCCAGTTAGGAGCTGGGATAACACTCGGGTACAAGAGATACTATCAGAAAGTTAGTGTCTATTTCTTCAGTAACATTAAGAAGTATACAGCAAGTTTGGTGCGGCAAATCAATTAAATAATTGTAATTATATATTTAGAAATTAATTTAGAATACTTAATTTTCTAAATTGTAATAGTGATTCGAGTAATAGACGTATTTCGGTCATTATAATTTGAAATTTATATTTTTGGTTTAGGATTTAAATCAAGTTTGGATTTTTTAAACATCTGAATAAAATATTTTGACAACATCTATTTAGATTTTGTAATGTCAGACCAAATTTTGAAGCGATACTAACGAAGTGAAGTATAAGTTCAATTTTGTGTAGTACCTAAAGCGTGTATTTGATTAACGAGGTCAAATAATTATTATTATATTTTAAAGTAATTAAGTCTTCAACTACAATAGAAAGTTATTAGTTGAACATTTATCTATCTAGCTGGGAACAAGGATTCTCATTGCTTATTAAACTGACTAGCCGAGGTATTAAAAAACTAGAATCACATGACATCATTCAAAGTGTCAAATTGAGTTATGAGATACGCCAATTTCTTTTTATTTCATTAAGAAGTAAGGTAAGTACTTAAGGAGCTATACCTGATACTGCATCTTGTTAATAATAAAAGGGTATATTTGACTTAATATTATTTGTAATAACTCTTCGCGAGAGAGTGGTATATTACAAGCGCGACCATTACAATTGACATACCAATTAAAAATATTTATTAAAATATCTATAACAACTGCAATCTGTAATAGTAATTTGTACAACTAGTTGTGAAAATCATACTTTTTTTCATGAATTTGCAGTTTGATAACGAGGGCGAAGCCCGAGCTAATCAAGCAAATGAATCAAAAACAGGACTTTCAAAACGTGTTGTACGTGTAGTTTTTTTGCATAGTGATCTCTTGGTCGAAATTTAGTCGAAAAGGACTTCGGAATTGACAACTGTCAAATTAACGTTTCAATAAAATAGTTAAAAAAAGTGTACCTTTTTTCACAATTTTTGCTTTAAAAAAAGTAGAACTTTCAATACGATTTTTCGTTAAAGAAAGACGACTTTCACGATCACTATGCAAAAAAAGAAATTGTTTGCACTACTAGTCTCAGAACGCACCATTATTGGCCCATCTGTACGTCGCGAAGTTGTTTTTCTCCACCTTGGGAGACAAAGTAAAATAAACAATTTTCACGGTGGTAACTAATAAATTGGTAAGTTACCAAATATTACTATTTCAATTTTGATGTTTTAAAAATCTGTATTGTCAGGTTGACAGTTAAAATATTTTCGAAATTTGTTGGGAATTTTAGGTATTGAGCCGTTTAGGTATTGCAAAAAATAGTATATACACCACGGTAGCAAATCTTCTTATAACCTTCGCGCGTTAGATACTTCGCGCTTCGCGCTCGGTATCTAATATGCGCTCAGGTTATAATACTGGGCTTCTCTACCTTGATGTTTAATATACTATAGTCAAATTTATACCCATTCGGAGTCACGTGATAATCTAGTAATTTTACGTATGTCGATTCTTAAAAATGCAATTTTAGGGAAATAAATGACATTCCGTTTTGTAGGTTATCCTGACATATGCCAATTTCTAAAACAAGGTTGCTACGGGTTTATTCTCTTATATGGAATCAAACTGAATTTACAGGTTAAAGAAAACATAACATGTCGTAAAATGTAAATATAATAAAGATATGTCAGCTGCTACATTAAAAACCTGCTGCGTATAGCAAATTTTAAGTCAATTTCTGTGCATGCATATTCTGTTATAGAACATTGCCATTTGAAGCCTATTTCCTTGCACAATCTATTTAGGGAAGAAACTGAATGTGAAAAATCTCCAGATTCTTCAACCAAGCATTTTTTAGATTTTTTATGGTTACAAATTCTTTAGCTACATACATTTTATATACAGTGTCTTCACTGCTTCGTCGACTTCCGTTTTTGCATTCTTCACTTTCTGGCTCATATTTTCGGTAAATTGTGCTCTCCGAGATATTTAACGCAAGAGAAGCACGGCGAACAGCGTTGGAGGGTGAAACTGTTGATTTACTATTATTAATATTGTACTCTTCATAAAAAAAAAACGCATAATATTCAAATTAATTGTTGTGACTGCTAGTTATACCGCATGTCCGATGGTTTCTTTTAATTTCCAGTTTTCGGCTCAACAATTTTAGGTTTTATTACCCTTATCTCAATAACTTACACGAAAAATATAATCTGACAGATTAGAAACGTCAAATTTTTAAAATTAATTTTATGAATCGACATGCCTTTTTTTCAAATTTCTTCCATTTCATCTATTTTACTAAAGATGAACAGAGACAGACAAAAGTCACGTGACTCCGAATGGGTATAATTTTGACTATACAAGCAAACCGCGCGCTACGCGCTGCGAGTTTTGAATCGGCGCGCACGTGAAATAGGATACGCGAAAGGTCAAGCTCCGAGCCGAGCGCTAAGATAAGAAAAACAAAACCTAAACAAACATAAACACCTGTGAAGCCGGAACGTGAGATTTTATTTTGTGCCACAGACACACATTAAGGAAAATTATATTATAGATTATCTTACAGCAGTGGATTTTGATGTACTTTATCTAATCGTTTTCAGTGACTAAAAACCGCCGTTATTCACAAATGACTAATATGTTTCCTTATACACTGCAACTAATTCTATCTATTATGGGCTCATGAAAATTACTACACTCGCGCTTATGCATGGGCGTAACTTGGGGCATCACTTTGGGGGGGCAAAATCATGAGTTCACGACATTTTTAAACCTAAATTGCAAAAAAAATGTTGCACTTGCACTTTAAAATCAAAATTTTGGGGGGGCCGCCGCCCCCCTTACCCCTCCCAAATTACGCCTGCGCGCTTATGCGCTTGTGCATCAAACAGAAATTCCGTCCTCCTATAATTACGTGATTCTCTCACTTATAATGTAATGCACTGTTAATATTCGAAATTGTAAATGAAATTATCTTGTACAGGATAAGGAGAACTAAGTTGTGGGGGATAGTGGAAAAAACAAAGATATCTTCAACATTTAATGAACGACTATAAACAGATACAATACAATAACAGATGCGACAATGTGCAAAGATCTCGACAATATTGGTTAAGGTCACGCTATGACAGCCCAATTATAAATATTATGCATAGAAATTTAGCATTTCAAATGTATTGTCGTACGTATTTTGCATTTCCCGGGCACGTTGAGAATGCCCCTCGATATCGAAAAGTATTATCTTCTTCTTCTCGCAGTTCCGTGTCTTCATAAGATGTTGGTTATCAATCTGGCCTATTTCATTTTATTTGATGATAAGTGAAATAATTCTGTAGATAACATGTTGGTTCATTACCCCAAAAACAATTAAATTTTCTGCCTAGTTTTCCTTCACCTTCAATTTAACCCTGCAAAATAAACGATAGCAGTTGATGTCATTTGTTACGGAAGGATCGTCCAGGTGTTGTTGTTTTGGCATTTAAATTGTATCTTAGGAATATTTTTTCTTTTTGCATTCGCTCCACAACATTGTATTTAGTGCTACGTCCCAGTAATCTAAAGCATCATATTTTAAAACTCTCGATTCGTTTACCAGATGTTTTGATGGGGGTTCATACCTCCCCGCAAAACAAGACGAACTTGGATTGATGAAAATTTGTTAAAGTCAGTCCTTAATTTTTCTGCAGGTACGCAGTTTTATGTCACACGTTAGATCCCACTGTACGTTCAATATGGTTGTTAAGTATATTATTGCCACTACTCTCGGTGGGCCCGAGCATTCAGACTTCTTTGTTAATATTATTTTTACTTCCCTCGTCTAAAAGACGAAGAAAGTATTGTAATCACGAAAAAATCACCTTCCGAGATTTCTTCAGATCTTCACGTTTCAGGGTCCCTAGATGACGAAAAACAGGTTTTCTCAATTCCGTCTGTCTGTCTGTCTGTCTGTCTGTCTCGTCTGTCTGTTTGTCTGTCTGTGTGTTCGTCTGTCTGTCTGTCTGTATGTCTGTCTATTAACAGTATAACTCAAAAAATATTCGTTGGAGGAAGAAGATATTTTGCATACACATTATATATACCGGGTGGTTGGGCATACCTCTGAACAGAGGCAATTTACATGGGTTATCACGGTTTTGCATATCCCTGCTCACCATTTCTATGGAAAAATATGGTAAGTAGTGGTAGTAAATTAAAGAGAATAATTTTCCGCGTCGTTTAGTATTAAAAACCTATTGGATAATGTTAATTGTGCATAAAAATATTAATTTTAAAATTTAAATACTTGGGCGTTATGATAGACAGTAATGGAATCGAAAAGCGTGAAATTAATGATAGAATACAAAATGCAAGGAAAGTGTTGGGTGCCTTAAATTCAATCTGGTGTGACAAAGGTATAAGCAAGAAAAATAAGAAAAAAATTGTACAAGTGATGGTAGAGACTGTCTTGTGTTATGGGAGCGAAATTTGGTCAATGAAGGAAAATGATAAAACGAAAGATCGAGCAGTAGAAATGGATTATCTGCGGAGAAGTAGCAGAGTATCACGACGGCAAAGAATAACAAATGAAGAAATAAGAAATAAGATGTCAGCTACTGAAACTGTAACGCAAAGAATAGATAAAATGAGTTTAAAGTGGTACGGACACGTTTTAAGGATGGAAGAAGAAAGATGGCTCAAACGTTTATTTACCTGGAATCCACCAGGAAGAAATAAGAGAGGACGACCAAGGACATCTTAGAATGAGGGTGTGAGAACAGCAATGAGAGATAGGGAACTGGATGAAGAGATAGCATACGATCGAGGGGCATGGAGGTTAGGAGTGGGTAGGAAGCGTCAAGCTGTATGATTATGTATATATGTAGTGCGTTGTATTGAAAATATAATGTTAATGTAAATGTACATGATTTATTGATAATAAATCCATTAAATGTTACATTAGATGTTCAAATAAGCCACCGTCCCCTTCAATGCAAAATGTATGTTTTACAAAATCAAGTATGCTTTCAAAAAACAACCTCTTGTCTTTTATTTACATTCTAATGATTATTTTTTTCGTAGCGATCTCAACCAATCAGAAGGCTGGATTTAGTTAAGTTATCTTGTATAATTTCGATTATACAAAATCGATTATACTAGAGTAACTTCACTAGGCAACGCAATACATAACTTTTGTCAACTTGATGTTGTTTTTATGGAGATGACTTCCAGCTAGGTTAATACAAACAAATCGAACTGCTAATAAAATATTTATTTGTTTCTAATATTGAAATTTACTCAAAAAATAATCAAATCGAATACAATGCGTACTTCGAACAGGTTATACGTCTCAAACTTCCTGCGCAATAACAAATCGTGTCAGTTTGACAGAATAATACTCCCGCTGACGCGGTCGGATTATTTAATCTGTCAAACTGACACTCTTTTATTATTGTGCAACAAGTTATCGACATATAACCCGATAATAACGAAGTACTTATAGTATTACTTCTGATAATACTGAGTCAATTTATATCAGTTTATGACAGTAAAAGTAATAATTGTGAATTTTGTTCCTCTGTCATAATGGAAAGATTTTATTCAAATCGTGAGTATGTAGAAATGTTAAAAATGTTGAGTGCTTGCAATGACAACGCTACTGTATACGCGGTAACGTTTGTATTACGGCGTCATCCCGATGCAAAAGTAATAAGAACAACGACTTATTGAAACTGGGGGATGAATCCAAGAATAGAGCTTTCATTGCGCCCGGAGAAACTTTTGTTGAACAAGAAGCAATTTTGGAAATTGTTGAAGCAGAACCTGGCACAAGCACACGCAAGATTTCAGTACTAACACATAAGCAGTTCTTAGATTACTAAAACGAAATGAATTGTATCCATTTAGAGCACAAAAAGTACAAGTGTTGCACTATGAAGACATGTCGGTTCGACTTAATTTTTGTAGGTGGTTGGTAAACAGAATAGATCATGATCCAAATTTTATCAAAAATGGTCTTTGGAGTGATGGAGTCTACGTTTTCTCAAGAAGGTATAATAAATTTGCATAATATTCGAAATTGATATGATGCTGACGAAAATCCGCATTTAACTCGACAAAGATTCTTTCAAAGACGATGGTCAGTTAATATTTGGGCTGGATTGCTAAACAACACAGTTATTGGTCGACATATTTTACCAAATAATCTAACATCAGCATTATACTATGAATTTTTAGATGAAACCTTATTAGGTGACATTCCTATTATTAATGGACGGCGTTGTTGGTCTCAACATGATAGTGCTCCAGCACATTAAGGTCTACAAGTCAGGAATTAGTTAAATACAAACTTCCCTGGCCGATGGATTGGAAGAGCTGGACCAAAAACTTGGCCACCCACAACACCCGACCTTAATCCGTTAGATTTCTTTTTGTAGGGATATCTCAAAGAAAAAAATTATCTACAACCAGTTGTTGAACAGGCAGATGTGATTGACCGTATTCGTGCAGCTGTAGCTTTAATAAATGACGAAATGTTAGAGAGAGTAAGTGCTTCTCTGTGAAAGCGTGCTAGAAAATTGCTTCAGCTGAATTTATACAGTTTATGCCATCAAGGATATGAACTGTTCCTTAGCATCAAGAGTTCTCATGTTGACATATGAATTGTCAAAAACAAATTGAATAAAACCACTGGCCTCTATGTTAGGTTGGGTACTTTCAGTTGCACAATTCAGGTAGCTAATAATCTCATTATACGAAGCACAAATCGACAGAGAATGGAAAAGGAACTGGTACGGCAGGATGATATGATAGCGTGATTAATGGCAGCTGATTGTTTGTGTTTTATCAGAGTTGCTGATTTCCCTTCGATGACAGTTCTCATAAAAAGCTTTAGGGATAATATCTAATTCAGTATTGTCTATCTCGTGTACAGATGCATACGCTAATATGCCATATAATAATAATAATACTAATAATAATACCACATTTATTTACCGAATATAGATACATATGATACAAACGAAAAGTAGATATAAATTTGTAAATAGGACATAGTTCAGTTAGCGAGTAAAAAAGTACAAGCTAACTGATTTACTACTATGCCCATCCATGATCCGATGTCTATACACACGGATAAGTGTAAAAGTGTAAAAAAATTATTAGAAAATAAATTATCAATATAGGTAAACAAAATATATTGCAAGGGCAAGAGGAGCATCTCATTGGCTTAGAGCGAGTTTACTTTTAAAATGAGGTTTAAATTTGGCTAGTGGTGCTTCTGTCAAATTATTAGAAATTATGTGATTGTAGTAATAAACTATATTGTAAGAAAATGACCTCTTGAAGAAAGACGTTTTGTGGTAAGGAATACAAATCATGCTTCGATCGAATATTAATATGATGCTGTTCGTTTCTATAGGATAGTTTATCAAATAGGTAAGAAGGTACTTTGTTGTTAATAATTTTGAAATAAAAGATCGTCTTATGGAATATGCGCCTATTGGACATGTTGAGCCATTTTGCTTATTTTAGTTTTTGCGAAACGTGATGCTGCTTACGCAAACCAAAGATGAATCGCAAACAAGAATTTTGTGTTCGTTGGATACGCAAACGTGCAAGAGCGGTGATACATGAGTCATACAGGGAATCGCATAAATTAAAATGAGATAAGACTAATGTATGGCACAATAAAATTTTTATGTCCCTTGTTAGGCAGTACCTGTTTTCGTATAGCAGCTTTACATTATAATACTCTTTTTTAATGCAACGGGATACATGGTAATCAAAGCGTAGATCATTATCAACATAGACTCCAAAATTTTTGCAAACAACTTTATATGGTAAAATATCATCGCCTACCTTTATTTGTAACAGAGGTACAGTCATATCTCTATCCTTCTTCTTTCCAAACAGCATAACAGAAAATTTGGAAGAATTTATTAGCAACGAGTATTTTTTGCTGAATTCAACAAGGTTTAGCAAATCCTCATTCACTAACTACACCGCCTCCTCTAATAAATGCGGAAAAAAGAGTAATATAGTTGTGTATCGTCCGCATACATGTGAAGCAAGAGCCAGTGTTGTTAGTGCATAGAGAAAACAAAAGAAGACCCAGTATCGAACCCTGTGAAACCCCCGGCAAAACCACTCTGGGGTCAGATATTTTCGACTGATATTTTACGCTTTGAACTCTATAGTCTAGATAATTATTTATTAAATTAATTGCTGTGTTACCAAAACTGATGAAATGTAAAATAGACAAAAGAATTTTATGATGAATGGTGTCAAACGCTTTTGAAAAATCTAAAAGTACAACTACCGTAAGTTTGTTGTTATCAGCCGCTCTACTACGGTCATCTGTTACGTTCATTAATGTTGTGTTGCAACTATATCCAGCCAGAAAGCCAGCTTGAGCTTTAGGAAGAATATTATTGATATTAAGGTGGTCGCGAATTTGCTTTTCTATAATTTTTGAAAAACCTTGAATAATGTACACAAGATACTTACAGGTCGAAGGTGTTTCAGCTCAGTAGGAGGATTAATTTTGGGTAAAGGAGTAACAAGGGCAGTTTTCCATACATATGGATAGACGCTCTCAGTTATGCAAAAATTTAATATATGAGTAAAATAAGGTAAGAGATACGGACAACACAAACGTAAAAGCTGAATGTCAATATTGTCCCATCCAGAACATCGTGTCTTAATAGAAAAAAATCAGATTTTGAACTTCCAATTCGGTTGTCTTATGACATTGTAGGAGATTGCGAAATTAATTTTTTTTATGGGTAGCATAATAATTAATTAATATACTGTTTGTAAAATGAGCAGCATTAGAAGAATTTTGAAAAAAGTCATTAACTAAATTTAAGTTTTGCATAATAACAGGCAATTCTTGCGTATTGTGTTTATAAGTAATATTCAACTTACGAAATTCGTTCCAAATAGACTTAGGACTATTATTGTTACTAAATTCTGATTGCAGATACGCTTTCTTTTCTCTAGAAACTGTGGCGGTAACAAGATTTCTTAGAGATTTATAATAATTCCAATGTATGGGATTTCTTGTTTTACCTTTAATTTACATAGAGCCCTATCTCTTAAACGCATCATAAATTTTAAATTGTCGGTTAGCCAGGGCTTACTGACCTTAAAATATCTAGATTCTTTGATGGGAGCATGCAGGTCAATAACATTGCATATGTTATCATTTAGAAAATTGATTTTGTCGTTAATATCCTGCATATCAAACATCATGAACCATGGGACAGCGTATAAATCTCGAATAAAAAGATCATGATCAAACATTGAGAAATCTCTAAAACTATGAGTAGTAGGTAGAACTGCTTTTACCGATAGAGATAAAGTGCAGGTTACTTTACAATGATCTGCGATATTACACTCCGAGACAATTTTTTTCTAATATTTGTAGATTGTTGCTGGAAACGACTATCATGTCAAGTAAAGTTATTGAACTTTTGGTAATTCTTGTAAGCTCGTCGATTATTTGCACTAGGCCCAACGTGTCCAAGAGAGCATTAAATTTTGTTACAGAATCATTAATTTTTAATAAATCAAAATTTAGATCACCCAAACATACGATAGAATCGCAAGTGGGTATTAAGTTAGAAATTGTATCTTCAAAGATATTTAAAAAATCAGATGAAGGAAAATTAGGAGGTCGATACACAGTACCTACCGCAATCTTCTTTTTGTTGACGTTAATGTATACCAAAATTTGTTCAAGTTTAGAATTAAAAGTAATAACAGAATAGTTGATGTTATTGTTGATATACATACCAACGCGACCACCTCTAGTTTGCCTGTCTTTCCTGATAAAGTTATAGCCTTCAATTTTTATTGAACTGGACGGTGTGTTGGCAGAACCACGTTTCGCTTAAACCAAACAAGGTGCACCCGCTCTCAATCACAACATTCCTGAGGTCATTAAATTTAGAAATTAACGATCTAACATTTAGATGACATATCTTTATTTTCCCCATTGTAGCAAAACAGTTGTAAAATTATTAACAAATTCGAAAAGCTAGATTTAAATTACCCTGGAATAAAATGAATTCAAATGCAAAAATTAAATTCTGCACTGGCATTGTTGCTCTCGGTTAAAAATAACATCATATGCACCCGAAAACAAACAAATATGATAGAACACATTAAAAAAAAGCTAATTAAGAAAGTTTATTGCAAACGGTCCAGATCAGAAATGTTCATTGCAGATACAATTCTGTTATCTTTTTTAATCTTTACAACACCATCTGCTGACCACACATTTGTAGCACCATATTTTTAGCTTCAGATTTAAGAACTAGCAAGCGTTGCTTTGAGAGGTGTTCTCTGATAAGGGTCCCGAGTGGTGTAGCTTGAACAAGCGTCCACGTTCGATCAGCAGAGTTAAGCAACGCTGTCTCTGGTCAGAACTTGAATGGGAGTTCCACGGCTGCATCTCTCGGCGCCTCGTGGTACGGCTATCACGGAAAAAAGTTGGTCCCGGCGGTCATACAACATCATGACAGTCGTTAGTGGGGTTGGAAGTCCTCATAACTGCAGAGCGACGCCTGTAATTGGCCTAACGGCTGTTGGCTGAGTGCAAATTAAATAAATAAATTAAATAAATAAATAACCAGCTTAGTATTTTTGAAATGTCTCTTATTTCTAAAAATAAGGTTTCGGTATCTGTAGGTAGTACACTTGAGTATTATGGCACGTGGTTTATCACCCACACGCTGGCCAACCCTGTGACAACCGTCAATCCAATCGATGCTGATAGGGATATCAGTTTTTTCTTCACTAAATTGATTATCTTTTCTTCCACATTCTCACCTCCAGATTCACTATCACCAAATATGCGCACATTATTTCGTCGAGAGTACTGCTGTAGATGGTCCACTTCTCTAATCAATGACTTATTTTCCTGTCGCAGGGTGCTGATACTGGAATCAAAGTTTTTGTTTATGTCAATGATTTTGGATTCCATTTGCTTCTACACTGCATCACAAATTTTGCTTAGAAAGTTCTCATCAGCAAGAACCACTGTAATAGCTTCTTTGATTATGGTGTGAATTTCTGCCTTTTGCTCTCGAGTGAAGGGCATCTTGAATTCAATGTTGTAAACCACGCAGACAATTTTTAAATACGAATTTATTTTCTTGTACCGGAATACTGCCAGAGCAACAACAAGTACGTCTACACTGTCGGAGTAACGAACATCGAATGTGTTTGCATGGATGCCCTGTCAGTACCTTTTTTCACAATCCTTCATCTTTAATTTTCTTTTTCTTTCTCTCTGCATATCACTGGCCATAAACTAAATTTCTGGTAGTTTCCAAAAAGCCAAAGACTTACGCGAGCCACCTTTTTGTCGAGTAACAATTTACCTTGAAAGTGATTCCTTTTAACTATCTGTTTTATTTCATTATCCTGCGTTTTCTCTTGGTACATGTCTGAAGTTGATATCTTGCTTTGACTGCTGGCAAATCACCATATTCCACTGTCTTCTTAACAGATTGGCTCAAATAAGTTTCGCTCTTCACATATTTTATCTTCTAATTCAAAGGTCTGCGATATAAATATGTGTTTTCTCTTATTTTTTTGGCAATTTGACTTCAAGCGTTGAAACTTTAACACCACAAAAAAGATAGCTCGTTTTGTAACAAAATTTTGAAAACAGTGTCCTCGTGAGTTGTTTTGTCGAATAAGATTCGTAATTTTCCTTCTTCTCAAGGTCGCCTTTTCGATGTCTGATGATGCTTGGCTTTATCTTTTGACGATCCACAAACTTTTCCCAATGCCTATATTTTATTGTCTCTGCAATCTCCAATAGTTCCTAAATCCTTTTCTTTAACTATAGTGCACTCTTTCTCTAAAAGTCTGCCACAGAAATATCACCCTTTTTCTTTCATTTTTTTCACTCTGTCACATCAACGTCATAACCGGTAATCTAAAGTAGTAATAGTTTTATATCGTAATTAAAATGCGAGAAATCTACAGTGAAGTAATCGATTGCTTTACGATTGCAGTTGGCGGGGTAACAGACGAGTGACATAAAACGTCAACATAATCTATAAAATTTTGTAAAACCATGTTCATTTCACGATTTCCTGATCTAAAGAAACATAATGTTTACCTTGGCACTGAAGCTCCCTACTGGCCTTTGCAACTAAATTCACATTTGTGAGATAAACTTAAACCTCAGTGCGTTGGTGTACAAATAACTATTGTGCATAAAAGCACTGAAGTTAAACATTTTATTACGAATGTGGTATATATCCACATGAGAGATAAAAAGTAACTTCAGCGCCGCGAAACAAATTATGTTTTAAATCGGAAAATTACGTTTTAGTGCAACAATTTTCTGTCAGAAGCATTGCACAGGCTTTCTTGTAGGGTTGTATGTATATTATGTTGGTGTTTACCTGTCATATGGCCAACTTCAAAAAGTCATAAATCAATTGATTGCTTCACTGACTATTTCTCGTGTTTAAATGACAATCGCCATGACGACGTTTGTGACATCTGTGTGGGTCAATGTTCGACACCATTTTGTGCCTCCATGAATGGTTCAACAAAACAGTAATGACAAAAGTTGTAGATAATTGTGTGTATGATAATTGAAAATAATTATATGCTTAACATATTCAAACATTTGTTTTTGTGAAGTAGACGGTTTTAAAGAAAGTGTCAAAAATCGCATTTGGGCCTCCATTTTCAAGATGGCAGCTTAAGAGCAACCTTTGTTTTAGGAGATTTATAGAATTTCAATTAGAAGGCTGCAGAAAATATGTTTACAAATTTCCTTGCATGAATGTATGTTTTCTGAAATATGCATTATAATTAGACTAAAAGAGTAGCTTGAATTTATATAATATTAATACAGGGTTATTTGGTCTATTAATGTTGTGTGTTTTAAAATGAAGGGTTTTTATACACATCATTAAAGATTCTACATATTTGTCATTTCGGGAATTTAGCTTTAATCGACATATTTTTTCGTTCTTTTTATATTACTGTAATATTAATCAAATAAAACTTTTACATGTTTTTTTATTATAATTGGTAAGAATTGTTATAACAACTATCAACAGGTTACAAGAGTTGTCGCTCTCAGGAATGCAAATGTAATCAGCTTACTGTTAGTTTCCGGCAGTTAATTCCTGTATCTCTAGAGTTCAAACTGTTTTGAACAAACAAGATCATTTGCCTGCAATAATACAAGCAAGTGTAACAAACAAAAGCTGCTCCAGCTTTATACAAGAGATCAGGCTTGTACGTTTAATGTCAACCGCCAACCACCGTTTTGGGGTTAGAACAGTTTGCCTTGGTTTGCGTATGTGTGCAAATAATAAACCAGGGAACGTAATTAAGAACGGGTTCTGAGATTTATAATAAGATGTTGGCGAGAGCATTCTCTCAAAACATTCCAACATATATCCGTGTCACAAGTAATAGTTGCTTTTGTGCATGTACTCAGTGGAGAGCAAAAAGTTTATGGCCACGCAAGAATATTGAATTTGGTTTTTCTCGTAAAAACGCACTATTAACAAATTACATGGATCAGAAAAGGAATACACCTTTAAAATATCAAGGTTAACTCGTCGTTAGATGGGTTCTTATTACTTAGAATTACTTTTAAACAGTTTTCTTATTTTTGCACATAAACATTAGTTTTATTCCTTGTAGGATGCTTATATGTAATTAGAAGCATTTCAATATATTGAATATACTTTCGAATAAATAATACCTAAATTTAGTAAGGCTTTTGTTTACTTTTACCTTTTATGTACTAGCAAGGTATTCATGGTTTTGAATAGGTACAATCTTTTCTCACTTTTTCTTGAATATAAGGCAACGCGAGGTTACTAACATACGTTTGTGCATTTCTGTCTCTCTTCGTGTTTCCATGCTAATTTTATTCTCATTTTTTAAAATATCCCAAATTCATCTTGGGATAGCCATTTATAATATCGTTTTTCAGCTTCTATTATTAGAAAAAACAATATCTCATGTATTAAAGAACTTTTCACAATACCTGTTTTTGTGTATATGCCATGGTTAAGGTTAATATGTGCCTACCCATTAGTGTTGCCTTTTGGGTGCATGTTTATTTTTCAAAAGTGCCTGTGATGACTGATGAGTCTAACAAGAAAAGGTGGTCCATAGCGTTGGTTTGTTTCAAAAGTAAATTTCATAGAGGTTTATTTACTGCTAATATGTGCAACAAATTTGATCGTCTCATTAATATTAGAGGTCAAATTGAAAGAACGTTATTACCATATCTTTACGAAAGCATCAGTGTAATTGTGTAGGTGTCCACTAGTTATTGCACCTAAACCTTTAGATATTACGGTTAAAAAAATTCTAAAAAGGTAGACAGGCTTGGAACAACATTTAGAAGATACATTGACATAATACGATTTTTTTACAAAAAATATGTATCAGTGGGACGTATATTTTACTAACAAAGATGAATGCGAGTACATTTATTCGGTTAAATTCGATGACTTTAAATGTCCTTTTATAAGAGCTCACAAAACAGATGTTGTTATGTATTAATTAATACATTGTTAACTGGAATATATTCTCCTTGATGTGTTTCCTTGTTAATATTTTGAATTTTGTAGTGTGAGAAAATACCAAAACGAAACTTTAGGAAAGTGCAAACTCAATCAAACTAGGTATCTTTTTTACTTTACAACCTTTCGCAGGTTGTTCTTGCAATCATGTTCTTGCAGCATGCGAGAAATTTTGCTGTGTCAAGGTTGAGTATGTCATTATGATTATGTAGTGAAGATTTAAGAAAAAATGTTTTTAATAATATTTAAATGCTGTGTACGGTACTCCTGTGCCTCTTTAGTACCTTCGTAGCTTGCCTCGTTGCATTAGGTTGCGAGCAGATTTGGCTGGAGTTCCTACAGAACTCCGCGGGTTTTACATTTGTGTTCGAACTCTTTCGTTGTATTTACAGTTTGAGTTATCATTTCCATGGGTGCCCTTCAGAGCCCATTCGAATGCTCAAATTAATACAACTAATGATTTTCATCCTCGGAGCCTAATTTAGTCTCCGTTAAACTTTTAGTCAGTTGTTCGTTGTACTCAGCGCAGTTTATACTTGTACATTTTAAATTGTTCTAAATGTTAACTTACTCGCACATTGTTTTCAGGTGCACCTTATTTTTGGCCTGTATTTAGAAAATAATCAGCTGTACCCTGTGCTGGCCTGCATGCTGTTTAATATGTGATTATTACACTGTAATACTAGTACATCATCTTCTTTATGTTACTGCTACCTGGATTTATGAGATTTCTTTCAGAAGATTGAGGTGCTTTGGGTTTATACATTTTCTGTGATACCTGGATACACGAGTCGTTATTTAAAGATTCGTTTTTTAATTTAACGTTTAGTACTTAAAAAACTGCACGCCGTCTTCGTGAGATAGTCTGGCCAGCAATTGTATCCACGTAGTCATTTAATTTTGAAAGAAAAGAAATAGTGAGTAGTTATTGCTTACTGTAAGCTCAATGACAAACAGTCGATGATAACTATCCGTTACCACGCATAGATAAAATTTTATATAATTTAGGAAGATGCACTTATTTTCAACCCTTGAATTAGAATAGGGATTTCACCAAAGAGAAATGGATCCAAATTTAATCGACAGAACTGCTTTCTTTTATTAATGGTAATTACACAATCGTACGTATGCTCATCGGATTAAAAAATGTCCAAGTAGTTTTCAACGAGTTATGGATAATATAAGAATTGTTTTGTTTACATGAACGATGTAGTCGTTTTTCAAGATCATTATAAGAACGTCTAAATAGTTTCAAATTAATAGTTTAAAATTTCGGAAAATATAACTTAATAATATAATTAGACAAATCAAAATTCCTAAAAAAATGTTGCCTTTCTAGAGGTATTAAACCTCTCAAAAATAAAAGCTGTGCAAGAGTACTCTTTACCTAAACGTACTATCGAAATTAAAGCCTCCCTTGGCATAGTTGGATATTACCGATACTTTACTCATAATTGTTCAAACATTATTTTATCTTGTTACCATGTCTTAAAAAGGAAGAAAAATTGATATTAATGACCCTGACCATCTCGAAGCCTTAAAAATGTAAATAACTTTTTACTAATGTTGCCATTCTAGTACAGCCTTAGGTAGCGTGTTGTTTCAAAACTGTAGAATTATAGATTTTCATTCTCATACCCACAATTCTACAGAAAGAAAGTACACTGCTTAACACACCTAGCTACATGTCTCGCTCGTGACTATAAGTTATCAATTACCAGTGCATGTTGGGAAGCTCTACCACTACATAGTCACACCACCTCCAAGAGGTCAGGGGTGTCAACGGTGACCACTTCGGGTGCCCGGCGAAAGGAGGTACACTCTAAAAGATGGGGGTAGAGTCAGTGCGAATTTTTTTAATCCAGTAGAGACACTTTAAATAGTGCTAGATTGCTGGGTGTTAGAGGAAGCGACAAGAGGCGCCATGGCGGACATGGAGACGCCTAAGGAACGCAAGCGCAAGACGCGGCGGAACCAAGATAGGTCGTACAGCAGAGGAAGAAGGCAGTTAAGGGCAGAAGGCGCGCGAAAGAAGAAGGAGAGGGTCGTGATCCCTGTACCAGAAAGTAGCAGTACGGAGGAGGAGACCGTGACTGAGGGTCGGGGCGTGGATGCAAGCAAAAGCGAACGCTCTACGCCTACATCCCTGGAAGCGGAATCTAACACCGATACCGAAACTGAGACGGTAGAAGAGGCGAGGAAAAATCTGTTAAAGGAAGCTCAGAAACGCGTCGGCCAACCGGAACGAGCGGAAAGAGAGGCGGCGACATCAGTTGTAGAGGGTGTAGCAGAGACGGCGAAGGCCACTAGGGCTAAACCGACAGCGGAGCCGGCGACGGCCACTAGGGCCAAGCCGACGCAGGCAAGTAGGGTGCAGCGGGCGACGGAGCTGCGTAACGAAATTTTTTGAGTGTTAGCAACGGGCGCGGTACCCAAAGACGTCCTCATCAAAGTCGTAAAGCTACTAGCGGATTGGAGGACATACTCGCCGAGTCCGAAAGGGATATTAGTCGTTTAGAGGGGATCTTGCAAGGTAGGCGCGAAGGATTGGGCGCGGAGCGTGCAGGCAGGACCCAGCAGCGGGGAGAACAAGTAGAGGCGCCGAAACCAACGTTGCCACCGCAACAGAGGCCTCAGCAACAGTTTAGCTATAGCGCAGCGGTTAGGAGGCAGCAGGCTAAGAGCAGGGAGCGGCCGGTCGTGATAGTCAGGCCAGCGGATGGAGATTTAAAATCCGAGAGGAGGAGGTACAGGTTAGGGACATGCGCCTATTGAAAAACGGTGGTGTAGCTATAGAGGTACAGAACGTAGCAGAGGCGGACAAGCTTGCGAAGTCCGAACAATGGCAGACGATAGGGGCGAAGGCAAAAAGGGAGACTAGGATTGGAGCAACGGCCATAATCCTCGGGGCGGAAGAGCGTGATGAGGAGGAGCTCATAAAGGCGGCGTAAAACATGAACCACATTCGTAGGGACAGTAGGACGCTGGAAGAGTTTCGGGATGTCTTCCGGCCAAGTAGGTCATTCAACAGTAGGAAAGAGGCGAAAGACTGGCAGTTGCAGGTAGAACCATAGCTGTATAGAGATCTGCTAAAGCAGAAGCGCCTAAACCTCACCTGGGGTTTATCTCAGATTAGGGACCGAGTGCCTCTAACACGGTGCTACCGATGCGGGGTCTATGGACATGTCAGCGCGCAATGCGAACGCAAAAGCGATGTTTGTTATAGGTGCGGACAAAGCGGCCACGTGGCCAAGAAATGCGGCAGAAAGTTGCGAGCAATGTAGGTATGCTGGCAGACCGAGCGATCATAAGATGAACGGGGCAAACTGCCAGATAGTATGGCGAATAACTAGGAGGGCGATAGAAAGAACTTCCTATGGCAGATAGACGGGTAGATAGACGACGTATTAACAGGCGGAACCCAAGGGCGGTCAGGGCACTTAGAGATAGGCTATCGCTGGCACAGGTAAATCTAGGTAGGGGGCAGGTCGCAACCTATGAACTAAGAAAAGTTGCAGCTAGGGAAAGGATAGATGTCCTGCTGGTGCAGGAACCATATGTTCAAAGAAGGCAAATCTGCGGGTACGCGAATCAAGCGGCAGTTCACCAAATTGGAGACCAACAGTGGGCAAGGGTCGTCGTCATGAACCCCCACCTTACGACACTGCATTTAGAGTGGCTCGGAACGGAACACTGCGTGGATTAAAAACGTGGACCTCTACGTCGTATCCGCATACTTCCGATACCGAGATCCGATCGGCCCGAACATCGAACACATTCGGCGAGTGTTAGAGGCATTAGAAGGCAATGCGGTCTTAATTGCGGTAGACTCTAACGCAAGAAATGAACGGTGGGGCGACAGGGAAACTTGCGATAAGGAGGAAACTATGGAAGAGTTTATAGAGAAGATCCGGCTCAGGGTGGAGAACGATCCACGACAGATGAGTACCTTCCAGAAGGGGGAAGATCAGTCGTGGATTGATCTGACCCTGACGAAGGGCCTGCAAGAGGGCCAGCTAACCGGATGGCATTTAATGGACGGCTGCGTCCAAAGCGACCACAGAGTAGTTAGGTACGAGTACGCCACCGGTAGAATAGCATAGGCGGAAACGGCTACAGCACGCTATGCACTGCGCAGAGCGGACTGGAAAAGGTTCCCGGGCTAGAAGCGGAAATAGGTGCGCTAAATGTAGGCAGGATAGACAACAGAGCCTAGCTAGACGCTAGAGTAGGGAATATCACAGGCGCAGTAAGTAGAGCAGCTGATGTAGCAATCCCGAAAATTAAGAGGAAAATGAAGAGGGTCCCATGGTGGACGCCAGAGCTGACCCGGCTCAAAATAGAGGTAAATCGCGCATTTGGGGTTGTCTAGGAGTTGCTATGCGGCAAAGTACGATCACAGGAGATTTGTACGGCTATGCTGGGAAATGTGGTAGGCGCGATAGATTGGGCAGGCTCAATCAACGTACTCCTAGACGGGATGGTCTTGAAGGACAATGAAAGGGATGACGAGAGATGGCACCGGGAAGTTAGGGATAGTGTTAGGCTAGAGCCGCCGGCGGCTGACGTAGGAGACTTCAGTATGGAAGAAGCCGAAGAGATTACAGGCGGACTGCCAAGAGGCAAAGCGCCCGGTCCAGATGGGATAGTATATGAGATGGTTAGGGAGTCCTGGTCGATCATCGGAGAGGCCTTGCTCCAGATATGGAACAAGTGCCTCGAGATGGGTGCATTCCCGACGGAATGGAAGCGTGGGGTATTAGTGATCATACTGAAAGGAGCAAATAGGAATAAGGCAAACCCGGCGTCATATTGACCCATCAGTCTTCTCTCGGTCTTGGAGAAGGTGCTGGAGAAACTAATACTACGTAAGCTAGAGAAAAATTTAGACAGGGCGGCAAACGCGGGGAATCAGTACGGATTCAGGAAAAGGCGTTCGACGATAGACGCAATAGAGGAGTGTAGAAGGGTCGTCGAAACGACGGAGGAGAAGTATGTGCTAGGGATCCTCCTTGACGTCAGGGGGGCGTTCTATGCCTTATGGTGGCCGGACGTTCTCCTGGCGCTGGGAGAGAGAGAGTGCGCGAGGAACCTCTATCGGCTGATCGCGGACTACCTAACAGATAGAAGAGCTGAGATTAGGGAAGGGGGAGACAGTATAGACAGGCTGTGCGAGAGAGGGTGCCCACAAGGTTCGATACTGGGCCCGTTCTTCTGAAACTTAGTGTTTGATGGGAACCTCGGGGAAGGAAATAGGCCATGGTATAGGAAGGTAGCATTCGCGGATGACAAAGTGATAATAATCAAGGGAGGGTCGAGGCTGCAGCTAGAAGAGCGGGCTAGCGAGGTGCTTAGGGAAACCCTGGAGTGGTACACTCAACACAAACTCCAGTTATCAGGGGGAAAAGTCCGTAGGCCTTATGGTGAAGGGCAAATTCGATAGGAACCGGCGCCCGAGGTTAGAAATGGGCAACGATACAATTAGGGTTTTAGATGAGGTAAAGCATTTAGTCTTAACTTGGGGGGAAAACTTGAACTATCAAGGCGCGCGTCATCGGAAAAAGAATAAAGCGCGCAGTTAAAGCGAGATGGGGGCTAAATTACCAAACGGTTGCGATCCTCAATAGAGGGGTTCTCGAGCCAGCATTTCTCTATGCAGCGGAGGTCTGGTATGATAAGCTGAACGCATATAGCAAGGCAAAGCTAAATCGTCAGCAGAGACCGATGCTAATAGCGTCCACAAAGGCGTACAGAACGACGTCACTAGACGCACTGGCAGTAATAGCAAGAAGCATCCCACTCACCTATAAGGCAGAGAAAAGGTGGAGTAGGCGCCAAATAAAAATGGGTAAGCAGGTAGAATTTGGACGTTTTAGGTACGATGGCGGTCACGGGACTCGAAAGCAGGCCATAAAAGATGCGCGGCAAAATGCAGTGGAGAATTGGGAGCAGGCCTGGAATAGGTCGGAGAAGGGAAGGATCACTCATGGTTTCTTCCCAAGCGTTGAGGAACGGCTACAGATGGATTGGGTGCAACTAAGTTACTGGGTTACCCAGTTCCTTACGGGGCACGGCGAACCTGCATAGGCTAGGGCTAGCGCAAAACGGCGAATGCGAATGCGGAGGTGAGGACACGAGTCAACATCTGCTGCAAGACTGCCCGCGTGCAGAAGATGGTAGGCGCGAGTTCGAAGCGGTATGTCGGCAAGGGGGCTTCGCATGGCCCCCGCGGCAGACGGATTTGGTGGACGCAGCGGTCTATCCACAGTTCAAGGCGTACGCGGAAAAGCTCCTGCAGGCGAGAAAGGAGCAGCGGAGAGAAGCGTGAGAATCCGGGGAAAGGGCGGGCGCGCGGTCGCAGGGTGGTAGGGCACAGAAACCCGAGAAGAGCAGAAGATCCCACCCTGGACCCACTAGACGTTATGGCGGATCGTGACTTTGGTCGAGGTATCACCCGGTTCATCGACTGGGATCATGGGAGGCCAACCTTTGTGGGCGTTTGGGCAAGCAAACGCGGGCGCACAAGTCGCGGTACGGCAGAAATGCCCAGCCGCGCAAGGTGATATGCTACGGTACGGCAGAAATGCTGAGCCGTCAGCGGAGCTACGTTGCGGTACGGCAGAAATGCTGGGCCGCAATAAGGAGATGCGACGAGCCTCTCTCTCCGGACTTGCCCTGGGGGGACGCTGATCGTGGAGATACGCACTGAGTGCACGCGAGCAAGGGGAGACGCGGGACTTACCGATGATGGCAAGGGGGTACCCCACGCCGAGGTGAGTTTAGGAAGCGGTCAATGAGGTGTGGTGTCCCGGGAGTTCTTCCTGGGCCAGTTATCTGAGACGAGATTCCTATTCCGAAGCAGACCGCTAGGTCGTCAACCCTTAAAGAAACTTCCGGAGGCTACCCAATCCCACAACTGCGAGCCGCAAAGCACCGCAACGGTGGGTAAAGGATGCCCGAAGGATGAGAAGTGCGGCGGTACGGCAGCAATGCTAGCCGCTGACACAGACCCCGCGCCACCTGGTAGAAGACCACGCCCATCTAGGCCCCGATCGCGGACGCCGCTCCGCCATCTTCTTTTGGTTGTTGTTGGGTTTTGGGTGTTTGTAAATAACTTTTGTTTTTTATGTTTAATTTAGGAATCCTTTGTATACAGTTAGTTAATCAACGAGTTCCAATAGAAACGCTTGTGCAGCTTTTATCGACGACCGCCATTGTTAAAGATTCACGCCGATTGAGCTAGCGTAGAGGCTTCTTACCCTGTTTCCATTATGTCAAACTCTGACAATCCAATAAACTCTTTAATCACAGAATAATTTTGCATGCATGCAAAGTGAGTTAGAAAAACTGATTCAATAAACTAACTTATGAAATAATTATACGAAGAGGCCATGAGAAAAAAAATTATAAATCCCACAAATCCTTATGGCGTTTATTTTGTAGATAAGGAATTAGAGCTAAAATTTAGAGACATATGCCTACATTTTAAGGCATATCATAAAAAGAACCATAACCGCATAAATTCATAATCTCAAATTAAAATATCAGTGTTAAAATAAATAAAATTATTAATGAATGCCAAACATATCTTGTTAGCAAATACAAAAGAAACCCAAATGAAACTGAACTTTCAAGTCCACTACTTGCAAAACGACCTTCATATGTATTTCACATTCATAGATACCATTAGTTTTGGGAATAGTAAATTTCTCATTATCATTGATTTATTTTCGCCTTATACTCAAGCCTATCTCCTTTATGATGGCACCAGTATAACTGTTTTAAATAAACTTCGCCACTACTTTTCTCATCATGACTATCAGAAAAAAGAAGGGTGATAAAGGAAAGGAATTCAAAAATAACATAATCCAATAATATTGCACGTTGGTCAAAATTAATCTCCA
Source organism: Agriotes lineatus (assembly GCA_940337035.1). Lineage (NCBI taxonomy): Eukaryota > Metazoa > Arthropoda > Insecta > Coleoptera > Elateridae > Agriotes > Agriotes lineatus. The sequence goes on from OW679194.1 coordinate 150,952,964, forward strand.
GTTTATAAACAAAGACAATCCTAATTCAAATTCTCCCATAGAAAGGGTTTATTCCACACTATTAGAAAACTTAAGTGTCGCTAAATTGTAAAGTAGAGATATAATGGTAACAGTAATACCTAATTACAAAGAATCAGTTAGTTCTAGTATAGGTTATACACCTTTCGCCGTCTTATATGACCGGTTTGAAAATTGAAACGTCCATGAAAAAATTTTAGATAAAATTATTTATTTTAGAAACTGAAACGAAAAATTAAATTTTAGCTTTCTACGAACAGCTATATCAAAAGCAACACAATAAATGTACGAGAGAACTTAAATCAAAATAAACAAGATGTTGAATTTAATGAACCCGTAGCTTATTCTACTTCTCAAAGGATAAGAAAAACAGATCCTAATTAGGATAAAGTAAATGTAACTTGGATAGAGGAGAACAAAGTAACAGTAGTCCATAAAAAATCTAAAAGGCTAACTAATATCAACACCAGAAAAATATAGCGAATTAAGAAAATATTTTCTTTGCAGACTCTGCCTGTTAAGCCTCAGCAAGGGCAGAGAAGTTCAAATACTACATGCTAATGGCTATTTCTTAGAAAATCTATTAAGTCACTACCATAAGGTTTGTTTTTATTTTAATATCACAGATTTGGCTATTATGGGTTACTAGCAAATGTAGTTGTATTACAATAAAAAGCTAGAAATGCAACTGCTTCTACCGTATGATCGAAAACGTTTATCCTCTAGAGGGCTGTGGAATTATTTTGTTAACAATTTATGTTGGCAGTCGTGGTATTAAAAGTCATATTGGCATTTTGGATCTGTCACTTTAAAATTATATCAACAATGTCATTTTAACAAGTACAAACATTTCTGGTGAATACATAAAAATGATAATGACAAAAACAACTACAGCTGTTCGAATTGATTTCCTCCATTTTCCATACATAGCACCACTTTGTGTTCAGTATGAAAGATTCTGTCAAAGTTAAGTGGTTCTATCAAAATTGTATTGGTTCAGTACCTTTACTCACCACTGCCAACATAAATTGTTTTTTTTAATTCGCAGCCCTCTAGAGAGTAAAAGTTTTCGATCATCCTGTAGTTTAGTTTACATTTTAACAGGAAATTGTTAATAGATAGAAGATCAATTTTCCAAATTCAACCATAGAGAAAAAGAGCATTGATAGATGATTTAGATATAGCAATAAAATACATAACTGACAATCCAGATAATAATGATTTGATAGAAATTAATAAAAGCTTAGAATATCTTTTTAAACATGAGATATAAGAGGCTTGCACCGTAAGTAATGCCTGTTAGCCTGAAAAAGCCAAACAAAATAATCTAGGTTGGTTACTTATTGTTCTGATATGACAGTTATTTATTATTATTATTCATTCGTGTTGAAAACTATTTTCAGTATGGGTAGTAAATAAAAAAAAATAGTATTTAGTTACAGAGTTTTTGTAAAAATACGATTGTTCTGCCTCTGAAATTCATGGACGGCTTTTAAAAGTATTTGGTGAGTCGACAATTGACGTTAGTAATGTGCGTAGATGAGTGAACAAATTTAGTGCTGGTGAAACCGATATTTTTGATAAGCCACGCTCAGGAAGACTGGTTACTGTTGGAACTGATGAAACAAAATTACGCCTTGATGCAATGATTCATGAAGATCGACGTGTGACTGTTTGAGAAATTGTTAGTGCGTTGAGATCGGGACACAATGTTGTAGAGTAGATTATAAATGATCTTGGTTATTCTAAAGTGTGTGCTAGGTGGGTTCCTCGGCAGTTAACCGAAGCACTAAAGGAAAAATTCTGTAAAGGCTTTATCTAGAACTTCCCTCGTCAACATTGTGACACTAAATAATTTTAAAAATCAATTTAAGTTAGGACTAAAAATATCTTTAGGTTTCTAATAAATTAAATACATTTTCAAATAACAAAATGTATCTCGCTGGGGTTTGAACCCGCCGCATCTGCAGCTCTGCAGAATGCTCGATCCTAATCTCATCTCCACAGCGGATCTAACTGCAGCGAAATTCCAACTGCGCTACAGCGTCTCTTCCAGATAAGTCCGCGGCGAGCCTCTGTTGAACGTCAAGGTGTTATGGTTGAAATATTTTTACTTTTTTGTGACATTATCCTTTATCGGTTGAGTCGTTTTTTTCGGCAAATGTAAAGCCTAACCTATGTGAAAGTTCTTACTTCCTTTTATTTCAAAATTAACACAAAAATAAACAAAACTTAATTGTAATAGAAAGAATTGATAGGTACTTTAAAAGTATAAATACATATACATACGTATATGTACGGAAAGTTACTTAGTTTAGACAATGCAAAAGCTCCCCAAACAACAAATCCTTTTCTTCTTCTTTTTTTCTTCCTCTTATTATAGGCCAGTTGGCTGTTTTAACCACAAAGGGATTCTATGAGACCTCTACCTGTAGGTCGGGTAGGTAGCTAGCCTTGCACGTCAAAAGTGAGGAAGAGTTTCCTTGTTTAGGGGTTAACGACTACCACAGGTGTTAGCGTGGTATCCGGGGGGCGTACGATTTTTAAAATCCTTCTCGAGTCCGCCAGGATTCGAACCCGGGCCGGCCGCCTGAGATACGAGCATTTGCTCGCGGGGCCATCCGCTCGCCTGTTTCAAAATATATTTATTGATCAATTAACACAAACTTAAAGATACACATCGACTAAACAACTAAAAAGTCTATTCGCATCTAATAGCTTTTTCACACTGCCCCGTTCCTCTTAATAAAAGCATCTTCGCTGCAGTTCTTATATTTGCTATTAAAGAACGTTTCATGAGTAAACAAAATAAACTATGAACAATAATATGTGGAGGATGGCTTGTAATTCTCAGAACTCCTTTAAAACCGCCAATAAATGTAAGAATAAGAATGACTCACATAAGCAATGCATCTTCTAAAATTATATAAAAAAATTGAATGTAATATCGAATTCAACATTTTATCTAATTGCAAATTAATATTAAAGTGTACAAGATGCTGAAAATGTTCAAAACGGTAGTAATTATTATTTATTAATGAACTGCTATGCAGCAGAATTTCGTAGTAACGTTTCGCGTGGCGTATAATAAACAACGTGGACATTTGTTTAAACTAGTGCTTGAGCGGTGCAACAAAATACCATTTGTGTAATCGTGTTCTTGGAATTCGCTACCCAATAATATAGTACAAAGTAACAGCAAAAATGCGTTTAAAAATGCCTTAGATACATGCCTTTCTATACAATCAGGTTTATATTTTTGTATAGTTTTTTTTATTTTTTATTGTCTGTCGCCTGTTTACTAAGCTTAAAAATAAAATAAAATAATTAAATTTCAAAAAAATAATAAAAGTAGTGATACATGTATACGTTAAAATTTTTCTTTGTAAACATGATCAGTTTTTAGGATAATATTTCTTGTTTCTATTGCAAAATAGGTTAAATATGATAGTTCTATTAATAATTTTTAGTATATAATATCTTAATTTTATTTTCATTTAGGCTAAGTTAGAAGTAGTGGAAAATGCAGAATGTTAAACTTTCTTTTCTTTCAAGGAAATGATTTGTTGGATATCATTCATATTTATATATCTATTTTTGTTTTTGCAAGATATGATAGAAAAATCTTAATATTCTTTTCATTTACGTTAAGTTAGCACTAGTGATAAATCTCTAATGTTAAAATTTATTTGTAAAGTGTACAACTGCATTACATTGTGTTCATTAAAGTAAGCGATATCGGATCTGCCGCCTGCTTACTGTACTTAATAATAATAATAATAATACAGATGTGAAGAATTTTAAAACTTTTTTTATTTCTACCCCTTGCTAATTTTTCAGATTTTGCAAATTTTATGCCAGACTTGAAAATTAGCAAAATTCATTTTCAGAAGATTGGTAATTGGAACTTCTGTAATTTTTTTTATAATTTTTTGATTGGGCATGAAACATGGGTGTCTACATATGATCTAGAACCCAAAAATTTTTCAAACTGAGGGCTCCACACGTCAGTACCACTCCCAAAAATTTAAAGTGCAAACTTCTTAGAAGAAAATTATGGCAACTTTTCTTGAACGAGGGACCACAATAAATAACCAGCGATATATAGTGACCTTAAAAAAAGTTTAAATAAGCCCTTATAAAAAAGGGCATCAGAAAAATTTAGGTAGCATTGTCTTCAACCATGATAATGCAAGGCCCCATACTGCATTTTCTACCCAAGAGGCGATCCAGAAGGTGGGATGGTCGGTTATGGCACATCATTTAGTCCCGATTCAGCTTCATCGAACTTTTATTTGTTTGGGATAATGAAGAAAGTATGAAAGGAATTAAATTCGAATCATTGACGGAGGTAGAACAAGCTGTAAAACAATGGGTGAAAACACGAATGCATATTTTTGTCAAAGTGGATTTGAGCAATGGATTTTATAATGGCGCACATGTTTAGAAAGAGAAGGGGGGGGGGGGTTGGATTGTGTTGGAACATAATGTTTTGTAGTTCAAAGTTCGAATAAATATTAGACGAGATTTATTTTAAATATTTTTGAATGTAACGGTATTATTGTCTAATAGGCATTACTTGCGGTGCAAGCTTTGTAATTGCCAAACAAGTAACCAAATTTACTTCTTTTGCATACGACATCACAGAACTATATTCAAATGATTTTAATAGTATTTTATTTTTATTTTGTACTCAGCCAACAGCCGTTAGGGCAATTATTATAGGCGTCGCAGTACATTTTATTCAAGATAATTTAAGCTCAACCCTGCAAGCCAAATTAACATGCAGTTGGTTGTTCAGTATAATAATTACATGTGTGTAAAATTACTTAATATCCTAGTATCAAAAGGACAATTTCATTGGCATCTGCTGAAATAATCAATTTAGTCATTTTTACTAATTCTAAAATAGATCACCGTTTAAAAACTATTTATAGAATTTCAGGGTTACCTGAGTTGGACATGTTCTCCATATTAGAATTCTTTAAATATCAAATTGTTTTCGTAAAAGAAATAATAACTTGTACACTGTATGTGCCCATCTTGGAACAATCCTTATATCAATATTCCAGAGTTTATCCAATTCCTAATCTAAATAATAAAGTAATAATATCACTATACAAATATCTTCTCCAAAGTGCCAAAGGTGAATTGTGGACTGACGAAGAATGGAAGTGTTCCTATTCAAACTATTTGTGTTGCTACACCACGAATTAATAAGCGTCCTTTATTCTCATATAATAACGATTGTGCACATGCTATAGTTAGTAAAAATTGAAAATTGTATACTCAGCTACATAATAGTAAATTGCTAGTTTCTTCAAAATTTTATTTAGTAACAACTGAAGAATATCATTGTAAAATTTATTCAACTAGCATTAAACAGTGTTTTAATATGATCCGTAATTAATTGTTAAATTATAATAGGTGATCAAACATTTGAAGATACATTCATTAATTTTATTTCATACTGATGCCAAAAATGACATTTTCGGATTATTTTTGGTACAAAAAATGGAACATTAAAATCCTAGTACTTTAAAATTATACGTCAGTTGTTGACATGAAATTTGAAATTATTTACAAGTTTTTATTTAAAATTCATTAAACTTGCAGTATGAAATAAACCGTTGTATTCACCACGAACGAAAAGTGTTTTTAAAGGTCCTCGCAAGTAATTCCGTCCTCAGCTGACGCCTCGGACGTAAACAACTTTCTCGTCTTTAAAATGCCACTTTTCGTTCTAGATAAATAAACTACTATTACTTTTCAGGACAAACTTAAAGTTTACGATAATGAAGCTAATGTAACTGTAAAATTGCAATAAAGCCATTTAACTGATTTTGTTAATTTTAAGAGCCGAATCTTTACAAGAATCGATTAATGTAGATCCGATATTTCATCTTGCGCTTTTCTCTGTAATTGCTCTGATTATAATGACTTCCTGCATTTAATTTATTATATTGGATATTTTAAGACACAAAATACAGGTTGTCTACAAAAATACATTCAGAGATTAAGCAAAATCCACAGAATGCGGGCATTTTGTATTAAATTTGAGACGAGGTATATCAAACAGCTAATTCGCCCTCTGATTTTACATAATAAACAATAACATGTTGTTTCTAACTTCAAGAGTTGTACACAGAGCTGATAAACAGAATTATTCATAGATGTTTTGGACATTTAAACTATGTAACTGTTCGTATCATTGTGATAAGAAGTAGTAGTTATACAGTGAGCGCCAAAAAGCATTGATCAGTTTCAATACCCAATAAAAACCCATACGCTTCACCTACGGAATCAATGATAATTTCTTCATAAATAGAAAACTTGGGAGTTTTGTTTCAATGTTTGACATCCTCCGAAAGTGACAGTTTGGTGTGCTGTTTCATGGTCAAAGGTTGTCGGGGCTCATTTTTTCAAGGAAATTGGTGAAACGGTAACGGTTACATCTCAAAGACATTACATGCTTCAAAGATCTTTTTATCGCAAATAGAAGAGGAAATAGTAAATGAATATTGGTTTCCACAGGACGGTGCTACCAATTACACCGCAAGAAATAATACGAATATCCTACGACAATCGTTTCCAAATAAACTGTTTTCTTGCTATGGTGACCCTCCTTGGCCTTCGAGGTCGCAGGACATAACCACTCCTGACTTTTTTCTTTGGGATTACTTGAAGAGCAGAGTATTTACAAGAAAGATAAGAAATCTGGAAAAGCTTAAAACGTTTATTCGAGAAAATATTGAAGCTATAGGTACTGCAAGATATGCGGCAACGTGTGATGAGAGATTTCGGCCGCCTTTTAAAAGAGTGCATTCAACAAGAGGGGAGTCATTTAACTTACAGAATTTTTCATAAGTGAATCTCCCATTCTTAGTCTTTAAGAAATAGTTTTGATTAACTGTGAAATTTAAGCAAATAAATTGTTATTACAAATTAAAACTGACCAATGCTTTTTGGCGCTCACTGTACAATGTTTAGGAGAAGTAGGTTTAGTTGCGTATTGGTATTTTGACTAGAGATTATTCGCAAAGTGTAATTTATGGTACTATAATTTAATATAATAAATTTACTGTTTTGTTAAACAAATTACCGTTTAATATAACTCTATGTTTGCATAACTCGACATTTTCCAATTTGTTTTGGAACTTGAAAACCAGCATTTCTCGGAAATGTGCTTGCTAAAACAATCTTCCTAATGTTTAACTACTACCATAAACGTGTTTATGATAATATACCTGACAATATGAAGTTTAAATTGAACCTATTTTATGCAGTTGCGGCAGCAAACTGTAAATACGTGACTGGATCTAACCTAATTTAGTGGGTTTTGCAAAACTGCAATATCTCAAGCCAAGATTACATTAAGGAACTGCTGCAGCTTGGCGGATTACTTCTTGTCGGAATTTCTTTAGCGACTTCATTTTCTGTTCTAATAAACTGAGGAAATTACAAGACGGTGACTAAACTAGTCGAACAAATTATTGAACAGGAGTTTATGACATTGCGGATTTTACTGTTGAAGCGACATCGAGTATTTTGCTGTAAGATAAAATTATATTTCAAATCCCATCGGTAATATTAGTTTTATATTATTACAATTCGAACGAATTTGCTTGAGAGATGGTAATATTCCTTAGAGTTTTTCTCTTAGAAGTTAATATTAAGTTGTATGGTGGCATAAATTGCTTTATATAGTAATATCCTAACGAAACTTTTTCTACAAGATAGTACCATTTATGAAGCAGTTGATATTCTACTATTCAGTATATGAACACTTATTTATACACATTCAAATTTTATACTTTATAGTGTAAAAGGAAGATGTAATAACAATACATGATTTAAATATGAAAGTGATTTTAGTTTCTACACAACAAAATTCAAAATATAAGTTAAAACTAACTTTATTTTAATATTAAAATTTAATAGCAAATACTTTTTGCTTAAAATTGACAATGTTAAACACAGAAATAATTATTCCAAAGACTTAATGTAGGTATATATTTTTTAATCGTTGGGATACTTAAGCGACTTCACTTACCATTAGAATTTGTAGTTACGACTATCTACATGTAAAAATAACCGAGATATATGGATACTAACTGTACTAATAATATGTGACAGAATAACGCATCGATCATATCTGTCGCTTTGTTTTATACATCCATATGCTTATAGTATTTCAGTGTTTTCTTACATTTCCTATTGTAACTTTCATTTTGACATACACGAGGTGGCCATTTAAAAACTAGCGTACGTGTCAGCGAAGTAAAAGCAGAAGCGGATATAAGAGAGAAAAGCTTTGAACTTTTCCACATTGCACTAGTTCAATTTTCAATTGAAATTCCTGTTACTATATTAGGCTGCCGAAATTATGGCAAGTTCAAAAGACGAGCAGCGCACACACCTTAATTTTTCCGGAAATTGAAAATATTTGCGGAAAAAGTACTGAAGATCGAAGGTTTAATCAAAAATACTAGATTGAGGTTTCTATTAAAGCTTCGTGAAAGAGAGAAAAACAGTACGTCTCGATGTAGTCTAGGTTTATATCGATTTTTTTTAATTATCTACTGATTCGGTACTTGATGTGATCTCAAATGAGTAAGTAGGATGAATAAACCAGTGTTTTCAGAACAGATTCTCTTTCGTGATGAATTGTCTGCTATGCTAATTTTATTTGTTCACGAGGAATGTCATGCTGATATTTGATACGTGTTTGCTGACCTTATTTCATTTTAATTTACACCATCAATGGCTGAGCGTATGCTACATAAATCCCGACCGACATTTTTACTGAACCGAATAATTTCATATTAGTAACGTTTGTTAGCTTTATATTAGGAGTAGCTGCAGCCCGCCTACGCATTAATCTCTTAAATGTAGACGATATCATGCTGAGTACGCGTTTTTACAACTCCGGAAAGTAATGAACAACTAGCACATTTCTGTATTAGCCTGAATTGAATCGACGTTCAATGACTCGAAGAAATTCTTGCGGTTTATCTGCGGTGGTTTCCACGTTAGGTTTCATTCTTAAACAAAGTTATATATAGATACCACGCAGAATTGTCCGCAACTTCCGTTTCTTTCCATTCATTCCATTGCAGTTGTAAGCTTTCATTGTGTTCATTTAGCACTTCGAAAATTTGTAGTTTCATCGTATTCAGAATTTTATATTTGTGCTTTGTATAAACAGTTCATTTTTTTACTTCGGCACGATCTGTCGAAGTATTATTTTAAGGTGCGACCAATTTTACTAATTTGTAATGTTCGCCGCAACCGCTAAATCAATCGCGACCAAATCAAATTGTATAAAAGGCCTCGTGAAAGTGCTTTGTGACGATAGCAACAGCTTTAGTGCTAAAGAAATGTCGGAAAATGCAGCTTTGCGAAGGTGACCCACCGGATGGATGTAAACACGATATCTTGAGAACGCTCTACCACGTATCAGGATGATTTCTGCTCCAGTTTGTGTGGAATATTAATGCAAGGAACAGAAAAGATTTTGGGAGAGATTGCTCGTTTTTCATTATACGTATTTTGCTATCTGTATTCGTAATACCAGTAATAGACGTTAAGCGGCTGCGTAACTAAGGAGCACGGTAGTGTAATGGTACTGAGCTGGGCTTCTGATCTTAGAGTCACGAGTTCGATACTGGATACCGATTATTTTTTTAATTCGAATACAAATTTCTATTCATTGTCACCTTTGAATGTGAAATGCCACATAGTAGGCGTTTTCTGTCCCCACATTGATAGCACCGCTTTAGTAGATTACGAAGACTAAGTTATTGTGTCTTAAGTCGGGTTTTAACGTTTTTCTCTGTGGTTAATTAGCGTAATTTAGTGAAATTTTCAGGGTTAATTACTTATATCATTTCGAAGTGGGACTGGGGAGTATTTTTTTAAGTGTCTGAAAATCCAAAAAAACAAACATTTTTTTTTCGATTTTAGGGTAACGCTATCGTAATTTTAATTAATAATAGGGAGTTTTTGCACACCCTCACGTTAAATTAACGTTACGATAGCGTTACGCTAAAATTCAAAAATTTGATTTGGATTGGCTGTATCGTTGACGTCGCTAGGTAACATAAGCTTTAGGGGGCCTCTATTTTAGCGTAACGCAATCGCAAAAACTCCCTATTAATTAATAATTTTAACGTGACGTGCAAAAACTTCCTATTTTTAAGATCATTCTTTGTGGTTACAAAAATTAGTTTCAAATAGTAAGCAGGAAAATTTAACAAAAAAGATGACAATATTTTTGAGTGGAGGCGTGTTAAAACAGGCCTTAGACTCGGGAGGAGTTGAGCGAACGCTGCACTACTATGCTAAAAGAGTAACTTGTTGAATGAAGAAAAGAAAGAAAGTTTATATAGGGCATTCAGTAAACACAAAAACATTTTAGTTTTTTTGAAGTTGACATATGCCTACATTCTTTGTACTAGGGATTCAGTATTTTGTTTTGCAAAAGTTTTCACACCTGCGTAAAGGCAGGTTTGAATTTAAAACTGACAATCAATGACAATTAATATTTCTCATTATTTCAATGTCAAAGTAGATATTTTTCTGGAAATTCTTCTCTGAACTTTTATAAAATGTAATAAAAACACCTATTAATAAACGCTACGTCAATAGTATCCCACACAGCATTTGCATAATATCCTTAAAAGTAATTATGTACAACATTTATGACAGTTGTTAGATAAATGTCACACCCTTAACCTATTTTTTATTTACTGAACAGACTATAGGCATACACAATGTAGGCTTAAGCGCTCTAAACAAACGACTACAAGCAAACTTAAAAATTAATTTTTTCTACTCATGACATTGAAATCAGTCATTTTGACATTGATTCCGGTGGTTGAAGTTGCATTTCAACCACTAGAGATTGAAATGCTCGAACTACCGGGATTTCAAACTGTTTGACATTCAATTGATGACAAAAGAAATGTCACTTTATGTTTAATTTTTTCTAAAGTGCATTAATTTGTTAAAATAAGTGAAGATTGGTAGAAAAAATAATATATGTAACTCGTGGCTGATAAAATTTCAACCACTTGTCCCATAATATACTAACGGGTGTCCCGCGGCAAATTTAATTTTTAAACTTGAAATATTTTTTTATTTCTTTAAGTATTTTATTGAAAAAAATTGCAAAATAAACCTCAATCTTTGGGAAATTATTTGTGAAACAGCACATCCGCCAAATGACGCCCCTCACGTCGTACCACTTCTTCCAAACAAACTTGAAAATTGCGCATCACACGCATAAGCATAGCACGTGTAATTCCACGAATTTCTCGGGTGATGTTCCGCTTTAACACATCCACAGTGGGTGCTGCATTCTCGTAGACTTTTGATTTGAGACCAGGGGGGGGGATTTAGAGTCCTTCTCTTAGAAGTGATGCTATTCGGGAAAAGTTGGCGAAGCCATTACGATATTCGCGGTATGAGGAGTAGCCCTATCTTGCATAAATAAAATATCTTGACCTCTGTTAAACATTATCCGACGACGAAGAGAAGGCCACAGAAAGTTACTGATCATTTCCAGGTATCGTTCTGACTTTTCCGGAATCGCATAATTTTTAAGAGAGGGACTCTAAATTGCCCTCCGCGAAGCTCTGATTTAACTCCTTTTGACTTTTTGTTGTGGGGATATCTCAAATCAAAAGTTTACGAGAATGCACCAGCCACTGTGGATGTGTTAAAGCAGAACATCACCCGCAAAATTCGTAGAATTACACGTGCTATGCTTATGCGTGTGATGCGCAATTTTCAAGTTTGTTTGGAAGAAGCGGCGGTACAACGTGAGGGGCGTTATTTGGTGGATGTGCTGTTTCACAAATAATTTCCCAAAGATTGCGGTCTATTTTGTAATTTTTTTCAATAAAATACTTGAAGAAATAAAAAATTTATTTCAAGTTTAAAAATGAAATTTGCCGCGGGACACCCGTTATTACGACGTTTCCTTACTAAGTTAGAAACATTTGAGTATATATAAACCATTGGATTGTTATTTTGTAGATTTTGACTAAAAACTTTTCCGCCCTGAATATCTATTGCAGAATCATACTAAGTGGGATAATTAAAACGACCTGCCTATTTTAAGGACTAACAACAATTTACCATAAGTTATTATATGTTAATTTTATAATAAGCCGTATGCCCGACTTGTTTTTCTTAACTGTAAGTGGTTGATTCTTTACTAATAAAAGCTTTTAAAAAAATATTCTTCAGAATTATTTATTTTCAATTCGCAGTATTTCAGGGAATCAGCAATGCGTTTTTTATACTAGGAATTAAAGCTCTAATTTGGTTATCATTTCAATTCCATAATTTTACCAAAATTTTTTTCGATGTGTAAATATTTGTGTACTTACATGGGCCAAATTAATCGGAATAAATCATAGACACCATAAATAAATCGATTTTAAAGAATTAAAAAAAAGATACATCGTCTTTAAGATTTTATTGTAAAACTATTAAAAAACAAATTTCAAATTTTAACTTCTAACCAAAGATTTAAAATATTTAAATCCCTAAACAACTAAATGAATAAATGTATATTTTTCTGAAGAAGCTAAGTAAAATTTAGCAAAACGTTAAATGTTGCATTTTTTTGAACATGTAAATCGACACAACTATGTGATTAAAAAAATTAGTAACATAAATTCAACAAACCAATAAGCTGAAAACTATTAAATAAAATAAAACTATTTTGGTTTCATTTTTAATATTGCCTAAATAAGATGTTATTGGTAAAACATATTTTCACTTCAATGACCTTTTCCAGTTTTTAGTACAATGACAAAATCTAATTTTAATGCCCCTCTTGGGTGCAAGTCAGCGCGAAGGGATTTAAAAGTAAAAGTTTATATATCTTTTTTATATTCCTGTACAATCCCCAAGTTGGTCTGTCGATTTACAGGACACTATATAACTAATATGAACTGCATTAATTTTGTAGATCGTCTTCTTCGTCAAACCCTGGTTTGCCAGACTTAGAAGTATTGATAGAAACGAGTCTCATAAAATATATTAAAGAGCCTTTTGGTCAAAGAATTTTCAACATGGACCACATTTTTGAGGAATTTAAAAAGTTAAATCATCACAAACCCTTAGACTGCATTTTTTCAAACATGACTGTACTATCAGAAAAAAGAGATAGTGAAATAAGTACAGTACCAAAAATCTCTGATGAAGATATGAATTCAATTCGGCATGGGTTTTGTCACCCATCCCAACTGGTCGGGGTCATTCAGAAATGGTCCACCAACAGGCTATACTTAGTATACTTAATATGCGCCAAATGACATATAGACAATATATAAAACATCATGATCACATACGCTGTATCAGAGCTTATTAGATTCGATGGAAGAAGCAAGAAGCCTTACACTTGACAAAAATAGAACTCAACCAATATAAGATAAGGTCGCAAAGAATTCAAAAAGTTTCCACAATAACACCCTTCGCTTAATTACAGCCGCGCGTCGCACACATACATAGCGCAGTTAAATCTAGCTGACTATCGACGATTGTATCCGCAGATGATTAAGATCGAATCCCTCCCCGGTATTCTTTAAAATTTTATAATTGAGTTAGCTCTATTATTGTTAGCTCTATTTTCCTTTGATTTTTAGGCTATGAGCCGCATAAATGCGTAAATCCCAAACCTTGAAATAGACGGGAAACGCATATTTGGGCGACGCATCCACGTACCGATGGGGCCACAATTATATATCGAGAGATAAAAAAAAAACTGTTCCTCAGCGGGCTGTGGAAATTCAACGTATGAATAATATGTTGGTGACACTGTACGTCAATGTCAAATTCGAGGTTAGCAGGTTAGGATTTGCGTCATTTTGTGTCAAAACTGACGGAAATCCTAACCTGCTAACCTCGAATTTGACATTGACGTACAGTGTCACCAACATATTATTCATACGTTGAATTTCCACAGCCCGCTGAGGAACAGTTTTTTTTGGATCTCTCGATATAACAGCAATGAGATAACATGAACAAGAAGATTGCGTATTGCTTGAGTAAGAAAGAGATAAACATAGTAGCAAATATTCGAGAAGGCTTGAAGCATAATTTAATTATGACATTTGGCAACTAAACATGCCTACTAAAATAATTTTTTCGTATGGCCATCTCTTTCTTACTCAAGCATTCTATTTTGTTATTCATGTTATCTCATTGCTGTTATATACCGGGTGTCCATTCTCAAAGTCGAACATAGGCAATTAACATTAGTGCATTTACTCGTTCTTCATTGAAATAATTAATTCTTCTGTAGATAATTTTAACAGACGTTGACAGAAAATACCTGATTTACGCCAACTAATTATCATTTGTTTTGACAAATGCTATTAAACTTGAAAAGCAAGGCATGGCATATTTAAAAATACCCAAGTTTTAAATTAGTATTTTAAAATAAAAATCGCATCTTGAATATTGTTATTGGTACCATTTGATGCGGAATAATTTTATCTTTCCATTGATACCATTACCTTCCCTGTAGGTTGAATTGGCGAGCAGGAATCGACAAAAACGTTCAATACAATGTTAATCGCCTATGTTCGACTTTGAGAACGGACACCCGGTATAATTATGGCCCCATTGGTATATCGTAAAAACTATTGCACATAAATACATACATCCTGCGTATGATATGTTTAAAAATGAATAAAGACATTTTTAGTGAAATAATTATCTGCATTGGTTTATTGATGTAAAAATATAATTAATTTTCTTAAGACATGCCCGGCGTAAAGATTAAGCCAACTGAAACCCGACGATACGAACAGGACTTTATAGGGTAGTAAGAAATTGGTCGGTGAATTTGTTCGCAGTCGCAAGCGCCGTGGTTCAAATCCCTCCGGTAACGGATTTTTTTTATTTGAAAATTTATTTAATTTATTAGAAACGTGAAGATATTTTTTACTCCTAACTTAATTTCATTTTTAAAATTATTTAGTGTCACAATGCCGACGAGGGAAGTTCTGGGTAAAGCCTATTACAGATTTTTTTTATCTCTACAATACAGCGTTTTTTTTCATTTTCCTTGATTGCCAAAATCGGGTGCAAACAAATTAATTGCAAAAGAAATCATGTTGTGTCGACTTGTTTTACTTAAAAGTGACAGCATTTAACTTAAAATAGTTTCCAACATAAAACTGTGCAATATGTCCGAAATTTACATACAAACCAATAAAAATAGTGTTCTGGTTTTGCAAATGTATCGTGAGTGGTATCGGAATAACAATGTATACCACAAAACCGGGGTGAAGATGGCAGCCAGAAGGTAGCAGCCAAAAGTGACGACCATTGCCGAAGAGCTCATAGATATACAAAAAATTATAGAGAAAGAAACTAACTCCACGTTCAACTCAATTAAGGAATTTGCGATAAAGCTTTTTAGGTGCTACACATGAGAAATCCCGGCGCATAAAAAGATACTTCACATATCGGGCAAAATAAATAATAATTTTTCAGCTCGAATGCTACACATAGACCCCGAAAGAAACTTTGCTAAAAACCTGCCCTCTATATACCGAACAAATGGGCCCAAACCGAATTTAATTGCCGTACTCCACATAGCGGGTAAACTACCCCCGCCTAAATAAAATTAGCATTTTGCTGCTCGGATACTACACATAGAACTCGAACGAAACTTTGCTAAAAACATACCCTATATATACCGAATAAAAGGGCCCAAACAGATTTTAGTTGCCGTACTCCAAATAGCGGGTAAACCACCCCCGCCTAAATAAAATTAGAATTTTGCTGCTCGGATACTACACATAGAACTCGAAGGAAACTTTGCTAAAAACATACCCTATATATACCGAATAAAAGGGCCCAAACAGATTTTAGTTGCCGTACTCCACATGGCGGGTAAACCACCCCCGCCTAAATAAAATTAGAATTTTGCAGCTCGGATACTACACATAGAACTCGAAGGAAACTTTGCTAAAAACATACCCTATATATACCGAATAAAAGGGCCCAAACAGATTTTAGTTGCCGTACTCCACATGGCGGGTAAACCACCCCCGCCTAAATAAAATTAGAATTTTGCAGCTCGGATACTACACATAGAACTCGAACGAAACTTTGCTAAAAACATACCCTATATATACCGAATAAAAGGGCCCAAACAGATTTTAGTTGCCGTACTCCACATGGCGGGTAAACCACCCCCGCCTAAATAAAATTTAAATTTTGCAGCTCGGATACAACACATAGAACTCGAACGAAACTTTGCAACATACCCTATATATACCGAATAAAAGGGCCCAAACAGATTTTAGTTGCCGTACTCCAAATAGCGGGTAAACCACCCCCGCCTAAATAAAATTAGAATTTTGCTGCTCGGATACTACACATAGAACTCGAAGGAAACTTTGCTAAAAACATACCCTATATATACCGAATAAAAGGGCCCAAACAGATTTTAGTTGCCGTACTCCACATGGCGGGTAAACCACCCCCGCCTAAATAAAATTAAAATTTTGCAGCTCGGATACTACACATAGAACTCGAACGAAACTTTGCTAAAAACATACCCTATATATACCGAATAAAAGGGCCCAAACAGATTTTAGTTGCCGTACTCCACATGGCGGGTAAACCACCCCCGCCTAAATAAAATTAAAATTTTGCAGCTCGGATACTACACATAGAACTCGAACGAAACTTTGCTAAAAACATACCCTATATATACCGAATAAAAGGGCCCAAACAGATTTTAGTTGCCGTACTCCAAATAGCGGGTAAACCACTCCCGCCTAAATAAAATTAGAATTTTGCTGCTCGGATACTACACATAGAACTCGAAGGAAACTTTGCTAAAAACATACCCTATATATACCGAATAAAAGGGCCTAAACAGATTTTAGTTGCCGTACTCCACATGGCGGGTAAACCACCCCCGCCTAAATAAAATTAGAATTTTGCAGCTCGGATACTACACATAGAACTCGAACGAAACTTTGCTAAAAACATACCCTATATATACCGAATAAAAGGGCCCAAAGATATTTTAGTTGCCGTACTCCACATAGCGGGTAAACCACCCCCGCCTAAATAAAATTAGAATTTTGCTGCTCGGATACTACACATAGAACTCGAACGAAACTTTGCTAAAACATACCCTATATATACCAAATAAAAGGGCCCAAACAGATTTTAGTTGCCGTACTCCACATGGCGGGTAAACCACCCCCGCCTAAATAAAATTAGAATTTTGCAGCTCGGATACTACACATAGAACTCGAACGAAACTTTGCTAAAAACATATCCTATATATACCGAATAAAAGGGCCCAAACAGATTTTAGTTGCCGTACTCCACATAGCGGGTAAACCACCCCCGCCTAAATAAAATTGGAATTTTGCTGCTCGGATACTACACATAGAACTCGAACGAAACTTTGCTAAAACATACCCTATATATACCAAATAAAAGGGCCCAAACAGATTTTAGTTGCCGTACTCCACATAGCGGGTAAACCACCCCCGCCTAAATAAAATTAGAATTTTGCTGCTCGGATACTACACATAGAACTCGAACGAAGCTTTGCTAAAAACATACCCTATATATACCGAATAAAAGGGCCCAAACAGATTTTAGTTGCCGTACTCCAAATAGCGGGTAAACCACCCCCGCCTAAATAAAATTAGAATTTTGCAGCTCGGATACTACACATAGAACTCGAACGAAACTTTGCTAAAAACATACCCTATATATACCGAATAAAAGGGCCCAAACAGATTTTGTTGCCGTACTCCACATAGCGGGTAAACCACCCCCGCCTAAATAAAATTAGAATTTTGCAGCTCGGATACTACACATAGAACTCGAACGAAACTTTGCTAAAAACATACCCTATATATACCGAATAAAAGGGCCCAAACAGATTTTAGTTGCCGTACTCCAAATAGCGGGTAAACCACCCCGCCTAAATAAAATTAGAATTTTGCTGCTCGGATACTACACATAGAACTCTAAGGAAACTTTGCTAAAAACATACCCTATATATACCGAATAAAAGGGCCCAAACAGATTTTAGTTGCCGTACTCCACATGGCGGGTAAACCACCCCCGCCTAAATAAAATTAGAATTTTGCAGCTCGGATACTACACATAGAACTCGAAGGAAACTTTGCTAAAAACATACCCTATATATACCGAATAAAAGGGCCCAAACAGATTTTAGTTGCCGTACTCCACATGGCGGGTAAACCACCCCCGCCTAAATAAAATTAGAATTTTGCAGCTCGGATACTACACATAGAACTCGAACGAAACTTTGCTAAAAACATACCCTATATATACCGAATAAAAGGGCCCAAACAGATTTTAGTTGCCGTACTCCACATGGCGGGTAAACCACCCTCGCCTAAATAAAATTTAAATTTTGCAGCTCGGATACAACACATAGAACTCGAACGAAACTTTGCAACATACCCTATATATACCGAATAAAAGGGCCCAAACAGATTTTAGTTGCCGTACTCCAAATAGCGGGTAAACCACCCCCGCCTAAATAAAATTAGAATTTTGCTGCTCGGATACTACACATAGAACTCGAAGGAAACTTTGCTAAAAACATACCCTATATATACCGAATAAAAGGGCCCAAACAGATTTTAGTTGCCGTACTCCACATGGCGGGTAAACCACCCCCGCCTAAATAAAATTAAAATTTTGCAGCTCGGATACTACACATAGAACTCGAACGAAACTTTGCTAAAAACATACCCTATATATACCGAATAAAAGGGCCCAAACAGATTTTAGTTGCCGTACTCCACATGGCGGGTAAACCACCCCCGCCTAAATAAAATTAAAATTTTGCAGCTCGGATACTACACATAGAACTCGAACGAAACTTTGCTAAAAACATACCCTATATATACCGAATAAAAGGGCCCAAACAGATTTTAGTTGCCGTACTCCAAATAGCGGGTAAACCACTCCCGCCTAAATAAAATTAGAATTTTGCTGCTCGGATACTACACATAGAACTCGAAGGAAACTTTGCTAAAAACATACCCTATATATACCGAATAAAAGGGCCTAAACAGATTTTAGTTGCCGTACTCCACATGGCGGGTAAACCACCCCCGCCTAAATAAAATTAGAATTTTGCAGCTCGGATACTACACATAGAACTCGAACGAAACTTTGCTAAAAACATACCCTATATATACCGAATAAAAGGGCCCAAAGATATTTTAGTTGCCGTACTCCACATAGCGGGTAAACCACCCCCGCCTAAATAAAATTAGAATTTTGCTGCTCGGATACTACACATAGAACTCGAACGAAACTTTGCTAAAACATACCCTATATATACCAAATAAAAGGGCCCAAACAGATTTTAGTTGCCGTACTCCACATGGCGGGTAAACCACCCCCGCCTAAATAAAATTAGAATTTTGCAGCTCGGATACTACACATAGAACTCGAACGAAACTTTGCTAAAAACATATCCTATATATACCGAATAAAAGGGCCCAAACAGATTTTAGTTGCCGTACTCCACATAGCGGGTAAACCACCCCCGCCTAAATAAAATTGGAATTTTGCTGCTCGGATACTACACATAGAACTCGAACGAAACTTTGCTAAAACATACCCTATATATACCAAATAAAAGGGCCCAAACAGATTTTAGTTGCCGTACTCCACATAGCGGGTAAACCACCCCCGCCTAAATAAAATTAGAATTTTGCTGCTCGGATACTACACATAGAACTCGAACGAAGCTTTGCTAAAAACATACCCTATATATACCGAATAAAAGGGCCCAAACAGATTTTAGTTGCCGTACTCCAAATAGCGGGTAAACCACCCCCGCCTAAATAAAATTAGAATTTTGCAGCTCGGATACTACACATAGAACTCGAACGAAACTTTGCTAAAAACATACCCTATATATACCGAATAAAAGGGCCCAAACAGATTTTGTTGCCGTACTCCACATAGCGGGTAAACCACCCCCGCCTAAATAAAATTAGAATTTTGCAGCTCGGATACTACACATAGAACTCGAACGAAACTTTGCTAAAAACATACCCTATATATACCGAATAAAAGGGCCCAAACAGATTTTAGTTGCCGTACTCCAAATAGCGGGTAAACCACCCCGCCTAAATAAAATTAGAATTTTGCTGCTCGGATACTACACATAGAACTCGAACGAAACTTTGCTAAAAACATACCCTATATATACCGAATAAAAGGGCCCAAACAGATTTTAGTTGCCGTACTCCACATAGCGGGTAAACCACCCACGCCTAAATAAAATTAGAATTTAAAATACAGAAAACAGGATTGACAAGACCAACAAGCGTTATATTTGATAATAATGAAAAAACATCTGAAGAAACTTGGAAAAAGAAACCCAAAAAAACTCATACACACTTTTCGGGAAGATTTCTGAGACAGGAACATAATGCGTTAAAGCCTATTTTACCTGCAAATGAAGACTCTAACCGTAGTGAAATTCTACTGCTTGAAGATTTCACACAATGTACATACTGTGGTTTCGGCACTTTTGATAAAAAGACATCTTGGGTTCAATGCGACTCTTGTGACGGGTGGGTGCACCAAAATTGTGCCCTGTTTGAAAACAAGGAAATTATAGACATCAGTTTTACTTGTAAGTTATGTCAGAGCAGTGTAGTACATTCTCATTTACCACCAAATGGAAACATTTTATCTGAAAAATGTAGTAAGTTTTTGAAATCCATCACTCTTAATGAGCAACAAAAATCAGACATGGAAATTAACACAAGATCGCAAAGAACATCTTCCAAGTGGCTGGAAGAGCGTCGTAAGAGACTTACTTCGTCCAATTTCGGCAGCGTATGTAAAGCTCGAACTACTTCCTCTCTCGAAAATCTTGCAAAATGTTTTCTTAGTAAAAAAACATTGCACAATAAGGCCATTATGTTCGGTATTGAAAATGAACAGTCGGCCCTATCCTGTTACGAAAAGCAGAAGAAAAATAAAGTTAGTGCAGCTGGACTACATATCCACAAAACTTATCCTTTTTTGGCAGCGTCGCCGGATGGCTTAGTAGATAACGACGGACTGGTGGAGATAAAGTGTCCATTTTCAATACGAAATTTCAATCCTCTAGAAGTACATCCAAACTACTTAGATACGGCCGGTAAATTGAAAAGTACGCATAATTATTATTATCAAATCCAAGGTCTTCTTGAAATTACAGATAGGCATTGGTGCGATTTTGTCATTTTTACTCAGAAAGGGATAAGTATAGAAAGAATTTATAGAGACAAACATTTTTGGGACACAATATTTTTAAAATTACAAGAATTTTATTATTTTTATTTATTACCACATATAACATCTCCTGGAATTTCTTTAACAGATGACGAGCGACGATGGACAGTTATTAAAGATTTACATTTTTTGGAGAATGGACTTGTAGATGATATAAATTATTACAAAATCTTAAAAAATGGACGAGGATATATTGTAGCTACATATGAAAATACTAACTGCTTGTACAAGCTACACATACAAGATTATTGTACATTGAATGGCAATAATTGGTTAAATAATTATTTAATAGATTTGGTCCTGGAATTAATTAATAAAGATGAAATATTTCAGGTTATAGCGACAAACTACTCAACGACGATATTTACAGAAAATGAATATAGTGACTATTTTTTATCGATAACTCAAATTCACAAAAATTTATTAGTAATGCCAGTGTTGATGTATGGTAACCATTGGTGTTTGGCAATAGCTGATCTTACAAAAAAAACTTTCTACTTTTTTGATCCTTACGGTAGCACACTGTCAAAGACTGAAAAACAGTTGAAGATTTTCTTAAATTTCATAAAGTATTATAATTCACATTATAATGAAAATATAACACAACGATATGAATATTGGACACCTGTCGTACAAAAACATATAATTCAAAAAGACGCCCATAATTGCGGCGTATTTATTCTGTATTTCTTCCACAATATCGTCATGGAAAAGCCGCTTACTATATCTGAAAACATAAACGTTTGGAGAAAATATTTAAAGGGATTTCTTTTACAAAAGGCATCTACTATGAGCAATAAGTGTTTGTTTTGTGGAGAAGGTGTTACCAAAGAAGCTTTCGAGAAATGCAGTAAGTGTCTTCGAATTATACATTTAAAGTGTTTATTATCGGTCAACGAAAATAGTTTAACAAATAATATGTGCCATCTATGTTGTGAATACTAATAACACCAGTGTTTCGTACAATACGTTAAAAGTTATATTATGGTCAATCTCAAAATACTTGTAGGGCCTTCTAAACCAATATACGTAATACTCACAATACTAATTATTATTAGGAAAAGACAAGTCTAGTCGTAGCAAATTAGTATTTAAATAAACTCTAAAATTAGTATACTCTCAAT
The DNA here is from genome assembly GCA_940337035.1 of Agriotes lineatus. NCBI lineage: Eukaryota > Metazoa > Arthropoda > Insecta > Coleoptera > Elateridae > Agriotes > Agriotes lineatus. The sequence continues at coordinate 150,975,448 of OW679194.1, forward strand.
ATTATACTGAATTATTCCGATAGTTAATATAATTACTACCAGTACACAATAATAACATTTATTATATTAAGGTATATTATCTTCAGAATACCTCTAATGTCAGTAAACTTCTCATTTAAGTAGTTATTTCCTGCTGCAAACGTTCTCTAGTCTCCCAGATGTAGTATTATAATTATAATTACTAATTTATTAAACTGGGAACGCCTTTTCTGATTTGCAAAGTGCGACACCTAAAATCTGTTTAAGCCCTTTTATTCGGTATATATATGGTATGTTTTTAGCAAAGTTTCGTTCGAGTTCTATGTGTAGTATCCGAGCTGCAAAATTCTAATTTTATTTAGGCGGGGGTGGTTTACCCGCTATGTGGAGTACGGCAACTAAAATCTGTTTGGGTCCTTTTATTCGGTATATATAGGGTATGTTTTTAGCAAAGTTTCGTTCGAGTTCTATGTGTAGTATCCGAGCTGCAAAATTCTAATTTTATTTAGGCGGGGGTGGTTTACCCGCTATGTGGAGTACGGCAACTAAAATCTGTTTGGGCCCTTTTATTCGGTATATATAGGGTATGTTTTTAGCAAAGTTTCCTTCGAGTTCTATGTGTAGTATCCGAGCTGCAAAATTCTAATTTTATTTAGGCGGGGGTGGTTTACCCGCTATGTGGAGTACGGCAACTAAAATCTGTTTGGACCCTTTTATTCGGTATATATAGGGTATGTTTTTAGCAAAGTTTCGTTCGAGTTCTATGTGTAGTATCCGAGCTGCAAAATTCTAATTTTATTTAGGCGGGGGTGGTTTACCCGCTATGTGGAGTACGGCAATGAAATTCGGTTTGGGCCCATTTGTTCGGTATATAGAGGGCAGGTTTTTAGCAAAGTTTCTTTCGGGGTCTATGTGTAGCATTCGAGCTGAAAAATTATTATTTATTTTGCCCGATATGTGAAGTATCTTTTTATGCGCCGCCATTTCTCATGTGTATCACCTAAAAAGCTTTATTCGGTTCGCAAATTCCTTAATTGAGTTGAATGTGGTATTAGTTTCATTCTCTATAATTTTTTGTATATCTATGAGCTCTTCGGCAATGTTCGTCACTTTTGGCTGCTACCTTCTGGCTGCCATCTTCACACCGGTTACCACAAAGGCGTATTTTTAAAATTTGGAACAGAAATTGAAACAACTGGATCCTTTCGAAAAGCTATAACTGCTATGAGTAATAAAAGACAAGAGATGCAGATGTGGAAGCTGCAATTTTAGAGCAAGCTAGAGAAAATCCTCAGTACAAGGTGGCGCACAGCCGATTGATACATTGTGTTTTTTGTTTTCTGTCGAAGTGACAGTGCTAACACAACTTTGCTATTCGCAACAGTTAGTGTAAGGTTTCAAGTTAATGTTTAGTAATTATAATGGAGCAATGGACCTTGGTTCATCGTACAGTGGCAGTTCGGTATTATTATGAGACTAAATCCATTACACAGACAAGACGCAATTTTCAACGGCATTTCGGTATTCAACCCCGTGCGGCATTACCTTCACGGCCACCTGCCTGATGTAATATTTAAAAAATAAAATTTGGTGTCTTTGGTTATTAGAAAATCCATGTTTCGTTGTTTTAAAAGAAATATTTCTACTCCAACAGTGATTTAAAATGTATCAGTCGGCTGTGCGCCACCCTTGTACTTCGGTCCGTGAATTGGCCCATCAATTCCATGTTCCGGCAACTTTAGTATACCTCGTTTTAAAAAAAATATAAAATTAAACCTTATAAAGTTAGGATAGAATAAAATATTCATGTAGGTGATGCCGCACGAAGAATAATATTTTGTAACTGGTTAATAATAGCCATCAAGGTGATGCTAATTTCTACCAGAAAATCAAGCAAGTTCAACAATAATGACATGTTTAATCATCATTAGTACTGCTGGCCTGACAAAAATCCTCATTCAGTAAGGCCTACTAATTTTCAAAGATGATTTTCAGTCAACGTGTGTTGTGGAAAGGAAAGCGTGGTTATCGACATTCTTGAAAACGCCAATCAATTAAAACAGCAAATTAGAACTGCTGTTCGCCAATTCTGCAATAAGAAGGAGATCATTTGAAACAACTCCTGAAATAACTAATAAATATTACAACGTTAATATTTATTACCTTAGCTTTCTATTTTAACTAACAAAAGGTAGTAAAATTAAACTCCACCCTCTAATAGAGCTCTTAATTCTAATTTTGAAAATATATAGTTTGTTGGGCTTTAATTCCTAGTACAATTGTTACAAGAGGAGTAAAAATAAATAGAACCGGATTACATATCTTGTTAATTTAATATCAGATTATTAGGTGATCCTAAGCATGCATATAGATTTTACCTACTTGGAAGGCGCATTTCAATTATTATTGAACTTCAGGAGTAGATTCGTATTTGTTCTGTATTACACAGAAAGTAAGTAAATCAGTAGACGAATAATAAACATACGTATTGCTATGCTATACACCTTCTCACGTTGTTGTTAGTTTACTCAATTTAATTAAATCAGGTAGTTTTTCAATTGTTGAAGCTTATATGATTTTACTCTTGTATTGAAATAACTTTTTATTTTGAATTAGTTAACGTTAGACATATGCCCTTTTATAAATTTTCTTTTTATTTTAATTTATCTTTTGCTAGCTGTATGACAATGACTACTCTTAACTCAAGTTAGGTTCATGCATATTCCAATCATTATTTGTGATAGTTAATCAGCACACAAACAAATGAAAAGTCAACCAAATGATCTCTGTCACATATTAATTATTTCAAATGTTTATTAAAGTAAGTAGTTCTTTCAAATATGTAATTCACATGGTATGAAGGACTTATTTGTTTTAGATTTAAATGACATATACCTTTTTTAAGCTCACTGAAGCACTTCCCACAGAATATCAGTCGAAATAACACAAGCAATCCGCCTCCTGATCCTCTAGAAACCTCAGTCTAACAAGGCTTCCTGTAACAGTTATCATTGTTGATCACCTCCTCTATAACTCCAATGCAGACAACATTACTGCTAAACTCCAAGTCCACAGGAACCGCCCCGCCCCTCTTTGTAACAAGCTGGTAGCCATCCAAACTGCCTTCATCTTCAATGTAAGCTTCTTATGTTTAGAAATCTCTTTACTTCCAACAGTGGCAACAATACTCTTTATACGATTACTATAGGACAATTGCGACGTCCCACAAGACCTCCATGCTCCCTACATCAAGATCCAACTCAGATGTAGAAATCCATATGGTTGCAAGCTTTTCCAAGTCTAACAGTACCTTCACATGTATGTAGTGTGCATCCAATTCTAGATCAATAGTAGATGTATTCACCTGACAGTACTCACATGAAGTTCCAATTCAAACCGGATACCTATTAGTGACTATTAGCAGTTTACCCAAATATTTTGCAGATTTATTTATTCCATAAAGGCTATTTACGATTATTCACTGTTCGTATTCTTCTTCATGCCATTTGTTACTTTATTTATCCAGTCTGTTTATTAAAATTCGTTTATTCTCAGTTTCTTTAATTTCTCTTGATCACACCCTTTAATACACTATCCAGAAATTAAATACCATTTTAATAATGGGGTTTTATTATTCAAATTTGCTCTTACTAGAAATCAATGTTACAAATTCAGAAAAAAATTTGTTGTTATTTTTAAAATATTATTTAACCTGGCAATAATACTCATACCTGACTTGGGTAAAATAGGATGAAAAAATTTTAGGAGAAAAATATAGTCAAACAAACGACATATTGTCGTAAAATACAGTTTAATAAAAATATTTGATATGAAATTTTAAACAAATAGACGTTTCGCCATTTTTGATGGCTTCATCAGTAATATTATGGATTTTAACTAATTAGATATTTAATACATTCTGAAAGAAAAAAAATATTGGTTAAGATGTTGCAAATATTAGCACGTATAGATTTTTGGTCGGTTTGAGATAAATCCGTGAATCCATTTTCGATGTTACGTATTATATTTTCAATGGGCAGTTTGTTTTTCGGAAATTCTATACGTGCTAATATTTGCAACATCTTAACCAATTAAAAAAAAATAAAAACACACATCAAAATTTAACTGTTTCTCAAATACAACACAAAAACGAACTTACTAATAACATAAAAGAAACCACTACCTTTTTGAAAAATAACAACGACTTAATTATAACAACTGCTGACAAAACTCAAAAAACAGTTATTATGAAAAAAAAACGGATTACCATAAAAAAATGACAGATTTGTTAAGCGATGATAACACATACAAAAAAGAATTAAAAGACCCTACGTCCATAATTTAAAATAAAAACAACAAAATAGTCAAAAATTTATTAGATAACAACTATATAGACAATTTTACATACAAAAACTTAATTTCTCATAATGGTCTTCCACCTAAAATATATGGGCTACCCAAACTACATAAGGATTATATACCCTTGAGACCAATTGTTGCTTCATATATGAGCCCTACCTATAACTTATCCAAATACCTTTCAAAAATCTTAACTAATATTACATCACTTAACAAATTTAGCATAAAAGACTCATGGAAATTTAAAGAGCATATTGACAACTTGAAGCTCAAGAAAAACAACAAACTTTTCTCACTGGATGTTGTTTCTTTATATACCAACATACCAATTGATCTTGCTTTAAATACTATTAAAAACAACAGGAATCGAATTAAAAAATACGCAAACATTCCTCTTACTGAGTTTCTACAAGCAGTTGAATTTGTTCTCAATACTACTTATTTTACTTACAATAATACAATTTACTCCCAAACCTTTGGTTGTGCTATGGGTTCCCCTATATCCCCCACTATTGCAGGAAATAGAAACCAAAATTCTAAATCAAAACAACGATTTCTCTCTTTATTTAAGATACGTAGACGATATCATAATGGCTACAGATTCAGTTAATAAACAAAAATTCTTTAACCTTTTCAACAATGTACACCCAAGATTAAAATTTACACTTGAAAACGAAAATAATAATTCCTCCATAAATTTTCTTGACGTAACTTTAATCAGACAAACTAGTGGAAATATATTAACCAATTGGTTTCGAAAAAACATAAAGACAGATAGATATATAAATTTTAATTCTGATACCTCAATTAAATACAAAAAAAGTGTAGTTAACAATTGGTCGACCGAGCTATCAAACTATCTTCACAACAATTTCATAAAAAAAACCTAGAAATCATTACTAACATTTTAATATTAAATGAATATCCAATTTATTTTATTAAAAAACAAATTAAATATCGAATCAATACAATTAACAATTACAATAAATTTAATCAATCAATAGACCTACAACCAAATTGTTTGGGTAATGAATTTAATAATTCTAACATTTCAAACAAAAAAAAAATATATATTTCCATTAACTATATCCCTAGACTTTCTGAAAAAATTTAAAAAGAACTATATAAACACAATATCATAACAGCATTTAACAACCACAATACATTAGGTAAACAAATTTTGACAAACTTAAAGGATAGGACTGAAAATAATATGTAATCAAATCTGGTTTATCAAATTGACTGTAATAACTGCAACTCTTTGTACGTAGGACAAACAAAACAGCTATTAAAACATAGAATTAATCAACATAAATACTCAGTTAAAATTAATAATTTATCTCCGTCTACTCAAAAAACTGCACTGACAGACCATGCCAATAATTCGCTACATAAATTCAAATTTAATACACCTAAGATCTTATATAAAGAGAGCAATTTAAAAAAACGTGTATGCTAGGGAATGATCGAAATACAAGAAAGCCCCAATGCTATAAATTATAAAACTGATATTGATAACCTCAGTTCTATATATCATAATTTGTTTAAATAATATTTTGTCTTAATTAAATTTAAAATTTTACATTCATATTCTTTGTTATTAAATTAAAACTAATGGTTCAAGTAAATTAAATTTTAACTTAATACGTCTCTGCCCAAGTCACCTGTATTATCCGAATTTTCTACCTTTGCGCATGCATTGATAACGTAAATATGTGAACAACCTTGCAAGCTTCCTTTATCTGTAAAATTTGAACTCTGCCTGCATAAGAGCTCGTTTTCTGTGTCTTGTTATTAATTAAACATTAATATGGATTGCACTTAATGACGGTGTTTTATTAATTAAAATGTTTTAACCTACAAACTTTGAAAAATGTCGTGAAGAAAAATTATATTAATCATGTAAGTACACATACTTGAGGAAAAATGTATTGTTCGCTAATCCTATTGTTTTTCTTTCAGAGTGTATTAAATATCTAATTAGTTACAATCCATAATATTACTGATGAAGCCATCCAAAATGGCGAAATGTCTATTTGTTTAAAATTTCATATCAAAAATTTTTATTAAACTATATTTCACGACAATATGTCGTTTGTTTGACTATATTTTTCTCCTAAACTTTTTTCATTCAATAATTATACCATTTTTTTTTCAATCTAACACTCTTGGATACATTTGTATATAATATACTAGAACTCGTGGCCAGCTTACGGTGGCCCTGCCAGCGTAAAGAAACGGTTAACAATAACAATGCGAACTCAAGGCGGCAGGCAGCTTGCTGCGTCTCCACTTGTGCGCGTTCATGCTGCGCGCCACTTGCTTTCGGTCGGTCGGCCGGCGACCGACATCAGCTCTTATAATATAAGATTTTATTATAATATTTCATAATTGACCTTTTCAGGTAATCATTTTTTGCTTTCACTATGGTTATTCCGATTGTCAGTTAATACAAATTAAGATCTAAGCTCTGATGTTACCAAACAACTATTACAACTAAATTAACTTATATGAATGAACTTTTTTAATAAACTATTCACAATTTAACAGTAACTGTGTTGGGGAGCCTTCTCAGTTTTCCGTTATTTGGAAAATTCCTGATTGCCAGCTCGCCTTGGAATTTAATGGACTGTATGGATTTATTTTCTTCACTGAATTATACACTCGTTGAAAGCAAAGTAGGTAATTTATTTGCTATAAATTTACACGAACAGTTTAACATTTAAACATGTGAACAATAATTACTTTCGCAGAGCGGACCGGTTCGCATGCTGCCACGTTGACAGAAGGAACGTAAGTGAACGGCGAGGCAAAGCCCGCTCGAGTTCTGGAAATGCGCATAGTATGAATTCAGAATGCAAGAGAGGCGGCAAAAGTTTATAAAGTCCTTAACATACCGCCCGCCTTGGAAAGGGTAACCTTTCAAATAAAACAGTACAGAGTTGACATGTAAAAGCTAGAGTAAAACATGTAACATGAACACACATATATACAAAGCATAATAGTACATAGATCTTAATCTAGTACAAGAAAACCCGAACAATGGGGAGCCAAAAGGCTTTACGAAAACTGCGCTGAACGCTAACGCACTAGTTCACAACACTAGGTAGCGGGCACAATTTGGCGAAGGATCGCTTCACGATCCCTGACACAGTGTTCACTGACGCCACACGCGTAACGCCGTCAAGGCCAGGGTGCAGCTCGGTGACCCGGCCTAACCTCCACTTCAGAGGGGGTAGATTGTCATCCTTGATGAGGACCATAGAACCAGGCTGGAGGTCCGAAAGATGCGTGCGCCATTTGGTGCGCTGTTGGAGTTCCGAGATGTACTCTTTACTCCATCTCTTCCACACATTCTGGTGAAGTTGTTGTATTCTCTGGTATTTAGACAGCCGAGACTCGGCTATCTCAGTAACGTTGGGATCAGGCAGTGACACTAACGGACGACCAATCAGGAAATGAGCAGGAGTCAAAGGCTGAAGGTCGTTTGGATCAGAGGACAAAGGGGACAGGGGTCGGGAGTTTAAGGTCGCTTCCACCTGTGCTAACAAAGTGCTAAATTCATCATAATTTAGACTAGCGTTACCTATAACGCGACGTATGTGATGTTTGGAGGACTTGATTCCGGCCTCCCACAATCCGCCAAAGTGGGGACTGTGCGCGGGTATAAAATGCCAAGCTACTCCGTCGTTCGCGACTGATTCGGAAATAGAAGGGTTTTGTTCCGCGAGAAAATTGCCTAATTCGATTAACTCGGAATTAGCGCCTACAAAGTTAGTGCCATTGTCAGAATAGACATGGAGCGGTTTGCCTCGACGAGCCACAAACCGGCGAAAAGCCATTAAGAAGGTTTCAGTAGAAATATCAGCGACCAATTCAAGGTGCACTGCCTTTGTGACAAAACCATAAGCTGTAACTCGTTGTAAGCGAGCGAAGCTTGAATACTGATTGAACGGAAATGGTTCAACAGAGGTTACAGGAAGACTCTGAACTTCTTTTTTGAATTCTGGAAGCTCAGCACGAACATGTTTGGAAGCAGGCCAAGATGCCTCGCCTTCGCTTAGCCAGGTGGGACCATGCCACCAAAGGCTTAACAGACCCAGCGGGTCAAATATCTGCGAAATTTCAGACAAGCTGCTACGATTGGTAGCCTTACTACTTGTAGAATTTGAAATATGGGATATTTCAGACAAGCTGCTACGATTGGTAGCCTTACCACTTGTAGAATTTGAAATATGGGATATTTCAGACAAGCTGCTACGATTGGTAGCCTTACCACTTGTAGAATCTGAAATATTGAACATGGAAGTAGGCCAAGATGCCTCACTTTCGCTTAGCCAGGTGGGACCGTGCCACCAAAGGCTTGACAGACCCAGCGGGTCAACTATCTGGGAAATTTCAGACAAGCTGCTACGATTGGTAGCCTTACTACTTGTAGAATCTGAAATCTGGGATATTTCAGGCAAGATGCTACGCGTGGTAGCCTTACTACTTGCAGAATCTGAAATATTCTCTACTGATAAGAATCTTTTCTGAGAGATTTGCAATGAATCACCCAATACCTCTACAGGTTTCTTGAGAGGGATAGAGACAACGAATCGACCATTCGCTTCTCGTTGAGTATTTTGCACGAAATGTGCCTCACAGGCGTTCTCTTCATTTGTGCGAACCTTTTCCTCTGGGTAATGTTCGAGTTGCCAAAACCTAGCAATGGGATCAGAAGCATCCTCAATCGTGCCAAGATTACACTGTATAGGGTACGCAGAAGGGGGGCCTGTAGGGCCAGAAACAATCCAACCAAAACGAGTTTTTTGGAGGATGGGAAGATTTGGGCCTAGACCAATTTGTCCAATACAAAGGAGCTGCCAGAAAATGGGCAAACCAATCAGAATGTCGATGGTGCCCGGCTGGTCGTAGGACAGATCTGATAACTTGATGTTATCAGGAACCTTGAAACTGTTTCGCTGGACGCGAAAACTTGGGGTTGTACCTGTAATCTCATCGAGAACAAGACAGGATAGGCCAATACTGTATGAGGTGTGAGGGGCTTGCAGCTTGATATCACACCTAGCCTTGATTTGAGAAGTAGCTTTACTTAAGCCAGAAACAGTAACGTTGACTTCGCGAGTTGGAAGCTTCAACCTTTTACACAAATCTGAACGTATGAAGTTCGATTGGGAACCGGAATCCAGCAGGATTCGCACAACATGAGGCGTACCATCATCAGCGATGAGTTTAGCGGTAGCCGTAGGTAAGAGTACCTGCAAAGCATTCGAACAGAATGCCGAAATCGATTGATTTAGTTCAACAGGGGTTTCTGCCGGCATCGCAGATCCTGGTTGACTAGAAGAAGCATTTTGAGGTTTATCCTCATGCAGAAGGGTGTTGTGCCTTGATTTGCACTTTCTACACGTATATTTGGAGCTACAGTGGCTCGCAAGGTGACACTGAGTTAGGCAATTAAAGCATACACGGAGCTCTTTTGCCTTTGAACTTCTGTCAAGAGAAGACAGCTTGACAAACTTATCGCATTTGTACATGGAATGAGATCCTTTACAAAGTGGACACGAAGGGGTACCTGACACAAATGATTTCGAATGTACCTTGGAAGACTTTTCGGGTACAAGCTTAACATTTTTTACTTCCAGAGTTTCTAGAAGATTTGCTGTGTTTTGTAAGAATTCCTTGAACTTATCAAGATTAGGCAGGTCAGAACTTGACCGGTTTCTAAGGACCTCCCATTCACGAAATGTAGTGGGGTCCAGTTTTTTAGAAACTACATAAATTATAACAAAATCAAGAAGCTCGCTTTCGGTAGCTAATGATTTGATTGCTGCAAAATGTTTGAATAACATATCGCTAATCGTACGTAATTTAGTTGCAGATTCCTTACTGCAAGATTCAAGCTCGAAAATAGCCTTGAGGTGGTTATGAACCAGAATTTTTGGATCATTGTATCGATTGCACAATGCATCCCAAGCTAGAGTATAATTACCCGCAGTAAACTCTAAACTTTTTATAATTTGGCTTGCATCACCCTGTAAACTAGCCTTTAGGTAATGCAGCTTCTGAATATTAGTCAGCGTTTGATTCTCATGAATTAAGCTACTAAATATCTCACGAAATTCTAACCATTCTGAAACACTTCCTGAATATTTAGGAATTGAAATGGTAGGAAGCCTAAACGATGGCGTATTACACTGCGAGCTGCAGTTTGAATGCCCTGATCTTAAGCTACCAGCAGGCGATCCAGAACGATCTAATGCAACATCAGACTGGCTGTTGTATTCATTAATCAAATATTTAGCTTGTGCGATTGCAAAATAATAAGAGTCTTCAAATTCGACTCGCTGTTGCATTTCCCGTTCTGCATCCTCACTGGCTTCTAAAATTTGTTCATGAACAGCATCATATTCTGATAACAATGTGGCTGCATTATTCAATCTTTCTTGTAACTGAATAATTTGAATGCTAGATAACGATTGATCTACCTCGTAAATTGTTTGCAACGATTGCACGTATTTTGCGAAACTCGTAAGCTTGCCTTTGATAGAGCCACGTGCCCTAACAAGCGAATTCATAATTGTTGAAATGAAAACAACTTAAGGATGAAAACTGTTCGTACGCCACTGGCGTGAATTTTGTACGCTTCTGGTACGCGGACCCAACGGGTCAACTATCTGTGATATTTCAGGCAAGATGCTACGCGTGGTAGCCTTACTACTTGCAGAATCTGAAATATTCTTTAATGATAAAACCTTTCGCACGCCTCTGGCGCGAATTTGGTACGCCTCTGGTACTCGGAATGAATCACGACGCGGATGGCCGTGTACTACGCAAGACCAAATTGCGCCACGAACGCGAGACTGTTTTAACAACGCAAACGGCTCTGCAATTTGAAAATGCAGGGGTTATTTTAATCACGCATGGACAAAGCAACTTGGCATTTTACGCGATTACCTTGTTTATATAACTCATAAACCATTTGTTTATGCTATAATACACAGCTGAAATTAAGCACACATGCAAACACAGACGAAGTAAACCAAATTTATGCATAGGAAAATCAGGCTTACATTGATATTGGTGCGTGCCTCCTTTTCGTTACTGTGGTCTGAACGAGACGCCGCTGACTGCCGGCTTGCAGCTGCACGCGAATGGGCGGGAAACGTTGGCGTTGCTCAGCCCTCTCGCTTCCTCTCTTACGGGCACCGCATGTGCCCTCTTCGTTCCACGCGTTGCGGCGAATATGGAACGCTGCTTCCTTGCTGTTGATTACATGCAATGCAATACACAACTGAATATGCTTTTGTACTTGCCAATGACCAATGTTGTCGAATGCTGTCGCTGTTGATTGGACTCGCAATGACCTAATGTGGTTTAATCCTGGCTCTGTAGGACCAATGTTGGGGAGCCTTCTCAGTTTTCCGTTATTTGGAAAATTCCTGATTGCCAGCTCGCCTTGGAATTTAATGGACTGTATGGATTTATTTTCTTCACTGAATTATACACTCGTTGAAAGCAAAGTAGGTAATTTATTTGCTATAAATTTACACGAACAGTTTAACATTTAAACATGTGAACAATAATTACTTTCGCAGAGCGGACCGGTTCGCATGCTGCCACGTTGACAGAAGGAACGTAAGTGAACGGCGAGGCAAAGCCCGCTCGAGTTCTGGAAATGCGCATAGTATGAATTCAGAATGCAAGAGAGGCGGCAAAAGTTTATAAAGTCTTTAACAAACTGTATCTAAATCTCTCATTCGTTAAGCTAATCTCAAATGTTTATATTGTACTTTTAATGCATAAATCCCCCCTTGTACTTTTTAATTGCTAATTAATTTATTCTTTCAAAATAATTTCCTACCTAGAAATACTCTTATAGCTAATTATCAGTCTCAAGAAGCTACCACTGCAGTATATTAGACAAGCCCTTGAAAGATTACATAACTGATAATTCTTAATATGCCAAAATGAGACCGTCGACTATAATTTCCTTCGAGATGGAAAATTCTTAAATTTCAAGTCGCTTATTATATTTTTTCACTAATGACAACAATTAACATAAAATAAAAAATATATCTAAAGGTCACATCTACAGATGGCTATGAAATGTACATTGGCACAGCCCTGTAGATGATAACAGTATTTCACTAGCAAGCTAAGACATCCATTTCGTAATAAATAATATTGTTTCGGATAGTTGCTAGTTATAGTATTTAACATTACTAGCGTAAGAGGGTTTTTACTGGCGAATAGAAGGATATGACTGGCGAGCCGCAGGCGATGAATTTAGTTGCTTGTCAGTTTGACATTGTGAATAAATGGTAAATTTATAGTTATTTACAGCTGAGGAACAAATAAAATATTCAACAATACACGCAAGGTAACGGGTTTTACTGGCTCCAGAAGATGACTGGCTCGCATTTGGCTCACCAGTCATATCCTTCTGTCCGCCAGTAAAAACCCTTTACCACGCTAGTAATGTTGAATACTATAATACGCAAATAAAATGCCACGCGATTCCGTGCTATCTGGACAGTTACAAAAATGCTTTATGCGAACTTTTAATAAACTTGGGCAATATAGAAAATATAAGAGCAACCTAGAAATATGTATGGCAGTGGCTGACATTTTACCGGTAGTTCTTTTAGAAATAGAACTGAATTTTAATAGAAATTTGCCTCCAGATTTTTTAAGTAAAGTAAGTCAAAATGTATGCTCCAGCAACAGATATACTATAAGAAAACTACACCTAGAAACTATTAGGATGTTGTTTATAAAAAAGACATTTAGAAAAGAATTTGTGAACATAATTCACGAAAAGGCTTGTTACATTAAACGGCTTCCTGCAATATACGAAGGTGGAACTCCAATATGAAGGAAGTTCTTTAACATTATATAGAATACTTACATCTGCGAGTTGTATGTATTATAACGAAAAACTTGTTAATAACACCAGTATTCCTTGTGAAAAAATCCACGTACTTGTAGCGAAAGTTACGTTTTCATAGTTTCTAAATGTTGACGAAAACAGTAATTTCATTTACCAGTATGAAACAAATATATTTAAAATGGCAGTTCTTTGTGCACAATGGATATTTGGCGAAATTATATACTTCATAATTAGAAATGACTGGACAAACTATATGGGAACGTACAATACTAATGATATTGTTACAGGCAAAAAGCGACGTATTTTGAGCCAGAGTCATTTGGCGTAGTACTTATATCGAGAGATCAAAAAAAAAAAAACTGATCCTCAGCGGGCTGTGGAAATTCAAACGTATGAATAATATGTTGGTGCTACTGTAAGTCCATGTCAAATTCGAGGTTAGCAGGTTAGGTTTTGCGTCAATCCGTGTCAAAACTGACGCAAAACCTAACCTGATAGCCTCGCATTTGACATAGACTTACAGTGGCACCAACATATTATTGATACGTTTGAATTTCCACAGCCCGCTGAGGATCAGTTTTGTTTGGATCTCTCGATATTGTGTGCGCCATCGTTCTAATATTATATCCCTTGTCGCAGCGTGTGCTCTCATACTTTCTTTACTAGCGATTTTGGTCCACTTTGGTCCCGATTCTGTCAGCGCTAAGATGCCTTTACTTGGCAGCCCGATTTCGATCTCTGGGGTAAGTACCATATTTTTTACTATTGTACATTTTACCGTGTTTTCTTTATTGCAAACTGAGTTATGAACTGGTTAAGATGTTTATTGCATTTCAGATCATCGTGATTTTGGTTAAGCTGTGAGTACAGGATTTTATATAGGTAATAGAAAAATATGTATCTTATTGTTTAAATGTTCATATTTATAGTTTGTCTTACCATTATGGTTGACTGTTTGACAAGTGTTTATTTATTTACTATAGAATTAAAGAACAGGATAAAAAATATTTGCCAAGAACTACTTTAGTTTTTATTAGTATAAATTAAATTACACATTTAAAATGAATGTCATATTTCATCCCTAACAGTCTGTTCTTGTTCGAAATTTTAAACATTAAGGTTAATTTTAATGTAATCAAACAATATTTTTCTAATACTTACTTGTAAAGCTGTACTTTATCTATGAAAATCTCCATGGTAAAGTAACATTTTAATGATGAGGAAGGTAAAGTGTTACTTTATTCACTACCGAATAAAATAGTGGATAATCCATAGCAACTAACAAAACACATACATTTTACCATGGCAACACGGGTACACCACCATTTATATAATTAATTGTATTGAGAACAAAATTACAAGCCACACGTGAATACAGATATTTTATCAATTCGGGGAATATATCTCACTCTGCTTTGCCTTCTGAGCTAAAGTTTCCCAGTTATGGATAAAATGCCTCTTTAGTCACTTGTACCATACCTAACTATTTTTATAGCAATCACAAGTTTATGACCATAGACGACTGTCAACTTCACTCGATACACTTTTAAATGTAAGTAAGTTATCTACGCTATATACTGCCAAGACAAAGTTACCTCAAGGCCTGCAGCATAGAAATGAAATCACTTATATTTAATATAGTATTGTTATACTTAAATTTTAATTAACGGCATATCATGTGACAAAATTTGAAGACACTTAATAGTTGAAAGGCAACAAGTAACGATGTATTGATTAGAGTAAAAATAATACTACTGGCAGTCTTTGGCAGATGTCACAAAGGGAAACTACAATGGGCAATTTTCCTTTTGATCCAAGTTGCCGTTGCCTGATTGTTTTTAGGGTTGAACGCATTGCATTCTTTCGCATACACTATAATTATTAATATAATTGTAAACGGAAACATATAATAAACAAGAAACTACTCGAGTTTGTTCTGTAACATTTCTGTTAAAATGAACAACTAGTCAAGGAAATTATACAATTTACTTTGTTTTTAAAATAAATGAAATAGTTTGTACAGTTTATTAGAGTAGATTCAATCAGGCTGTGACAGGCTTTAAGAGGTAAATTATTTATAATGAATATAATCTCAGTCGCTTGTTACGACTAAATCTGTAGCTAGTGTGTGCTGCCGTGCTGGTTTGCTTAACTAATAAGCATTTCCATAGCAACCATTCTAGGAAAAAAATATGACCTAAATGCTTCTAGAGATTAAGAATATAATTAATATTGCATAGTCTAACTTGAAAATAACAAATAATTATCATGTATAAAGGTTTAACAGATCCCATGTTAAAGTAGGCATTTCTGTGGTCTTATAGCTTTTATTTCATTTTATTTAAAATAAATATTGTTCTCAGGGTTTTATCAAATTGGGCTTTAAAAATCTTACCTTTTTGGTCCACAGTTTGAGCATGCAATTGTAATAACTTTTGTTATTAGACTCTTATATCTCTGGGTATTGTTAAATGTAATTAGGACATAAACAATGAAAATCTATAATGCATAATATGAGACAATTATTGTATTTATTAAAAATATATCTGCCTGTATCATATTTTTATAACCTATGTTTGTAATACCGATAAAATAATTAATTGCTCTCAAATCAATTTTAAACTAATTATACTGTACGTTTACAATGTTTAATTATTTAATTTGTTGTATAATTAAATTCAATGTTATCTTTGTAAGTAGCAGATAATTACTTCTGACTACTGCTTTTCTTTTATACAGGGTGTATAGAGAATTGGCGCAAAAGCTCCAGGTAGCGATATTCCTTGTACAATTCTGAGTCGAAAATCTTAAGACGAAAATGTACTGGTCTTCATAAACCCGCACGAGCGATAGATAAAAACAATTGTTTTTTTAGATAAAGTACCCCTTCTGTTTTAAATAGAACAAATTTCCATCAGCAAGAGTTGTTCAAAATGTAAAATTATGGCCCCATAGAAAATTTCAGAAATATCGACGTACTTTTATGAAACCGTGTGCATTAGATGAAGTACTTTTGTGATAACATAGTTTCATAAAAGTAAGCCGATATTTCTGAAATTTTTCATGAGATCATAATTTTACATTTTGAACAACTCTTCCTGATGACATTTTGTCGTATTTAAAACAGAAGGGATACTTTACTTGAAAAAACAATTGCTTTTATCTACCGCTCGTGAGGGCTTATGACGACCAATCCAACATTTTCGTATTAAGATTTCCGATTCACAACTGTACAAGGAATATCGCTACCTGGAGCTTTTGCGCCAGTTTGTATACACCCTGTATTGGTTTTGTTTCTATTGGTAATCTTATTTCATCGAGCTCTTTTATCTTCAGTGTTTTCCAATTCACATGATCTCGACAACAGCTATTCTTCTCATGGGTGGCAGCAATTCCTTTTCTAGTGTAAGTTTATGCACACACTTAGTTTTTTCCAAATTCGCACTTAATTCCTTCGTATAGCACTATTTATGTGTATGACAATATGTAACTGTATATACCAGTATATTATTAATTAGAATTGACTATTAAATTCAGTTTTAACTTGGACTTGTGTCAATCTAATTCATAAATTTTTACCCCATTTGTTCTTGTTATTTTCAAACTACCCACCAAAAACCTTGGTTATTCTCAACCCATAATACATATTTTTATATTTTTAATTTTTATGTCTTTTCTAGTTGTCATTAATCATATTTTTTAGGTTAACAGTTCTCAATTGAATCGATCTCCAACTACATGACGACATTAACCCTTTCATAAACCAAATATGTAAGAATTAAAATTTTGTGTTACATTTTATGATAATAATTACTTCTTTCAGAAAAAATGACTCGAAGAATAATCATCAATTATTTTGAATTACAATTTCAACCACAACTGGACTATTTATAAATGAACTGCAAATATCGCTGTAGGAACAGAAATTCCAATGATAAAACGAAGTCATCCCAATCAGTATCCTTATTCCAATATCATTATTAAGCTGCTTCATCATTATTTAGTTATAAAATGCTTTGCCATTTCAAGATCATATCAGTATAAATATTGCTATGGCCCCGTATTTGTTTATTAATTCCCTTTTGGGGTTGTTTATAAAATTAATTTAGACTGATTAAAATATGCTGTCTTGTATTTATATTTACTTGATCTAAAATAAATGGTAGTATGCCCTTTAAGTATTTTATTTATCTGCAATTTATTATAAAAACGCTAGCTCAGTAGAACAATTAACTCTATTCCCAGGGGTGAATTCCTAATAGATTGTAAATTTTTACTTAATTTGGTGCGCCACTGTACACCTGAATTAGCTCCAATACACAGTAGTTATTGTATGCAATATGTAAAACCTGCAAAATGGTTCGTATCGTGCAGGCAGCCTTGTTGACTTTAAAATAATCAAAATTGTGAACATTCGCAGAGGTATTTATTCAAATCTCGCAATTGTTTTACCTTAGCCTAACCTCAAATTTGGAAATTGCTTATAATTTGAGTTGCGCCTTCGCTGGATGCCAGAATATGCTTGAATCTTGATAAGCAAGGTCTGGTCTCGTATGCACACAAATTTCCCCATCCTAACACTGATACTTTTAGGTTAACACAGTACCTTAAGATTTGCAGTATTCTTCGCAATGTTCGGAAAGGGGCCGCAGCTGGTATCTTCCTCTGGAACGGTTTCCTCCGGTGTTTTTACTGTTGGTCGGTCTCCTGCACTCCTGCCTGATGCGTCTCAGTAGAAATCCCTGGCTTTGGATTCTATTTCTGGCCGGAATTCAATATCGGAATCCTGATGTGATCGGTTGCGTCGGAGATGCTCTCGGTGAAAATTAAATTGTATGTTGCGGAAAATCCCACAAACGTTCCCACATAAACTTAAACACTTGGTCAACACAATGATACACTTTTTAGCTCGAAATATTTAATTTATTATATAAAAATTTTAGTTGAAGTGGAGCACAAAACTACATATCAAGCTTAATTTAATTATTCATTTGTTCTCCCTTTATTTCCGTTATTAAAAACAAAATATAATCTATTACTATGGTTACCAAGGCACCGGAAATTGCTTTTGATCAAATTACATACATTATGGAAATGAATTTGATTACAAATTATATTTACAAATTTCTTATAACTAAAATATTGTCCATTTCTTAATTTGAAAGGTCTCCTTGTGCCACTAACACGTTTTGTTATTTACTCTGCTCTTTTCACTCGCGTTAATTGCACTGATTATTTTATAGAGTTCATTTCTTAATAATTGCTTTTCTATCTCCTTCTGTCTGCTTTTCACTTGCTTTTTCATGTCCATCTGTCTGCTTTTCACTTGCATTTTTATGTCTTGCTGTCTGACTTCTTATTTGCTATTTGCAGCGTATTATTCTTTTCTTCTGGCTTCCTATACCTTTTTTTAGATTGCTCACAATTTCCCTGCTTAGCTATATTGAAATTTACGCTTCATTGACATGCACTTCGCAAACCTTTTTGTGACTATTCATTTCTTTCGGTTCGGCCATTCATTCTGCACAAACCTAAAATTTAATTAATTTGAACATCAACTTCTACCCTGTGAAAAACAAGCTTTGCCCTTTGCGTTCCTTACTCAATTCATTTATTAATTCTGGCACCTCTTTTCCAATTCATTTACTGATTGAAATTTAAGCTTAGTATTGCAGTTACCTAAAACACCCCAACTCTGTGCTTATTGACTTGTTTCTTAAGTTGTACTGCAAGCAGAATCGGGTCGTGGGCCTAAGACCATCACAATATATAACACTCTGGTGCGTTAGAAAATAAAATACTGTGTAACACGACTAAATTTTGGAAAAAATGAATTAAGGAAGAGTTGTAATAGTTGTACGATGTTGTAGATATCGCGAACTCTATAAATATTGGAAAATTTAGATGGGCAGGACGGAAGGGATGAGAAGTGAGAGGAAAACTCATAAAACTTATTCTGCTAACAAGACCAAAAAAAATATTTAAACTTAGGTGGCTTGAAACAGTAAAAAGGGGTTTTAAAAACATTAGGATCACGAACTGGAAGGCAGCTGTACAGGGTGAAGACAGATGACTGAGGATCAAAGATCTCAAGACTCAAAGCGGTTTCTATAGCCAGTGATGGCGATGAATTATGTAGTCAGCAATGCGATGGATCAAACGAGATAACGCGTATTATATTTTGTTAGTTCATTTTACTACAAAATATAATTTGCGACATAAAAAATTGGAAATTAGCATTTAATGTGCATTAATGGTATAAAAAAATTATATAACAAATAAGTAAAAATTCATATTTGAAACTAAAAGGTATTAAACTCATCTTTAACGTGAACTGAAGTTTTGTCCAGTTGAGGCTAATAATTTTCTTGTTAGTACTGTAGTGATAGATACGTTTCCAGAGCATTCTAAACTTAGCTGTTACCTGTGTTCCCCAGCGGTGATCAATTATCATTTACCCTCCGGACAATCGCTCTAATAGTTGATATTCGAAAGAGCAGTAAACGGTAAGACCTAAGCTTCAAATATATAAACCAAATCATTTAAGATGCAGAATGTCAAACATAGGTAGATATAAAATGAAAAGTATAAAACAGGCGTGATCGGATTGTTGCAATAAACTACTCTAGAGGGTGACTATAGAGAAGGAGAAACGATCGGGTATTTTGATGTATTTTATAAAGCAACTACAACAAAAGCAGGTAGCCTACGACCTTTCAGAAAATTTCTGAAGGTTGTAAGAAACATCTAGCTACAACAGATCTTCTACTTCATTCTATAGACTCTTTAACTACTGTTCATGTTTTCAATTTCACAAAAGGTGTTCTATCGTAACAATATTTAACGAGAACTAACTCCCTATAGCTTGTTTGTATTGTTTCTCGTCTAAACTAATGACAAACCACAAATTTATACATTCTAATAATAGCACGGTGAAAAGCTTAATAACATGCTGCATACTCCTCAAGATATATCGTAAAGGGTTTTTCAATAAGAAGTCCCATTTTAATTATAAAAAGTGTTTCTCGGCTGTATGACTCGTAGCGCCATCTTGCTGGAAATAAAAATTGTCTATGTCCATATTGTTCAATATAAGCGAAATAAAGTCAATTTTCTTTCCTTGTAAACAATATACAGTGTGTCACAGGATTAATGTTGCAAATGGTGCGATGGACTAAACATTTTTGAATTTTATTTTAATATTGTGGAATTAAGTCCTGCTTGGTTTGAAGAGAACTTTAAACATATTCTTAGTTTTTAAAAAAGAAGTCGGTCTTCACAGTGAAGCGAAAATTATTTTCTCTTCACGTAAACTACCCTTTTTGTTTATGATACGGTAAAATTTTACTAAGAAAAGTTGTTCAAAATGAGAAATTATGGCTCTATACAAAATTTCAGAAAAATCTACCTACTTAGATTAAACAGTAATTTTAATAATAAATTTTCACCATGTCTATAATGAATTTTCACTATTTCTACACGTTGTTGGAGCGTGCATCGTGCCATTTTCTTAAATCGTATAGTTTTTGCTGACAAATGTCAAGGATTCAATGCCTGCTATTCAACAGATCAAAAATGCTGCGAAATGTAAAATGGGACTTCTTAATGGAAAACCCTTTAGTTACATGAAGTATTTATTAAAATACTACAGGGCATCTGAAAAGGAATTACATCGAATATGCTTTGAATTTCCCATAATGCAATCCAAAACTTTAGTTAAATTGGCAAGACTGTAAGTCTATGTCAAATTCGCTGACGCAAAACATAACCTGCTAATCTCGAATTTGACATAGTTACAGTCTTTCCAATGTCAAGTAAAATTTTAGATTACATTATGGGACATTCAAAGCATACTAGATGTAATTCATTGTAAGACACCCGGTATAATAACTAAATATACAAGGTGCTGTCAAAATTTAGAAAACGGTAGAACAAACCACAATAGCATTTTTTGTTAAATACCTCGCGGGAAGAATATAAGTAATGGATGTCTAGAAAATAGACTAGCACAAGGATAGTAACATTGCTGCTATTATCATTGCTACAGAAACACCTTATGGCGCCCTATGTTCCACAAGGAGTCAAGAGAACTAAGAAAGTAAGTAAACAAGGTCCGTAAATATAGCAAGCTTGGAAATACAGGTAATCCCATGTATTTCCACTAAGCAGTGGGCACTAAAATAGGGCCAAATAGCGGGACATTTAAAACTCATATAGCCAGTCTTATAAAGGCCACTAATCTGACGTTAACTTTAATTCGCTGTTAAAATAAACAAAAGTGCATCAAAATTTGTTTACTAATGAATAAAATGTCATAAGCACTGACGTTTTGATGCGCTTTTGTTTATTTTAACAGCGAATTAAAGTTAACGTCAGATTAGTGGTCTTTATAAGACCGGCCGATAGTGTACTAAATAAATGACGGCAACGTTGAACCAAATTTTATCACTTTTTTTGGGTAGCGGGAAAACCATATAAACGAAAACCGCGACTTTGTTAATACAAAGCAAAAATACACGTCTTGACATTTTGAAACCATCTATCCTCAACATTTTTAACTAACAAGCTGCGACGTTTCTCAATCTAAATCGCGACGGCTTTGTCACTAATTTATTGTCAGTGGGCACGAAAATGGCTGTTATTGGATGACCTATATTTCCAAGCTTGCTATATTTACGGACCTTGGTAAGTAAGTAAGTCTAGAAAACGGGTTAAAAGTGCTTTGACTAAATTCTGTGTACATTGCTAAGACATAGCTTTAACAGTGAGAGCTGTCAAGTTTAAAATCCAATTTTTAATTAAGTGTCATAAGTGCTATCAGTGTCATAATTCAATTGTTCTGAGGTTATATTTATTACCTACCAACTGAAAATCTTTTGACGTTTAACAGTCCCTTTTTAGATAAATAACAAAAAAAGGAAGGGGTTGAATTTTGTCAGAGATGTTTATCTAATTAAATAAATTTTCAAATAAAAAAAACGTTACCGGTGGTCGATTTCTAACTCCAGGCGGACCGCGTGTGCTGCCCACAACGTTTTGTGGAATTTGTAGGGGACTGGGAAATTTTTACCTGCCCCACGAAGCACCGACCTCTCGTATTCCTGCGTCGCAGCTATATTTAGTAACGCGCTAATTTGTGCCGCCTTTTTGTAGAGTAAAACAGTTATTCTGTATCTATTGGCTCCCATTTTTGGTAAGAAAAGAGCCTGCGCTATGTACAAATTATTACTTGTATCTATTACTAAGTTGAATGAAAAATAAACTAAATTTTATTTTTTTAAGGTGCTTACCCTGTATATATTTCTTGAGTTATACCGCCAACAGACAGACAGACAGACAGACAGAATTTTCGTCATCTAGGGACCCCGAAACGTGAAGATCTGAAGAAATCTCGGAAGGTGATTTTTTGGTGGTTACAATACTTTCTTCGTCTTTCAGACGTTTTTAATTAAATAAAATCAAACTGAAATAAAAAGAACATACTATTCACAACCCAAGCGTCTATCCAAGATACACGCCAAAATGAGGTTAAGGATTAAGCGATCAAACAACAGTTTGAGGCCGTTTAAAATCTCCAGTAGGATGGGCTTAGCTATCAACATCCAATGAAATTTCTGCTTTTATAAAAATTATAGAAACCCTTCTGTTCCAAAGGTTTTTATAAATACCTTTGTCGTCACTTTATCAAAATACAGACGCCGTAAACAGACAATTTGGTGTCATTTTTATAAAACTGTTACCTGACACACTATCAAAATTCTGTTTATAAAATTGTTTATAAAAATGTTTTCCTACGACCCCTACTAAAAGTAGGACTTTTAGCACTAGCTTGTTGAACTAAAAATGAAGTTTTATAGATCAGCGTGCTAAAAGGTAAATCAATCTGCCCTCGTTATCAACGAGTAATAATTAAAACGAACAAGAAATTAGTTTTTTTCACTGGAAGGAAAAACGACCAACCTCCAATGAATTGTTTGACATTGACATCAGAAATAATTCTTAATCTTGGAAAATTGACGCCAATGTAGTAAAGTAATCAACACGTTCTGTAACATCTGTCGTGATATGAATCATGCCCTGTAGCCACCCGCGTAAGCAGCTACGATTCATTTGTCAAATTTCCAAATAAATACATGTCGCTGTATATGATTTAATTTTTCGAATTCTCCATCGCGAATAGTACCTTTTATTGCTAGAGGAGGATGGGATTGAGCGTTGCCATGCAGTAGTAAAACTACTAGATATACTTCTTTGTTTATAATGGTTTAACATACCCGAAGAATTAACTCAGCAGAGGAATAGCCGATCACCGTATTTTTTCTCGGTACAAATAAATTAAAGAACTCTTTTGCTACTCCAGACGGTCAGAACCAGAAATTTCTTCTTTCGTCTTGAGTTTATATGCGTCATTTCTTTTCTCTTTGTCATTGATTGCATTAATTCCTGTTTCGATTTGAGATCATGCAAACCGCATCTAAATCATATTTTGTACTGGCATAAACAAATAATTAATTTCCACAGGTACCTCTTTTTTGGGTATTGGTTGCTGTCTATACCTCATTAATATGTAGACGGTTGTAGAAGATTTGTCTAATAAGGTCTTTATTTACTTTTTCTACAGCCGTGATTTTAAACTGTTTCCAAGGTCATATGCGGCGTGCTTTATGTTGTCTATAAAACACGCCATTCCATTTAAAGCACGGAGTACTTTAAGAGTTTATAAAACCTTATTTGTGAAGATTAAAAGTACAGTTATTATATCGGACCGATTTGTATGCGGAGCCCCTAGTGCCCGATTGGAGAGGGGCGGAGCCCGATGGCCCCCTTGGAGAGGGGCGGAGCCCCGAGGGCACCCATGGAGAGGGGTGGAGCTCCAAGAACCCCCTTGGAGAGGGGCCGAGCCCTGAGGGCCCCCTTGGAGAGAGGCCGAGTCCCGAGGGCCCTCTTGGAAAGAGGCGGAGCCCGATGGCCCCCTTGGAGAGGGGCGGAGCCCCGAGGGCACCGTTGGAGAGGGGTGGAGCACCAAGAGCCCCCTTGGCAAGGGGCCGAGCCCTGAGGGCCCCCTTGGAGAGGGGCCGAGTCCCGAGGGCCCCCTTGGAGAGGAGCGGAGTCCCGAGGGCCCCTTTGGAGACTGGTGGAGCCCCGAGGGCCGCTTTGGAGAGGGGCGAAGCCCCGAAGGCATTTAAGCTAACAAACTCCTCGGCTGTAGAAAAAATATTGAAGCCAACAACAGCTTTGCTCGAATTTTAACATGATCGACTTCGATTTTTAAACCCTCTGTAAAACACTAGTTGCCTTAATAGCTATTTTCATTATACCTGCATCAGAATCACTGTTTAAAGCACGCCTGAGCGTGCGAATACAAGCGATTAAAGCTCGCCGAGCTTTAAAGGTTGTCAAGGAAACGACTGAATGCAACAACGGACATGGATACGACAAAAACGTAAATAATTCTCGTAACTATAGTAGCAATATTATTATGCCCTCTCGATTTATCACGACAAAAATTATTTTAGTGCGTAATTTATTTCCAGTATTGGAGGTATAATAAAAAATAGTGGTCTTTAAAACACTTGCTCTATTTTGAGCACTCCGGCTACGCCTTCGTGCTCGAAAACTCGCGCGTGTTTTAAAGACCTTGTTATCCACTCATACTTTAATATACTATTTAAGAAACACAAATTTAGCGATCTGCAAACACCAATTCTTGAAATTTTTAAATATTTCTCTCGTCCTCTGCAAACTTTTCATACTGTGTAACAGCCTCGTCTTTTGACCTTTGCAAAAACTTTATTATGCCATTTCGATCATTATAATTACGGTCGTTGCGTATTTATTTTGTAAAACGTGTAAGAGATTAAGCCTGAATTAATTGTTATCCTTCCGAGCACGGGTTCTAGTATATTACTCATGAAGTTTATCCTGGAAGCGGTTTGTAACATCGGAAGTGTGGCATTTCGATTTACCTTCTGATACTCTTGTGTACGCACTAATGACGCTAACCGCCGGGTTGCCCAAATATGTAGTATAGACGCTTAGTTAAAGTTATATAAATCTGCCATGCTTGACGGCAAAAGTAAAGTAAGATTGTAATGCCTTTCTCCATTTTAAAACATTTCAACAGTTTTACTCCAGTAACTGCTATAATTATTATCTAAATCTTAAAAGAGTATTATTCACACTCACTTTCTCGGCATTCAGTTTGTTCGAAAATTAATAATTATCGTTGAATTATTTAATGCAAAGTGCTACTTCAAAACAGATGACGTTTAAATCATTTGTGTTACCAGTAATATAGTAATCAGGCTAATTAAACTGTTAAACTGTTGGTACTTTGATATCTTTCCAGCTTTGTTAGTTGATTTTTGTATTCACCTGATTTAATCAATTAGAAATATTGTAATATCCGCACTGGTTAGATATTTTAACAAAGCCAGAGGGTATTTTCTCAATTTATGACGCTCGCCAAACACGCTGTAATGAATTTTTGCAGCAATCGAGATGTAATTAGAATCCCTTATAAATTAAAACATAATTAAAAGGTTGTATTTGTAATCGTCAAGTTGTTTTTAATGAGTTTCAAAGGAAGCAGGAGTTAAATGAGCAAATATTTAAATTCCAAGCAAGAAGGTAGCATTTGAATGGCGCATACCTATCAAACGTGCTTTTTGAAATGTATCAAGTTGGAATTATTCGCTTAAACTGAACAAACGATGATCGCTTTTCTTAAAACGGTTATTGAAAGAACATATATAGGATTTGCAGTAAACCAATATACGTTTAGTTTTTTTTAGTATACATTTGAAGTAACGATTCGATTTTATTTATAACATAGATCTCTTCAGAGAAAATACTGTATTGTTGGTTTGAATACATTTTTATATTTACGTCACTTTTCAAATATATCAAAAACGTGTATTACAAGTCACATGACAGTCTCTATTTGCTTACATTTTATTTTTGTGTACACACTGTCGCGAATTCGCCTAAAATCGAAGTGACTGACAATCCTTTTAGTTAAAACACACCTGTACACGAAGACATAAGCCACTATTGTGAGATTAATAAGAACACATAAGTACAAATAATTGCATTTATTTTCTGCCGTATACAGAACAGTGGTACAAAGTTACTTATCAGCTACTGAATATTCAGTTCCGTTTTATCAAGAAAGCTCGGTAGGGGTTACAAATTTTCTCATACGCCTATCAGACACGGTCTTCAAGTTCGGGGTCCGAATTTTGATGGATGAACGTGCCCTTTTGCATTTCCGCTCAAAACGTGATCTATTCTTGCACCTTGCAAGTTTTACACGCAATTTTGGCAAGCCGCCAACTTCTCGCAATTGCACTCTAATAAGTTTTACAATTCTAACTAAACGAATTTGCCCCAATCGACACGTATTAGTCCGTTCGACATAGAGCCCTTATGGCCCGGTTGCAATTTTTGCGCCTCCGATTACGTACTGACAATTTTTTTTTTCCAATTTTACTGCCTTCATAGTAAACTCTGCATAAGTTTACCTTCGTTGTTCTGTGAGATTCAACTGGGTTCAATACTCTCAAAGAATGTCAGGTTCCAAAACAGTCCTTCCGCAGCCTATCATTAACTTGAATATGCTACATTTCTCAATCTTAAACATAATAACATTAGAAATTGCTTAAGGCTAACTTATATTACATGTATAATTAATTTTCACCCAAGAGCGCTAATTGTAACAATGCATGCAGCAATACATTTTTTTATTATTCACTTATATTGCTCTAACTATTACTCATTTGACATTCGAGGTACACTAGGTTCTAAATATTTTTAAATTTACAAGTCTAGTTTCCCTTAAATATACCGGGTGACAATGAGACTAGGGCCATGTTTATATCTTCTTTATTTATAAATCGATTTGGATAAAATTTTATACCAAGATACTACACATAATTTCTGATTGGCTGATAGATATAGTCAAAATGACTGACTTCCCGTTAAACCGGAAATGATACTAACTTTGATTTTTTAAATGGAACACCCTGTATATTTTATGTTTTTCGGAATCTACGAGTCAAACTACATATAACACTCTTGCCAAGTTTCAATTTTTTAAACAAAAAAAATATTTTTAAATTTTTAAATTTTACCATAGGCCTTGACTTGAAAAAATATATTCCAATTGACTCTAGCAACTCTTAATAATAGCTATTTTATCAATAAGGTCAATAACAAACCTGTAATGAAAGAATATAATTTGCTGAACTCGTTTTTTAAGAAAAAGTAACTTTTTTTTAAATGGCACCTACTAAGGGCCATCTTGCCATTAGATAGAAAATCACCGGAAGTGACACTAACTTCGGTTCTTTAAATAGATCACTCTATATGTTTTATGTTTTCGGAATCTACGACTCAAATTACATACAACAGTGTTGCTAAATTTGCTTTGGTATTATTAGTTATTACATAAAAATATTTAAAACAATAATTAATTGATTAATTTTCAGTTTCAGATAAAGATAAAGTAGTGCATGATGCATATCGTTAGATTGGTAATTAAATTTACTGTTTAATGACAAGATGGCCCTTGGTAGGTGCCATTTAAAAAAAGTGACTTTTTCTTAAAAAACGAGTTTAGCAAATTATATTCTTTTATTAAAGGTTTGTTATTGACCTTATTGATAAAATAGCTATTATTAAGAGTAGCTAGAGTCAATTAAAATATATTTTTTCAAGTCAAGACCTTCTATGGTAAAAAATAAAAATTTAAAAAAAAATGAAATTTGGCGAAACTGTTATATGTAGTTTGACTCGTAGATTCAGAAAAACATAAAATATACAGGGTGTTCGATTTAAAAAATCAAAGTTAGTATCATTTCCGGTAAAACCGGAAGACAGTCATTTTGACTATATCTATCAGCCAATCAGAAATTATGTGTAGTATTTTGGTATAAAATTTTATCCAAATCGATTCATAAATAAAGAAGATATAAGCATGGCCCTAGTTTCATTGTCACCCGGTATAACCATAGCCTATGACCACCCGTTCCACCATTTGATGTTTGGCTGTCTGTCTGTCTGCCTGTCTGTCTGTCTGTCTGCCTGCCTGCCTGTCTGTTTGTCTGTCTGCCTGTTTGTCTGTCTGTTGGCGGTATAACTCAAAAAGTATTTGTCGGAGGAATATGATATTTTGCATACAGGGTGAGCACCTTAAAAAATAAATTTTGCTTATTTTTGCGTTAATTTTGAAATAGAAGGAAGTAATAATTTTCACATAGGTCACTCTTTACACTTGCCGAAAGTAGGACTCAACAGATACAGGATAATATCACAAAAGAGTCGAAACGTTTCATGAAAAGGACCGGTCCTTTAAATAGAGGCGCGCGCCTCACACATTTCAAATAGCCGTGATGGCGCAGTTCGCTGATGAAAGCTCGTGTTGGCGACTGCTCGATCGCTGCTCTCATCAGCTGAACATCTTCAGGTGTTCTGATAGACCTACGCCGGCCATGTGTGCATCTTCTTAGCGTGCTACGAGATTCCTCTAACTGTCTAACCCAGGACCAGCATTGTTTCGAGGAATGTTGAAGTATCGCCAAAATTGTCTCTGTGTTGTGACCACAGATCGGCTGTTTTTGAAATACGCGCGCACAGCAAAGCCACGATGTATACCAGTCCAAACAATGTTGGTTACTGAAATGGGGTGACTGACGGAACTGCATGACACCACACGCGCCAGTCTACTCCCACAACCGCTCGAGTATTCAGCCTTCCAAACCGCTTAGTTTGATCTGCCGCACCCAGTACATGGTGTCTCAAAAAATACGACGAATCAAACCTACTTTTTATTTAAATAGAAGGCTCTATACTTAGACAGGTTTTGAATGGAAATACTAATCATTTTGATATAAAAGTTGTGTGGGTCTACCGTCACCTGTTAGATATATTAAAGATTTTATGCAAGAAAATGCTGAACTTCAGGCGACTGCTGTATTTAACAGGATACAATTAAATGAAGAAAAACGTTACCACAAAATTATGTTTTTACTTCCCTCGTCTAACAGACGAAGGAAGTATTGCAATCGCAAAAAAATCACCTTCCGAGATTTCTTCAGATCTTTACGTTTCAGAGTGCCTAGATGACGAAAAACAGGTTTTTTCAGTTCCGTCTGTCTGTCTGTCTCTCTGTCTGTCTGTTTGTCTGTCTGTCTGTCCGTCTGTCTGTCTGTCTATCTATCTGTGTGTGTGTCTGTCTGTCTGTCTGTCTGTTGGCAGTATAGCTCAAAAAGTATTAGTCGGAAGAAGACGATATTTTGCATACATATATATCTACCTCGCATGAAACCGGTACATACAAATATATACAGAGTGAGCACCTTAACAAAATAAAGTTTTGTTTATATTTGCGTTGAAGTGGGAAATAGATTAAAGTAGTAATTTGCACATAGAGCAGGCATTACACTTCACGAAAATAGAACCCAACAAATACAAGATAAGGTCGCAAAAAATTCAAATAATTTCAACAATAACACCCTTCGCTTAAATAGAGCCGCGCGTCGCACACATCGATCATGCATGGCGCAGTTAAATATATCTGACTATCGACGATTGTATCCGCAGGTGATGTAGATCGCATCCCTCCCCGGTAATTTTTTAAATTTGATAATTGATATAATTTGCATAAGAAAGTGTTCAGATATTGTTAGCACTATTTTCCATTGATTTTTAGGCCGCGAGTCGCATAACTGCGTAAATCCAAACCTTGAACTAGACGGGAAACGCATATTTGGGCGAGGTATCGACGTATATCGTAAAAACTATTGCACATAAATATATACATCCTGCGTATGATATGTTTAAAAATGAATAAAGAAATTTTTAGTGAAAGAATTATCTGCATTGGTTTATTGATGTAAAAAATATAATTAATTTTCTTAAGATATGCCCGGCGTGAAGTGTAAGTCAGCTGAAACCCAACGATACGAACAGGACTCCGTAGAGTAGCAAGGCCTCGGTTCAAATCCCTCCGGTAACGAATTTTTTTTATTTGAAAATGTCTTTAATTTATTAGAAACGTGAATATATTTTTACTTCTAACTTAATTTCATTTTTAAAATTATTTAGTGTCACATAGTCGACTAGGGAAGTTCTGGGTAAAGCATTTTACAGATTTTTCCTGATTACCTTTAGAGTGTGAAATAGTGTTTGTCGGTATTAATGCTGATTTAATTATTTCGTTTTTTTAATGGAACGCTCTGTATATTTTTATATTTTTTAAAAGTCCTTCCAATGAGCTTTCTTTTGATATGTTACTTCATACCGTCAAATTCAACTGTTTTTTAGATGTGCGTATTTTAGCATATAAACAATTTAATTCATTTAATATGCTTTATTTCAAAAGGGATAACAAACAAACGCCGCTAAAGTGATAATTTAAGTGCTTGAGTTCTCCAAACAAAACATAAAACCAGGTTTAGAAAATATAAATACAGCCATTGTTGATACAAGAAATAATGAACACGAAAAAACGAGAAATGCAGAAATAGATTAATTCCAGGATAAAATAAAATCAGATTGTAGAAAACAAAAGCAAATACATCAAAATCCTAGACGTAATCACGTTAAATGTTCAAATATTTCTTCTTCCGTTCTGGGTATTAAAGTTATACAGAGAGCTCATATAATTGGTAAATATAATCATTCCGAATTATTTATACCAAACACCCTGTATACTCTTAATGAGCTTTCTTCTTCTGATATTTAATTTTCTAGCTCGAAATTCAATCGCTTTCCAGATTTAATTGTCTACTGCTTATTTCGTTTTCTTCGAGTTTGATATTTCCGGTTTCAGCAGTGGCTGGATTTTTATTTTCTGAACCTGGTTCGTTGATGTGCTAGAAGAATTGCAAGTGCTTAAATTTTGCATTATAATGACATTTGTGTGTTTGAGTATGAAGAAATATATTCTAAGAACTCCTTAAAAAATATTTTCTTTAAATATAAAAACACATAGGACGTCCCATTAAATAAAGAAATTATTAAACTAGCAAATGTACAGCACGCAGTATAGCATTATTATTCAGCCGCTATTGTACACTCTATAGGTAGTTCACAAAAAATGACAAAAAATCAAAATGTAAATTTTGCATTCATACTCGTTATACGGGATTAAAATTAGATTCTGAACAACTGTTTGTAGTAAGTTTTTTCGATACCTCATCGAGAACTGGAATTTCGCTAAATCCCAGTAGGTTGAGTTTATACCTGACAATTGAATTGCGTGCCCTTAGAAATGTGGCTCATGAAGCTCTACCTCTGTATCAAAGACAAATTAAATATAGGAGTGTCTTCATCTTAAGTGTGCTATCCTGTGGTTCTAAAAATATATTGCCTCCCCCCCATTTTTGCCGAACCCTGTGTGTATTTTATTACTGAATGTCTGAATTGTCTCATATTTAATTTTTTTAAATTAAATTACATTTTAAAAGCGTTATTAGGAACAAAGACATTGGCACTTAATATAAATTATTCGTATAGTCGACGTCAAGCTATTTGTTTATGGGTTTATAATCCTTAAGTGTTCGGACACGGATTACAACAGACTTACCTATTACTAGGGGACGGACTCAGTAAAGTCGTTAAATTGTCATTACCGTTTCTATTATGTGTAATAGTTATATAAATGCAGGTACTTTCCATCAACAGGTGGTAATAAATTTAAGTTTAGAAGATAGTTATAGTGATGGAGACTACTTTGACCAATTAGAACAACTAGGTGCAAGTGAACAATAATTTAAATTATAAATTTTCTGTTTTATCACTATTTTTTATTAATTTGTAATTTTATTAATGTAATAATTGTGCCCCATATATAAATAATTACTTAACTGTCTGTAATGTTAAAATTGTAAACTGTTCAAACAAAAATCAAATTTTTAAATCCGGTTCTGTAAATTTACGTTCTGTGAGCCCCTTTAAGTGGATTATAAGGTATTACAACTTTCAGCTGTAGAAGGTCAAAACCAAATAGCTTGACGTCGACTATAATTGGAAACATTTGTACACGACATGATCTTTAACAAAAATAACAAGAATAAATAATATAGTTTTAAATTGGGAAATACATTGACGTCAACTTTACACCAATTTCTATATAAATTCTTGATTTTACAAGCTACCTAGTTTCTGAGCTGCGAATGAAATGGAAAAGCACGCTATTTGTATTGTGAGGGAGTCGTTGAAGCAGTTGCGCTAAAACCTAAGGAAATACAGAAAATGAAAAACTGAAAAGAACTGGCAAAATCGTTGATGCTGAATAAAAGGGGTTATAATATAACGGCAGCTTTATTTACGCGCACTACAACAATAAATTTTCTGAACACAGGATACTGGTGCGGCTCCTGATAAGAACATAGATGCTACAGAAATGAGCCTCCTTGACATGAAATAAACTGCAGCAAGTTAACGAATATTTCTTAAGTATGATGTCTGCAGCTATACTCATTTTAAATATACGCTTTTTGCATAGTGATCATGAAAGTTGACGTTTTAATGAAAATAATAAAGAAAGTTACGGTTTATTTAACTATTTTATTAAAACTGTAAATTGTCAGTTTGACAGTTGTAAATTCTGACATATTTTTTGACCAAATTTCAAGTTCCAAGACTTTACTAAGCGCTGTGCACTACCCGTTTGATTGACGCACTCCGACTTCTCGTCATGTATCAGACTTCAAACTAATGAAAATGTGTATTGTGTATTTGTTGTACAAATAACTATTTTAATCAACGAACAAAGAAAATCGTAAATTTAAATTGTAACAAAAACAGATTTGGTGTTAATAAATACAAATATATAGAAATTTCATTGCTAAAGTTCTTAAAGCTACTAAAAGGGCAGGTTTAAATTGCTAACATCTAAATAGCATTTGCTCTTCCACTTACCCTGCGTATGAAAATATCAATTAATTAATGAACGACACTGTCAATGTCGATTAAGGCAATGTAATTTTAAACACCTATCCAACGGATTGATGAAATATTAGTAATATGTTGATTAAGGAGAATCTCAAAGAAATTTGATCTAAACTTCTCAGGTGCACAGGTCTGGCAAATAATTGTATAAATAAGCTGAGTTATAAGAAAAGGATAGTTTAAACATTGCAGTTCTGTGGTATGGATGCCTAATCAGATTCTCATTTCACGTATCAAGATTATGAACGTTAAATGTAAATTGAATTTTATCTACAACTTTGAGTAAAGTTGGATGATCATTTTCTCACCAGCTTAAAATGGGTACACTAAAAGTAGCTCTAACACAACATGAAACTTTTATTAAATTGCACTATTCCTTAACTATGTAAATGCATAACCGAATTATTACAATTAACATCTATTGCTGAAAACCTTGCAACAAATGCGAAAATCGAGAGAAAACAATCGAAATATTATTTTTAAAATAGTACATATTCTTGCTGTTGTAGATAAAATGTAACATGGAACAGATAAGTAACGAGTCTCCTTTTGTATCACTTTACTTTCTTGTACCATAAATAACTATAATTAACAGGAGGGTACTATATTTGAGATAATTTTAGGAAAAAATGTGGTTGCACGAATCATTCTATGATTCTATATATTTAACCATTTAATTTTGTTAAAATTATGTGATACAAGATTAATTTTCCTAATACCATCTGTGAACCTTAAGCATGCATTTTATATACACTGAATTCTTTTATTGTCCGCACTGTAGACGACGCCCATATACCGGGTGTCCCATATTCAATGTAACCCCGTGCATTTCTGTTATTACTAACGATACTGATTTGGTATATGTACTTACGTTATTGTGAAAAATTGTATTAATTTGCAAATATTTTGACGTTTGTGCTACTTCCGGTTTCACCGGAAGTACAACTAACTTTTTTTAATTTTAAATAGGAAGTTGCACTTTTTTGACAGTATAGTGTTCACTTTAAAATTCCCTTTTCAACGATATGTCACACTTATACATTTGTTCCACAAAATAAGGCATTTTAAAGTGAATACTATACTGTCAAAAAAAGTGCAACTTCCTATTTCAAATAAAAAAGTCAGCACAAACGTCAAAATATTTGCTAATTAATACGATTTTACACAATAACGTAAGTACCATATACCAAATCAGTATCGTTAGTAATAACAGAAATGCAGGGGGTTACATTGGATTTGGGACCCCCGGTATATGCCGTTCACGATCTTTTTGGGTCAGGTGAAGCTATTACCATCTAGTAATTTTGTTGGCAGTCCTCTGTGGTAACTAAACTCCCTAATGGAAATTGACACTTTTTGTGTTAGGTTATGTTGTTTTCAGTTTAATTAATGTTAAATTTTCTGAATAGGTACATTGTTGCCGGATCTCTGTTTAAATTAAGAATGAAAAATTTAAA
Source organism: Agriotes lineatus (assembly GCA_940337035.1). NCBI lineage: Eukaryota > Metazoa > Arthropoda > Insecta > Coleoptera > Elateridae > Agriotes > Agriotes lineatus. The sequence goes on from OW679194.1 coordinate 151,010,095, forward strand.
TGATTTGACAATTGACGACAGAAACGAAAATGAGAACTAATGCATAAGAAAAGCATTCAATATTAATGTTTTATTGCAATTTGGATTGGAATTGTGTACATGCTATGAATATGCCACTTTTTTTTACATGCTTGCTGCATGCTTGCTTGCTTGCTTGCTGGTGTGGAAGGATAAAGACGTCACAAACTGTTGCCAAATAAATTTAGTAGAGCAATTGAGCAATATTGGTCTTATAGAAATTAACATATGAAAAATGTAAATATCTTGTCAAATGGATGGCTTGCTGATTTTACTTCATGTTGATTTTCACATCTGCCACATAACATTTCAACACTAAAATAGTAATAAGTAGGTAGGTAGTAAATTATTATACAATATTTATTTATTATTGTCTTTCCTTTCCAAAATATCATTTTTAACGTACAGCAAATATATTCTCTAGTCTTCGCATCAACTCGTGTTCTTTTAAACTTGGTCTGTCCTTTCTAAATTGGAGGTAGCATTGTTGTAACAAAATTATTTTGGGCATTTTGACTTTTCCTTTGACGGAAATTAATAGCTATTTAAGTAACAAGGAATATTAATAGACGATACATTCCGAGTTATCTTATTATATTTTTCCCGCTGCTTATCGAAATTTTCCTAGATTTTTGAAAAAATCGTTTGATTTGTCACCTGCCACCAGGATTAATTTTGAGTCGTGTTACCTGTGAGTGTCACATGTCACATACACTTGCAATTATAAACAAAACGGGAATAGTAATTTTTGTATTAAGTGCGCGAAATGGGTGATTTTTATGGCACGTGAGAATGTCAATTTTCGCCGAGACCGTTAAGTCGAGGTAGAAAAGTCATTCAAACGCGCCATAAAAACACGAATTTTGCCACGAAATACAAACAACGTGTTTTCTACAGCCGTTAAAAAGAAGAATAAAATATTCTCTGCAAAAAAATCATACGTAAGTATATAGCAAATTAGTAGAGTAATATTATTATGTACGTAACGTTTTATATGTGTTGTAACTAAGGAAATGGTGTTCCAAAACCGTTTTTTCACTGCTAGCCGTAAAGAATAGTGATTTTTGTATTAAGTGCGCGAAATGAGTGTTTTTTTTTATAGCGCGTGAGAATGTCAATTTTCGCCGAGACCGTTAGGTCGAGGCAGAAAAGTCATTCAAACGCGCCATAAAAACACGAATTTTGCCACGAAATACAAACAACGTGTTTTCTACAGCCGTTAAAAAAAGAATAAAAGATTCTCTGCAACAAAATCATACGTATATAGCAAATATGTAGAGTAATATTATTATGTACGTAACATTTTATATGTGTTGTAACTAAGAAAATGGTGTTCCAAAACCGTTTTTTCACTGCTAGCCGTGAAGAAATATTATTTTTTCACGTGTTAAAAAAGTTACACTTAGCGTATCTATAGCGATGCATAAATGTCACGTTTTTTTGGCGGCTGTAGAAAAATATTATTTTAAAGTTTGAGGGATGTACACTTACGATCATTGAAAATGAAGGGATTATGCATTTCAAATTGACTTAACCGACGTTTTTGCAATTGCGTGCAACGTTATTTTATTATTACGATGGGTAGAGAGTTAGAACAACACGATTCTACTTTAGAAATTAGGGGAATGGAGAAAACGTAATCAACTACTGCAATGTTGGTTGTATAGCCCTGTTCATTTTCAATGATTCTTTGTGTAGGCTTCATTTACAAAAAATGTTACAGATTCCATGACAATGTACTTACTTCCCTAGAGAAATGAATTACTTACATCCCGCATGTATTACAACTGATAAGATGCCATGTCTGCCACTTGGTTAACACCAAGAAAACCATTGTCGTTCGTACTATTATCCATTTTTAAGCAGAATACAAGCACAAAGCTCACAAAACAGCATTTGCAATCGTATTCACGCATTTTTTCCAAGAATTTTTCACAGTGCGTTTATAACTGTCAAACAAAACGTCACAGAGCTATAAAGCTACTATAATTGAGAAAATGTCATAATTTTACGCCTGGTTATTACCTACCATTTACTTTACAAAAGGAAATATTGGTAGTGAAAAAAATTATGTACTTTACACAAGATGTAGGAAGATTTACACCACCTTGAACCTTGCTACCCTCGTTCGCTTCGCTCACTCAGGCATCAAACGGTCCTCGGTAGTGTAAATCTTACCTACATCCCTTGTAAAGTAATATACTATTCCTGCTGCTGATCACGTAAGTCAGTGATACAGCCTTAGTAACAAAACGTGTAAGTCGGTGATTATATTTGTTTGCTGCTTTCCCTTGACAAAGGAACTTAATATTATTATTAGTAGTAGTAGTAGCAGTAGTATTTTTGGGGAGACTCTAGCGAGTCTAGCAAGTATGCCTTCATAGGCCTTTTTTGCACACCCCATGAAGAAGGTCTAGGCATGCAGAGTACCTGGTACCTTAGTCCTACTTAGAATTTTGCCGAGACTAAGGAGTTCCAACCCTAGCAAGGGATCTTTTACATGCTACACATCGTAGTAACATGGGACCCACGGCTTTACATCACTTCGGAATGATGGCATTCTATAGAGGTTTTCATCCGCATTTTTTTTTATTTTTAAAAACCTCACCGGGATCGGGGATCGAACTCTCGACCCTTAGATCAATAGCCAGAATGCTTACCACTGAGTTTTAAGTTCCTAGGATAATAAAATTCTCAACGCAAGATGCAGACTTGCACGTTTTGTTTATAATTGCAAGTGTTTATGTGACATGTGACACTCACAGGTAATACGACTCACGAAAATTAATCCTGGTGACAGGTGGCAAACCAAACGATTTTTTCAAAAATCTAAGAAAATTTCGATAAGCAGCGGGAAAAATCTAATAAGATAACTCGGAATGTGTCGCCTATCAACATTTTCGGCAGGTAACAAGTGTTAATAGGCCCTTACATTCCTTGTTACTTAAATAGCTATTACACACTTGATAAATCATTTATTTTCTTAGGAAAACAGAAAAAAAAGTTGCATCCGCTATATTACCGAATCAGTTAGCCCAGTGTTTCCCAAAATTATCTAAAGCGCGACCCCTTTTTGTTAAAAAAATTGTTCGCGACTCCCTACTTCCCCCTACTGATCACTCAAACCAAAAAAGCGACAAAAATAGCCAACTAAATTACAAGTAACTGATTGTCAAATATTATTTTACCTTACTGTTTAAGTTTAAATTAAATAAATTAAAAATTAAATTCAACAGTTATTTTAATTGCGATCTGTCCCACTAGTAACTAGACTACCATTTACAATAAAAATAAATGATAAAAAATCGACTGCACATTGTAGGTACATTGCGATAGTTTTCCACGATATTGGCGAAAGCGCTACTCGCTACTTCTCTACTAGTTGGCACTCTGGAACGTTCTCGAATAAGGTTACTAAGTCATATCGTTCGAAGCCTCGGTGTGGCTTTATATAAGCAGCGAAGTGCAATGAGACTTCAGTTCCAAACAGGGCGTTGTGGTAATTGCGGTAATGGTAGTGAGTACATATTTTACTTTATTTATCTGTTTCATTTTTACGGACTTATTAATGTTTAGTTTCATTTGATAACTAATTGTTAATTTTTATTTACGTTATTAAAATAAAAATACATGATTTAACAAAGTGTTTTTTTGTCTTATTTTGGCAATTCGTGGCGACCCTCCTAGTACCTCACCGCGACCCCCCAGTGAGTCGCGACCCACACTTTGGGAAACACTGATGTTAGTCCAACATGAAAAGAAAAAGATCATGGCCAACTCTGTCCCAAAAAGGTCGTGAACGGATTATATGCTGTCACAATAATTGAACTGAGATAAAACAAAAGGTTCACTAGGTGCAGATTTGATTTTTTTATTAAGCAAAAACGGTTGTGGTAAGTTGTTTATAAATATATTCACTTATAATAGCATGAGTAGTCAAAGTTATGTCGACTATTTTTGCGGTGGTATCACGAATGTCCATTGCGCTTTCGTACGCTAATCCCAAGCGCAGTGGACATGAGTAGTGATACCACCGCAAAAATAATCTACTTAACTTTGACTAAGAATGACATTCGAGGGACTATTCAATGAACCAAACTACTTTTTCAAATGCAATTTCTATAGTAACAGAACACTAATATTGACTTTTTTTTAATAAAAATCACATTTGTTTAAAATAGTCACTTGAATACCTTTTAGGAAGATATATCCGCTGCTATTTGTTTCATTGGTCAAGATACGTCAAAATTCTGGATTTTCATTGGTGACTTTTTGACATATGTCAGGTGAATTGAATAGTCATTTATAATACTATGAGTAGTCAAAGTTATGTCGACTATTTTTGGGGTGGTATCACGAATGTTCATTGCCCTACGCTACTATTAGGGCGAGTGCGCTAGTACTCGTAATCCCAAGTGCGATGGACATGAGTAGTCATACCACCGCAAAAATACTCTATAGTATGATCAAAAATTATTTTCATTTAGTATGGCTAGTTCCTAATTTATGAATGCAACTATAAGTCACTTAAAATTCAAATGTCAAGTTGGACATTTAAGTATAAACATAGTTGCATTCATAAATTAGAAACTATTCCATAGCCACACTAGATGAAAATAATTTTTGATCATACTTTACTTAACTTTGACTAAGAATGGTAAAGTCTACACATTACCCTTTTGCCGTGACGTCAGAAATAACAAAAGAAAGCGTTAAAACCGTACGTCTTATATTACAGTAAATTTAAAAAGATCATTTAGATCACAGGTAGTAGACTTCAGAAAGAATTTGACATATACCTAACCTTTAATGTAAGGAATGCTCCAAATAGCACATTATTCAAACCAAGACATTCTTGACCTATGTAATCCGACGTTTCTGCTCTTTGAAGAAGTCCTTAACGCTTAAAATAAGATTTTAGGCTTGCTCGCTTTCTTGTTATTGCGCGTCATTTTGGGCAAATGTCACATTGACAGTATTATAAAACGAACCATACTTAAAGCTGACCTGACCAAAATCTGCAAGATTTGTTGTTTCGTCCAATTCCTTATAGTTAAATAAAGAGAGAAAATTGTGACGTCATAGAAAAGGAGTAATGTGTAAACCTTATACGAGGGATATTCAATGAACTAAACTATATTTTCAAATTACGGAATTTTCGTAGTAACTAAATTTGAATTTTTCTGATAAAAACCGCATTTGTTTAAAATAGTCACTAGAATACCTTCTACGATATTTTTTGGATTGGTCAAGAGACGTCAAATTCTGAATTTTCATTGGCCACATTTGGCAGATGACAGGTGAATTGGTTAGTCAATTATATTCAAATAGATATATTCAAAGAAAATGTTTTTTAAATTATTAGCTAGTTAATGCCGCATCAGGAGCTAGGTTATTATCACCCTATAAAGAGGTTTTTAAGATGGTTGAAATATGTTATTGAAGTATTAATCAAGGAATGAATCTATGGTTTTAGACAATCTTTGATTTCTAACGTAGAACTGTTTATTTTAATATCAATATTTAGTTTAATGTATCTTACTTTGAACTCACCAAATAACATTATGTAAAATTCTGTAGCATTAATGTTTACTTCCTTCGTCTAAAAGACGAAGAAAGTATTGTAATCGCGAAAAAATCACCTTCTGAGATTTCTTCAGATATTCACGTTTCAGGATCCCTAGATGACGAAAAATAGGTTTTCTCAATTTCGTCTGTCTGTCTGTTGGCGGTATAACTCAAAAACTATTTGTTGGACGAAGACGAAATTTTGCATACACATATATCTACCTGGCATGAAAATGAGAAAACTTCAGATAAATAGATACAGAGTGAGCACCATTAAAAATTAAACTGTTTATTTTTGCTTTAACTGAGAAATAGATAAAAGTAATAATTTGCACATAGCTTAGGATTTACTTTTGACAAAAATGGGGTTCAAAAATACAGATTAATTGTTGAATGTAATGCAGTCAAATCGAGGCGACCCGGCGACACAAGGCAGTGCTTCGTGGCAGGTTTTTCGTTGAAATTCCGAAATTGCCGGCAGGCGCTGAAATGGCGTTGCGATTGAATCCCCTCTGCAACATATTTTTATTTGCAAACTGATGTAATATTTCCTTTTATTGTTTCAGTATTATTTGGACCATTAAGATATGTTTACTCTTAGGTGCCTTTGATTTTTAAAAATATTTAGTGGCACAACTTCTACTTGCGAGAGAAGTTCTGAGTAACGCTTTTTACAGATTTTTTGGAATTGATATGAGTATTTTTCCAAGAGTTGAGAAATGTAGAACTATGTATACACAAATCAATGATGGTGGTTATTATAGGCAACAAGAACGGACAGCAGAGTGTTATCATTTTCATACTTAAATTATCAGATCCAACAACATTCGTTTTAATTTATTTATAAATTTCAATACATTTTCCTCGGCGATAGTATTAAAACTGCATTTAGTAACATATTGTGTGTGTAGAAAGTTAATAGATCTTTATTATTAACCGAAGACATGAACTTAGCCGAATAAATTCAAGCTTTTCTGATCTTAGTGGCAACACGACGACTATGAAGAATTTCAATTTTTCCATGGCTGACTGATGTTGATTTTCTTCAGCGCCTTTCAAATGGTAAATGTTGATTTAATTAATAGTTAAAGCGGCTTTTTTTGTTTAATAGCAAATGAAATACTTACAATTACTTAGGAATTTGTAATATTCCCAGTGGGTGGGATTTTTCGTTTACATTTTTTAAGGCTTTATCTCCCTACTTCTGGTTATATATTTAGAGGCATATTTTAAATGTATCTGAAACATAAATATTTGAAACGAACTAATTTAAATTGATAAGCTAAACATTATTCATTTACAATTTTATAAAGTTATAACGCATTTTTAAAAACGACACCATACACACAGTACATTTAGATAGGTATATTTAAATATAGCAACGGTACTTATGTAGTTTTATTTATTTAACTATCGTTATTGTAATAGACGGCGTAACTGAGAAAATGCTCAACAACATAAGCTAAAATAAAATTTATCATCCAATTTAAACTATATTCTTATCTACTCAAATAATCTATATATACGCGTAGGGCACCTTAACTGTTTCTTTTAGTATGTGCAAGACGGTTTAGAAGATCTATTGCGTTTCCAAATATTACTACGACTCATAAGGAAGAGTCTGAATCTTTAAGAAAAGTTAGGAATAATTCTATAGGGAGTGTTTATATGCATTGCGTGTGTTAGTTTTTCTTCTCGAAAGTGTTGGATTATGACAGTTTCTAGTTCCTCGCATTTTCATTTTCTTCTTCGCAAAACCTGAACAATGCCCTGTTTGTTTTCAGTTGACTGCCAGCTATTAAAATATATGACAACAAGCAAGTAGTACTTGATCAAAACTTTTCGTTCGAGAGCTTACTTGAGCAAAGGGGAAATTATATTTTAGCATATTCATTTCCACTTCACTTCCAACTGAAAGCAATACCAAAGCCGATAATTGTTCCTGGTGGATTGTAGAAAGCAAATAATTGATCAACTTTCATTTGGAAAAGGAATGTTATGCTGAAGCAACAGCTACAGCCCTATTTGTAATAACAATAAAGAAACTTATTGCTTTTTTATTATTTTATGGCGCTTGGATTAGAGGACCTAGATGTCATCTGTCATTTGATTTTTAATAATAGGAGGGACACAGAAATTTAGTAACTTTCTTTTTAACATGTTGGCAGCCGATAGTTTGATGTTAACGTCAAATTTATCAGAGACATAGAACCAACAACAAAAATGGTTGTCAAAGGATATGTTTGAACTTCTACAGTACGCCAAGGTACTGCCATCGTAGTCTAATCTAAAATTTTAATTTTAACATTTTTACTACTTGACACTAGATTTTCGGAAAATTGCAACGTAGATTCTTGCAATTTGGCCAAAATACACGTTACCATTCACTGTATTGCCACTACTCTTCAAAAAGCTTTTATGTCAGAAATGTTTTCTAGGTACTCTAGCTTGGATAAGTGTAATACCTTGTAAGCGCTGAACACTCTAACTACAAAAAGATAATGATAATCTTGTAATGGTTTGTGTTTTACGGGTTCAGCTGGTAGATGGTCAATTGAAAGACAAAAGAATACCGATAAACTGTTTCATCACCACAGTGGGACAAAATAATCTTAGAAAACATGAATGGAAGAAAGTTACTAAACGAACGCGCTAAGACTCGACACAGCAGGCCAACAATTTAGCGAATTAGAGTAGACGATTAGCAAAATTCACAAAAAACACCTGAAAAGTCAAGGAAGTACCAGATATTACACGCATATTCGATCAGATAAACCACATAATGTTATAACGGAAATAGCATTGCAACTAAACTCGCACCTGCGGACAAAAAACGCTTCCCGTTCCGATGAATGCCATGCTTCACTCATACACCAAAAATCTCTAATGAAATATTAGCATATATCTAACTTTCAAACGTCAAAATAGTCGATTCGTTTACCACCCAGTTAAATATGTAAATTGCCAGAGCGAATTAATGAAAATAATGCTTTCACAGAAGTTTAACAAAACCCGGAAACATCATATTACTTGTGAAGAGAGAATGCTAGAATCCAAACCAAACGCGTAACTGCAACTAAACTCAACGTTAACTGTGGCAGATAAAATCATCTATATCATTTAAATTTACATAAGAGTTGATTAACTTTTAATAAACACTACAGATAGGGCTAACGTTAGGAAATGAAGCAGACATAGGTGCTTATGTCAAAATTACGTCGTAAACCCTTAAATTTTCTTCTTATCAAAATAGACTAATAATGATGGTAGATATAATTAGGATTCTAAAATCTGCAATGAGGCTATGTCCATAACTCGAGGACATTTCTAAGGGTGTTATTACTTTTCTTATCACTTTAATAGCAATAGGTGTGGGCCCCCGGACCTTTCTGAGTCGTTTTGGGCCACCCACGTCGCACACCTGTAGTTAAGCCACTGATAACGGGATTAAATAGATAATTTAAATAATAAATGTGAAACGTTCAATTAGAATGTTCTAAATGCCACTTTATAATTCCATAATAACTTTTTAAATGTGTGCACAGAAGATGTCTATGAGTTCATTCAATTCATTAACGAGTCCACAGATTTAAAATTAAAATACTAGAACAACGAAGTTAGCCGATGCGAGTTAAAATCAAATGTATTGTTTTAACAATGTATTTAATTACAGCATACATTCGCTGCTTTACTGAACGAAATATAGCACATGCTAGTAATGATCAATAACTGTAGGTTTCATTCACTTTACTTCGAATGGAAGTAGAGTAGACTATTTTTGTATGCGATTGTAATATGTAGATGTTTTGTTAGAACTCTCATAATTATGAAAAACCTGTTTTGTATTACTTATTAATAAATGTAACTATTTATTTTTAAGGTAGGGGTATCACAAAAGAATAGCTATAGTTAGATGCAACAACGTAAGTTAAAGAAATATTTTATTTTAAGGCATGTTGACAGGTAATTCCGACAGCACGGGCACTCTCGTGCTGTAATAATATTCTTTGCTGCCTTATGTTAAGTGGAATTTCTTCCAGTAACTCAAGAACGAAATTCTGCAAAAAATGTAAATATCTTTCATTAATTAAATTTTCAAATGAGTCTTACATATTCAATATAGATTTTCTTGCCTACAATAGCAACTATTAATGCTCATTTGCCTCGCCGTAGTTAAAAAACTTCATCGCTAAACATTACACTTTCCAAAAATATTGGTTGTAATTTTACCTGATTTCGTAAAAACAAATAATTCCACTCTCAAAGTATGATCACGATCCCTAAAATTCTGAATAATGAAAACGTGATAAGAATGAAATCTATTCGCCCTTAAAATTCTTTAATGGAAGTCCTACTTATTGGTCCTTCTACTAAATTGCAGATATTTATTTTATTAACTCTATTTATGACAGTTTGAATTCTTGATCTTGATTCTTGAAACTTTCGTGTTAATTTAGTGGTCATTTACCATGCAATAAAACAATGTCGGTTTTGTCTCTGTTTGTTAACTTTACTGAAATGTATAACATATAAGTTATATTACTGGTCTTTAAACTTACAGCTGTCAAGATTAATTGTCAATTGCTTTAACGTTTTAAAGGCGTAGCAACTCTGGTCAATATGTCTGATAAATATTGGGTCTATGTTATCATGATATAAGTTGCAGTCTCAAATTGTAAGGGACTCGAAGTTACATGGCCAACCTTATACAGTGCGAGTGTAAAGTCTGGAACTATCGAAATAAAACTTTTATCAAATGTTTTTGAAAGAAATCCTCGAACACGTCAATTTTTATTTTAAAAAATACATATTCTACTGTAATTGTCACTTTTCGATTGTCTTTTGTTTTTGAGTTACGACGTTCGCGATAATTTTTTAAATGGAAACCCTAATTTTTATGATGAATTTGGACACAGCATGAAATTCTAAGACCAAATACGCCAAAAAGAAGTATGATACTGTATTTTGAAATTTTCGAGAAAATCGTACGATTACAACATCCCCTCAATACTAAAATTTCAATTCGTCCATTTTCACTCAAATATTGCACCATTATTTATGTAATTAAGAGCACGCTTCAAAACCAGATAAACAAACTATGAAAAACTGTTATAATTTTAGGGCTATCTCATTGTTTCATGGCTACTTGATTTTTATTCGATTTCTGTTTTAATACTTTAAAAGCGATTTTCTCGAAAATTTCAAAATACAGTATCATACTTTTTTAGCATATTTGGTCTTGAAATTTCATGCTCTATCCAAATTCATCATAAAAAATTAGGGTTTCCATTTAAAAAAATTATTGCGAACGTCATAACTCAAAAACAAAGGACAATCGAAAAGTGACAATTACAGTAGAATATGTATTTTTTAAAATAAAAATTGACGTGTTCGAGGATTTCTTTCAAAAACATTTGATAAAAGTTTTATTTCGATAGTTCCAGACTTTACACTCGCACTGTATAAAACATATATACTAAAGGCTTTTTAAAAAAAGAAGGAACTGGCAAATACACACAATAAATAACATCATAATTCTGATACCATACGAGCTAAGCAATTACAGACTGAAGTGATAACTCTTTTCTAATTAAATTTTTTAAGAAATCTATTATTCAGCTTATCACTAACTCAGTACCGTAGAAGCGCCCAACTTGCAAAGCTGACGTAACTTGCAACAAAGAGCATCTTTCTAGATACGGGCCTGTGATGTTTATAGTTGAAATGTCAATTATTGTAGTTAGTTTGAACAATCTTTAGCTGCCAGGTAAACCCAAGTAAGTAGCACCAGATTTTATGGCAATTTAAAGTTTGTTGAACTTTTATGGTATTTTATGTCTGAAAGCCTTCATGTGTGGAAGTCATCCTATGGACACTATCAAAATAGTTCAAATGGTTATAAAATCGGTAATATGTTGTTAAACTAAACTAAAAGTTTAGAAATGATGAATTGAACAGAGGCGTAACAGGATTTTCTTATTTAAGGTGAGCTTTTGAGGTCCCCGACTTGCAACATGCCTCGAAAGTCACGTCCGAGTGCTGAGTTCCCGAACATATCGCAACTACAGTAATGTAACGCTATAAAGTGCCTTGGAACTAATAGATTCTGGAAAACCATTCAGGAAGGTGTCCAACAGATTAGGAATTCCTGCCTGCACCTTGTCTCACAAGAAACGAGACTTATTCAATGGTAAATTTAAAACACAAAAGGTGCTGTTAAATGAGAAAGAGCTACAACTTGTTGAAGAAATCAAAGAAGCAGGCTTTCCTCTCTTGATGATATCAAGCTGAAAGTTAAAAATTATTTGGACGAAAGGGTAATCAAAGAAAAAAGATTCAACAATAATTTATCAGGTCATAGATTGATCGAAAAGTTTCTAACAGAACACAGCAATGTCTTAAGAGAATGAAACGCTGAAAACGTCAAACATACGCGATTCCAAGTTTCTGAACAGATGATAAAGGATAATTTTTCCGAATCATATTATTAACTATTATGAGACGAATTTCACCGATGACCTTGACAAAAACGAGTAAAACGAGGTAGAAAACATACTGAACGCTGTGTAGATAGCAGCAACGCGTCAGTTTTGGTAATGATGGCATAAATGGCAGATTGAGTGCTCTTCCCTCATTACATTGTTTACATGGGCGAACATTTATATGACAAACTATGGACCGAAAGGTGCTCGATACAACCGGTCGAAAAGTGGCTGGTTCGATACAAGATTATTTACAGAATGCTTCCTTACAATTATCATTTTAGTTGTTAAACATTTGGACGCTGGGCTGAAAGTAGTGATTGGTGACGATAATTTATCTAGTCATATTTCTATGTCTCCTATGGCAGAGTGTGAAAAATATGGCATCAGATTCATAGTCCTGCTTCCTAATAGTATACATTTATGTCAGTCGCATAAGTTTCTTCTTTATTGAGGTCGACTCTGGATTCCTTGGTAAATTTCAGCCAGAATTTATCAAATGGCTTCCGAGCTTATGGAATTCATTCCTGCGATTCCACACAAGTTTTTAAGCGCTCGCCGCTCTGGGTGAAAGAGATCTACAGATGAAGCTGCTGCTGATATAATGAGCTCTTCTTTCATAGAGCTGCTAGGGAGCATGCGGTAACCTGAGAAGAAAGACCAGGTCCAACGCAAGAAACGCGTGAACACACCACCCAGTAAGAGCATAACTGGAAAATAATTTGATGCTCAACGTAATTTGGAAGAAAGTGCAGGCCCGAGCAATGTGGACAACATTATAGAAGACGTGATCCAAGAAAACACCGAAGTAGATAATATAGTTTTGCAAGAAATTACAATTTAGCGTCGAATGAGGGCCAAGAGAATATTATACTGGAAAACTCTTCAGATAAAAAGAATAAGAAAAGCACCAGAAATTTTGAAAAACAAACGAGCAACAAGAGAGGAAAACAGACTTTTGGAAGAGTGACTCAAAGTCAGATGAAAGCATAGATTATTCGACCCACGATTCGTCGTCGAATTATGAAACTATGGAAGACGTCATTCAAAATGAAGTGGCTTCTGCAATTTTCATGGGAAACTATAATTTAGACTATTCAATTCACCTGTCATCTGTCAAAAAGTGACCAATGAAAATCCAGAATTCTGACGTTTCTTGACCAATCAAAAAAATATCAGTGGATATATCTTCCTAGAAGGTATTCAAGTGACTATTTTTAACAAATGCGATTTTTATTAGCAAAAGTCAATATTAGTGTTCTGTTACTATAGAAATTGCTTAGTTTGTTGCTAGATTTACTGAAAACTAATTTGAAAAGGTAGTTTGGTTCATTAAATAGTCCCTCGAATACCATTCTTAGTCAAAGTTAAGTAGATTATTTTTGCGGTGGTATCACTACTCATGTCCATTGCGCTTGGGATTAGGACTCGTGCTAGCGCACTCGTCCTAATCGTACCAAAGCGCAATGGACATTCGTGACACCACCGCAAAAATAGTCGACATAACTTTGACTACTCATGGTATTATAAGTGATTATTTTCTTGCAGTTGAAAAAAAATACTTGAGAAGTCGAATTTTTATGTGGGAGACATTCTCGAGATTATTGAGACTGATTCAGATAGTCAGTATTACTGTAAATTAACAGGGCCGAAACACTGGAAAACACATTCGTATTTTATGTATTGTTTGAGGCTTTCGCGGTTACTTGAATTATTCTCCTTAGCATAGAATTTCGGCTTAGACCGCGTAGTATTTGTATATGAACTCCCAGCATTTTCTGGCTTAATGTGCCCTGCACCTTGTGAAGTCGAGCAAAAACCCGCGCGATGGCCATACTCTTTGGTGGCTCGTGTTGTTTGAGTATCTTGAGAACGAGGATACTTAGGCAGATTTGGCCGTTTTGCTGTTTGTGCATCCATATTCACTAACGTTTTGCAAGACCTTGCAGCTTGCATCATCAGAGTGAAAGTCGCACTAAGAACCGAAGGTCGGTGTGGAGCTATTTATAGTCCTCTGTGCGAGGCGTGCGGAGTGGCGTAACGCTGGTTGGTCATCCGAGTGCAACGTAATCCGTGGGGCGTGGCCGTAGCACCGATTGATTCCTAGAAATGCAATAACTCCTCGCATGTATGGCCTACCTAAGATACATAAGGAGGGCGTGCCGTTGAGACCAATTGTCAGCGCGATCAATTCTCCTACACATGCTTTAGCAAGACATTTAACCAGTATACTACCGCCTCTAACTGGTAAAACAGACTCCTTTGTCAAGCAGAGTTTGTCCAGAAACTAAAGAACATAAAGTTAAACAAAGATGATCTCTTAGTCAGTTTCGACGTAGTATCACTCTTCACGAAAGTGCCGGTTGATGAGGTGCTAGTAATGCTCAAAGATCTCTTGCCTACAGACCAAGTTGAACTTGTTGAAATTTGCCTGAAAAACACTTACTTCAGTTGGAACAATAAAATATACGAACAAGTCGAAGGAACGGCCATGGGTTCACCGCTATCACCTGTTATCGCTAATATCTACATGGAAGCTTTTGAAACCAAGGCTCTCGAACAAGCGCAGCTAAAACCGACTTGCTGGTTGAGATATGTAAATGATACCTTTGTCATCTGGTCACATGAACGCCAGACATTGAATCTGTTTCTAAAACACCTGAATTCTGTACATCCCAACATACAATTCACAATGGAAGTAGAGGAAAATTGCAGTATTCCGTTTCTAGACGTCCTGGTGAAACGTAAATCAGATGGCAGTTTAGGACATGCAGTCTATAGAAAGAAAACACACACGGACAGATATCTAAATGCTGACTCACACCATCATCCAATGCAAAAAGCAACAGTTCTCCAGACTCTGGCGACAAGAGCCGTTCGTATCTCAGACGAGGAAAATCTAGAGAAAGAAAAGCTACATCTGTTTGACTCTTTACAAAGGAACGGATACACAACTACCGCCATACGAAAAGCACTAGACAAGACTATGACAAAAAAGGCTAAAGAAGAATCTCCACCTCTGGAAGGCTTAGCATTTCTACCTTACGTTAAAGGCTCAACTGATAAGATAGGACGTGTCCTGCAACGATGCAACATCAAAACTGTATTCACGAGCAAGGAAACTTTGGGTAACGGCTTCAGATCGGTAAAAAACAAGATTCCAAGTTTAAAAACCGCTGGCGTATATCGCATTCCTTGTTCTTGCGGCTCGAGTTACATTGGACAGACTGGTCGTTCCGTTGATCTAAGACTCCAAGAACATAAAGGCGATTGCAAACACAAACGCATCACAAAATCAGCCGTAGCTGAGCATACATTTACAAATGGGCTCACTTTAGAATTTGAGCATGCCAGAGTACTTGCCAGAATACCTCATTACTTCCCGCGAGTGATACGTGAAGCCATAGAAATAGAAAAACATCCAAATAATATCAACAGGGAAGGTGGCTTTAAGCTTAGTAAAACGTGGACCCCTGTGATACACGATCTAAAGCATTACAACCACTCTGCGTCAACGGCCACGCCCCACGGATTACGTTGCACTCGGATGACCAACCAGCGTTACGCCACTCCGCACGCCTGGCACAGAGGACTATAAATAGCTCCACACCGACCTTCGGTTCGTAGTGCGACTTTCACTCTGATGATGCAAGCTGCAAGGTCTTGCGAAACGTTAGTGAATATGGATGCACAAACAGCAAAACGGCCAAATCTGCCTAAGTATCCTCGTTCTCAAGATACTCAAACAACACGAGCCACCAAAGAGCATGGCCATCGCGCGGGTTTTTGCTCGACTTCACAAGGTGCAAGGCACATTAAGCCAGAAAATGCTGGGTGTTCATATACAAATACTACGCGGTCTAAGCCGAAATTCTATGCTAAGGAGAATACATTCGTATTTAAAAGTGTGAATGATTTTTCGGTGATAGAGAGGACAATGATTAAAACAAAGTTAGTTCCTCGACTAGTATCGAGAGGCCATCATACATTCATACTTTTAGAAAGTGAGCAATGTAATTTAAAATAAGAGTCTGTCTTCCATCGAAATCTACCTACCAAAGTATTGTCGTGATACTAGGTATTGTTTTTATTAGTTTGATAGTTAATAAATATTCCATTATATATGAGGAATTACTTTTTGATTTCTCCTTGAAGACATTTTTCTTATTTTTGTACTAGTAACTAGAATTCATTTGAAAGTAAAAGATTTCACTAAAAAAACTTTTTGGAATTAAACAACAACAAAAATTGCAAAATTCATATTTTGAAATGATGATTGTTGCAAGTAAGATTAAGCGCTCTACGGCTTGAAATTCTGTACAAATCCAATGGTGTTTCATGATGGGGGTACTAGTCATAGTAGTCATCTACCTTACAATAACCATTTTTAATTTTTTTCTAGGCCAAAATATAAAATCAGGTTTACTGTATATACAGGAGATTAAAGTATAGAATGGGACTAACTATATCAGGTATGGGCAACCTTTGCTCAGCTGAGGGCATAATTTCGGGACTTAATCAGGTCGCGGGCCGTAGGTAAGAAATAAGTAGGTAGTAGTGAATAAAAAAACGATAAAAATTCACACATTTATTTTATTAATTATAATAGCATAGTCAAACATATAAAAAGCAAATTAACAAAAAAAGATAGAAAAATCAAATAAAGTTTAATGAGAAACTTGAGTTTGAAGCTGAGAAACAAGATGATCAATATTGGGGTTAATATCACTAGTACACAGCCGCAAAGTGTTTTCTAAATTAAGCTGTAAGCCGAGTACGGTGCTTATTTTTATTAATGTTCATGATTGAAAAAAGCTGCTCACAATTACACGTGTTTCCGAAAGTGCAAATTATTTTTCGTGCAAAAACTCTCAGCTGTGGATACATTTGTTCGGAAAGGTATATTCCGTAAAATTCGCTTAGTTCCACATCATCAAATTTAGACTTCAAATATGAGTCTTCTTAAAGCTCAATAAACTCCATTTGTAGGTGAAGCGGAGCATCTTCCACATTACACTTACAAGGATTTGCAAAAATATTGAAAGTGCTATTCATATTCTTAAAATCGGTAAGCCGATCAGTGAATTGCTGTGACAGTAGTTTCAGTTCTTCAGCATAGCGACCGTATTCAATGTTTTCGTGACTGGATAATGTTAAAAAATTAAAACAGTTTTTACTTCTCATTTGTATTTTCCGCAAGCAAATTTTGTTTTGAAAACCTTTAAGATGACTCTACAGATGATTTACCAATTGCCCTTGTTTTTGAAGCTTCAAGTTCAGGTCGTTTAAGTGTCCTGTGATATCTACCAGGAATGCCAAGTCACAAAGCCATGTTGGATCACAAATTTGCGGAACGTTTTCTCTTTCTTTTCCATAAAATCAACTATATCTTTTCTAATGTCATAAAATCTTGTTAGCGTTTTACCTTTGCTTAGCCACCTTACTTTGCAATAGTATGTCACAT
Source organism: Agriotes lineatus (assembly GCA_940337035.1). NCBI lineage: Eukaryota > Metazoa > Arthropoda > Insecta > Coleoptera > Elateridae > Agriotes > Agriotes lineatus. The sequence goes on from OW679194.1 coordinate 151,027,627, forward strand.
CATCGTGTTCTGAAGAGAGTTTATCCAAAAATCCTTTAAACTGGCTATGGTTAAGACCATGGAATCTAATGAAATTGATGGTATTTACTACCAAATCGTTCTTCAATCGAGTGGACTTAGAGCACAAGTTTTGTTGGTGAATAATGCAATGCAGCATTATTAAATCACATTCTTGTACATTCATAGCTGTTGCTCTTTCCTTCAGAATTCCGATAAAACCTTTTCATTAACCGACCATTGAAGGTGCACCATCTGTGCACAGTCCATTTAATTTACACCACTGCAAATCATATTGCTCAAAAGTACTTTGCACCTCGGCAAAAATATCTTTTGCAGTAGTGGTCCCTCATAGCGACCGTAAAGCAAGTAATTCCTCCGTCACTACCAATTCTTCATCAACACCTCGTATAAAAATAGCTAACTGGGCTGTGTCGGATAAATCTGTACTCTCATCCAAAGCAATCGAAAATGCTTGAAAACCAGCCAATCTCTCAGTCAATGTTTTTTTGATATCACTAGCCATCATATCTATACGTCGAGCAACAGTACGTCGCGACAAGCTCACTTTCTCAAACTCTTTCTTCTTTTTTGGGCACAAAAGTTCTGCAATGTCTACTAGGCATTCTTTAACAAACTGTGCCTCAGAAAATTACTTCGATGTTTTCACTAGTTTGGAACTAACTATAAAACTAGCTTTAACGACACTGTCTAGATTTGATCTTTGTGGATGGAACATTTGTTGCTGTTTCCCTAAATCGGTAATGAGTTTTTTAATTTTATCCTTTCTTAACTGGCCCGTAAGTAAATTATATTGAGCGAAATGCTTGCTGGAGTAATGTCGCTTCATATTGTAATCTTTTAAAACAGAAATTGTTTCATTGCACAACAAACACGTAGGTTTACAACTTTGCATGATAAAAAAGTATTCTTCAGTCCATTTGTTTTGGAATTGACGACATTCTGTGTCCACTTCCGCTTTTTCAAACCAGACATCTTGATAGATTTTGTTCTTATGAGCTGAATTTGCTTGAATATTTCCCGCGTCTTTTCTTATCAGTTGTTAAGAAGTAATGAGTTGACGCGCGCTGAGCGGTTTATATATTACCCGCAATAAGCAACTAGAATACCCTAGATCGTACGCGAATATGCGATGCGAGTAGTCAGAGCCGACTGTTATAACGTTATGAATAACGCTTCAAGGTCATCGGACCGCTTCCCGAATGTTTATCTTTATCTATTTGTCTCTTTCTAACGACTATTTCTGACTCGATCTGTGGCGTTCCACTGTGTACGCTTAATAATATTTTTTATTTTATATTTATTTTGTTATTACTGTTGTTTGACAGTAATTACAAATAAACTATGTGTGCTAAATCTTTATTTTTTTTGCGCGTTATTTGAAATTTATGAATCTCTCCCGGGCCGGATTGAAGCTGGCGGAGGGCCGGATCCGGCCCGGGGGCCGTGGGTTGCCCATATGTGAACTGTATCATGTTCTTACTTGATATATGTCTGATAGCTTTCCCAAAATCGTTCTCTGAAGTTGGAAACTGTTGCAAGTTGGGCGCTTTTACGGTATAAAAATAGCTTTTACAAACATCGTATCCTTGACATAATTTAGTCAGATATTTTTGGGGGGAAGTAGAGAGGAAAATATGAATAAAACTCAGCCATTGCATAATGAAAAAGTGTCCATACGGAGCAGCGGTTTCACTTGATTTAATTCAAACTAACGCGATAAGTAACACATTGATATTGAGCAGGAAGAGGCATACATACTAGACTAGGTGTTATTAAAAAATTTTAATTTATTTCTTAAACATTTCCAAATAAAAACAGCAGCATTGTTTGCAAACATTAATATAATTACTTTTATGTTTTCAAGCTATCCTTGCTCGCTGTCAATAAATTGTATTATAAAGTACTTTAAGCATTTTTTTATTTTGCATCCTAAGTATTTATAAAACGTAAAAACGATTTATCGAGAAAAAAATTCTCCAAGATAAAACGAACGGGATTCAATTCCTTTCATTTCGTTATTGGAGTCGGCGAACGTAGTACGCACGAGATAGGTCGCAAAAATAACTAATTTCAGGGGTTTCCCATAAAGTGTCTGCAAACGCTCTTTATATGTTTCAATAAAATGTCATCGGGCAGTATTCGGGGTAGAATACTGCGATATCGTGAATTAGCGGCGTTTAAGTATCAGTTTACTAAAGGGATGCTTGGAATTTCGTAAAAGTACCTCCGAGATAGAGCAACCAGTCGCCGGTTTTTCGTTACATAAAACTAATTAAGTTTCTGCTGTCGTGAAGTTCCGCTATATGTTCCACAATCAAACAAAGAAGTGGCGTTAAAGCAACCTAATACGCTCAAATTTAATTACCGGTGACTTCCGCTACGTATACTAACTTATAACCATAATTAATTGCTTGTTCGAACAAAAAATATCGCGGAATCTGGGGAATATAAATTGCTTTCAATTCATAATTACATTTTGTATGGGGCTGTTGTGGTAAATTTACATTTCTTTGCCATGTTTAGATTGCTAGTTAAACTGACAACATTAAAAATAGAGATGTAATTAGAATTAATGTATAAATCCACTAAACTCATAGTCAAATAATTTCAAAGACTATAAACAAATCTGATGAATGGAGTTATTATAAAGTTAGCAGTGTACTTTACCTTCTTATATAATTCTAACAGATCAAGCTAGCAAGAAAAACATGGATGTGCAAACAAGAATTGATTTAGTTCAATGTTATGATGAATGTGGTAGAAATCACACTGCAAAAATTAAAAGACAGTGATAAGGAGCACATTGGAACAATTCAACCAGAAATGCTACATAAAGATTTGTACAATTTGAAGGAAAGGTTGGTAATCTTACACCATCAAAATGGAGGTCATATTGAACATTTGTGGTAACCATATTTGGACATAAGCAATTTAAGCATTCCATTATTAAAGCAATTAACTTTTGTTTTCCTAATATCTACTTGTAAATTTGTATTTTATCTACTGTATGGCAAAGTCACATTTTAATAATGAGAATGGACAAAATGTTACTTTATTCACTAGTGAGTAAAACAGTACATTAACTGTAGCAACTAACAAAATACATACTTGTTATCGTTGTAACTAGCACAAAAACAAGTAATATGATTATATATTTCATTGTAAAACTTATTTATCAAATACCCACAGTAATAAGGTATTTTAAACAAGTAAACTGGGCGATTACCAGTTTGTTTACATCATAATCCACGTTACCCCTAACACCGTGGGTTATAATAAATAACCCATACGTGACTTATAGCAACTTAACTCATTCCCATGTGCTATAAATGCTTTAGCTCACTGTCAATTAATTTGTCACTTTGACTTTTCACAACTGTGAAATTTATACTTTTTTGGTATTTATTGAATTGTTGGATAACATTTTTTATGGCATATTATGTGGGTTTGTAGATATTATCTATTCGAGGTAATTAAACATACTCTGCAAGCCCCGTAGGTTCAAACACCTTCCGCGGATAATATCTGCTATAACACACTAATACCACAAATAATGTATGTAATTAAATGTAGGCATTCGAAAAAAATTATATGCCAATGTTAATCCATCCGGGAAAATTATTTCACTCGGCTTTGCCTAGTGAGCTAAAGTTTTTCCTTATGGCTAAAATGCCTCTTTATTTACTTGTACTATGCAGAACATTTACTCTTTGTTATTAGATCAATGTATTAAAAATATATAACAAGTTAAAATATACTGCTCCACAAATGAAATGGACCATTTGCATTATTGGTGCAATTTTTAAAAATATTTTCTAAAAGGCAGTCATGGCATTTTTTGGTAACCTTTCATGATTGTGTCACTATAAAAAGCATTGTAAAATATAGTTTCTTTGTAATTTTATTAATATGATTTTGTTAATTTTTCAGTTGATATTTGAGGATAGTGCAATTAAATATGTTTAATATGAGTATACTATAAAACAAAAGCTTTTATATATATTTTTTGTAACGTAATGTAATAAATACAATTTTAATGGGTGGTCCAGTTCATTTGTGGAGCAGTATATATCTCTACTTTATGATAACTCGTTATATACAAAGCTAGATATGGTGATTAGTAAAATAAACAGTTCCAATAATAATTGTATCACAATTCGTCAATTTTGTAGTTTATATTACTGTTGAATAAATCAATATCATCATAATCATCATCATCATCATCAGTCCTGTAGATCCCCGGGGGTCCATAGGGCGTCCTAAGACGTTTCAAGACTGTCTGTTTATTAGCATAAGGTAGTCAGTCTTACACTAATATACACTTTATACACTTTCACTTTTATTTTAAACGGTTGAGTTATTCTTCCTCTACTATCGTACATATATTCTGGACTAAATCCCTCCACTTGTTTTTGTTTTGTGCTAACTGTTTCACTTGGTTCCATGTTATATTCTTTCCCTTACATTCATTCAGAATATTTTTTCTCCATGTCAAATTTGGTCGACCCTGGTTTCTTTTACCTCTGATGTTATATTAAAGTGATTGTCGGGTTATATCTGTACTCGGCTTCCTTAGGGTATGCCCGATCCAATTCCAGCGGCGTCTTTTTATGGTTTTGTAAATAGGTTCTTGTTCCGTAATAGCCCACAGATCTATATTGGAGATGACATTGGGCCAATATGTTTTCATTATTTTTCATAAGCACTTGTTAATAAATGTTTGAATTTCCTTAGTCTGTTGTTTGTTTAGGGCCCACGACTCACATCCATACAAAAGTACGCTAACAACATTTGATTTAAAAGTTCGAATCTTCGTAATATTTGAGAGCTCATTTGACATCCAAATTCTATGTAGCATTTTGTAAGAGTTTTGCTCTTTACAATATTAGTTTTGTCATTAAAAATAGATTGTTTTTGGTTTTTGTTTTAGTTGACAGTTTCAAATGCTGTTAATTCTGCTAACTTACCCAATTCCCAGAAATTTTTTATTGCCGATATTTACCTCCTATATGGTTACTGCAATGAACCCTGTAGAATGGCGAGAAGACAATATCAGAGAAGTATTCTACAGAGAAGGCTCCTTGACGCTGCTGTTTTTAGTTATACTTATAGAATGATGCATGAAACTAGAATTAACGAAAGATATATAGGAGATCACCATCAGGCTGCTAACACATTGAGGCAACAACATGATAGAATTTTGCAAGCATTTGACAGAAATCCTAATTTAAGTGCCAACTTAGATTAAGGAAAATTAATGTATGAAAAACTTTACGCTAGGACAGAAGAAAGGTTTTACGGTCTCATATATACAAGTTATTGCCTGCCGATCTTGAACGTCGCCTAGCTTTTTGTCGTTAGTTTGTAGATAATCCAAAAGTAAAAAACAAAACTATTTCGACAGATGTGGAAGTATTCAAACGTTATTGAAATTACAAACCATCATAATTTCTGCACATGGTCCCATGAAAATCCACAATCTCACACAGATCTGTGCTGGTCTCGTGTCGAAGAGCTTTTAGCATGGGTCGGACTTTGCCCCACACACAACCCAGATGTGATGTCTGAAAGGTTATTCCACAGCCCTATTGCATGTGTATGAACGTTATCTACGGGGGGATGGAATTAACGGAGATCTGTTGCCATCACGCACTGTCACACAATACGTCCAACAGCGCTTTCTCCAAGTATGTGCATGCTTTATAAACTGCACGAACATGTGTAGATCATGTTCGGTGTAATAAATTGGCTCGTAATAGCTCTAATGTCATTGTTACGTATGTACATAGCTTTAATGTGCACCATATCTAATATTCTCTGCTTACAGGCACCCAATTTTTATCACAAACATGTTGTTTACCTACGACCTTCGAATCATTCTACCACTGCCTTAAATAGGTGTTACCGAAAGTACTCGGTTTCCATCCGACCTCAGACCAGCCCCAATTACAGCTACAATACACACACACGGTCCAATCTGCTTAGCCAGTGCACCGAGTGTATAAAGTTCTGGTGGGCAAAAAGAGGTTGTTGAAGGCAATGCAGTAATGCAGATATTCGGCACAGCTTCGTGGCAGCATGCTATCGACGGGTGAGCTGCGCGGCTTGCTTGATTCCCGTTGAAATGCCTTCCATAGACGCTGAAGTGTTGAGTTCAAATTCCGTCTGCAATACTTCTTTTTTTTTGGAAAATTTATGTAGTTTCCATTAGCAAGTGTTTTTTTTATTGTTTCAATATTATAAGGAAGCCTAAGATACTTTATCCTCGGGTTGCCTCGATTTTTCAAAATATTTAGTATTACAACTTCCACTTGCGAGGGAAGTTCTGAGTAAAGCCCTTTACAGATTTTTAAAGATATAATACAAGTAAAATGGGGAAGCTTTCGCTACTTTATATCGCTACTTCAAATTTCAAATTACCTTATTAATAATAAAAGTTATTCATAAAATTGATAGAAGAATGTTTTCATTTACTACGGAGCATTTAGCATCCAGTATACAGTTTGATGATAACTGTGATTTTTAAGAAATTATGATACAAGATAAATATACAATATCTTCGTAGTTGTCCATTTTAACATACATTATCCTTGCAATTCTTTAAAGCTAACTTTTATCGACAATAGAGGATGTTTCATTTAAAACTTCAAAGTTAGTTAGATTTCCGGTTAGATCGCACAACTAAAAATGTAATTTTAAATTGAAAATGATCCTACAAAATAGTAAAATGTTCTCTACTTGCTCTGTTTTCTATCTTTAAAAATATAAGTTACCAATGGTGGACACATTAGCTTTGGCACCCGGTATATTGTAACTTGTGCAGCATTTTAACGGCCACGTCTTTACTTTCTACACAGATTTTCCAACAGTGAGGGTACAATATCTCTACCCGCATTTCATCCATTGCTTTCAATTTTTCTGTCATGATTAGGTTTGGGTCTGCAGCTTTATAGTCCAGTTACAGTAGACGGAAAATCGCAGCATCTGCCAAAAAAATCCAAGTGAGCTGCAATTTTGCATACACCTTTATTTTGACATTACAAATAATGTCTCAAAAGTCCCCATCGATATCGCGCTTGCGTTTTGAGTTATTCAATGTCAAAGGTCACAAAACTCAGTTTTTCGCAAATATCTCGTTTTCTATCGGTGGTATGACTTTTTTAGTTGTTACAAAAAATAAAGGCTAGTAAATTCTCTACAAAAAGATTATACAGGTTTTTTACGTACCACTAACCATTCAGTAAATAACACACTGTTAAGTTTTGCGACTGGGTTTTACTTAGGTAAGTATTAGATTCACCCCAAAAAGTCGAAATTGAGTTTTCAACAGAGATTCACGTTTTAGAGTTCCCTGAACCCAAAAAACATGAGAACGATATTTTGCATGCATATTATACTTCTACCTCATGAAACTAAAAAAAAAATGCAAAAAATATAAACAGGGTGAAGACTTAAAAAATAAAATTTATTTACTTTTTCTTTAACTGAGAAATACCCAAAAGTTATATTTTCTACATAGCTAAGGTTTTATCATTGGCGAAAATGAGACCTAACAGATATAGGGCAAGCCGGAGGTCTCTCTCTCTCTCTTCAATTCAATCCGCAGATTGGTTTGCAGCGCTCCATCTGCCTCTATCGCTGGTTAATTTCTTCATTTCGTAATAAGTATTGCTGCCAGCGTATTTCACTGCTTGTTTTATGTAGTCGAGGCGTGGTAAATATTACAAATGAGACAGAATAGTATGGGGCCTTTATAACACAGCAGAAACTCGTCAAATTCGACCAAGCCCATGGCTCAGTTATTCAAGCGGCTACACGTGGCGGACTAGAAACTGGACCCAAAATATTCGCCTGGGAGCGCGGAGTTCGAATCCCAGCCGACTACTTTTTTTTAAATTCGCAAATTGATCTAATTCGCGCGAGGGAAGTTCCGTGTAAATCCCTTTACAGATTTTTTAATACAGGTAAGATGGGAAAGATTATTCTGTAAATCTATTCAATTTCAATATCTACCACGCTATCTTGTACTCTGACAATTTTGGATTTTTCTCTTTCCGCATACTATTATAAACATAATTTACCTAGCCTAAAACCTCAAATGTCGCGAATTGATTTAGAAATAAAAACCATCAAACAAGAAATAGTAATAAAGAAGGAAACGTCAACAATTTCATTCTAAGTGCTCCCCTCTTTAAATATTCGTTATAATAATTCAATTAAAAATTATAATAGTTTTTAGTTGTTGCTAATGTTCAAATCGTTTATTATTACGTTTGTTTAAAGATGCCTAATATTTCTTTTACTCGTATGTTGGACACAAAACAATAGGGTTTCTTAGCACTAATATCGATTAATGTAATTTTCTGGTTGCTAAACAATCTAAACTGTTCTATAGTACATCATTATCCTTATCGTATTCGATAATAAGTTAACTTTAAAGTATCTCGTTTTCTGTAATACACAGAGTTATAAAAAAAATAAAAAAATAGAAAAAAACTAGTAAAATGTTTATATTTTTCAATTCTCAAGAACTTTTCCAAATAACAGGTTTGTGTATGTTGCAAAATAAGGGACTTTAAACCATTTTCATATTTTGAAAACTCTCTGGTATACGAACAAGGTTATTTAAACTTTGACAAATAAATTGTGGGTTTGAAGAGATGCAGGGATGTGTATGTCCAATTTTATGCCAGTCACTGTATAAAATCCATCTCTAACCAATTACTAGAAACGTTTGTTGCTCTTAATCATAAATATTTTTTGTAATTTGTATAAATGTGGAAAATAATACGAGTACACCACATTAGAGATGGGCGCGTGAGTGAATTTTCGCTCACGTCACGCACGTTTCACGTTTGCTTTAAACAGTCACGTTCACGCACGTTCACGCTCACGTTCACTCACGTTCACGGCGTGACACGCCACTCACGACGTGACACGCAGCTTTTATTTCAAAATTTAAATTCAGATAGAACAAAATGTTCAAATTTAAAACCAATGAAAAAACTCTAAAGAGAACTAAAAATATGTTTTGCACCTGACATAATTTACGTGATATCTTGCAATCAGAATAGTTGACATAAAAAGAAAAAAATTAAAATTGACTACAATAACTTCGACAAGGGATAAATACTGATTTCTCGCAAATATATTTTTTGCAGCTGTCTTCAAAGACATTACTTTTAATACTAAAAGCTGTCATTGGAATTGATGTTTCCCTTATTGCTATCAGTACAGAAGGTATATGTTGCTAGGCAACACTTTTAATTCGTAGGTTTGCAAGTACTTTTACGTACAAGGATCAACATTTTCAGCGTTAGCCGAGTATAAAAAACAAACCATTACTTTTATTAGAATAATAAGTTCATCTACACATCTACACATTAAAATGTTGATTTAAAAATAATATGTAATCAACATTTTCAGCGTTACGTCGAATTCTGCGCTCTTCTAAAATTCGCCCAGCTGTAGAAAATTCTCTTTCGCTTGTAGCGGAACTTGCCGGTATGTTTAAAATTTCTCAAGTTTTTTTAACAGTGGCGTATTTACACTGTTTTTCCAAAATCATAGAATGTCATCTACATTTCCGAATTTTAATTTAACATACTAATTTAGTTTTGTTTCGACATCATCCTAATTACACGTGTCATCGTCAGAACTATCTCTAAGTGTAGAAAGATAAGAATCTGATGCTGATGTACCAGTTTTGAGTCGTTTGCTATGTATTTCATCATTATCATCTATAGTTTTATTTGCATTATAATCTTCTCTTTTATGTGAAGGTATGAACTTTAAGGATTTATAATTAGGGTCCAAAAATAAAGTCATATAATGTAACTTGTTTGGCACAATTTGTGATTTATTGAATTTAAAAGTTGCTGCACCCTGCAGTTTTTTATTCGTTACTGAATATTTAACGTGAAATTAACGTGAAACGTGAATCACGCCATTGAAGTTTTCAATCACGTTCACTCACGTTCACGTCACGATTTTCAAATATTAGTCACGTTCACGACGTGACACGCCGTGACACGACGTGACACGACTGTTTTCACGTCACGCGCCCATCCCTACACCACATTCAGCTTTTGATTCGTTCTGTGCATATTTTAAAGCTTCTATATTTTCCAGTTTAGAGTTGCTGACAATTCTGTGTAATGTGAAGCGAATGGAAAAGTGTCCAGTTAAAATTTGGTTATTTAAATTAGTCCTACTCCCCCATAACAAATCTAAAACTTTTCAGTTGGATTATATAAATAAATTCAGTGTTTATAGGGCTGCGAAAGGGAAAACAGTTACGTAATTAATTTGCTTATTTATCGATTTTACGTCTGACGATGTATTTAGAAGGATCGTATAGTTTACCACTGCAGCGAGAATGCTAGCATTAACCTCCTTTGTTTTCATTATTTCACAATTTCAAAATTACTTCCGGGTTTATTCTCTGAGGTGTGTGTAGATCTTATATAACAGATAAGAGTTAAGCCCTGTCACGACACTACCAAATTGAGTTACTAAAAGTTAATTTAGAAAATTGATCTAATGCCAGGTTTAATCTATAAAGTCTATTTTTGATAAAAATGATTTTCATATTTACCTTCAGGACATTTATTTTACCTTAGTGTCTGTAATTAGCAAGTAAATAATGTTGTTACTGTGATGATGATTTGACATATAGGCCTACATAGGATTTCTGGAAATATTGTAAAATATTAACAAATTTCTTAATGTACAGTAAAGGCAAACACTAAAATTTATAATGACAATTTAATGTCATTCAGACTGTATTGTTCTTCTCGTATGAACGAATTTGAATTGGTAATCACAGCTTCTTATTTTTTTATTTAATGAAATACTGCTAGCAGTCATAAAGTTTCAACGAAAGGAATCAATAAGGGCAATATTTTTATATATTTCACTGAAAAACAACATACTTTATTCTGTATTTGTTTTCGCCTTTATTCGCTCAGTTTTTATATAAAACAGAAGTATACCTTTGGGAAAATAACGTATATGTTCCGTTTAATTCTTTAGTATGGAATATAATATATTATACCGATTTTCAGCTTCAGTAGTAAACTTTTATTATATTTGCTTAGAAATGCATATTTCAGTACATTTTTTTGTTAAAAAGTAGTTATCTGTAACATAATTGTAAATTAATATAGAATTAATCGCAAGGAGTAGTATTTGAGCAAAGGAAGAAGTTTAGTCGAACTGGGAGTTAAGGTTTGCAATCTCACGGTTTTTCGAGGAAATAAGGGTGTGTTCGCCGGCAGTAAGAAGACTATTTAGCTCTTGTGACAGTCCCTCATTGCCCACATTTCTCTAATTGATATGGTAGGCACGATTTCTGCTGACTAGACATGATTATAATTCTATAGATTTGCAAGGGGTGAAGGTGGCACATCTTTGGAAAGGTGTAAAGTTATAATTTACGAATTCTATGTGAATAGTCTATATTATAAGATTCTATTTTTATTTATATTATGTAAAGGAACATTTTTCAATAATTTACGAACTAATTGCGTCTGCACAGAGCAGATATCTTACTTACTCTAACAAAAACTAACAATGTGAAATGTAAACCTACATTTACGTCACAAAACGAACGGAATTGTACTGAAACTGATTAAAATACCTACATTGCATGTTCCTTCCCAAGCCGCACAAATTCGAATGGAAGCAGTACTCTCGACGTGAAAGTGATTTCTCTCGTACAATAAAGCCAAAATCGGGATTATTTGACGTCTGCATACGGGTGCTGAATGCAATTTCTTATTTCATTTTAACAGAAAGCGGATTTGTAAATAAACGTGAGTCAGTTTCAAATGCTCCATTACGGCTTGGCACATTCGGTTTTGGTTCGTTATAAAAATGGGTTGTAGTCCAATTCTTGTTACAAACAATGGTAATACAGTTACTGTTAAAGAGTAAGTTAATTTACATGTCACACGCTAGAAAGCATCTCATGTATTGGTGTTCCAGTTAGTAGAAAAGCCTAAAGCTGATGATAGACGATCGGTTGCAATTTAAATTAACAGTTTGGTTCCCTTGCATTAATGCGTTCCCTCGACAAATTAAAAACAAATTATATTAAGGAATAAAATACATAAAATTGTAATGTAGTTCTTTACATGGAAATGGAGAAAACAAACTTATTACAATTTAACAACGGTATTAAATTCTAGTTTGATCAAATCCCATGTGACTACAAAAAGCGCCGTAGTTAGGAAATGAGGAAGAGTAACGAATACATTATAATTTTATGTTGTTTGTTGAGTGTTTAATATGAGATATTTGTTAAAACTGAAACACATGTTTGATCATTGAGTTAAAACCACTAGAGCATAATTAGAAGATGATCATCAAACTAGTATTTAGATTTTGTACACGGAACTTACTATTACCTGTTTTAAAGATTCAGTAATTTCTTACCGTTTTCATATGCATTACTGTTATTAGTTACAATTTAATTAAACAACTTGAATTAAAGAATACTTGTTTAAATACGGATGCATATCTCAAAGTTTTGCCAATCAGATACATGAGAGTATCAGTAGCAACCACATCACTATAACACATATTTTTAGTAGACAAAAAAGTTAGCTTTGTTTTTCAAATGGCCACAAGAATTTTGCTGCACTTTTTTATGTCGTAGGAGACATAATTCTCTAATACCATCTTTTTATATTACGAAACTTGTTGAAACGGGTTCCGTACAGCTTGTTTTTTTAATTGGTCTAGAGAAAAGTATAATTAGGAGCCAAATCTAGTGATGAGGGAGACCATCTAATGCTCCATTACACCCAGTCCATTGTTGTGGAAATTTTCTGTTCGGTTCAGCTGAGTGTCAGGCATAACAGCAACGATATTATATGACATGCCATGCTAATTACGAAACATTTAAATGTGATTCCCTAATTACTTTACTGGAAAATCCATTGGGTTATTTTAAAATACACCAGATGCTGATCCAAGTGGCGCAAGTTTGAGCATTTTTTTGTTGGCTCAACCCGAAAATACTATAAACGGAATTATAAAAGGAGTTTGCCTTTATTAACCGGTATTTTTCGGATAGTCTCTCGTGCTGGTTTTAATTCTCTTATAGTTTTCAATGAAAATATCTTTAATTAGCGAGGAATGCCTTTTCCACGTCCATAAAACAAAGACATACAGGTTTATTGAATTTTAATACTTTCTCAGAAAGCTGTCGAATGATACACATAGCATTAGTGTTCATATCTTAACAGTATTATATCTGCTACTTTTTGGTTGAATAATTTTGTCACTAAGTTGAGAAGAATGATTAGTAGGTTTATTCCTAGGTGGTTAGTTATGTTGTACTCTTACCTCGCGTTTTTTAAAGATTAGAATTCCACTACATATTTTCCATTCTTTCAAAATTGTTGAAGTCTGCGTTATCTTTTGTTGTATCACTCCTGTCTTTAACGCTTTACCTCCATATTTCTATAATTTTATTTCTTACTCCGTCTAGGCCAGGAGATTTTCTGTTTGTTAGACCTTTTATTATTTTGCTAATTTCTTGGTTGCTTATCTTCACTGTTATTTTTGTAGCATCAGATTTATATTATAAAACTTTTTCTGTAGCTGTATATAATTTTCTTAAATGGCTTGTTCAGGCTTCGTCACTATTATAATATACAGATTGTTCGAAATCCGTTTTGAACATAGGAAATTAATGAGTGCGACAAGGAAGACATAAACAAAATGAGTAGCAGGACAAACGTAGAACGTAATCATGGCTAGCTAAGTTTTTAAACTAAAATGAAGTCAATGAAACAAATACACTTCTGTCATACATTTTATCTGTCATCAAGAGTATAAAGTGAGATTTAAATAATTAAAATACCTAAGTATGTGAATAGTAAACAATAGTATATTTAAACCTCAGTTTATACTCTTAACAACAGCTAAAATATTTGACAGAAGTGTTTGTTTGTTTCATTGACTTAATTTTAGTTTAAATATTTAGCTAGCCATGATTACGTTCTGTCTTTGTCCTGCTACTCATTTTGTTTATGTTTTCCTTGTCGCACTCATTAATTTCCTATGTTCAAAACGAATTTCGGACAACCTGTATGTTTGTACATATTATTCTTTAACGCATTTTCTTTGGTTTAGTATCATTCACCAGACTTGTCTTTGATGTCCATATTTATTCATTATCTATAGCCTCTTTTATCTATTCTTAAGACTATTTAAGACGGTTTCAGCCCTCACCTACGACTTGCGGTATTTGTGTGTTATAATAATGTAAAACTGTTTGAATTTAATGTGGAATGGAATGCAGATATGAAAACATTTGAAGTAAAATAAGCAATAAGTCATAGTTGGAGGCTGAGTACATTCCTGAAGTCGAGAGAACTTGCTTTTTTCCTGTTGGAGAGCATTCCGAATCGTCCTCCGTCAGACAAAACAAGTGGCCCTTAACAATTACCTGAATTTGTCTCAGTATCTTTAAGGTAGAATTTGTTTTTGATCACGTGAGCGAGCATTCATTACGGCCAATACCTCCCTTCCTGCTCCTCTACTGTGCTAACTGGAGCACTTTGGCTTTATTGCAAAGTTGTACATCCGTTTTCACCCCTAATATATTCTTAAGTAACAAACGACTTCCGGTATTGGACCGTGTCATGTTTGAGATCGAAGAACTCAACGTTTCGTCCACTTTCGTAAGGGGCTTCATCAGGAGGAAGAAGCAAAAGAGCTCGACTGTCGTGTTTCGCCTCTGACGTGGTTAACACGTTGAGTTACCGTACTCTTTTGCTTTTTCCTTCTGACGAAGTTCCTTACTAAAGTGAGCGAAACGTTGAGTTCTTCGATCTCAATCAGGACACGGTCCAATTCCGGAAGTTGTTTGTTATTTAATGACAATGGCCGTGAAAGCCTCAGAAATCATCTAATATGTTCTTTTTTAATTCGCCCTGGAAAAAAAACACTGAGAAAAGCAAACGTGTTTTTTGCCTTATAAAACATTAGTGCCTTGCGTATGTGAACGATAGTATATCAAAACCTAGCGACAAGCGCGAATTACAGAAATAAGTATTCAAATGTCTGGAACAATCCGCGAGAAAGATGGAACTATAGATTAATGAAAAGAAGACAAATGTATGAGCTGAAGCTGATGAAGTAGAAGAATTTTCCTCCTATTTAATTTTTACTGTCTTCGTCTTTTAGATTAAGGAAGTATTGTAATCGTGAAAAATCACCTTCTGAGATTTTTCAGAGATTCACGTTTCAGGGCTCCTAGATAATGAAAATAGTAAAGTATGATCAACATTTATTTTCATCTAGTATAGCTATGGAATATTTCCTAATTTATGAATGCAACTACAATTACACTTAAATGTGAAACTTGACATTTGATTTTTAAGTGATTTATAGTGGGATTTATAAATTAGAAAATATTTCATAGCCATACTAAGCGAAAATAATTTTTGATCATACTATATATTGTACAAGTTGAGAAAAGTGTAGTTTTTCTGTGCAAGGTGCAAGGTTCTTAATCGAGGCGAAGCCGTAAAAATAATATGAAATATTGTGAATTTAAAAATTAAGTTGTTCGTTGCTATGCAGAAAAGTGTTACAATGCAGAGAAGTGCCAATTTTCTAAACGCTTTTGTATTTAGAAATATAGTACATTTCTCTACAGTAGGAGAAATAGTGTATTACATTACAAGGCATGAAAGTGATGCTTTATAGATGAGGAGACTTGTTGAAGAATACGAGGACGAGAAGCGTCCGAGTACTACTTCAAAGCCTCCGAGTCAAGCACAGACACTTTCATACGGTGTAATGTATTACGCTTTTTCTGAAATCTCTCTTTAAAATTCTATAGTATCAAGAAGCACGGTGAACTGACCGGTCACCCAAGTAAAGTAAAGTAAAAAATAACTAATCTTGCAAAAATCTCAAAAGTGACTAGCCCTGCAAAGTGACACTTTCAAGATCGAATTTTGACATGACCCGCTTTATTGACGATTTCAAGAAAAAGTATTCCCAATTTCGTCTGTCTGCGCGTCTGTCCGTCTCGACGTCTGTTGGCGGTATAGGCCAAAAACTATTTGTTGAACGAAGATAATACTTTGCATACGGATTACATGTTTACCTGGATCAAAACCCAATATATTTTCGGTCAAATATATACAGGGTGAGGATCTTAAAGATAAGATAGTGTCTGTTATTGCTTTGTAGCAGGAATAGGTAAAAGTAATAAATTGTACATAGCTTACGTTTTTACGCTTAATGAAAATGGAACCCATTAGATACAGGGTAAATATCGTACAATGCATAGAAATATGCAGCGACCAACACATTCCTTATATAACGCAGTCGCGTAGTATCGAATTCAGCTTGGCTGAACGCGTGGAAGAGAGCTGAGGAGCCCAAGCTTAAATCACAGCGACTGACATTTTTCAGTTTGCGAGAGGGGAGTTTCGTCTAAACCTCTTTACAGATTTTTAAACAATTTTTGGTTTATTGTGAGTAAGCTCTGAAATGAAACATTTAGGTCTTGTTATACTAAAAGCATGGTCAATCACCTTTGACCCGAAGTTCTCTTTTCTTACAGAAACATTCTTAGGTACTATTTAAAAAATGCTGATTACAGCATAGCTCCGCTATTTTGAAAGATAAAATAATTCTTTTTGTGTAATATTGTAGAAAAATTACTATCACACAAATACAAAGCACGTTTGTAGTTTTCGAGTTACATGCCAAGAAGTACAAGGTGGTCGGCAGCCGACTGATGCATTTTAACCGATAATAGCTTTAGATAATGGATTCAGAGAAATATAAATAAAATACAATTTGAAAGTACATGCAAAACTGCAATTTTGTTTTTTAAATAGGTATAATATTCGAAGGGTGTCCATTTCTACAACAATACACTGTCTTAAACGTTGTGTACAGTTATTAAAAACTCTCATTAATGAATCTTGGTCTATATTATAAATGATCTTCAAATTTTCTTAGCTAGCTCGCTATTGCATTATGAGGTTAAACTGGCCCATGTCTACCAACATTAAAAAACGAATAGACGTTGTACGATGATCTACCGCGAAGTAATTAATTTTTGCTGATACTGCATCAAAACTGATTTATTGATATGACATTTTGGGAATATAAATTGTTTTCGGATTATTGATTTATGGTAACGTATTATCCACAGTCAACTCTGGCGCACCTTATATATGCTGACTCACTCTGTATATAAGCTTTACGGATAATAATTAAACACTTATATTGCCAAACAAACGTTTTCATTTTGATATAAACTGGCTTGCAAAAAATAGGGTACATTTTAAAAATCAAATACTTTTATTTAGGGCATAATTAGTTGCCACTGCTCTCAGAGATCATCCTTCTTCTAACTAAGAAACCATATGATATTTTTTCGTTTCAGTCAATCTTGGTATTAACGTTTTTGACACTGGCAAATGAAAAAATCAAACTCGACTTAATACAACGACAAATTGGTGTACGCATTTATTGTAAGCCAGTGTACAACTGTACATGCTAACAAACCTCCGTAATAATTGAGGTATAACTAAACTCTAGGAACAGGTAGTAAAACTGATTAAAAAACTTCTGCAATAGCGATTCAGCGATTCTGAGAAAATAGACTGAACAACTTCTCGGACACTAACTAGTTTAGTAAGTCAAATAAATAACTTAATAAAAAGCTGTAACACTAATAATTTTATTGTTAGCTTACACCGCAGCAATAAAAAATGAGAGGTGAGTTTACTATCAACACATTTCATAAGTACAAGAGGTTATGTACGTGAACGACACTTGCAACTGAAAATTATGTCAGCCGCACAAAATAGTTTTCTGTTGTCTAAAGTATACAAAAATTAGAGCACTCCGAAGTTGTAAAATAAATACGTATAATAAAAAAATCTGTAAAGAGCTTTACACAGAACTTTCCTCGCAAGCACGACGCACATCGATAGCTGTACATTGCTGCCTGCGATACTAGGCGATCGCTATATGTTTCTATCCGCGCTAGCTGCGCTCCCGGCCATAGTTGCTCACTTCTGTCTCTTGCGTTGGATGCAGAGGGCGCCGATCGCTACACATTTCCGTTGCACTGGCTGCAGTCTGCAGCAATCGTCTTTCTTTGCTTCTTTTCGCTATGTTTATCCTATATATGTTGGGTTCCATTTCCATCAAAAGTAAAAACCTAAGCTACGTGAAAATTATTAGTCGATCGATTCGTGTGTTACGGCAAATATAGACAACATAATATAGTATGTACATGACCGAAAATATATTTGGTTTCAAGCCAGGTAGACATCTAATCCGCATGCAAAATATCGTCTTCCTCCAACAAATAGGTTTAGAAACTATACCGTCAACACACAAACAGATGGACAGATATGCAAACATACCAAATTGAGAAAATATGTTTTTCACATACTGTAGATCATTTAAAAAAATTGTACTTTTCTGCAAGCAACACTTGTCTACATATCAAAGCATAGTTCAGTTTTAAATGCTGTTACGTGTAGAATGCCTCTATATAGGTTTACAGGTCAATGAGAGTGGTCTGGTTGATTTTCAGTATATGGCGTATATTTTAAATTTCGCGGGAACGCTTGCTTCGTTTCTTCTGTCGTTTTATGCTACGGTTTCGAGCAGTCAGCTTCCATTTTGGTCGCCCAGATATCTGCAGGCTTTTTGTGAAGTTATGTTATGAAGTATTGGGTTAGCCCTCGCTATATTTATCTTTACTTCGATTTTGACGGAGTATTCTGGTTAGCCAGGTTTGGGGTGAGTAAAATACAATTTTTAACAAGAAATTTGAAGCATAATACTGTCTTAACGAAATGCATATGGAAGTAGATAAGTTGAGTGAATTGTTTTATGGTGGACCAAGGAATATGCGGTTAACATATATTCACACGTTTTAGTGTGTTATATTGAAACCCTGCACATTCATCTGCAATGCCATAAGAATATATATAATTTTTGTCACTACTTTACAATGTTGGGATTATTTTTTCCTTTTTTAAATTAAAAATTGTGATTATTAAATTGTATTGATATTTTAACCAGTAGATAAACATTTTCATTATTAATGTAATTGCTG
Source organism: Agriotes lineatus (assembly GCA_940337035.1). NCBI lineage: Eukaryota > Metazoa > Arthropoda > Insecta > Coleoptera > Elateridae > Agriotes > Agriotes lineatus. Next base: position 151,046,768 of record OW679194.1, read on the forward strand.
CAACATAAATATTTGTTATGTACTGCGCAATTGTATGTTTATGGAAAAATAGAAGACGAATAATTAGGCGTTTTTCTTGTGAGATATGCAAAAATTAACAACTCCAAAACGAAGCGTCATATAGGGATTTATGTTCTTATTCTGAGGACCTTTTATATACTGCACAAATCAAGGCCCCTAACACGTTAGTTGCCATTTAATGAAACACAAAATTGTTCCTCAGGCCACTACTTCTTATATTAGTCAGTAAATATATTTTAGTATAACGTGCCATATACTACTGCATTAAAGCATTAGATACACATTCTGGTTCAGCAGAGAACCTATTTAAAATGTTCATAGAAATGCAAAAACCGATTGTGCAAAACCACGGTACTAATAGTGTGCAATGCAACGTAAAGGGAAGGATAGCGTGGCACAACGTATGTGCCTCGTGACCGTCTAAGACCACCATACATAAACAATTGACGGCAGTTTAAGAGCTGTAGACCATCGTTAAATAGTTATATACTTATAGACAACCTATTAGTTTAGCAAAAATTTTAAATAGATTTTAATGGTTATTTTGAAGAATATCCAGAAAATCTCTGAGAGTTTTATGTGGCATTCTACTATTCATGCTGCTTATTTGGAATTTTCGGCACACTAAACATTTTAAAATGTGCTAATACTAACGACTTGCGAAAATCAATTTTGCTCCACATAAAATTTAGCTATTCTTGGTTACCTATTCTTTAGCTCCAGTAAAAAGCTAAGTTTGTATTGCTAATCTATTACTTGTTTGCGTTAAAAACTGGAATAGATGTGTAGTATATTGTCAATCAATTACATCATGAATTTGATAGCGGGGAATGGTTTTTCTGGAAGTGGTTTATATTGAGTTTGTTAGCAGAGTGAGCGTCTTTTAGAAGGTTTTTCATCTACTGGAGTTCTAATTCGCCAAGCTTTTTATTGAAGTGACATCTTGTAACTTGCATCTAGTCGAGTTTCGTGAATGTCGTCGGTAGCTTAAGAATTTTGGAAGGAAGACTTGGAAGGCATTTGCTGCTGATGTGCTGTGGCAGTTCTGTTGGAGAAAGGTGGTAGATGTCTTGTCGTGTTTGGCTGGAAAGTCTTTGCGGCTCCGGCTGTTTGGTTGAGTTTGTACTGGGATTTGTCTGGACGTTGGGAGATCTTTGTGAGACTACCGGATGCGTTTGGCTTGGTAAAGGAGAGTATCGAGTATCGACAGGTGACAGACTACAGGTATTTATGTAAAAAATTTAAAAAAAATATAGAAAGCGTGAAGTTAGGTAATTTGTAAGAGGGGAGTACTTACTATATGATATTTGTTGAATGACAAGTATTGTAACCAGGAGGTATTTGTAATTGACTTTGCACTTGCATAATTTGAAGTGACATTGACAGACGTACAAGTTGTCATGAAATAGAAGAATGAATTTTCAGGAATAAAAGCAGTCTAGATTAAGAGCGAATCCGACCTGTGTTTTCAGTCAAGAGTAAATGTTTTCTACCGGAGCTAGAGATTTAATAATATTGATAATTCATAATTTATAAAAGGGCGAATGAGTTACTAAAGTTCAATTTAAAAGAGAATTGAATGAAAATAAACTAAAGTATAATAAAAGTCAGACGTAATAGTTAAAGAATAATAAATATTGTTATAATATAAGACCATTTACATACATAAATACCATTATAACATAGTCAATAGCTAAGACAACTTTTTCTTGGACGGCGAAGAATAACTACTGTAGGTTTTCTTTCTTAAGTAGTAGTAATATTGTTGATACTGTTCCTTATTTGATTATTTAATTGTAAAAGAAATCAAAACTATTGGTCTATGTGGTCTATGTCATCTATAAAATAAACATTCCTACTTCTAAGGAGACTAATCTATTACACTACTTTGTTGAAAAGTTTATTAATGCATTTACATTACGTTTATCATTAAACAAGCAAATAATTACATCAACTACCGTTGATTAATAATTACATATCGACTACAAACATCCTATCTTAATTTTCTTCTCATATTACAATTTCGATGTGGAATGAAAGAACTCGGATTAATTTTTATGTAGCCTCAGAAATGAGACCTGGCACACAATTTGCAAGTTGCTGGTTTAAGTTCGGTTTCAGCATCTGAACAAAATAAGTAGTAAACCGAAAACATAATTACAAGATAAGCAGAGGAACTGCCTACATTATCTTTATAGATTATCTTGGTTATAAAGAGCTGGACGTTTTAAGAGGAGGAGTAAGCCATACAAAGGTATTTTCTGAATATATACCTAGCAGTCCCTTTGTAAAAATAGAAATCGGTAGGAAATAGGATTACGTTCATCAAAAGCTTAAATTTTAAGATTGAGTTGATCAGAGCAATTTTGTTCCCATTACCCGCCACAGTTTTATTATACATGGAATAGTGTGTATATTTACACATATTATGAATACTGCATACGTCTCGCGAAAAGGACAATGCTTGCAGTTCGAAATTTATTCGCGTGTGCTGAGGCATTCACTCAAGGGATCCATAGATGCATACTATATACATAAATCTATTTTACGAGTTTATTTTTTTAACGAATACTACCTTTCAGGTTCAGAGAACATTTTCAGGTGTATCTGGTTTTTTGGGTGATTCTACGATAATAGCTCTGCCTAAATACATGTTATTAATAACACATTTTATCACCTCCTAGTTATAAGGCTATAATTAGATCGATTTGAAACCTCTAAAATGGCTCATAACCCACTAGTGAAATCGTAGTTATTTACGATACAAGTGTGTAAAGCTAGTCTTAAGCCCTACGAGTGACTAAAGATGTATGTGTATTTACGATATTTTATCTATGATAAAATTTAGAAAACACGGTAAATATAAAAAATATCTTTAAATATAAGTTAGGATTATTACATGAAATAACAAGTTTCCACCCTAATAACCGGTAGTAATTTTGCGTGGTTATAGTATATTACATACCGAGGTGGGAAGTGTTTCATTACTGTCGAGAGATTAGGTAGTTTACCGAGACGCGTAGCGTCGAGGTTAACTTTATCTCGAGACAGGGATGAAACTTTCCACCGTGGTATGTATACTATTTTATTTGCAATCATCTAATTTTAAAAATAACTACAATTGAATTCTGAATAATAGATATCTTGATGTAGCTAATATTTTTGTTACCATGAAAACAACCCACTCAATGTTTTGTTACCATGGAAACACCCCACTCTTCAGGTATGTAATATTTTTCGGGGTATGTAATAATTTCCTGGCTAGTTTCAAGTAATCATCTAGTTCCCAGCTGTTTGTCATGTCATAAAATTGACACATTACAATGTGATTGCGAATAAAAGATATTACCCAATACTCAATAGTAATATGGTGTTTTATTAGTACGTTTTAAATAAGTAAACTGGGCTATTACTCACTTGCTTACATCATGGACCACTTGCCACCGTGGGTTATTTAGTTTGTTTACCTCATAACTTACGTTACCCTTAACACCATGGGTATAATATATTATAAACCACACGTGACTTAACTCACTCCCATGGTTCACTCTCAATTAATTTGTCACTTTGACTTTTCATACCTGTCAACATAAAATTGATGTACTCGAGAAAAGACCGCTCTCGGCCTGACGGCCTCGAAGGCTCGACTTTTCTCTCGTGGATTATTTGTAATATAATACACTTGCACCATAAATAACTATTAATTACGTTACTGCTGACTACGTAACTAATAAGATCATGTTATTAGAAAGTTGTTTTACAAACTTAAAACTGCCAACTAAAAGTCAATTTTACACACTGTCGCAGATAATTAGTATATTACATAAAAAGTTGCGAAAGTGACATATATCGTGCGAGTATATTTAAGAGACGAGCAGAGCGCAGCAAAGCCGAGTAACTTAAATCACGAGCATAGGCTACACTTTCGACCGAGCTATGCACGCTAGTTTTTCAGACTGCAAAACACACGTTTTTGTCAAATTCGCCGAATAACCCCTTTATTGTGGCAACTGATTAATTTTCAGTAGTTTTTAGGTTAAAATTACATATTTTCAGTAGCTTTTAAGTTAAATATCAGATTTTGAGAGGCTTTTAGGTTAAATGACATCTTTAGTCCTTTATTAACGGTGAACTGTGCATTATTTTCTTAACAAACGCGTGCATTATGCTAATGACCGAATGAACGATATTGTCATTTTTCTTGGTTACTTGACTGTATGGAAACTTCCACTTACGTATGTGGACATAGGAAAAAGCGATAACTCACTAGTTCTATAAAAACTATAAGTGACTCACTACTGTATTGTTTTTAACAGTGTTAGAGTGTGACTACTCAAATTTGAGATTAGCAGGTGAAGTTTTACGTCAGTCTGTGTCAAACAATACACAAAACCTAACATACTAACCTAGAATTTGACATAGACAGATAATGCCACCAACAATACACTTCAGCACTGCCAAACGTATAACACAAATTACAGGCGACTAATTATAAATGTATTCGATCTCTCGGTACTTTAGCTGACTTTCCACTTTGGCTTTTGACAGCTATCAATACAACATTCATGTTTTTTAATATTTTTTGAGAAAAAAAACTATCCATTAAATTATCCATTGAACAATCTAAAATTTTTAACCAATTACAAGTGTATTGTACTTATACTTTGTTTTCATGCCGATATTCGATTCAGTATTTTACTTTTGTATTTTCGTTGTTCAATTAAATAATAACAAAAAAGTATAATACATTCACGATCTTTCCTTCTCTATGCAGGCTACGTTACGATGACATTTTTTTGACACACATGCGAAATAACTAGACGTGACGTGCTGTTATTTTCAATTTGTGGTTATAATTTTTGAATGCTTGCATTGTTGCCAATAACATTTTTGTCTCCTTCATTAAAATTTTAGGCATTTTACGACAATGTCAATACGGCGGGTGTAAAATGGCATAGTTCTTTCTAGGGGGCCTTGATGTCAATTTGAGTTATTAGTCTTATAACAGCGTACTGACAGATCAGTGTCCCCTCTAACTATAAAGTACTTTTGAATAATACATATTTTTTTCTTTGTTCAATTGTAATGATAATAACGAAATACTTGACACTGCTAAATTATAGGTTATGTTTCATTGTGATGTGCATAGATTGTTATAAGATAGGTAATTTAACTTCAACGTAGAATCAATAAATATCATAACAATACTGCCTAATATTTGTACCCACCACTTTTCCATTGTGCAGATTCTAAAATGTAGCGCAAAATAAATAAAGGGTGTTCATTAGAATTTGTGGTCTAGTCGGCTTTGGAACTGATGAAGTCATGTGGTGCATTAAATCATATTGCTGATAACTGACACTGGTGACACTGTAAGTCTATATCAAATTCGATGTTAGCAGGCTAGGTTTTCCGTCAGTTTTGACACAAAACCTAACCTGCTAACAGTGTCACCAGTGTCAGTTATCAGCCATATGATTTAATGCACGACATGACTTCATCAGTTCCAAAGCCGACTGACTAGACCACCAATTCTAATGAACACCCGTTAGTTTTCTTTAATAACATGTGAGTAAAAGAAAGTCAAATCAAGCTTGGCTTTGAAAATTGAAACATGTCGATGCTTAATTCACATTATATCAATGTTCTAGAATGAAATACACATACATAACCTAAACCATTGCATAACTGTCACCAACTGTCGTCAAAATTTTATTTGAAAATTAACATAAATACCAACACTTAAACAATGTTACATCTACTACATCCATAATTACATCTTAAGTTATAAGAACTGCTGAAAGAGTTCATTGATTAAACATGTGTAATTTAAAATTTGTAAATTTAAACAACTTGACACCTACTATTATAAGAACTGTCATATTTAAATTAAAAACATCGACACAACCCTTACGAAGTAATTAAAATGGGGTTAAAATGAGGTTTTCCATTTATTGGAAAACTGAAAATTGGGAGATATTTTCTACCAATCTCCATCGTAAGGTATACTAAAATATTAATTATATTTTGCTATTGAATATTATTTTTAAGGGTAGCACATAGAGACAATAATAACTGAATTAAAAATTAGCAGGGCTGCTACACGTTTGCATGAGTGTCTAAATTGTCATAATATTTGCTTCAAGAAAAATATTTTCGTTTAAAAAGCCATTTATGGGATTCATGCTAGAAGTGGGTGCGGGAGTGAGTATTCACTTACCTTCACCCACGTTTCAACCTTGCTTTAAACATTCACCTTTGCTCACGCTCACGCTTACGTTCACTCATGTTCAAGGCATGAGCCTCTACTCACGACGTGGCCCGTGGCTTTTATTTGAAAATTTATATTCGCATTTTAAACCAATTAAGGGACTGAAACAGAACTAGGAAGCTCTAAAATTAAATATAATTTAGACGAGAAATAATTTACATTATATGTTTCGTAGCCTTCTTCTTCTTTTTCTTCTTTAATCGTTGATGCCTTTCCGGCGTCGGATGGCGGTCTCTAGTCCTGTATCCATTTTTTCCATTTTCCACTTCATCACTTGTTTTCATTTCCTCCATTGTCACTCCCCTTTCTGCTTCTATTTCTCTGATTTGTTCCAGCCATTTCTTTCTGGGTCTGCTTCTTTGTTTTTTTATTGGTTTTCCAGCTTCCATTATTTTTTTCGCCATTCTGCTCGGTTCCATTCTTACTGTATGCGCGTACCAGTTTAGTTGCTTCTTTTTTATTTTTTCTAGTATAGGTTCCGGTTGAGCTATTTCTCTTATGTCTTCATTTTTTATTCTGTTCCACTTAGTTTGTCCTTCCATTTTCCTAAGGTGTTTCGTAGCCAAAATAATAAATATATAAAGAAATAAATCAAAAATGAGTATAATAACTTACAACAATTTTTCTGAACTATCTTAAAAGTCTTCAAAGAACATACCAAAATCTGTCATGGTGCTGACGTTTCTCTTACTGACAAAAAAATGCATATGCTGGTAAACAACACTTTTAGTTCCTAGGTTTAAAAGTAGTTACTTTTACTACTAAGGAACTACAAGTATGTTCTAGTTGTTCGCATATGGATGCAGTTGTTCCAATTTATTTTTAAATGAAAAACATTGAAAGCAAGTTTGTTTTTATTTGTATGTCAATAAAATGCTTCAATCTTTTTAAATTTTGAAGGTTTTTTCTTCTTTGGTTGTAAAAAAATTCTTACTATTTAGCGTGAAAATGGGAATCACGCCTTTGAAACTTTAACTCTCGTTCACGGCGGATTTTCAAATATTACTCACGTTCACGACGGGACCCATAATGACCCAGCATGACCTGATTGTTTTCACGTCACGCACCCATCCCTAATTCATACATAGTACGTATAAACCTATTTTATATTTATCCTATAATTTGGGCTAGAACATGCCATACAAATCTTTGGAAATAATATGCTATTAGCTTTTTATAACAACATTTGATCTCTATGTAAGACGTGCGTTATGTTTATTCGTTGCATTAAATTGATTTTGCAGTCTATGTGAATTTAAATTTAACCAAACACACCCAGAAATCATTCTACTGAATATTCTATGGGTACTGTGTGAGGCTTGAGCTGTTACACGAATTATTCTTGTTAACATAAAATGTCGGCTTAGACCGCGTAGTATATTTCTATTGCTATCATCTATTTCTATAGCAACATGCAACTGTCATTATTTAAATATTCAGTTTAAGATAGTGTACTTTGTAATATTGAGGAACTGATAAAACACTGTAAATAATTTCTTCGATTCATTTGTACTTCTCTCGTCTATTGTAACTGTGAAAAAATCACCTTAAGAAAATTCTTCAGATCTTCACGGTTCAGGGTTCCTAGATATCGAAAAGCCTGTTTTCTCAATTCCGTCTGTCTGTCTACCTGTTGCCAGTATAACTCGGAAACTATATGTTGGAGGAACACAATATTTTGTACGCAGAGTATATGCCTTCCTGATATGAAACAGAGAAAATTTCGGTAAAGTATATACAGTGCAACACACGAGTCGACTTAAAATCGCATTCGCAGGTGCTCTTTTTCGAATTCCAGCACGGGTAATGTTTTTTATTTGACAATTGATGTAATTCGCATTAAGTGTATCTTTTTACTGTTTTGGTATGATTAGGAAAATTCAAATATTTTTACCCCTAGTTTTCTTTTATTTTTAAAATTGTTCAGTGTCAGAACGTCCACTTGCTAGGGAGTTTTGAGTAAAACCCTTGACGTATTCTTGTTTAACTGTTGAGACAATAAGTATGTCTAATACAAGTTTAAGCTAGGTATGCTATATTTTTATTGCCCTGCCAGTACGATTGCATAAATTTAAGCGGCTAAATTTAGCTAGAATATAAAACAAAAGAAGGTGATTCCTTTATTTAAGGAAATTTAACAATGGCCCTGAAATTCGTATCAGAGCCTATTATACTAATTAAGAGGACCACATGCGAAGCTATTGATTAACGCCCCGCTTAGACTGTTAGTACGAGCCTGAAAGATTTGTGTGCGAATCGTCCTTTGTACATTTTTCAAACAAATCAGGAACGAATTTAAATCGAGGCAAATACAACTTGTTAAAGGCCTTTCGTGTGTAACTAGTTGCTATCAAAGATGATTATAATTACCTAGTAAAAAATATATTATGTGAAGAAATAAATGCTGACACTCTACATACATTAACTATTAATAAAATAGCAATTAAGTAGTGCTAACCCAACAACATTAATTTGAAATTGCTCTGGTACTACTTAGAAGCAACATAAATATTATCTCTAGAAACAGAATTGAATCGACGTGAGAAGCTGAGATTCTGGCACTTTTTTAAATATTAAGTAAACATGTTTTTCGTTGTCGTTTAAATCTTCAACTATTTTAACAACCAAGTACTCACTATTCTAGGTATTACTATTCTGATTAATAACGAAATAAATAGCAAAATAATGTTTTATTTTATTTGTTTGTTTGTAATGGATAAGTTCTAGGCATGCAAAGTTAATGGGATGTGCAATACGTATATGGACAGTATCATGTTTTATTTATAGTAGTATCATTTCATGTTAGAATTCGTTGTCAACACATGCATTTTTTTACGCCATGCTTAACTTTCCCATAAATCAACGAGTTTTTGCAGTGCAGAGATATATTGTGACAAATTCAATTGCAGACTCAAAGCAATTTTAAGAGAAAATTTAACATACCCAGATATGGCGAGATTTCAATAAGGACAGTATTGAAGTGGGTGGCACAGTTCAATAAGTAAGGAAGTGTTGCTTCACAATATATTGGACGCGTTCGTAATGTAAGAACGTCTTAAGATATTGCACTTGTCCGGCAGGCTATTGAAAGAAGTCAGTTAAAGTCTGCAGCATGGCATTCATTGGTATTACAAATTTCGATGATTTCCATTTTCATCCATATACCTAAACTGCAGGTTTTTTGCACAAAGTTAATAAGAGCTACAAGAGTCACTTTTTACAGGAAATATTTGGGAATATTAAATGGTGACCGAAATCTAAAAAATAGATTGTTATGTGAAGCTCACTTTCACGTGGGTGGTTACGTCAACAAGCATAATTATTATTATTCTTGGACGAGTGGTAATTCATTGCAACTCCATGAAAAACCACTTCATGGTTCAGTGGTTATAGTATGGTGCGGAGTCTCAGAGTTTGTAGTCATTGATCCGTACTTTTTTCCAGAAAATAATGCAACTTCTACTTTATTCTTATGTGCTAAAAACATTTGCGTCCAGAATTGTATAGGCTAGGATATGAAAATGTTTACACTGCAAGGACGTAGCTTTACCTTACTGCGAACGATGTTTCCTAACATATTAATTACAAGATTAGGTGACATACCGTTTTCGGCAAGATCCCCTAATCTTATAGCGTTAGAGGTTTTTTCTGTGGGGATATCTTATGCATAAAGTTTTCGAGAGACACCCCCAAGTAATCGAGTAACTAAAGAACTTCATCAGGGAGGAAATTCGGGATTTTTTACAATTGTTATGGCGAGTTATGTTTAATTTTAGAAATAGGTTACAACAATGTATTGATGTTAATAGTCGTCACTGAAGTGCCACTATTCTTAATCATTGAAAATTGCACATAATAAACTTTTTTTGAAATCGGCAGTGAAGAACGTCGAAATAATCAGAAGTAATACTATAAGTACTTCGATATTATCTGGTTATATGTCGATAACTTGTTGCACAATAATAAAAGAGTGTCAGTTTGACAGGTTAAATAGTCCGACCGCGTCAGGGGGAGGATTATTCTGTCAAACCGACACGATTTGTTATTGTGCAGGAAGTTTGAGACTTATAACCTGTTCGAAGTACGCATTGTATTTGATTTGATTATTTTTTGAGTAAATTTTAATGTTAGGAACAAATAAATATTTTATTGGCAGCTCGATTTGTTTGTATTAACCTAGCTGAAAGTCATCTCCATGAAAACGACATCAAGTTGACAAAAATTATGTATTGCATTGCCTAGTGAAGTTACTATAGTATAATCGATTTTGTATAATCGAAATTATACAAGATAACTTAACTACATCCAGCCTTCTGATTGGTTGAAATCTCTACGAAAAAAATAATCAGAAGTAATACTATAAGTACTTCGATATTATCGGGTTATATGTCGATAACTTGTTGCACAATAATAAAAGAGTGTCAGTTTGATAGGTTAAATAATCCGACCGCGTCAGGGGGAGGATTATTCTGTCAAACCGACACGATTTGTTATTGTGCAGGAAGTTTGAGACTTATAACCTGTTCGAAGTACGCATTGTATTTGATTTGATTATTTTTTGAGTAAATTTTAATATTAAGAACAAATAAATATTTTATTGGCAGTTCGATTTGTTTGTATTAACCTAACTGAAAGTCATCTCCATGAGAACAACACCAAGTTGACAAAAGTTATGTATTGCGTTGCCTAGTGAAGTTACTGTAGTATAATCGATTTTGTATAATCGAAATTATACAAGATAACTTAACTAAATCCAGCCTTCCGATTGGTTGAAATCTCTACGAAAAAAATAATCAATAAAATACGAGAAATCCGCAATGAAGTAATCCATTGTTTTACCATTTCTGGTAGGTGGCGGGGCGACAGATAAACGTCAACCGACGTCAACATAACCTACAAAAGTTGGTTAAAATGTTGTAATTTCACGATTTCTCGATTTAAAAAAAATATAACGCTCCCCTCGACACTGAAGTTCCTTTTTATCCCTCATGTGGTTTATTTGCTGTGTCCCTACGGGCATCCGCAACTAAATTCACATTCGCGATAAAAAGTAAAACTTCAGTGCCTTTTGGTATACAAATTACTATTGTTATATTAAAACTTTCTTGTATTTCATTCAGTCTTACCTTTATAAGCAACCTATAAAAGCAGGTCCTAGCTATTGCTAGATCCTGTATGAGTGATCTCTTTAAATCTATGCCTGGCTGAAATCAATTATTTAGATACAATCTTCATGATATTTTAAAATAATGTGTGATTATTTTTTTATCATTGGGTAAGCACATTGGAATTATTCGGTATCCATTCTAATTAATTTGGTAATTAGGCTGATGCGGCAACTCAATTGCTGAATTTTTATTGCATCTGCATCATGCACGCTCAGGGTACCTTTCGGGCCGCTAAACTCCTGCGCTAAGTTCACAGGTGCATTTCTGAGTTGCATTTCACTTCTTGGCTGCTTTCCATCTTGGAAAAATCCATGTCGTAATCTTTCAGAAAACAGCAGTAAGTACACGCTCATTTTGCTAAAATTCAGTGGATTTGCGTAAAATTAAATTTTACCCACCGTTAATGGTATATTTTTTTGTTTCTCTATACTTACTACCCTTCATAAATCTGCTCATTTTGTTTAGATTTAGTTTGTGCAGTAAGATGCATCGAAGGTAGGTAGTGATTTAATTTGTTAGCTAGACTTGTGTTTCTGTTTTGAATAACGACTGGCGCCGTTTGTATAAAATTGTATTAAGTTTTTTGTAATCTTAAGAATCGCTGCGTGGTCTGTATTCACGTCATATATTACCTAAGGTTTGAGCTAGTCAGGACTGTGTTCACCCCTCGCTTAAGGCTGGTACACCTACACATATATACAATTTCTTAAATGTGAATCTTTATCGTGCTTCTGTTTTAGTAAATGTTGACCACAAGCTCTTCATCGCTTAGAATATCGTTCTAATGTTAAACATATTGCTAATTTATATTACGAAATTCATATGTTTTTGCGTTATTAGTAAGCTTTTTGTTTTCCGTATAAAAAAGAGGAGAAAGAATTGTTTAAAAGGAATTTGTGAGAACCTACATCGTAAAAAATAAATTATATTTCAAACAGTTATATCTAGACTAATACCGATTTGTAAAAAAGCATAAATTAAATATCATCAGATTATTTTCAATAAGTCTGTATAAACTATTAATGATACCAAAGCGAACTATACAGCTTTAATATAAAACAGTAAAATAAAGAATTAACTATAACCCAGGAAATAATAACAGGGATCCAGAAATGTATATAACAGAAAAAGTAGGCAAGGATGTGTTTGTTACATAAAAATTACTTAATACTAAAACGGTGCTGAAACAATAGATAACCAGAAGATCCATTGCGAATGCTTTGTAATTTATGAAAATAAGAATACTAATTGTAATAAAAAATAACTCTATAACTAAAATTTGTAATAATTCTAATACTGTTATTGTTATACACAGGGACAATTAAAACTCTATATATAAAACCGGTAGATGAGCGGAAAGGATATTAAGTATAAAATCTCCATAAACTATTTTTCAACCCCTCAGGATTATTTGAACTTTTCAATGTTCAAATAAAAGTACTCGAGACATCTAAATAGTATTTGCACCGGTTCTTTATGAATTCTATTTCAAAATGCGCGAATAGGAAATAAATTGTCTCCTTTCAAAAGAAAACAGCAACTAGTATCAAATAGAGTTAAGTCAATTCGAGGGAGCTGCTCTGATCAGTATCTAGAGCAGTACGGTTTCCAAGGTAGTGGCTGGTGCAACTACGGAATCGAAAATAATAGAAGTTGCTTTCCATTTACAGTTGTATTCTACAGTAATCTTTCCATAAAATTTTCGTGTATAGCTATGGATTTAAAACAATGATGCAGTAGAAGTCATAATAACCCGACCAAAACAACGGATTTTGTTTTAAATACGTACATAGGATGATGGTAATCCACACCTGTGTTCGGTTGGTAACGTTGTTATTTTAAGAGTTACGTAATCGGTTAAATTAGAAGAGTTGGGTAGAATTCCCCGGGAAACTTAATGCTATTCTTTAATTTGACTTACATATTACATTTTTTAAATATTTTGAAAGATCTGTAGAGGGATTTACTCAGAACTTCCCTTGCAAGAAGACGTTTTGACACCAAAAAATCAATGAAAAATAGGAGGAAATATCTTCACATTCGTGATAATACTGAAACAATAAAAGAAAACACTTTGTAATGCGAATTATATCAAATTTCAAATTAAAAAAAAACATTACCGCCAATGGGATTCGACTTTCAGCGCCGGTGAACGAGCCTGTGTATGCGATTTCAATGATCGACGGTAGGCCGCAAGTAAAGCGGACGTTTGCTGCTGCAGCCACCGGTAGCCTTCGAATCTTTGCGATGCAGTTACATTTAACGCAATGCACTTATTGGTTTCCCCCTTTTTGTCTCTTACAACATTTATCCTGTATTTGTTAGGTCCAATTATTACTTTTGTCTATTTCCCAGTGAAAGTAAAACTAAACAACATTTTATTTTCAAGATGCTCACCCTGTATTTGTTGGGTCCAAAATATGTTTTTTGTCAAGGTTAAAAGCAATTAAGCAATACTGCGCAGAATTTAATTTTTAAGGTGCTTACCCACTATATATTTTACCAAATTTTCTGGGTTTCATGATAGGAAGGCATATAATCCACATGCAGAATATAGTCTTCATCCAGCAAATAGTTTTGAAGTTATACCGGCAGGAACAGGCAGACAGACAGACCGGCAGACTGAATTAAGAAAACCGGTTCTTGGTCATTTAGGGACCCTGAAAAGTAAACATTTCAGAAGGTGATTTTATCGCGGGTACAATACTTTCTTTGTTTTTTATAGCGAGGGAAGTAAAAGGCGGTAACTTTTTGTAATTTAAATAAATCTATAGCCATTGATGCTGCAAGCAGAAGCAAACAACGATTTTTGTAGATCTTTTTACGCAGAATAAAAACAAATAAAAAAGCCACGCTACTCCTTATTTTTAAAATACAAACCAAACTTGTATTTTTACTTTCCTCGTCAAAAAGACGAAGAAAGTATTGTAATCGCGAAAAAAATACCAGTGATATTTCTTCAGATCTTTACGTTTCAGGGTCCCTAGATGAAGAAAAACAGGTTTCCTAATTTCCGTCTGTCCCTCTGTGTGTCTGTCTATTTGCTGCCGGTATAACTCCAAAACTAATTGTTGGAGGAATATGATATTTTGCAGGCGGATTATATGTGCATTGTGCGTCTAATCTACAACCTGACACCCAGAACGTTATGCCGACGAACTTTTGTGGATAAAGCTATGCTGACCTTTCCCTGTGTTCTGATATATAAATCTGCGCAGTATGTATTCCAAACTATAACATGTTTATAAAAAACAGAGACTTCCACCAATACCCTACCAGAAGTAATTCGATGCTAACGATCCCACAGCATCGCACGGCTAGTTATGAACGATCACCCAAATACACCTGCATCAAAATTTTCAACTCGCTGCCGGATTTCATTATCAAAAGTGGTAATGTTAACGAATTTAAGCAAAAACTGCGCAATCACTTAACAAAAGAATGTTATTACGGTATAGGCGAACTGTTCCAGTAGTTTTTGTATGTAATTACGTTTTTTTTTAATGTGTTAGTATTAGTTTTGACGCGTCTACGCCAAACATGTAATTGGTCATTAAGACAATAAGCTATTATTATTATTATGTATTCCTGACATAAAACCGAAAAAATGTGGGTAACACATATACGGGGTGAACACCTTACAAAAATTAAATTTTGCCTGTTTTTGCTTTAACCCAAGAACTGTTATTTAAATAAAAGTAATAGTTTTTACAAAGCTCAGGTTTTTATCTTTAACGAAAAAGGGCATACTTTGGGTCCAACATATACAGAATGAGCATCTTAAAATAATAAAAATTTGTTTGTTTTTGCTTTAACCGAGAAATTAATAAAATGGTCATTTGCACATAGCTTAGGCGTAACCCTTGACGAAAATGACACCTTACAGATACAGGGTAAATGTTGTAAGAGGGAGAAAACTGGTCAACAATAAATGCGTTGTTAAGACAGCCGCATTTCATCGATTTGAGGGGTCTTCGGTGGTCAAGTGCTGCCAATCGTTAAAATCGCATTTCCAGGTTTTACGAAGGCGCTGAAGTTCGAATCCCACCGCCCGTAATGTTTTTTTATTTTAAAATTGATGTAATTCGCATTGGCAAGTGTTTCCTTTTATTGCTTCAGTATTATTACGAACGCCAAAGTATTTTTACCCCTATTTTCCTTTCAGTTTTAAAATTGTTTAATGTCAAAACGTCTACTTGCGAGGAAAGTTCTGAGTAAAGCTCTTTACGGATTTTTTTCAATAACAATTATAGGTTGACGAGGACTTATATGGGTATATGTACACAAAGACTTTTGTGTCTTGGAATTGGAAAACAGTAGATCCAATGTTTTGGTTTGTTTGTTCTTATGGCTTGTCGAATTTATTTGGTTTTTAGTAATGAGGTTTAAATTCCAATATAAAGTTAGTAAGAACAGAAATTATAAAGAAATAATGTAGTCTCAAAATTGTGTAGCATTGAAGAAGGCTCATATGTGGGCTGAAATATTTGTTAATAATTTTAAAGTCACAACCGCTTGATATAAGTCTCTGCACATTAACCCAACAAACAAAGCAGAAATAATAAAAAAGTCAACCAGCTGTATAATACAAGAAGCATCTACATAGAATCAGTTGCGTTATTATTCCAACAACAGAAGTTTAGAAACACTAGAGAAACCATCTACCTTTTCACTTTGAAATTCAAGTTAATCAAGAGTTTTGTAAACTCATAAACCAAAACGTTGGAAAGTAGCCTATCGCGGCGCACCGGGGCTCGTAAAAAATAACCCCAGAAATCGTCTAATACTAGCACTACCCGATCCATCTTCGAGGATTATCGGAACCAGGCTTGTTAGTCGACATTTAGGAATATTCGTTTGAAAAGAAGTATAAACAAAGCCGCAATTTGATGTTGTTTTTAGTTCCAGAACTGGTCATTACAGAACGCAGAGTCAGGCGATTGGTAGGCGGCGTGCGTCTGCAACACCGGCTACCAATACTACACCCAGGGGCGGATGGGCAACATCTTAGCGGCCCGGGAAATAATATTTGTCGGCCCTTTTTTACTTCCTTTTACAATAAAGGAAGTATTGGATTCACCCCAAAAATTCGATATTGAGTTTTCAACAGATCTTCACGTTTTAGAGTCCCCTGAACCCAAAAAACATATTTCTTTCATTGGTCTGTCTGTCTGTGTGTCTGTCTGTCTGTGAACAGAATATCTCAAAAACTAAAAGAGGTATGGCTTTTGAAGAAAATCGCATAACCAGAAGTAGGTGTTTACTCTTGTGATTTTTTAGTTTTTTTCGATTTTTTCAAAAACGGCTCTAACGAATTTTTTCAAACTTCACTTTTTTACTACATTTTGAATGTGTATTGATATGAGGTAGATGATTTTCCAGTTGAATACTTCTAAAATGAGTTTCTTTTGTTTTTTAAAAAACTCAATTAAAGCTGGTTGTCTCGGATGAAATTAAAAAAAAATTGAATGTCTTACAAATTTGACGTACATGTTTATGAAGATAGGTTGGTAGATCACTTAGACATACTTTCAGCACCGGCCCTGCGGGCCTCTGAATAGGCAGCCCACCGGGAAATTTCCCGGTTCGTCTTATGGCCCATCCGCCCCTGACTACACCAAACACCGTAGAATGCAGCTCTGCCCAGAACGAGCTGGGCCGAAAAATTCGTCGAATGCAATTTATTTTTTTATTTATTGTACATGCATTATATAAATACATAATACTAACTTTAAGAGAACCTAAATAATTGTAATTTACAGAACAATAGATACTTTTGATTTAATGTGTACTTCTTCTATATACTTGAGTTATGAATCGGACCTGACTACCCATATGGCTAAATTGAGCAATTAAGCAAGAATTAACCAGTCTAGAATGCTGTTGGGGGCTTTGCATTACCTTACAGTACGATACGTTACACTCTTGGAAAATGAAAAATATTCAACCAACCGTATAATACAAAAAGCCTCTACTCAGAAGCTTTTAGGTTATGATTCCAATAAAAAATTTCTATCAGCGCTACACATAAACTTTATGGAAGATATTCAACTAGTTTAAAATACACAGAGTCATTTGGGCTATGATAGCACCCAAAAAATAGCAACACTACAAAAACCTGCCTTTCCACACAAAGTTGAAGTTAACCAAGAATTTTATAAAATTATCAACTTAAACTTTTTAAAAAACAGTATGACTGCTTTACAAATTTCAAAAAGACCAGTAACAGGCGATTAATAACACTGTAGAAGGCACTTATAGATAGGGTTCGCATGATTTGTTAATACATTTAAATTGTTGTCAAATTGTTTATTAGAAAAATATAATAATTGCATGAGTAATAGAGGGTCTCTTGCATGGCTTCCTAGGTTACCGGATCTAACCCCACTCGACTTTCTGTGTGGAACAATTGAAGAAAATGTCTATAAAGAAAACCCATACTATGTTAAAGATTAATATATTAAAAATTAAAATAAGAGCAGTCATTAGAGAAATGAGGCATAACAGTTTTTAAAAAGTGCAGACTGAAATATTAAGACGGTGTCAGCTATGTGCCAATGAAAATGGTGGACATTTTGGAACAGTGTTATAGGAAATTGTTTAATTTAAAATTATTTATTTTGTTATTCATGAACATATTAGTACCTATTGGTTATTATTAACTAAATAAAATCCCTCTCGATTGGTAGTTCCATTTTCTCATGTTATTACTAGTAAGCACAAACACATTATTCCTTGTATTGGACATTTTTGTTTTCATATTTTTATTAGTTAAACTTCTAAGATAACTTTTCACAATAAGTGGGGTAATGCATCCATTTTTTAAATAAGAAAAATAATAATAATTTTAGAGGGTTTATAGCAAGCTTGGTTTATTACCTCAAAAATCAACCGTGCGCTAACCTTTTCGAAGCCTTTTTTTAATTTTACGTAAAAAGATCTATGACATCATTTCCTATTATTGCTCCTAACATTAATGCTTATGGAGTTGTTTAAATTAAAAAATCGTCCTTATTTCCTTTTTCTCAAAAGTTAAAAATGTAGGTCAAATTTAAGATTGGGATTAAATTTCCTTAAAAATTCTGCCCAACTTAAGTGATTATGTAACTCGTCAAACGACAAAGTTACTTATACGTAGATAGATTATTGTCACCTTGTATAATCATATAGGAAATAGTATGGCACTACAAACAGTGACGTATTATTATTTATTTTTATCTTACTTTCAAACGATCTATACCGTAATATCATTTTATAGAATTGACCTGTAGAGGTTTCACAATACTGTAGACGTTAATAGAGAACGTTAGCACTTACCATCAGTGTTGACTGCAGACACGTATGTCCATCCATGGAATCGCACGACATCCAGCATCACTTGGGCTTGATAATAATCTGACGGAACAACTCTTTGAAAATAATTAAATCTGCTTTTATCTGACAGATCTCTAGAAGTGGTCGAATATCCAATTTGTGATATATGAAAGAGTTGCAACAGATTTTGCACTTGCAAAGCCACAGAACTAGACCCTGGTCCTACGACGCCTATTAGGGGACCTCTGTGTTCAGCATCGGGCTTTAATTGGGTTTCTAGCAAATTAGGGCAGGCCTGAACAGGAGTAGAAGACGGCGTAATAGAGTCTCTTATCAATTCTATACTCTGCTGAAGTGCAACTGGCGCATACCAGCACTCATCACGAATTTCAAGCCCCAACGTTAAGTTTGGTAACAAATATGGGTCGTTATTTATTTTATCGATCGTGTGTAACGTTACCTCTACACGCTGTATCCCGTATTGCTCTCGAATTCTGCCACATTCTAAACGTTGGCTGGATTTTTTTTGTTTTGTAGGTGGCTGATGATGGACGGGGATGAGTAGCCCTATTATGAAATCTCCGTTCCGAAACGCATAAGTCTCTTTTTCCTCTTCTAGAGATTCTAAGAAACTAAGTATAAAAATTAGCATAATGGTTGTCATTTTCAGATTGGCAGCCATTTTTAAGGGATGCTATCAATTTTTTCTTGTTCGTGGAAACATCTAATTCCTTCATCTTTATTTCAGTCTGGTTCTGCAAAAAACAACAATGCATTATTTTAACTACTCGTTCGACAATAAACAATACGAACTATTTTGACACGTTTAAAGCAAATATTTGTAGATGCTCTTCGCAATTAACCATTTGCCCCATTAGAAAAATGGACACACTTGAAATAGAAGCTTTGCAATGCTTTTACTTAATTTCCCAATTTTTCATTTTATATTATTTGTTTCATAAAAAAATAGTTAACATATGACGTTTTGCAAAAGAATAAATACTCGAACATTGATTTAAGTTAAAATAAATCGTGATAAATGTATTTTAATAACCGTGAATACACTCCATGTTTACACGTACTTAGCAACTAGTTTTTTCTACTTCAGATGATTAAAAGTACAACTTAAACAAGTATATATTGTGTGTTAAGAGCTGAAAATGCAATCTTGCTACTTGCGCATGAATATTGCTCGAAATATACATTTTGTTCGACGATTGAGCATATTATTAAGGCGAAAATAATTATTTCATTTTACTTAAAATATTGACAATAAAGTTAAAATTACTCGGGTATCTATGACATGTGACTCGATTATTTTAAAATTTGGAAACAAAATTGTTGTTAATAACGTTGTAGGTAATTAGAGTAACAGCATATTTTAATTGATTAGACATTGTGAAGTGAAAACTAATAATAAAAAAGTCGTAGTTTCATCCATGACATCCATGTGACAACTATGCCATTATTGGTTCAAATAGTTTTCACTTCGTATGAGTCTTTTGGAATTACAAAATCTTGTGCGAAACTATATTTTTAACACAAAGTAGGAACCGCACATTAAAAATGCATTAGCAGATTAAAACCTGTGGTGGTGTTTACTCGCCTGCCAAATAGAGTAAACTGTAACATGATAATGTGTGCATACATAACGAACTTGCAGTGGTCGGTGGATATTACTTCCCATAAAAACTGCCTTTATTACATGCTGTCACAGTAAGGAATAAAGTTTACATTATGCATAATATAAACGAGTACATGTTTTACAGACTAGTGGAACGTTACCAATGATGTGAATACAATATGATTTATTGGTTGTGAATAGAACTAGTACTTAAAAATTACACTGAACAACAAATTTGCCTATATTTTCTTTAGTAATTATTCATTATAACAAAAACAGTTGTCTATGTCATCCAGATTTTGGAAAAGGGGTATACGTTAGTTTTTAATACCGATACTTAACTACTAGATTACAAAAATGAGTCAAATTCATCTATTCTGGGCGATATCATTTCTTGACGATTTCTGTAAAAATGATAGGTGATAGGAATTTTTTAATATGTTTTCTTAATCAGTAGGGTCCGAACAGATTTATTGATAACACAATAAATTCACAAAACAGCAATGCTTGTCCAAATCAAATTTTAAATTAAAGAGTACATATGTAAACTTGTAAAATTTGAGATAGAGATAGAGATAACTCCAGAATTTGCAAATGCATTTTCACATGTACCGTTGACCAGGTGAAGCGTGAGTATCATCGTATAGCATTAGAGCAACCAGGCCATAACTTTATCCGCTGCACTACATGTAGTTATGCCAACTTTTTAAACTAATATAATAAAATTAAAGACGGGCGAGTGAGATTTTATTATCCGTAAGAGTCTTACAGAAATAAATATAAATTACAACACAGTGAGAAAAGAATAATTATGATATTACTCATATACAATATTAACTGTTACACTCGAAAATTTTATGACCTTATTAATTCATTTAATCTGAAAAAAATTATAAACAACACAACAAAGATAACTGATGAATCCGCAACTTTAATATTATGTGTGACCTTACAAAGTTAAAGTAATGGAACGTGAAAACCTAAATTTTCCATTAAAGGTAACCGATCATAAAACTGTGTTCTAAATTATACAATAGACAAATCCACACCTTCAACGATAACACACAGATGTTACAAAAATTTTGATCTGGGCGAATTTAACAACGACGCAGCTATGATAAACTGGAGATATATTGCAGAATTAGAAAATATAGAAGCTAA
The DNA here is from genome assembly GCA_940337035.1 of Agriotes lineatus. Lineage (NCBI taxonomy): Eukaryota > Metazoa > Arthropoda > Insecta > Coleoptera > Elateridae > Agriotes > Agriotes lineatus. The sequence continues at coordinate 151,068,327 of OW679194.1, forward strand.
TGCAATTCTTAAACTGTTCAACAAGCATGCATCATTAAAAGCTGTTATTCTATATTACCATTACCGATATATTAAAACGTATTATTAATAGGAAGAATAAGGCATATTATAAGAAATATATAAAGACGAAACTTGAAAAAGGTCGAAAGTACTACACGATGTTCCAAGGACTGGTCAAAAAGTCTCGAGAGTTAAGCAGCGTTCACAGCGGTCTGACCTATAGTGGTTGTAAAATCGCAGCCAGCCGTGCTTCGGGAGGGCACGTTAAGCCGTCGGTCCCGGTTCTCATTTCGGTGACAGTCGTTAGGTTACGTCAGAGGTGATCGCGTAACTTTAAAACTCTGACACTAGGCTTCCTACCACAAGTTATACGATACACGATACGCACCTATCGATTGCAATAAAAATGCAAAGAGGGCGTTTATTCAATATCAGATACGAATAAATACAAAAACCCATATATGTTATAGAAGAAATTTGTTTTTTGGAATAAAGATGCTAAACCAACATCTGCAATGGCAGAAACAGTAAAAGATGTTACTTTCAAGAATTAATATTTTGTAAAGAGCATGGGACATGTCACTGTCAGTGACGATACCTTGAACTTTTTTCGACAGAATTACTTTGAAAATATTCAGAAACCTAAACTTACCTGTAAAATATCAGTAGAAGAAGTATAAAACACCATTAACAAATTAAAATTTAATGCGATTGGAATAAACAATATTAATCTAAAGATGTTGCAACTAGTGCTACCATTCTACAAAAATGAGATTACTGGAATTATAAACTTCTCAGTTGATCCTGAAAACTCCCTTATGATATGGATGAAGGCTATAATCTGTTACCGAAAATTAGGCCAATCAGTATTTGGCCGACAATGTCCAATGTGTTGGAAATAGTAATTTACGATACAAGTGCGTAAATATAGTCTCTAGTCAGAAGCGGGGCAGAGTTAAAACGCGAGTAAGCGAGCCTTTCAAGGCCCGCGAGTGACTAAATATGCTTTACGCATGTCTATCGTACAGTATTTTATCTACGATAGCACAGAATAATACCCTAAATCAGAATGGCCTCTCTGTGTCGGTGCTTTAGATGTCAGCATACTCAATTTTTGTGACCTTGAACCGATCCTAGTGGTGTGCAGAGGCAGGAAATTGAAAATTATGCGCCTAAATTTTAAACTGAACAGGAATAATCTGTACGTTTAAAATCCATGCAATTTATATGGAAATGCACATCACACCATGTGCCACCAAAAGATCTTTTTTGTGCACTCATATTAAATTAATATTTTATCCAACAACGTGAGTTATTAAGCCCATAACTATGGTGATTTTAGAAATTTAAAGTGGTCTATAAGTCACTAGTGAGTTATAAACCATAAGTCACTAGTGTGTTATTCAGAACACATTAGAGAACATATTACATCCATAACACCATATTACATACTGAATATAATACATTTTAGAACATCACTCACGTATTAATATTAATATTTGTATTAATGTCAATTGCATAGTTTTTACTTCTAGTCATTTGACAATTTACATTATTATTGGAAATTTCATTACGTGATTCTGCGCTATTCACTATAATACTTGGAACAGTGGCGGTGGTGAACTCAGAATCTTTTTAAATTTTTCTTACCTTCTTAATTTTTTCTCCCAACGACTCTTCAATGTACTCCTCTGCCCCAGTAGACGATTTCCATCCACCGTGGCATTTAAGCGCTGTTATGTCGCCTCCACCATTAAACCAACAGTGTAGCAGAAGACCGTCTCAAACTGTGACCAGTGTAAGCCTCTGCATGTGGTAGTTTCAAGTAAGATGCGATTCGTAATGGCACCTTAGACAATGTGTTTATTCTATCTGGTTCAATCGTGCATTTTTGATGTTTGTAATTAAATTTTTAATGTTAAGGTGAATGTAAAAATCGGCAATGCCGATCTTTCTTCTTTTGAATGTAACTACAAATTACTAATAGCGATACAAATTTATATTTAGTTTCTTGGTTTTTGTGTATTATAAGTTATATTCCATAAATATCTATCTATATCCGGGGTAGAGAACTCGCTGGTGATTGGTTTGACGGCAGCAGATATACACCAGGCAAACTTCTGCTGCACTCACTTTCCTAATGGTTCATATTTATTACGCCTCGTTGCAAAAATCCCACAACACACTGCTGTTGGGATTTATACCTAACGATGCTTGCCTCTGTAAATCGGGCTTTCTAGGTCCTGCCACCAATGCAAAGTCTCACCGGATAGACATTACGTTAAGTATGTCAAAAAATATTTTCAATCTGTCAAAAATTCATATCGCGTTGGTAACATTAAATTTATTTACTTCAAAATATGTATTATTTTATTTGTTGTAGCCTTGTAAAAAGCAACTCCGTTTTATGGCTTTTGTCAGAATTTTTCGAGATCCGCTATGTGTCATTCTCAGACATCCAAATTCAAGCCATAAAACTAATTTATTTACTAGCAACATGATATTGTTCATTTTCGTCATAGATACAAAATATGAAAAGCTGCTCATAAGTCCCAAGAGATTGTTCAAACTATTGCTCCCTCAACCTCGTGGTAACCATGCAACTACAAATAACGTTTTAGCAACCATGCATTCAGGCAATCCTTGATGTTACTTATAGATTCTTATTTTAAATATGACATATGACACTTATGACATTTTTAAATTTCATACCATTTTTACTAATACGCTAGTAAATACAATATTGTATGCACCACGGGCGACATTCATGTTTTTTACCATCGGTCGACTTACAGACCTCGCCTCGGGCCAACCATGTCAAACTCAGAGAAAAAAATATTCATATCTCCCTTAGTGCATAAATATCTATTTTACACTGAAATCTGAAATATTTTATTTGGACATTTTATAAAGAGTAATATTGTAAAATTAGAATAGGTTGAGTTAGTCATTGATTATTAACGACAGGAAAACGTGCGAGAAATGTACAGTATCTATTGTCCCTCGTATAGAACACCACATTATTGAAGAGCAATGTTTAACCATAGCAGTGCCGTGCTTGAAAATCTCGCCTTAGTCACAACAAAAAACTTTAATACCATAACGAACTTTTCTAATTAATGTTGAATTTGTACATTTCCACTTCAGATTCGGACAGAAGATGAATTAGTAGAATAGGAATGTCTAAATAACCAAACTCAAAATGAACACAAAGAAAATTTAAAAAAATATATTTTAGCAGCATTTTAAATGCTGTATAGGCGTTCGCCTGACAGTGCTAGACCTAACATTTTCAACTGGAGCACTACTTGATAGTAAGAAGCAGAATTCCCAAGCACACCAGCCATGTCTGAATACATTTGTTCTGGCATTAAACCTTTCTTTTGTAAGTATTCAGCAGTAAGTAATTAAACCTCATTTTATCTTACTACTCAAAAACTTCGTATAACCACTACTTCCAATTTGTACAACTTCTGAACTATTACAGCTCAGCTAATCACATTTGGCGGTTGCTAGGAGCAACATACGCTAAAACCATAGATGCTATGGACACTTTACACTTTACGGTCACTTTTCACATGGAGGCAAGTTACAAAAGAGAATGATCGACTTTGGTTGAAACAAAAGGATCAGCATTTATTTTTAAGACATCGGCTTATATTTACTAAGAAATAGATAAATCTATCGATGTTAGATGTCATTTCTACAATTGCAGCACTTAAATGGAGAAATTTATATGCATTTATAATTATAAAAGCCTTTTGATATATACAAAAAATGTGTGAACTTTCGTTTTAATAAAAAATTAAGCTCGTATTTGATGAATTGACGAATAGCTGAGAACGATGAAATTGCTTCGAAATAAATAATCAACCCATCAAGTTCTGGGTTAATTCAATTCGGAAAGGGTCGAGAGAACCTTTCAATTTTCGATATACGTGCAACTACTAATTTGTGTTATCCATTGAAACTAGAGGAAACGCAAATCTATGAGATTAGAGTAATCGAATTTTGAATCATACTAATAAGTAGAAGCCCATACAATGACCTGTTTTGTACATGTAGTTCATTATTAATTTTACAAACTATGATTTAAGTACTACAAAGAGAAGAAGTATTACAATACACAAAAATGTTCTTTAAAAACAGACATAATAAGTACAACTAATTTATTAAAATAAAAGATCTAGCCTTACTGATGAATTATCAACAATGTACATGCGGTTGTAATTTTCTTTGAAATCTGTATAGATCACTGAGTGTTTTATTGTAGTCATTTAAAACCCAATGAATTGTTAAAGTTTATGCCATACATATGATGTGAATATATACCGAAAATCTGCCTTACAAAGCAAAGTTTACTTAATACAGTAATGAAGATATTGTATATTAATAGTTAGTTACATCACGAGTGCGGTAGGTTGCATTTTACAGCGAAATATTTTAATTTTTGGAGCACGACGCGAAGCTGTAAAATGCTTTATCTTCATCGGTGTTGTTATAGACTATTAACAAAATTTATTTTAGAATCGTTAAAAGCTTCATTACCGCACTTTTCATATACAAAAATACATTGAACCAGAATGTATTGATGAAGATAAAATATCGAACAATACACGTTTGCTTATGGCACTTAACGAGACTTGTTTGCTTGCCGCAAGACTCGGCTCACAGCCTCGTTTTGACAATAAAACTGGTATCGTTAAGATGCTCATAATCATACTTGTATCGTTAATATTTATAACGCACGAGTATTGTATTAAATTTTTTGATCGACTCTTTTATAATTTTGTTTCAGACTTGAATTTAACCGCAGCCTAATAATTATCGTTTTTTACATAAGAAGCAAAGTCAAAGTGGTTTGTAGTAGTTAATTATATTTTTGTTAATGTTTCTCAAACATAAGGATTTATTTGTGCACGCTTCCAAGTTTGAGGAATGTATAGCAAACTGAAGCAGACTTTAAATACTGAACCTAAGTATGCTTTTTATATCGAGTTTTCAAAACCGATTTCGCAATGGAAACATGCCCTTCTTTAGGATAGTAAAATTTCAATTTCTCTTATTTCCTTGGAGGAACTTCGACTTATCTTTTTTTTGTTTGAATTACACAGGGTATATTTTCTAGAGTTGGGGAGAAGCGGAATAATAATTCTTTACGTTGCTTCAAAATTAGTCCAGTTACTTTCAGCATACAAAAGTCGCTAAGACTGCGATAGCAATAGATTCTTTATCCATTAAATTTATATTTTATTAAATACGTCATATTAATCAACTTCGTCTGCGATAAGAGAGAGGAGATCGGCTAGTGCAATTCTGTAATGAGCAAGAATTCCCGCCAATAAGGCTATACTTGGAGAACTCTAGCTGATAAGATTTGAAACACTATCAGAAATCAAAGTCAATTTATCGTTAAAAAGCATGGAAGAGCAGATGTTTTGTCCGACCATAATCGCCTTATATGCAAGTTAGCAGCCAAACTGAAGAATATGAGAAAGAGTGGATGGTAAGTGATCATTTAAAATCTATGGGACTACGAAGAATGGTTAGAAACAGTGACAATAACAGATACAATGAGATTCACTCATAGACCCAAATTATACAATCCAAGAAAAAATGAAAGTCAGCTAATTGTCGGGATATTCAACAACTGGAAAGGGAATGCGATTTTAAAAAAAGTATGGGCCTATTATGCCTTTCGAAGACATTGCTGCCCAAACAGTGACTTTTTGGCTGTGTAATGGACTTTGATGTTTCTACCGGTGATTTGCGAACACAAACGCACGTTGTTGATCATCAAAACGTTCCACTGTCAACATATTTAAGTTGTGACACAACGTGTCTTAGCGTTACAATTATATCTGAACAGGTTCAAAGGTTATTTCAAAAATAAAATTGCAAAACCCCCTGAAACACCCTGTATGAAGACCATTTTATTATGCATAGCAACATAGAGGAAATGATTAAAGCAGTAAATATGCAGAGTGGTTAGTTTGAAGGTAATCTGGTAACCAATCAGAAGGCCAAAGTATTGAAGCAGTATGTCGAAAATCAATAGTGACCCAAATATTACATGAGACCAAAGAAAAAAACCGTATTCTCTACGACAAATAGTAAATTACCAGGTCCTAATAATTTACATTCGACAATTCTTAACATGTTATGTACATACGATACATTCGCTGACCCCATATTTATCATCATACCTAAGAAACCAACTGCAAAACCATGTAATGAACAGATACTAATTACTAGAGTATCTGTATATAGTTAGATAATAGTTGAGAAAACTAGGGATTGGTGGATCACGCGCGTCGTGTATTTGAATACTCATTGCCTTAGAAACAGTTTTGCATTAATCAAATTTGACAAACTGTTCATTTAAATCAAAACTTGTCAATGTAATAATTTGTGTTTTTTACGCAAATATGTAGAGCTGCACTTTATCTAAGTGTCTGAAATTACAAGTTGCTGTATTCTTGGCTGCAAAAACAGAACCTAACAAGGTTTTCTATTAAAAAAAATCCTAAAAACGAAGAGGTAAAAGCAGCATTGATCAAAAATACACAGAATAAACTGGACACCAAATGGTGCAGCGAGAGTTTTGCGAAATCCATTTTAATAAAAATCAGTGGGAAGAAATACGCGTGGATGACAGAAGAAAATTAAAAGGTACTGCCGTTCCTATTTTATTTTTATATCATATAACCAGAGCTGAAATTAGTTATTTACTTAACAAGTTCGGGAAGGTAATTTTTCCGAATGAGCACTTTGTTTGCAGCACGACCGAAGGGAGTGCTGCATGCAGTGTGAATTCGGGAAAATTCTTCCAGAAAAAGTTAGGTACAATGTTTTTTGTAACTAATAACTGAAAATATTTTGAAAAATAAAAAAATATTATTTAGTGTTTTACTACTTTACTGAGTTGACAGCACAAATAACTAAACTTTTATACCTATCCTACTCACAGGTTAGCTTTTGTCGACGTTTACAGCGCCTCTCGTGTTTGGAAGCGCAATTAAACCAACTAAAAGCACACACAATTGTCCTAGTTTTTGTTGCAAAGTAAAATGCACCGCAGTGCGGGAAAATTAACTTTCGGCACATCGAAAATGACTGGAAAATATGACTTTTGAAGTCATGAGTACAAAAATGAAATTTTCTTCGATCCTGAAGATGAATTTTCGGCTTAACCTTTGCCTGGAACTTGCTTTGAAGACAAAAAGAGCAATAAACAGGACCCTGCTACCCAAACCACGTATGAATTCCTACACCAAAGCAGGGATTGCATTTTTCATTAAAAATTAATGACCCGCATGCAAACACAAATTAACGAGTGAAAAAAGAATAACGTTATTTTGAGCAAAAAATTACATAATAAAAACAGTAAAAACGAGAAACTCGAAAAAGCTTTAAAAAACATTTCTTTAGTAAAAAGACCAATTCGAAGCTTCAACAAGCAAAAACCATCGTTGTAGGAAATTTTCAGAAGAAACGGTCATACAAGCTTTACAAATAAGGTTTACGTGTGGAAAAAAATTATATGCGGTTTTGCAAGAAATCATTTCCCTCTACTTTCCATACGAACATTAGACCTTCGTCTTCAGAATTTTAAATTTTGGTCCGAAATCCTATATGAGGTGGTTGAGCTTTTAAAGGTTAAAATAAGTGTTACGAACGAAGATTTGGAAAGAGATTGTATGCTAAAGCTAAAAAAATTATGTGTTGCACAGTATTTAAACACCAAAATAAGAAGTAGTTACGATCAAAATGATAGAGAACTAGTTATTGGGTTTTTGAATACAATAAGAAGCAGTAGAAATTAAAATCAATCAGATTTGAAATAATAATAAATCTGAAATTACCTACAGAGAAAATAACATTTTATACAGTTGCGCTGGTTACCTATATTCTGAGAAAAGTATCAAAACAAAAAGTGTACAAAAATTGTCTTTCCATAGTAGGCCTGAAAAGAATGAGAGATCGAAGTTATTTTAGATTGTTAGCTTAAAGGAATATACCAAAAAAAATTATTATTATGTTAATAGAAAGCTTTTGCAATATTTATTCTACTTGAACGGACATTTGCTAATCTTAAAGCTACTATAGATTTAATTACTTGTTATGTTACTGTTGTAATAGATATTTATTTTCATCGTGTTGTTATAGACTCTTAAGCAAATTAGTTGTAGTATAGTTAAGAGCTTCATTACCGCACTCAGTGCGGTAATGGACAGATATTACCGCACTCTTTTTATAAAAAAATGCATTGAACCAGAATTTATTGATGAAGATAAAATATTGAACAATACACGTTTGCTTATGGCACTTAACGAGACTCGTTTGATTGCCCCAAAACTCGGCTCACCGCCTCGTTTTGGCAGTCAAACTTGTATCTTTAATATATATAACGATACAAGTTTGATTATGAGCATCTTAACGTAGAGTCTCGTAAAGTGCCATAAGCAATCGTGTATTTTTCAATATTTTATCCTCATCAATAAATGTTGGTTCAATGTGTGGTAATGAAGCTCTTAACGATACTAAACTTAAGTTGGTTAATAGTCTATAACAACACCATGAAAATAAATACAGTAAAAGACGCTATTAAGAATGACCCCGTAATTGTTTCAACAAATCTTCCCAGACTACCATGATATTAAAAATAAATTGATCAATAGATTTATAAAGTCTCGTTTAAGATTGTACAGTACCAATTAAAACGTGAAAAACAAACAGGCAACATAAACTGAGACACGGAAACAAAAGTCTTGCAATGTGAGACATTGATACAAGGTTCAAATTGAGATATACATAGCTAAGTATTAAATTAGATTTGTTTGTTAATTAGCTTAGAATAATTAATTATTTTGTTAAACTTAGGTTCCGTTATGTTCAATATATTTTATATATTTTGTACTCGTTTGATGTTTCAGGAATATATGTATTCCTTGTATTGGTTATTTGCTGTAGATATCTACCATATGAAATGTGCATACACATTTTAGTTTCTTAACACTTGCTACTTATTTTTGATACAAACAGTACTCCACGCTTTGTTTTGAGTGCTTTGAAGTAGCAGTAGAAATTTAAAAAAATGTTTTTTAGATACAACGATCTAGTTGCTTTCAAACAGTATTTCTGCGCATGCATGCATGATACATGTTTTGCATCAAATATGGTCGCTGAAGCTTGTGTTTTCTCAACTCTTATCCAACTATATACAGGATCTCTACTAATTACATACTATCCGTCCCAGGATTCTTCCTCCTGACGTCACACGCGGATGTGTATGACGTAAGATTAACTACCAAGTTGGTAATTGAACAACTATAATCATGAAACTTCCGGTCAGTTGTCAAAGTCAACGGCTAAATGTGAGGTTAGGTCGTCACAAAAATATAATATAATAGTTAATGAAGTGCATTATATTTGCACGGCGAAGCAAAAACAAATAAATATCATTTAAAGTAATTTTGCTAACTTTTGGAGTTGATATGTATAAACCTGGGCATATTTTTTTAACATTGTATTGAAATGAAGCTTGGTCTTATCACTGAATTGTATTATTAACTGGAAGAGCAACTCATACGACCTGCCCGTGAAAATATATGTGCACATTTGAATAAAATAATAGGGTCGACACTCGCCCACCGGGGGTGTCGTGTGTTTGCGCAGTTTAGATTGTTTATCCATCACTCAGCTGTGCGCGAAAATGACATAACCTAAATTTATTTTGAATGTTTTCGCGTTTTAAATTGGAAGGCAATTAAGTTCTTAGCCTGTACGAGGAAAGACAATTTAGTGAACGCTAGCATAATACAGGACTCCTTCAAAACGCTATGCAATTCCCTGGAGGAGCGTGAGAACTAAATAACGAAGGTCACCAGTTCCGCTGCAACTCTGATCGCTGTACAGAGGTCTTCCTTATTTGGAAAGATGTCACCGATGCTTAACCTGGAATACAGTCCCTTAATATACAACAGTCTGGCCATATGAAATGTCACTTATGACATAAGACAGAATATGGCCGCCTCCAGTGGCGGGTCAAAAGCAGTGGCGGGGTTAGTGTTGGAAAATAGTTTAATTAAATAAATGCTTAGTACAAGTAAATATATGACTAAATAGTAAAACAAACAATGTCGTATCAATGAGATATTATAAATTTTATTTACAGTTAATGCTCACATAAATAATAGTAAATCTACAGAACTTAAAGTGATCCCAAAACTAATAAAACCGTGAGTATACAGTCTAATACGCTTAAAATTACTTTTCATAACTTTCCACTTAATTTATATAGCCTACATTGTGCATTGCCACAGAAGTACAACTGTATTTGCTTCGTTGTGTATTTTGCTTTTTCGTTTTCGTTTCAGCTATTCTTAAACGAACTTTGAATATGATTAACTTTTCTAATTGATTAAAGTTGCAATATGTTTTAAATCAACAATATGCAATTTATTTATATAAAATGCTTTTACATTTAGATTCTATTCTGACCTTTTATGTTATATGCTCGACTAACCTGTTTGACCGCAAGCCCCGCTTTTTTATTTCTAGGGAAGCTTTTCATCTTAATACCATGTTCAGACCTATTTTTGCATTCAAATGCACAACACTCCATACCTAAAATTCAAACGTCGATAAAATCAGTTTTTCGGACGGATAATGTTATTTAAAAATTTTACCAGTTGTTTATAAAGACATTGGTATTTTCAATGGCTGTAGGCTTCGAAGCAGACGATGAGAAAGTAAATAATGTTAGAACAGCATTATCCTTAAGTCTTTTTTGCCACCAACTCGTGCTTTTTCACACATACAATCTGCAAAATGCTTTTCACAAATTCTTGAATTTCCATTCTGGTACCAATTTTCTCTATTAATGTTTTTGTCCATAAGTCCCGTCTGTCCCTATTCCTAAGGAAAGTTTCCGTTAGCACACATTTTTCAGATTTGCTTTTGCATCCGACTGCACAGCAATACCTCATATCTGCAGAAAATGTTTGAAATTGATAAATTTCTTTAAACCTTGTCAGCTTACCGTTCATAAATTATAGTTCTAGTTGTTTCTAAAAATTATGATCAGTTTTTAACTATGTACTCGCATTTTAAACGATTTTTGTTGATTGAATGTCAACTCATTTTATTTGAATAAATGTGACATTGACAGTTTTGAAATTTAAATCTTATTGTCAAAATGACGCAAGACATAAAATGGCGGCACCAATGGGAATCGTGACCATATATGGCCAGACTGTTAACGTTAGTGTATATAAAGCGACTGTAACCTGGAAAGGGTCAAGCGCTATTCCAGGTGAATCAGTGGTTAACATGGCTGCAGGACGCGGGATTCAAAGAAGAGGAGGGTGACGAGTAAACCGAACCTATGCGACATCGACATATACCGGGTGTCCATTCTCAAAGTCGAACATAAGCAATTAACATTAGTGAATTCACTCGATCTTCATTGAAATAAATAATTTTTCTGTAGATAATTTCAACAGACGTTGACAGAAAATACCTGCTTTACGCCAACTAATTACCATTTGTTTTGACGAATGCTATTGAACTTGAAAAGCAAGACATGGCATATTTAAAAATGTCCAAGCTTTAAATTAGTATTTTAAAATAAAAATCGCATCTTGAATATTATTATTGGTACCGTTTGATGCGGAATAATTTTATCTTTCCGTTGGTACCATTACCTTTCCTATAGGTTGAATTGGCGAGCAGGAATCGACAAAAACGTTCAATACAATGTTAATCGCCTATGTTCGACTTTGAGAACGGACACCCGGTATATGATATACTTAGGAACTTACGAAAGATGGGATTTGCCCCGTATTTTTCGAAGAAATTGCCTTTTTGTGGAAATCGACAATCGATTCCTAGTGTTAAATATTTTCGGTAAGTTGTCTCATAATTAAAATAATAATTAGGTAATTTGTTTTGTCCATTTTAGGCCCGATGATTTTCAAATTCTGGAAGGCAGAAAAATGTTGAAATCGAGTGCTGTTCCTGCTCTAAAATTAAGGCCAATTGACATTAGAAAGCAATTTAGTATGAGAACACCAGATTATCAACGAATACTCCAAATTAAGTTTTAGAAATGTAGTACAGAAGTTATTAATATTATTATGTATTTAGACTGTTCACTTGCATTATGTGTTTTATATTCTGAGCACTTCCTACTTGGTATGAATGTTGCTCGACATCGAAAGGTAAAAGAGGCTAAAGACAGTGAATGAATGAATGTGTTAATAGAATAAACTAGAATTATTTTATTCGAACCTCCGTAAACAAGTATGTTGAACAAATTATAAATAACTGTATTAGTGAAATGTTTTTTAATGTTCTTTAATGAATTTTTATATTCGACAGATAGATGAATACTTTAGGTTCTTGGTATATTAATGATGTTAAGAGTATGGGTTCTTTTAACTTGTGGTTGGTGAGGTATGTGTGCCCTGACTGTTATTCTTCTATTAAAGTATCAGTTCCATTTTTTGAATACGTAATTACTCACAGCTAACTGCTACCTATATAATAAAGTTAACATACTATTTGTAATTGTAATAAACTGAATAGTTCCTTCTCGCAGCCAAACCTTCACATATGGTCGCAGAATACACCCTTCACTGCTACTCGAAAGGTAGAGTGGTTAGATAAATCCTACAAACACTGGCAGTCTTGGTGCAGACAATTGTTCAAGTAGTGTTCAACTTGACGTTAGGCCTAATTTGTAAGCACATTCAACAAGTTTTCATAAAATTGCTTGAGAGTATACGCAGTATGTCCAGAAAATCCTGAGTATACCCTATGGGAACACCACTACTTATATCTATATTTGCAGATGAAATTGCAACTTACAATGAAAACCCAGAAATCACTGTTTAGATGTTTAGTTAAGATGTCAGCTAGATAATATACCACGATATCTTCTTCTTAAGGTTCCGATAGCAGTCGGATACCTAATCTAATAAATATATTTGTAAATGTTACTTGTTTCTTACTAGTTCTAGAATTAACTTATTAAATCAAATTGAAATTACCAAGAAAAGTTTTAAGTAATCCAGTTTTAAAACCACCTATAGTATTAGAAATAAATCAACTCGATCGTAATAATGTATTTAATACACTACTGAACAAACCGATGAGCCTAAGATTCATAACAATTTTTAAACAAAACATTAATAAATGTAATACAACAACGAGCTTAAAGTAATGTAAATTAAATATATTTGCTAATTCTGGTTACTACAGTATAATAAATTTAAAGAGATATTAACGCACGGATGTATTAATAGATCCATGTATTAACGATACAAGTTTGATTGGCAAAACGAGGCGGTGAGCCAAGTTTTGCGGTTGATGCTCTTATTAAATAAAATTTAAATAAATTACTTAATTTTAACACCAGGTCAAGCCATTTTATATTTACGTATCACTTTCACTTGATATATCGCTGTCAGTATCAGATGCAGAAACGTGAATTACTAGTGGTTTAACTGCTTCAATGGCTTCTTCGATGAGCTCCTCACGTTTGTACCACTTTGTGATGAGCGTGCTTGTATGCCTTACACAGTTTTCCCAAACATCTGGACCAATGTGCTCTAAGGCTTCCTACCACATTGCTAAAACCTGTGTATCACCGTAACCATCTCTACCTATATGCTTATTATAATAGGTTTTTGCTTGAGCCCATACTAATTCTATAGCATTGAAGTCGCAGTGATATGGTGACAAGCGAAGAACTTCGTGGCCTTGTTCTCTCATGTACTCATCCATAACATACCTTTTTGGTTTTTGATTTAGCTTTGCTAGCGCTAATAATTCATTTTTGTTCATATTGTTTTCAATTGACACATTATTGTTATTCAACCATTGGATAATTTCAGCTTTTCTCCATGTCGAAGTGGGTTGCTTTTCAAGCAACATGCTGTGATATGGAGCATTATCGATAATTATTAATGAAGGCCCTTCCAAATTGCAGACCAGCTGTTCTTTTACCCATTTGAAAAATAAATCACCATTCATTTCTGTATGATAATCAGCAGAAATTGTTTTTGAAGCAAATATTAAACCTGCATTATTAACAAAGCCTCCCGTACCACCAGCATGCAGAATGATGTAATGTTTGCCATCATAGCCTTCAGGTTTACGGACACTCTTCACATTACTGTCTTGCCATGATTTCATTGGGTTTCCCTTAGAGTAAATCCAGGTTTCGTCTAGAAAAATTATATCTCTAATAGGAGACTAAATTTTTCACGCATTCTTTCATAAAGTAGCCTCGCATGGTAGCAATATTAGTTCTTTCCACTAAAAATCTTCTATTACTTTCCTTTGCAAATTTAAAGCCGATGGAAGGAAGAACTCTGTGTAAACTGGTTCTGCTAATATGTGTTATTTGTTTAGCCCTTAACTCGGTATTCAACGTGGCCAACGTAACGTTTTTCTAAAAATTTACAGTTAGTATAAATATCTTAAGGTAACATCAAATTTAAGTACTTAGTTGATACATGTCGTATATTGTATCTCGAATTGCCATCTTCACACCATCGTGTAAATCAGTGGACTTTGATTTACGTCTCGGCCTTGATTTTCCTGGACTAGATAAAATCGGATTGCTTTTAATTCGCTGCTTAATGGCTGTAACACTTGACTCACTGATTTTTAATGCATTTGCTACTGTCTAAAATTTAGCTTTATTTAATATAGCGTACTATGAATAGCTTTACGTACCTACTTCACGAACTGCAGTTAGTGGCAGCAACGGTCCACCATTAGTTTTCTCTGCTTCAAAGTACTCTAAAAGCGAAAGAATCATTGCTTGGGCCTGCGAATTTAAACGTTTTCCAGGCATTGCTTTCCAAAAGTTAAAAAAAAATAGGCTGGAAAGGAAACGCACACGTACATAACCTAACCATGAAATTTACGAAACCGATTACATACCTGATAAGAAAAACGCTAGCGGTAGTAGTTCTGAAAAGAACTGTTTATAATGCTAATGAAGGCCAGGAAAACTGCGAAAATGCACTTGAAACCAGAAAATGAACAATCAGAATAATTTGACAGAAGCACGAAGTCAAATTAGAAACCAAATTCATAAGGCGTTGCCCGGCAGATCAAAGTTTGACAGTGCTGTACAATTTCTTTTTCACTCGTATTTACTGCCAGCCCTATGGACACACGTCGTAACTTAATGGGCGCGATAGCAGAAATCAATTACTGTTGTTTTCTTTGTCTATCAAACGGCAACCAATGTAAATGTGCTGGACAACTATTTCTTTGATTACTTCATATACAAATGACGTCAGGAGGAAGAATCCTGGGACGGATAGTACTAGTTGTAGTTTTCACGGCCTGCTGAATTGTTTGACAAACGACACTTTATATGGCCTGGGCATATGTGACGTTTCGCGATTCTCTACAGAGCTCTGTATACCCATGAGCGGGAATTTCAAATTTGCAATGTAATATCAGTTACTATCCGTCCCAGGATTCTTCCTCCTGACGTCATTTGCATATGAAGTAATCAAAGAAATAGTTGTCCAGCACATTTACATTGGTTGCCGTTTGATAGACAAAGATAACAACAGTAATTGATTTCTGCTATCGCGCCCATTAAGTTACGACGTGTGTCCATAGGGCTGGCAGTAAATACGAGTGAAACAGAAATTGTACAGCACTGTCAAACTTTGATCTGCCGGGCAACGCCTTATGAATTTGGTTTCTAATTTGACTTCGTGCTTCTGTCAAATTATTCTGATTGTTCATTTTCTGGTTTCAAGTGCATTTTCGCAGTTTTCCTGGTCTTCATTAGCATTATAAACAGTTCTTTTCAGAACTACTACTGCTAGCGTTTTTCTTATCAGGTATGCAATCGGTTTCGTAAATTTCATGGTTAGGTTATGTACGTTTGCTTTTCCAGCCTATTTGTTTTGGACTTTTGGAAAGAAATGCCTAGAAAACGTTTAAATTCTCAGGCCCAAGCAATGATTCTTTCGCTTTTAGAGTACTTTGAAGCAGAGAAAACTTATGGTGGACCGTTGTTGCCACTAACTGCAGTTCGTGAAGTAGGTACTTAAAGCTATTCATAGTACGCTATATTAAATAAATCTAAATTTTAGAGAGTAGCAAATGCATTAAAAATCAGTGAGTCAAATGTTACAGCTATTAAGCAGCGAATTAAAAGCAATCCGATTTTATCTAGTCCAGGAAAATCAAGGCCGAGACATAAATCAAAGTCCACTGATTTACACGATGGTGTGAAGATGGCAATTCGAGATACAATATACGACATGTATCAACAAAGTACCTAAATTTGATGTTACCTTAAGATATTTATACTAATTGTAAATTTTTAGAAAAACATGGTACGTTGGCCACGTTGAATACCGAGTTAAGGGCTAAACAAATAACACATATTAGCAGAACCAGTTTACACAGAGTTCTTCCTTCCATCGGCTTTAAATTTGCAAGGAAAGTAATAGAAGATTTTTAGTGGAAAGAACTAATATTGCTGCCATGCGAGGCTACTTTATGAGAGAATACGTGAAAAATTTACAGTCTCCTATTAGAGATATAATTTTTTCTAGACGAAACCTGGATTTACTCTAAGGGAAATCCAATGAAATCATGGCAAGACAGTAATGTGAAGAGTGTCCGTAAACCTGAAGGCTATGATGGCAAACTTTACATCATTCTGCATGCTGGTGGTACGGGAGGCTTTGTTAATAATGCAGGTTTAATATTTGCTTCAAAAACAATTTCTGCTGATTATCATACAGAAATGAATGGTGATTTATTTTTCAAATGGGTAAAAGAACAGCTGGTCTGCAATTTGGAAGGGCCTTCATTAATAATTATCGATAATGCTCCATATCACAGCATGTTGCTTGAAAAGCAACACACTTCGACATGGAGAAAAGCTGAAATTATCCAATGGTTGAATAACAATAATGTGTCAATTGAAAACAATATGAACAAAAATGAATTATTAGCGTTAGCAAAGCTAAATCAAAAACCAAAAAGGTATGTTATTGATGAGTACATGAGAGAACAAGGCCACGAAGTTCTTCGCTTGCCACCATATCACTGCGACTTCAATGCTATAGAATTAGTATGGGCTCAAGCAAAAACCTATTATAATAAGCATATAGGTAGAGATGGTTACG
The DNA here is from genome assembly GCA_940337035.1 of Agriotes lineatus. NCBI lineage: Eukaryota > Metazoa > Arthropoda > Insecta > Coleoptera > Elateridae > Agriotes > Agriotes lineatus. Next base: position 151,085,510 of record OW679194.1, read on the forward strand.
GGGATACACAGGTTTTAGCGATGTGGAAGGAAGCCTTAGAGCACATTGGTCCAGATGTTTGGGAAAAGTGTGTAAGGCATACGAGCACGCTCATCACAAAGTGGTACCAACGTGAGGAGCTCATCGAAGAAGCCATTGAAGCAATTAAACCACTAGTAATTCACGTTTCTGCATCTGATACTGACAGCGATATGTCAAGTGAAAGTGATACATAAATATAAAATGGCTTGACCTGGTGTTAAAATTAAGTAATTTATTTTTATTTTTTTTAATAAGAGCATCGACCGCAAAACTTGGCTCACCGTCTCGTTTTGCCAATCAAACTTGTATCGTTAATACATGGATCTATTAATACATCCATGCGTTAATATCTCTTTAAATTTATTATACTGTAGTAACCAGAATTAGCAAACATATTTAATTTACATTACTTTAAGCTCGTTGTATTACATTTATTAATATTTTGTTTAAAAATTGTTATGAATCTTAGGCTCATCGGTTTGTTCAGTAGTGTATTAAATACATTATTACGATCGAGTTGATTTATTTCTAATATAGGTGGTTTTAAAACTGGATTACTTAAAACTTTTCTTGGTAATTTCAATTTGATTTAATAAGTTAATCCTAGAACTAGTAAGAAACAAGTAACATTTACAAGTATATTTATTAGATTAGGTATCCGACTGCTATCGGAACCTTAAGAAGAAGATATCATGGTATATTATCTAGCTGACATCTTAACTAAACATCTAAACAGAGATTTCTGGGTTTTCATTGTTAGTTGCAATTTCATCTGCAAGCATAGATATAAGTAGTGGTGTTCCCATAGGGTATACTCAGGATTTTCTGGACATACTGCGTATACTCTCGAGCAATTTTATGAAAACTTGTTGAATGTGCTTACAAATTAGGCCTAACGTCAAGTCAAACACTCTACTTGAACAATTGTCTGCACCAAGACTGCCAGTGTTTGTAGGATTTATCCAACCACTCTACCTTTCGAGTAGCAGTGAAGGGTGTATTCCGCGACCATACGTGAAGGTTTGGCTGCGAGAAGGAACTATTCAGTTTATTACAATTACAAATGGTATGTTAACTTTATTATTATATAGGTAGCAGTTCTTCTTCTTCTCTCTCAGTATGTTTCATCCATTCCAATACTGGATATATGCCTCCTCAAGACTCTTCCATTCTTCTCGTATTTGAGCTTTCCTAATCCATTGTGGACCTGCTAATTTTGTAACATCTTCTCTCCATCTTGTCCTTGGTCGTCTCACGCTTCTTCTTCCCATTCGTGGCCTCCAAATTGTGACTTTTTTGCTCCATCTATTATCCTCCCTACGGTAGCAGTTAGCTGTGAGTAATTACGTATTCAAAAAATGGAACTGATACTTTAGAAGAATAACAGTCAGGGCACACATACTTCAACAACCACAAGTTAAAAGAACCCGTACTCTTAACATCCTTAATATACCAAGAACCAAAAGTATTCATCTATCTGTCGAATATAAAAATTCATTAAAGTACATTACAAAACATTTCACTAATGCAGTTATTTATAATTTGTTCAACATACTTGTTTACGGAGGTTCGAATAAAATTATTCTAGTTTATACTATTAACACATTCATTCATTCACTGTCTTTAGCCTCTTTTACCTATCGATGTCGAGCAACATTCATACCAAGTAGGAAGTGCGCAGAATGTAAAACACATACATGCAACTGAACAGTCTAAATACATAATAATATTAATAACTTCTGTACTACATTTCTAAAACTTAATTTGGAGTATTCGTTGATAATTTGGTGTTCTCATACTAAATTGCTTTCTAATGTCAATTGGCCTTAATTTTAGAGCAGGAACAGCACTTGGTTTCAATATTTTTCTGCCTTCCAGAATTTGAAAATCATCAGGCCTAAAATGGACAGAACAAATTACCTAATTATTATTTTAATTATGAGACAGCTTACCGAAAATATTTAACACTAGGAATCGATTGTCGATTTCCACAAAAAGGCAATTTCTTCGAAAAATACGGGGTTCAGTATATGCAAATCCCATCTTTCGTAAGTTCCTAAGTACCTATATCATATATATGTCGATGTCGCATAGGTTCGGTTTACTCGTCACCCTCCTCTTCTTTGAATCCCGCTTCCTGCAGCCATGTTAACCACTGATTCACCTGGAATAGCGCTTGACCCTTTCCAGGTTAAGCATCGGTGACATCTTTCCAAGTAAGGAAGACTTCTGTACAGCGATCAGAGTTGCAGCGGAACTGGTGACCTTCGTTATTTAGTTCTCACGCTCCTCCAGGGAATTGCATAGCGTTTTGAAGAAGTCCTGTATTATGCTAGCGTTCACTAAATTGTCTTTCCTCGTACAGGCTAAGAACTTAATTTCCTTCCAATTTAAAACGCGAAAACATTCAAAATAAATTTAGGTTATGTCATTTTCGCGCACAGCTGAGTGATGGATAAACAATCTAAACTGCGCAAACGCACGACACCCCCGGTGGGCGAGTGTCGACCCTATCATTTTATTCAAATGTGCATATATATTTTCACGCGCAGGTCGTATGAGTTGCTCTTCCAGTTAATAATACAATTCAGTGATAAGACCAAACTTCATTTCAATACAATCAAAGAATATAGATAGAGGAAGAAGGACAACCTTATGGGCTATAAAGTATATGCTGTGATTTGGGTTGCATAACTATTTACTTGGTTAAATATATCATTTTTTGTTAGAAAATGCCGCTGGAAGCTCCTAGCGTCAAAGTGATTACCTTATCAGTGACATTCAGCAGGTAAATGCGTCATTAGCATTCTTGAGCTATAACAGTGTTGCAAGAACTTTCTCTCTAAAATTCCAATAGTTTTACAATGGTTGTACCTACCCGAAATAAACTTGTATTCTGCCAAAGAATATTTAAGTAGTTTGATTCTGCTTACATGTAAGTTAAGTTTGTTACAAAGAATATTAAATATAGGTGTATATTCTTTGGTTTGTTTTGTTATTATTTAAAACATTTGTTGTCAATCGGATGAACTCGTACCAAGTAAAATAAAAGTTTTATAAGTTTCACATGCAACACTTTTAAACATTTAATAGGTAGCTAGGTACCTATAAAAATTATATGAGAGGTTTCTAATATAATTTCAACAAAAAGTTCACCGATGAGCAGAAGATTATACGGAATACGGATTGTCCCCATTTTATTCTCACAAAATTCTATAATGAATATAGAATTAGCTATGTACAAATAATGAAAAAAAAAATTAATAAACAATATACGGATTTTATTTAAAAATTTTAATACGAGTGGAAATTATTGTTCAAGTAATGTTGACGATTAATATAGTTTACAGTGATCGATTTTAAAAAGCAAATAAAAACAAAAATAATATTGTATCTTGTAAAGTTGATACGTATAGAGTACGGCTACTAAAACAGTACGCCTTGAATATCTCATTTACTTGATGCATTAAAAAATGTCTATTTAGGCACATTTATTATCGACATTAAATTATCTTTCAGAAATGTATGCAAAAATTTAATTTGGTGATTAGGGATCTGACCCAAGTTCTGTACAATCTGTTATTAAAAAAAAAATGAATCGGGGCGGTTTTCACAGAAAACTCACAATTATTTAATAATTTATACTCTAGTTTAAGTTACTGCACTTAAAATCAAATTGCCAATTTCGCTCTTATACAAATAGCTGTTAAAATCATAACTCTGTAACTTCCTTGCAATCTGGCAACGCTGAAACGCGTTCTTGGGAAAAATGCGACAGGAATCTGTAAATGCGTTTCCGACCGTAGCCCTGAACAAGTTCATTAGTACTGGCGGCGGCTGCTTGAGGGCCAGGCAAGAACTGAGGAGCTTTTAAATAATACGCTAATAACCCATAGGCTGTCCTTCTTCCCCTATCTATATTCTTTGATACAATTAAAAAAATATGCCCAGGTTTATACACATCAACTCCAAAAGTTAGCAAAATTACTTTAAATGATATTTATTTGTTTTTGCTTCGCCGTGCAAATATAATGCACTTCATTAACTATTATATTATATTTTTGTGACGACCTAACCTAACTTTTAGCCGTTGACTTTGACAACTGACCGGAAGTTTCATGATTATAGTTGTTCAATTACCAACTTGGTAGTTAATCTTACGTCATACACATCCGCGTGTGACGTCAGGAGGAAGAATCCTGGGACGGATAGTACCACATTGACTACGATGTAAATATGTCATTAAACTTTACGACGTTTCTTAAAATTGGATTGTCTATTGTGTTTTCTAATCAGTTTTCTGCTAGTTTTTTTCGTGTATTTTCTCGTTTACATTATTTACGTTAACTGTATAATTTGTTGATTAATTTATTCGTTTTTATTGTTTACGACTCGTTTGGTATTGTTAAAATGGTAAGCGGTTCTACATACGTTTAATAGGTGTTATATTGCAACGTGCAAATACATCAATTGGGGAAGATATTTTATTTATTTATTTGGGATATACTATACAGACGAGACCAGCGAAGTATCCCTCAAATCAAGTTTTACGAAGGAAATTGTTTGAAGCTAAATTTAAATTATCGTACTGATCCTTTAAACAACCTACCTTTTAAGCAATTTCTAGTTTTTATTTGTATTCAAATATCGACAAACAAATCACTTTGAAGAAAGGTGTTCCTGAGTAACTTCTGGGCGAAGACTATTAAATCACACTGCAATGCCTGCACTTTATTTAGTAAATTTTTAATTACTACATTTATAGATGCGTATCCTTCTTTGTCTTGTTTTGAGGTCTAAGAGCTGTTTCTTCTGGTATCTTCTTCTTTACTGGTCGCGGTTATCCTAGGATGTTGATTGCCAACTATCCCGCCAACGTTTTGGTGGCTTGCCTGGTGGTCTTCCAGTCTCTGGTCTTCCATTTCCTGCAATTTTGACTATTCTGTCTTAAATCATTTTATTTATGTGTTCATTCTGCGCCATTTCCTGGTCCATCTGACTATATCTTCTGTTTTGCACTTTGTTCTTATGTTTTCATTTTGTATCCTGTCGAGTAGTTTTTCCACATATTCTTCTTATAATTTTCATTTCGCTCGTGCGTAATGCTCTCTTTTTCTTTGTTGTGTCGGGTCGGATCTTTGCTGTATATGTAAGAATCGGTTTAATACATGTTTTATAAATACGTGCTTTATTTTGTATTGTCATATTCCTATTTCTCCATATGACGTCTCGTAAGCGTCCATTTTTTTGCTCCAGGTGGTCCTACAAAGATGCAGAGATATGAAATTTGACGTCTCTGCTTGTTTTATTGATTTCACTAAAGCTTTTGATAGAGTCGGACACGAAAAATTGAAGTGCTGGAAGATATAGAATTGGACAACAAAGCCTACACAATTATAACTAATATGTATCGAAATCCGAACAGTAGTAGAAAAATTGAAAAAATTACCACAGAAGAAGTCAAACACCAAGGAGATGTGCACCAAGGCTTAGTGCTTTCACCTACCCTTTTAAATATACAGGGTGTCCGGGAAAATGTGAGAAATTTCCCGGATATAAAAAAAAACACGTGAAAAGAATACTACAAGTTCATATAAACTTTTTTCGTATAGGCCTCCTCTTCGGAGATATGGGCTCCCAAAGAGCTACAATGGAATCAAGTTTTTTACACATAATTATTGAACCACCAGGTATATTCCAATTTTTTTTAATACGATGTGTACCAAGTAAGACCCTTCAAATTACTATCTAAGAAAGTATTGTGATTACTCACAGCTGCAGGGACGGACTAGCTGTGACACTCATTACCCCATTCTTTTACGCCCTGTATGATAAGAACTTTGGACAACGTTTTTTACATACCTGTAACTATAAACTATAAATTAAGTACTCTTCATTCATGTTGCTAATCTTAACCGTTTTCGAAAAAACGTCATTTTCTTTACACTGTTACTCCCCTAACTTCAGGTTGAATATGAAAAAGAGGAATTTCGTAAAGCCTGCTTCATCCGTGAAGAGAATGGTGCTAATGAAGTTTACATTATTTCGTTGCTGATCCAGTAGCCAGTTTGCAAACTGCATTCTGCGGGGACAGGTTAGTTATGCAAAAAACGTTATCCAAAGTTCTTATCATACAGGCGTAAAAAAATTGGGTCATGAGTGTCACAACTAGTCCGTCCCTGCAGCTGTGAGTAATTCACAATACTTTCTTGGATAATAATTTGAAGGGTCTTACCTGGTATACATCATATTAAAAAAAAGTTGGAATATACCTGGTGGTTCAATAATTAAATGTAAAAACTTGATTCCATTGAGCTCTTTGGGAGCCCATATCTCCGAAGAGGAGGCCTATACGAAAAAAGTTTATACGAACTCGTAGTATTCTTTTTACGTGTTTTATCCATATCCGAGAGATTTCCCACATTTTCCCGGAGACCCTGTATACTCAGCCAAAATACTTCAAGAACCGGTAGATCATAACGAAGAAAATGAAATATACGGCTAGATCATAAATAGCATTCTATTCGCTGACGACACTGGTACTTTCTCCAATAGTTTAGAAAGCTGATACATAACATTAAATTGTGAGCGAGCAACAATGCCTTCTAAATATATCAAAAGTCAAATATAGCTATAATTACGTAAAAATGGCCAGCCACCTGATCGATCATGAGCCCAGTGAACGCGTCGAAAAATATAATTTCCTTGAGACAACTGTAAATGAGAAATGGGATCACGCAGTTGTAATTTGTTGTAGGATAGAAAAGACTAGGTCGGCATTCAACAAAATTAGATAATTTTTCTGAAACAAAAAAAAATTTTTTTATTTAAAAATTAGAGCTAAATACAAAATTTATTCTGCTCTGCTGCACAGCGGTCAAGCAAGCGTGGACATTGACAAACGCATCCGTGAATAAATTGGACTCTTTAGAAATATTGGTCGCATTCTACGCATTTCATGGAAAAAGTACACTACCATCGAAAAGGTGTTAAGGAAAATAGGCAAACAGAAATATACAACCAATACTGATTAACAACATAAGATTGAACATCTTATGAGGAGGAACAACAAGTCTAAGAGGAGTATGCAGAAGAAGAGTACCAGGTCGAAGTAAACGTTTAAGCCAAGAGTGTGAATACAGTAGGTAGTTATTATTCGGTCAAGCAATAGACGGAACAGATATGGCATATTAAAAAGAAGGAGAAAGAGTGTTAACCACGGGTAAGAGTTTCGAATGTTCTTGCAAGATTTTCTAGTTAAAATAAACGGTACCCCCCACCACAGAAAAGCGCCCTTCGGTGTTTTCCAAGAATACTTCCACACTCGGCAACACTCCGTTTCGATAGTACAATGAAATGTTATGAACCAGTTATTTATAATAAAAATTGTCGATACGCTCGTCACTCCGCTTCACAGTTCAATGTTATGAATTAGTCTACTGTTATAAAAACTATTGATACGCTCTCTTCGGTGCTTTGCAAGAATACTTCAGCACTTTATCTTCGCGTTTATTATTAAATTGAATGTGTTATTAATGAGAGCATTTCAGAAATCAGTTGAATGATGTAAATAATGATGTTCGTTATATCATTTAAAAAATTAGATACAAAAATTTATTTATATGCTTAACTAACACAAATTTTATAATTATTTTGTTCCAATAAAATTTTAACAAAACACTTCCTGTCGAAGTAATTGCAATCCTAAATTGAATTTTTGCAGTTTTGATCGCATGTCATAAAAAGTGAACTTTAACATTTATCAGAAATCGCTTTCCAGTATTTTTGTTTTTTTGTTAAACTATTTGAATATGCGGAACACTTAAAAGTATTTCAACTTAATCTTTCTCCTAATCGCCCCTAGTTCCCAATTTTAAGTTTGCTAAAAAAATGTCGCGCTGGCGAGACATACGCATATGTATGTTTACCGAAATATAGATCATCGCAGTGTTTGGCTATGGTATGTTGATGTGTTAATTCAGTGTGGTGGGTGAATATTTGATAGCTTGTTGTCTAACCATTTCCATAGTCGCTACATTGGCACTAGTTTTTGTTACATATTCAGTACCTCGGTAAGTCATTAGAAGCACATACTGGTTCAATAGTTATATGTGCGCCCATATCGTTGGCATTGATAACCTTGTCACCTTCTTCGGGTTTCAACATAAACTACAGAATGCTACGTATTGTTAGTAAAAATATGCCTTGTGGCTTTTCATTGTTAGTAAGCCACTGCACACACTGGCAAAGGGTTATTTGGTCTGGTACCTTTACTGTCACTAAAACATATAATTTAACAGTTTAGATCTTGTTGCAGTAACTAGGGTATAGTCTTTGCTTTTCTAATTTGTTTAAAAATGTCGGTTAAGTTTGAGGTGGTAATTAACACAAAGAACGAAGCAACTACATAAAGATCCATATTTGCCATCAGAAATGTTATTCAGCAGATCTCACAAAATGTATATGCTAGATAGTGCTTACAGGATTCTGAAAATATTAAATATATAAGATATTATGGTATGACTACATGGCAATAAGACTTTTAATTGTTTTGAATATTCTTCATTCGTTTTTAATATTCTTTACGATGCTATAGCGATAAAAAAGTGCATCCTTTTTTACAGCGACTACCTTCGGTCTCGCGTTGTTGTTGTCAGTTTTTCTCGTAAAATTACTGATTGACAAAACAATTTCGTTACAAAGAGAAATTTATCCGATAACAAAAAAGCTCTTGTGTTTTTACAGTTGATAAAAATTAAATTAATCATATATGGTGTCAAATGTACTTACTTGTAAATTATATTGCCTTTTTAAAAGTAAATAATTTACTAAATTGTACAGTTTCCGTTTAAAAATATCTCAGCAAAGGGTACAGCTGTGAAAACGAAAGTGCTTACAAAAGGTAATGCCAATATGCGAGAAGCGAAAATTGTGCAGAATAAAATATCAATTTATTTCCATTTAAACGCATGTTCAAGCCTCCTATTCTAACACAAAGTTATTCATATATGAACGTAACTTGGGGTAAGTTCGCTAGTTGCTACGCTGTGCTTGGTATAAAATTACATGTTTCCATAAAAGAGCGGAATCTCACCAGAGGAAATGTCGCTCTGGTTGGTAATTTCAGGCACACAGAATAATTTTAAACTACACATGAACAAATAAGCTTACCTACTAGGCCAACATTACTGTATTCATGCACCTTTAAAATGAAAGCTTTCAAACACTTATTAAAAGTTTTAACCAAAATTTCAAAGAACACAAAACTCATAGAAGTTAAAAAATGAACCATACTTCTAAAGGTCACTATATTGGAAAATACTATTGGAATTGAAAACCACTTGTTGGAGGAAATTTCCCTTAAGGGAACATTCAAAAGATTTAAAAGTTTTTATAGTTCTTGAAAATTTGATGAACTTTTCAAGTTTCACACACTCAATACTTAGAAAGTTTGAGAGTCGCCAAGGAAACCATTCAAAGAAAATAAACTTCCAGAATTACTACAATACGACAGCACAACTTATCAAACCAATACATTAGTACAAAGAATAATTCACATATTATTAAACTCCAGATTGATATTAAAATATTGAAAACAATATGTGTTTATATTTGCAATATAAAACATTTCATAATAGACAATTGCAAAAAATTATATCATTTAGGAAATAAAAATTTTTGTAAAGACAGATCGCTAAAATAAATAGAATACTTCATTTTTAAAGGCTACTGAAACAATTATAGCAGATACCCCGGAAAAACTGCCAGACATATTACTTTTACTGAAAAGTAGAAATAAAATTTGGTTTATTATATTAAAGTGTGGATAAATACTTTGCACCCTAAAGCCCAAAATCAGGGTGTACAGAACTTTCAGGAGAGTGGATCTTAGTGGTATTACACTGGGGAATATTTATTTGACCTAGCGAGACTCAGCTAATTCCAAAAGATCGTTTTATCTAAATTTATCTCTCCTTGATTATCCTTTCACGGGACTAACACAAAATAAGTTTTCAACGTTTATTCCTTCTGCACCGCAAACAATGGCTTCCAATTTAAATGCCAAACGGATTATAAACAAGTTCTTGCGTTTACTGTAAAGGTTTTATTTTTGTTAATTTCGTTTTCTCTTTCGGCACTCACGGCTTTGGTACGATTTAAAACTTCAGGTTTGTTAACGGAGGGAATAAAATTAACAATTTTAATTGATTTAATATAACGTCTCCTATATGAGAGTAATTCTAATTTTGATTGGAGGGAAAATGTTTACTATAATTTGATATTTAACTATTTGTTGAAAGTAATGTAAAAATAGGACCTACCTGTGCCATCATTATTCGTAAATTAACTGCCTCTGTAACCTGTGATACTCTCTAATTTTACAAACGCAATACATTTATTGAATGTTTATTTCGGCAATTTCTACTGCTAAATTTAAAAGATTTTATTTTTATTACTTTAATGAATTTACGTTTCGCAACATCACATCAATATTGCAGGAAATAATCATATTTTAAGGTCTAAGACGTTTATGTTAATTTGAAAATTCTAGTAGAACAATAGATATCTACCTATAAGCTATTTTCATTCATTTTGGATAGACTTTGGCCATGATTTGTTTTGTTAAGTAAATGTTTTAGTTTTTAATAGTGGAACTATTTTGGTTTTGACACAGTGGAAATATTTTTAAATGTCACATGAGATTGATTAGACCTAATAGTCTATTACAGTGTTGAATTCAGACTGATTACTCCGGGGGGGAAAATGAAACGTCTAGGGGGTACTTTTACCTATTCTACCGCAATCCGCCCATTATTTTATAGATTTAAAGAAACATGAATATGAAGTGGTAATGTTTCCGGGGGGGAATTTTGTTTTGCCCGGGGGGGAATTTCACCCCCGGTCACCCCCCTGGATTCAACACTGGTCTATTACAGTATTGTCAAGCATCTCTGGCAACATAGGCTTAGCTGTAGTCACATAACCTCAAAGTCAAAATGCTATAGCCCATATTTAAAGGTTGGATTAACACAGATAACAGTTTAGTAATTGGTTACTCCATAATTACTCGGTAGTAAATTATATAATTGTATAGGTGGAAATATTCAATTCACCTGGATTGTTGGACAAACATAAAAACAGTAGTTGACTCCAATTAACAGCTTAGCCTAGTACAGCCGTGCTGATGACTTTTATGATTTATTATTGTATAACAGCTACATGTCTATAAACTGCGTAAAAAACAAATTTAAAACGATACATTTTTCCGCCACATTTCAGTATACAATGTATTTTGCTTGAAAATTCTGTATATGTTGACTAACAATATTATTAACTTTATGAAAATTATTTCCTTTGTTTACATACGTAAAACTGGTACTTAAATATGAAAGCAACTCTAAATTTATCTACAGTAAACTCTCCCACGATTCAGTATTCTTAATTGTTTTAAAACTTGCAGCAAAATATATTAGGGATAGAGGAAGAGTTGTTTTTTCGGTTACCTCTCTTTATACTGCATTAACCTCTAAAGCTAAACAATACAACATATCTAAAATGTAATCTTATTATGGCGACTATGTGTTTAATCTGGACCGAATCTATTGTGTATTAAATGAACATCTATTAATTTGCCTTTGCAGTTTCTCCAACAAAAAGCTTCATTTAAAACAAGAATAACATGACTAAATTCAAACTTTGTCAGCCATTAATAGTTACTCATCTCTTAAACTAAGGGCACAATGGGGAAAATAAATCATTTCAAACCTGAAGCTTCATTATTACTCCGCTGAATGTATAATAGCTTCATATCAACGCTTTCGCACAAATTTAGAGCACTTGACACACTTTGTAAAACACTACACGAATCCAGCCAGTACGATGAGATCGAACACTGAACATTCTTATCACGTTCCTGTAAACGAGGCTAACTTATCTAATTTTTTGTGTGGTTTCCAGCTGTCCGTTGGAAAGAGAAGCAGCATATTTGCACCACATATGAATTTTTTAGTTGGGTTGCCACACATTTAATTCAGCAGCTGCTGTAACAGAATTTATGTAGTTACTCATCACAATAAACAGCGACCTTTGACTTCATTATTAATTCCTCCTCGGAATATAAAACTGTGGAGGATGTTTACACGAACTCCAATTTTGATGATTTATTTTTGTGTTTGCTAATTACGCAAAGATTACATTTCCCCAAAGACAAATTTAATTGCGCAAAATCCTGCCCAAACCTACAATTTTCCTCAATTAGTAATGTATACGGAGCACGATCAGCACCAAAATTTCTACGCATAGGGCGAAGTTGGACTTACTAGAAATTCTGTTATGTAATACCAATAGTATTTGGTATCGAAAGTTAATCCCGATGAAAATACAATTATAGAAATACAGAAAGTTAATGTCACCATTAGGGTGGTTTTATGTTTACAAACGGCACCCCTTTATTTTGTTCTCAATCATGATAAAAACAAACCACTAAAATTTTTAAATAATTAAAACACTCTGACCCGTGCCACTTTAAGCCTAAATTTTGAAAATATTCCAAATTCTGGCGAAGTTAATGTAAAATTGAAATTATCTTAAAAATCGATTAAAAAGCTATTAATTGAGTACGGCACTGCAGTAAATGACTTATTAGTACGTTATTATACAAGACGATAAAGTTAAATTTTATCGACGAGTGAATCGTTTAACGTCGAGACGAAGTACAGACGTTAATGATTCAAGAGTGGATAGTAACAGCTTTATCGTAGTGTATAATACATTTGTTTTTCTATCGCAAGAACTTTAACACTGTCAAAGGAAAATAAGGAAAGTCAATTACATTTTAAAATCTAAGTATCTAGATTGGGTTGCTAGGATGATACGAAGCTGTAATATTTAATTTAAATAAAAGTTAGAAAATTCAATTACTTTATCTACCCTTGATGTTAAAGTGCTACATTATCTACACTGGCTGTTAAAGTAACACTTGACCTTTTGTTTTGTGTCGATTAAAGCACACTTTAACATTTGCTATAAAAAAATAATAATATAATACTGTTATTCGATATCTATTGCTATTTCAGCAATATAGCAGCTGCCCTTGACTTTTTGTTTCTGCTGCAGTTGAGAGATCTTGAGTGGTCTGAGTGGTCTGTTTGTTTACTGTGACAGATGTATTTATGCAGTGGAAGTGTGTGAATTGCAAAATAAAGATGCTACGATCTAATTTTTTTTAATGGGTGCTATGAATAACCAAATTACTGGGAGTAAATTATCATCGAGGAAGCAGTGCTGAAGTACATTATTATTTAATATGAGAGTTGTTAAGTTAAACTTACATGAAAGTGCTTCTTTAGATGTCGACGAGTGTCTAATTTTTTGGAAAAAAGCTAGAATACCCACGCAGGATAGGTCACACTGCGTTCAAAAATTGAAAAAGCTGTATGACACTTTAAGAAACCAAAAAACAAAGCGCTACGAACAAATTAGATTCATGCAGAAAGAAGGAACATAACTTTGAAGAAGGTCTAGATAAATCATTTATTTGATGTTGCTCATGCAAACGCGCTGCACGTGATAAAAATGAAAGAAGACAAGACATTATACGAGATGGAAACAAGAAAAGAAAATAGAAACCGCAAATTATTAGAAAGAAAACAAAAGGAGAAATTATTATATGTTCAAAATTTTGATAAAACAAGCACAGGTGAAATATGTGAAAAAATGTATCTAATTTGTAATCTACTACACACATTCGTGGTTGTGAATTTCAGTTTCGTACTCAAGTACTCGTAGTTCTAAAGAACTGAATCAACCTGCAAACAAAGAAAAATACAGTTCTATTCAAAATTCGCCTGTAGTATCTCCTATACCTCAAACGTCTAGAATAAAGCGTGCGAGAAAATAAATGATCACACATCGACTTTCGGCAGCTTTATATAAATGCAAAATTAGTGACAGAGATGTAGTTGACATTCTGATTGCCTGTGTGGATGCCGTTTGTGTGAATCCAAGTCAATACATTATCAATAGATCATCAATTAAGAGGTCACGAGAGAATTTTCAGAAAGATACTGTCCAACAAGTACAAATAAAATTTATCGAACTTTGTGGTTATTCATTGGGATTGACAAACTTCCAGTTATTGCCATTGCACCAAACATTGAGCAGTTCCAGAACTATCTTCGAGAACTGGATCTGAAACTTTGTGAGCTGTTTTTGATACCTTGCAAGAATAGTCACTGGTGGGAAAAACTCAGGCCTTTGTCTTTGATACAACAGCTTCAAACATCGTTTCTCTTAGAACAGAAACTCAATCGTGATATTCTTTTTCTAGTTTGCCGGCACCATATATATATATATATATATATGAAATAATGTTGAAAGCGTTTTTCAGGAATCAAAACTTTCACCCATGTCTGGATCCGATATAGGTTTATTTAAAAAATTCAAAAGATTGTGGCCACAAAAAAAATCAGTTCATGAAACATTAAAGTATAGTGAGAATAGAACTTTACTCTTTGCTCAAAAGAAACTTCAAGAATATTTACCTAGACATGACCACAAAGAGTTTCCTGAACTCGCTATAATATTTTTAGGAGGATCACCTCTACAAGGAATAAAATTTCATCAACCAGGGGCGTATCATTTGACAAGATGGATGGAAAAAGTTATCTACTGCTTAAAAATATATTTATTTAGAGACCAGTTCAAACTTCTACAAAAAAAACTAGCAGTAGAGGAAATTTATTGCTTTATTGTGAAATGTTACACTCAAGCTTGGTTTTGTGCTCGAAATGCAATACAAGGTCCATTTAAAGATATTATCTTTTCAAGAAAGCTGGAAACATATAAAGAAGATAGTATAATTATTGCAGAAAAGAAATATGATGAAGTTCTTAAGGCACTTATGATATTTAAACGAAGAGTGTGCTGCATTTTCACTGTTCGATGACAGAATTGAAGATGAAACAAGGCAGAAGATGATTGGAACAATTATATAGGATGTGAAAAATGGGTATGACATAGATAAAGAAGAAGGGATCTCCAAAAGAAAGATTATAACATTTGACGAATTATCCAACTATATCAAAAAATACTTACCCACAGAACTGGTAACATCACGATCTAGAAAGTTATTTGAAATATTTAATATTCTAATAGATTTCATGGACTTACCTCCCAGTACATGGAAAGATAACGAGAGTTACAAAAAGGGTATAGAGATACTTGGTTCTTTAAGAGTAGTTAATGACACTGCTGAGGGAGGAATAAAGTTAATGGGGGAATTCCATAGCAACATTACTAAAAATGAAGATCAGAAGCAATACCTATTACAGGTGCCTAAATTATATAAAACTTTTGTTTCACCTATTACTTCCCTATATAGGTATTGTAATCACGAAAAAATCACCTTCCGA
This sequence comes from Agriotes lineatus, assembly GCA_940337035.1. Taxonomy (NCBI): domain Eukaryota; kingdom Metazoa; phylum Arthropoda; class Insecta; order Coleoptera; family Elateridae; genus Agriotes; species Agriotes lineatus. The sequence goes on from OW679194.1 coordinate 151,100,944, forward strand.
GATTTCTTCAGATGTTCACGTTTCAGGGTCACTAGATGACGAAAAATAGGTTTTCTCATTTTCGTCTGTCTGCCTGTCTGTCTATCTGTTGGCGGTATAACTCACAAAATATTTGTCGGAGGAAGACGATATTTTGCATACACATTATTATAATATACCTGCAATGAAAATGTCAGACAAATATATACAGGGTGAGCACCTTAAAAAAATTTAATTTTGTTTATTTTTCATTCAACTTAGTAATAGATACAAGTAGTAATTTGTACATAGTGCAGTTCTTACCAAAAATCGGAGCCAATAGATACAGAATATTTTTTACAATACAAAAACGGGGCACAAATTAACGCATTACTAAATATAGCTGGGATGCAGGAATACGAGAGGTCGGCCCTCCGTGGTGCAGGTAGAAATTACCGGCCCTCTTACGATATCCCAATAAACGTTGGGGCTGCACACGCCGTCCACCTGCCGTTCGAATTCGACCACCCGTAACGTCTTTTTTTAGTTGAAAATGTATTTAACTTATCAGAAACGTGAACATATTTTTACTCTTAATTTAATTTGATTTTTAAAATTATTTATTGTCACAATGTCGACGAGGGAAGTTCTGGGTAAAGCCTTTTACAAACTTTTTATATTTATTTTTAATTTTAAATCGTGCAAGAATACAGGAAAAAGTATCTCGACCATAGTCCTCAAATTTTACATAAATAAGAAATATTACATTTTAATATTTACTGGATTTTACGAAATTAATTTAATTTCATAGATCTACAGATTATATTTATGTAATAAGTTTAATGATATTTTGTCATATGCATTAAGTTTAGCAATAAAATAAGATACATATTTTATACGTTTTTTCCCTTAACTTTTATTAAAAAGCGGGACCTTTTGAAGTTTTGCGGCAGTCCTAAAATTCTAGATACTTAAATTTCTTATATCAAGGAACAAAGTTGGCCGGTGTTGCATTAAGAATTAAAATTTAAAAAATAAGGACCACCCTAGTCACCATGTAATTGAATTCCCGTTCTTAATGTACGTTTAATTAAACATGTCTGCCTTACCGTTAGCAACTGATTTGCTAAAGTTACTTTGAAAGTACTTTTATTTCCAATAACAGTGAAAATGGGTTATTGTCCAAATATGTCGACAAAAGTCGGAACATTCATTTCTAATTTTTCCGTTACATCGACCTCAGCAAAATATCCAATCATGTAGGCTTTGGAATTTCCATTTCAAGATTTACTTTATAGCTTGAACAAAATTGGTCAGCTGATATACAGCATCGATAGGTTTGTTAGTGAATTGGAAAGATAAACTTTGTATTACTACAGCTATTGAACAAAATTAAACTAAAACTTTCGCCAATATAACCTATTCAACAAATGATTGATATCTAATCATAAATAAAACTACTCTAATATTTTAGTCAATGCGGAGTATGTGTTTTTTAACAACGTAAAGGTACTTTGTACTCTCCAGTGCATACTATGTAAAAAGTAAGTTTTGGTAGAAAATTATTGCAAAATAAAATAAGAGAGCTCTTTACTATTCAAAAATATCATTTAGATCGCAGGTAGTATACTTTAGAAATAATTTGACATATACCTAATCTTTAATGTAAGGGATGCTCTAAATAACACATTATTCAAACCTAGACATTCTTGACCTATGTAATCTGACGTCTCTCCTATTTGAAGAAGTCCCTAAGGCTTAAAATAAGATTTTAGGCTTGCTCGCTTGCTTGTTATTGCGCGTTATTTTACTGTCAGTTGGGACAACTGTTACATTGACAGTATTATAAAACAAGCCATACTTAAAGCGGACCTGACCAAAAACTGCAGAAATTTGTTTTGTCCAGTTCCTTATCGTTAAATAAAGAGAGAAAATTGTTACGTCACAGCAAAAGGGTAATGTGTCGACCTTGCTACAACAAAGGGCAGAGAATTATTAACGGCAATTAAAAATAATAATTTGGGATGCTTAGCAACGGGAGAACCTGATGCCATTGACTTTGCAGTTACAAAAGGTACAAACAGTACGCAGTGTAAGACCGAAGGGTATCATAAGACTAGTTGTAATGTATGGTTGCGTAGTCTGGGGCACAACAAGCGAAACAAACCTCAAAAAGATACAGACGCTACAAAACAAGGTGCTGAGGATCGCCACGAACACCGATTGGTACGTTCGAAAAAACCAACTTCATAAAGAGCTAGAAATCCCAAGCATAGAAGAACATATTAAACTCACAGCCAAGAAATTCTTTGATGACCTAAACAAATACCCCACAATAGCAAGATTTAATCTGGGAAAAAAATCGACAACCACGCGATTAAAACCAAGACTACCACAAAATGTCTTGCTCCAACACAGCGACTAAAAGTGAACTAAACAAATCGTGACAAGTGCAAGTAACTAAACTATGTGATCAGTTAAATATTGAAATGGGCATAAGTTAGTTAACTAATATAATCACTACTGTGAACAGCCCTAGTGTGCTTAGCCAGTAAACCGTTTAATAAAAAAAAATTCTTTAACCTGAAGTAAGTAAGGTGCAGCAATTTGATAAAAAAACGTTGGGCAACTAAGAAAAAGTTTGTTCTCATTTCATAGATAAAAGGGCACAGTGAAGGGTTGCCGCACATTCTTGTACCAAAAAATAAATTTAATTTAACAAAATAAACAATAAGCAGCCCATATAGCCATAGCTTATTTTAATAAATTCTTAAAATGGCACCTACACATTTATTCTGCACACGAAATTATAATAGACCCTCTGCAAAGTTGGTTCATAATTTCGAATAGAGTTTGAAGTATTTTAAATTCTGGTTTGCAGTTTTTTTGGAATTCACCTAAGTTGCTTATACCTTCACTTTCAACGTTCCCCACAAGAAATAATCGGACGGAGTGGTAACCGCGGAGAACGAGGCGGGAAATTTATGGGAGCATCAGCTCTTTTACCAATCCATCGATGAAGATATTGTTCATGAAGATACGCCCTCATGTTAAAAGAAAAGTGAGGTGGTGCTCCGTTACGTATAATCCACTTAACTTTACGAAGCATTAAAGGGAGGCCTTCCAACAGAAGATGCACTGATGTTTATATTCCCGATTTCATAGTTATAATCGAATAATGGTTATCATAGCATGGGGAGGATGTCTTCAAGTCTACTTGCCCTTATAGCAAAAAGATCTCTTCTACTTATGTCCTATTTCAAGTGCAGTTCTTTAAACAAATCTCTGGTGTGGCTATGGGTTCGTCTTTTTATTTATCGTTGCCACTATATTTAAGGAAGCAGTCGAAACAGTGGCTCTAGAATCTTCACAATTGGAACTCAAGGTCCGATACGTTGACGATACCTTTATTGTTTGGCCACACATCACTATCGTTAATAGAGTATGCACCTGTACAGTTCACGCAGCACAAGAGGGAATCTTAGAAATGTGCAGGATGATTCAAGAAGTAGTATAAAACCGTTGGCATACATAGGGTCCTTAAGTAACAACAGCTTTATCTATATCGTTTCATAGGTGTTCAAGCTATCTTCCATGCTGATTTAAAATTGCGCGTTCTTGTTTACCAATTTCAGTATTTTTCCAACATTGTCCGCCTCGGATTTCAACTTTTCACTTTACTTTCTTTATGTAACTAAAAAACGAAGAAACAAGTTTTCACTGACCTTGGGCAGGTGTTAATCGTCTTATTTTGACTCCATGCATCTGTCGTAACCTTTTTCCGACCCTGTATATATAATATTAAATGCATAATTTAACACCACACTACAACCAAAATACTTCTGTTCTCGTAAGAATCATAGCTTTTGCTAACAGCCATTACATTTACAGTAACCTCCGTTAGGATGTACAAAACCTACAGCATTTCGTATAATGTGGGGATCCCGACCGCTCGTTAGAATAACAGTTTTACTTTTTCTGCCCTATTTTGGATTATATTGTGTCATAAACGTATTTATAGTGGTGGGAACGTTCAGAAATTTCTAAAATTAATATACGAGGAACGGCGGAAATATTTCTCAAGCTACAGGGCATATAAAAACAGAGCTAAACTTGTAAGAGTGTTACTGATGAATAACATACGCAAAAACGGTTCTGGTAAACATGGGTATGAAATTGATTCTTAAAGTAGCTACATCATTGAAACAGCTAATAGAAAAACATTATCAATTATCTATTTCAACGAAATGATTACTTTATTTCAATCATCAATATAGTGTATATACGAGTATTATCTCTTTTGTAGATCATTGACAAATTTATTATGTTGTTTCTATTGCCTCTAATTCTCTATTAGTTTACATATCACTTACAAGTTATGGAAAAAATTCTTGTAATCGACCTACGATTTTTACTTCCTTTTACTATAAAGGAAGTATTGGATTCACCCCAAAAATTCGAAATTGAGTTTTCAACGGATCTTCACGTTTTAGAGTCCCCTGATCCCAAAAAACATATTTTTTTTCATTGGTCTGTCTGTCTGTGTGTCTGTCTGTCTGTGTGTGTGTCTGTCTGTCTGTCTGTGAACAGAATATCTCAAAAACGGAAAGAGGTATGGCGTTGAAACTTCATATATAAGTTTTGTGTACTATGTAGATGCAACAGCAAGCTTTTGAAGAAAATCGCATAACCGGAAGTAGGTGTTTACTCTTGTGATTTTTCAGTTTTTTCGATTTTTTCAAAAACGGCTCTAACGATTTTTTTTAAACTTTACATTTTTATTACATTTTTATTACATTTTTAATGTGTATTGATGTGAGATAGTTGATTTTCCAGTCGAATACTTCTAAAATGGGTTTATTTTGTTTTTTGTCTATTTTTTTTATTAACTCTTATTTTAAATAGAACACCCGGTATATTATTACATTTGTGAAATCAGCTTAAAATTCTAGAGAAAATTTGTCTCTTCAACTAACGCTCTATTTTGTAGGTACCGTTTTTGCAGAATTTGTAATTTTTGAAAATTTTTGACAAATCCTTAAAACATTTAAAATCAAATTTTTGGCTAATTATAAGATCACTGTAAAAGGAAGTTGTGTGCGTGTATCACACCAGATTTTTTTTTTCTATAATACATTTTATTTTCAAATGTCATAAATGTAAGAACTTCACTAAGGTGAAATTGTTACTTTCTATGATTAGGCATATCAAGTTGCCACTGTTGCTACTTTGTAATATACAGGGAGTTTATTATAACGCGCAATGTGTAACTGCGTTTATTTTATAATGCAATATGGAAACGTGACCAAGTATGTAAAAACATAATATATTCTACGGAGGAAGGAATTCTGTTGATCAAATGGTATAAAGACTTCAATTTACAGCAAATATGTGGGTTATTACCATGCCCTGTTCTTTTTAATGCTTTTTTTTTCAATAAAATTACGGTTCATATATCGCATTTTAAAATAAACGCATTTACACATGGCGTGGCAAACCGTTATAAACCAATAGTAACAATCAAGTCCTCATGGAAACGGGAATACCGCATTGCGCATTAAAATAAATTTACTGTATATTTATATACAAAAGCATAAAAAGGTATTTATGTAATGAAAACATAAACAAGTCCATCCCAACCGCAGAATTACACCTTCTCATGCGGGCACTCTTGCGGGTTGATCTACTTTCTGATCCACTATTAGAAGTTATTAGAAAACACTAGTAAGAGATAACATTTTGTATGTACCGCAGGCATTACTTAATATTTATGCTCATCTTTATAATATCCTTGGTACATAAAAAGCGACACAAACTGGGCCGTAATAGTACATTACCTACTGAGGTGGAAAACTTTCACCGAGGTATGTATACTATTTTATACACAACACTTGGTTATGCGAATTAAATTAATTTCAAATAAAAAAACATTACCGGCTGTGGAGTTTGAACTACAGACGTCTCCCGGTTTTGCTATGCGCGGCTGTATTTAACAAAACGGACTTACTCTTGAAACTTTTTTTCCTCTTTTACGGCATTACCCTGCATCTGTTGGGTTCCATTTTTGTCAAGTGTAGAGCCTGACTTACGTGCAAATGACTGCTTTTATCATTTCTTAGTTAACGCAAAAATAACCAAATTTATTTTTTTAATGTGCTGACCCTGTATATATTTGTCCGAAATTTTCTCTGTATCATGCCAAGCACACATATAACCTGCTTGCAAAATATGGTCTTCCTCCAACTAATAGTTTCTGAGTTATACCGCCAACAGGCAGACAGAGAGACAGACAGACAGACAGACGGAATTCAGAAAACCTGTTTTTCGTCATCTGGGGACCCTGAACGTGAAGATCTGAAGAAATCTCGGAAGGTAATTTTTTCGCATTTACAATAACGGAAGTAAAAAGAAGTGGAAACAGATTTTACAGTTCTTCAAAACTGTAATAGTAATTTACGTTACAAGACCGGAAAGTAGTGTTTTGCAGGTCGAACCAAGTAGATTCCAGGGCGAGCCGCAGGTTAATTATAAGAGAAAACTGTTTAGATTTTTCATTTAACGACTTTAACATTGTTTACTCCCTCGTCTAAAAGACGATGGAACTATTGTAATCTTCCGAGATTTCTTCAGATCTTCACGTTCCACGGTCTCTCGATATCCAGTATAAATATAACTCAGAGAAGAGAGGTAGATCTGGGTTCGGCGATGGATGAAGAGCCCAACGCGGAACGTGCATATTCGTCCACATTCAGGACAAGGAAGCTGGCCGAGTTGATCCCTACATCTTCTATACAGTCGTGGTTGTTTGCTTACTTCAACTGTAATTTTCCGCCACTTTATACGGTTTTGTGCGATATGTTCCAAGTTGTTCTATATTCCGATGTGTTTCAGATCTTCGTGTACGACATCTTGAAATCTTTTTGCTTGGCCTCCCAATTGTCTTTCAACTTCTGGAAATTATATGTTCAGTAAGCATTTAGGTAGTCCTTTATCATTCATGCGGGCGACATGTCTTAACCGTCTGAAATGGGATTTTATTATTAACGAATAAAGAGAATTTTTATCCAAGGGGAAAAGTGTATCTCAGGAGGCGAAGCCAAGTGAGCTAATTTCCTCCAATATATAAAATCCCTTTATGCACGTATGGCACACAAAGTTTTTTCCAATAGCTCAATTTAATGATATAAATGAGTTTTAAAACGTAATAAATAGTTTTGAGTAAGTTTACCTATCCAAGCAATCATGTTATCTGGCTGTTTGTTCTTTATCAAGAAATTTGGTCCACGTTGTCAATAACAACGCAGATAATAGTTATTAATTGCGCAAGTGCCAAATGTAGGATATTAGTCTAGAAAAAAGTATGTAAATTTTCTTGAGTGTTTAATATGCATTCCACAGGAGTGGAATACACAATTTTATCCAACAACTCAATAATTACTAAAAAACTAAATTTTTGTAGTGACAGCTGTGGAAAGTCAAAATCATAAATTAATTGAGAGAGAACTAAAGTACCGCGAAATTACATACATTTTTAATTAGAGTCGCCTATGATTCGTTTTATATGTATGGCAGTACTGAAGTATATTTTTGGTTTCACTATCAGGCTGTCAAATTCGAGATTAGCAGGTTAGGTTTTGTTTGTTATTTGACAAAGACTGACGCAAGCTCCAACCTACTAATCTCGAATTTGACATAGAGTGACAGTGCCATTAACAATACACACCAACGGTGTCTTTCTACACTCTTTCACATCGACTTTTTTATATTCTCTTAGTAGTGGATAATATATAACATTACTGCACAATTGTAGTAATGTTGTTATTATATGGAGGTATTGGATAAAGGAAATGTTATTCACCCCCTGAATGAAAATGTTACTTTGATTAGTGAATAAAGTTATACTTTTTTATAGTAGGTACTCGGAAAATACATTTTATATTTTCAAAATGCAAGAGGAATATACTGCACACTATTTCCCGAATAAAATGTGTTCTACGTTCACTGTATTAGCTGTGATCGATGTAGAAAATTGCTAAAAAATCTGAAATCTCTTAAGTTTTAAATTTCGTTGTCAGTTTGACAAGGCAAAATACCTGGGTATTTGTACATGTGCAAATATTGAACAGTAATTACATAAGTGGTGATAATTTTTTGATAATTTTAACTAGATTCAAGAATAGCGACAAAAATGAGTGCTAATCTAGATTAAATAAAAAAAAATATTACCACGAATGTAATTCGGCGTGAATATTTTTTAAAGTCCAAGTTGTAGATAGGGTTTGTGGAGCTTCCAGATGAGTGTCCTGTTATTTTTAATGCTGCTCATCTACTCACTTTTAGCTAGTTGTGTTACAGCAGAAGAACGATTTGAATGGTTTGTGAAAAACTAGTCGCTGTAATCAGCTACTAGCAAATAGTCTGTAATTTTGATGCTACTAGAAAATAGTCAGTGTAATTAGCTACTAGCAAATAGTTATTGTAATTTTGATGCTATTGGTCGATTTGAATTTTTTTCTCATTACTATTGGCAGATAGGACTGTTTAAAAAATAATCACTAATACTTGATTGTCATTGAACGAAACCTTAAAAATATAAATATTCCATTGGGTAAAATTTTCTAAGAAAAATAATCGTGATTAAATTGATATCTTTTTAACGAGGTATTTAAGTGATATCTATATATTGTTGTGATACGTAAAAAACAGTTTTGAATTAAAGTTAATGTAAATATAAAATTTGGGAGATTAATACAATCAACTTAGAAAGGTTTTAAAAAAGAATTGGCTGTTTATATGAAAGTCAGTAATGGAAGTTGAATTTCATACAATTTATTTTGAAAGGTAATAGCACTTGAGTATTCTATAATAATTTTGAAAGTTAGAAGGGAAATACAAGCTCATGTTACATGTGACAAATATAATTTCTATTAGAAATTATAATATAGTAGGTAAAAATCAAATAAGTTAATTTTGTAGAGGGCATGAATAATTGTAACATAGCATCTAACAATTTTTTTATGATTATTGCAAAATAACAACTTAAAAAATATAAATGTACTTTTGATATAATTTTTCGAATTCAATAGAAACATGGAAATTTTACCCCAATTTACATATGCTATTTGGTAAAAATACAAGAGAACAGGGTTTTAACAAATCTACGAGGTAAAAACAAAGTAAAATGAAATATTGAGAACTTTAAGAAACAATTATTGAAGAGAATATGGAATATGGTTCAACTAGATACAAGCAAGAATAGAATAATATTTGAATGGAATTGGTTTATTTTAAAGACTACAATTAATAAGAAGGTACATTGATTACTGGATTTGTTGATGGAGTACTGAGGACGTGTGGATCGGTTGACAGGAATTGACGGAGGAACTGCTCGATTCGGGCGATTCTGTTGGTTACTGACAACAGAGTAGGAGCTAAGGAAATAGAAAATTAACTTGAGATCATCTGAGTGAACTTGCCGTGAAGCTGTTGGAACGAGGAAAGCTGATGGTTTGACAGTGGCGTTGGTGCAAGGAACGGGACCATTTCTGCAAGCAGCCAGGGGTTTGACGAGTTGAAGGTTGTTTGTCAGTTGGCAGTACATCATAGCTGATCTATCTGGAATCCGTGCTGTGTTGAGGTAACTTTGAAGCAGTGAAAGTGACAGGAGTTCAGGTGGGTTTTTAATTAGTCCTATTGAAGCAGTAATAAATGAAAGACAATTAGAAAAGTGTGATTAACTATAGTCAAATACTGATCATAGAATATTGAGTCACTAAGAGGTGAATAGAATTTATATTTGTTATAGTTGATTGAAAGTGCAAGGTGACAGTTCATGTCATTAAAAAAATTAAAGTCATTATTAAAATAAAATAGCAATTAATAAGCAACTAGATTATCGAACCACCCTTGAAGAGTCTCAATGTGCCTCGTTATAGTACAGTCATTTGGTAGTTTTACCTGGAAAGTCTTCCGAGAGGTTTGAAAATGGGTAATTTTATAGATTTAGATGTGCTCTTTCCGAATTTCAACTTTGCCATTTCGTATATTTGCTGCTGGCGCCGCCATATTGGATAAATGTAGTTTTTTGACAATATTTCCTTTCCGACTCATTTCACGATAGAAACATTTATATACAAAATGAAACTAGAGAAAATTTTCTAAAATTTATGTAATAACCTTTTTTTTCGTAAAATCCATAGTTTCGGCGTACGGGCGCCGCAAAGTGTAGTTCTACACGCGTTTTGGCAAAAAAACTCATTTCCACACCAATTTGAGGTAGAGTAAGCGGCGCGTTTTTTTTTTATCGTGGTATCCCCAGTAGGTCTAATCCACATGCAATTCACTATTCCAAAATTTAGCGCATTCTCCTTCGCTCCGCTGTTCTTGATGGATCAGGTGTTGCGAGTTCATTGTCGTTAGTACCGATCGAAACAGACCGAAATTTCTTCCACATCATTCGCTGTGGGATTATCAGTTTCATTACAATCCTCTTCGTTCTAGATTTCATCATACGTTTGCTCGAAAATAGTCTCCGTTTCTTTCTCTTCATCGTTATCTTGTAATCGAGCTTGCGAGCTATTACACGTACCACTACAATTCATGCATATAACGGAGCACTTTAACCCAGCCTTTCTGCATCCACAGGCTTTCTGACATCTTTTTTTGCATTTGCAAGAAATAAGTTTTAACAAGCTTTCCGGAGCTGGGGGATCGAGTGTGGTGACAGGAATTAGCCCGTTCTTGTTTCTTTTCCATCCCCATTGCTCAGCATTTTGTTCATTTCCATACCACTGCTGAACCTGGTGATAGGTTCGGAACGAATGTTGTCGTGCTGCTGCTTCTGTTGGTGGTAGCGACGCAATATTAAATTTACTTTTATATGCTGATGCTGTGAAGCATGCATATCTGTAGTTGTTTAAAGACATACTTTTCTTACTTTTCACATTACTGTAACTGTATAATTCAAGAAGGAAGCGTTCTCCAGCTTTAGCAATGATCTCTCGACCAGCATTTGGATTTTTGAATACCTGGATAACCTCGTTTAAATCTGGATTTTTTCGGAATACATGAAATTTTTTTATTTTTTCTTGACGAAATATTGCTGATGTTGTATCACAGCCACTGAAGGCATGCAAGAATAAAATATGATCTGCGGCTGTTTTATCTATGATACTTTTTGTTGAGTATATTTGTTGCGAAATTTTTCCTCTTCCTGGTTTGAGAATATATATGTTTGAACGCGTAGATAAAGCCGTCAACAGAATAAGAAGATCTACATCTTCGCCGACAACTATTACGAAATCAAATGCCGATGAAACGCTTATTGGGGTATTGATTATTAGCGTATCCGCATCTTCCGTGGCTTGTTTGACCATGAAGTTCTCAGCTTCAAATTTTGTTTTCAACATTCCAATGAGGCTGTTCTTGTTTGCATCATTGCCCAGGAATTTATTTTGTGACACAGCTGTGATCATTGTCTCGTCAAAAAGTATGTCTACTGAAGCAGTTTTTCGTCGGTATCGCTCCGCATATTTGCTACTACGGTTTGCTACATCTTCCGGATATCCGTCAAATACGATAATGGCATTGGATGTATATTTCGATCGAACGTAGGTAACGTATTTATTGCAAATGGATGAAAACGATTCACCGCGATGCCAAATGACTCGGTGTAATATGTATCCTTCGACGATAATATAGATCTTATTTTCAAAATTTATATCTCCAGAATGTTGCTCAAATGCCTTACACATAGAAGATTTAATACATTTGTGCATGCCTTCGTCATTGAAAAAAGATAATGGAAATGGAGCAAGTTCGTACGTAAGGAAATTTTCAAGTTCCTTTTCAGATTCTTTTGCAACGCACATTCTTTGGAAAATTAATAAAGGATTAATCGGGTCAATGTCGTCTTCTATCCCGATGCCTGCATTCATAACACTAAGTGATTTTATTCGGTCATTCCGTTTGAATTTTACGGTATAGAAATCGCTGGCAATGATTTTAGAAATGCCAGCACTACCAATTTCTTGAGATATGTGACAGTTTATCTTTTCATCTCCGATAACTCCAGTGTTTATGGACATGATTACCTTTAATTCTGGAAAAGGTGGATGGTTGCACAACCAATCCATCAGTTTTTTTAAGTGGTCATTGTCACGATTAACCCGCGAACTTCTTATTTCGACATGAGTAAGGCCGCCAAAACATTTCATCGTTCTCATCAACGATTGCTCAATTGTCATATCTGATAACGTACCACACCAAAATTTGTCGGAACGTCTAATTGTAAAGTATCCTGTAGTTGTGAAAAGTTCATATTCTTCAATTAATGACTATGTTATCAACATTTTTATCCGAAGTTTTGTATGCGAGCAACCATTGTCAACTGCATTGTTTTAAGTAAGCTCTTTATTTTCTGATACCAAATTCCAGAATCCTTTGGTTTTTAACCATCATCAAGAAATTTTTGAATACCGACCTGTGTCCTAGAGCATTTCATACGTTTTTCAGCTTTTTAAAATGAAAGAAGTAATGAGTCACACTGGGTGTTTTTAATTCTTAATAATTGGGTATGGTTTTAGATGTTATTGATTCTTATATTATTTTTATTAACAATAATTAAAATAAAAAATAAAAAAACATTCAGTGTAGCTCATTTTTCTTTAAATTACAAAGCTGAAACATTGTGTGAAATGCTCTACGATACACGTTCGTAGCAAAACATTTCTTGATGATGGCCAAACAGACGTAATTAAACCATAATGTGTGGTACATTGGCGAATTCAAAATAAAAAGCTAGTCTCAGCTTTGTAATTTAAAGAAAAACGTAATGAGCCACACTGGATGTTTTTATTTCTAATTTCTATTATTGTTTACTAGCAACCAGTGAGACAAATGTCTCATTTAATAAAACAAAAAAGACCGTTTTTCAAATAGAACGCATATTAAATAAAAACAATAATATTTTTTAAATTGAAATTCGGTTCCTGACCTGACATGACCATTCCAAACATATAACTTTAATAACTTTTTTCTCTATCTCTTACGGTTTGGCTGCTGAAACAGCGTCCCGGACGGACCAGCGTCCCGGACGGACGGAAATCACTGATTTCTCGAAAACCGGAAGTGTTACGTGACTGAAATTTGGTTCCTGACCTGACATGACCATTCCAAACATATAACTTTCATAACTTTTTTCTCTATCTCTTACGGTTTGGCTGCTGAAACAGCGTCCCGGACGGACCAGCGTCCCGGACGGACGAAAATCACTGATTTATCGAAAACCGGAAGTGTCACGTGACTGAAATTTGGTTCCTGACCTAACATGACCATTCCAAACATATAACTTTAATAACTTTTTTCTCTATCTCTTACGGTTTGGCTGCTGAAACAGCGTCCCGGATAAAACAGCGTCTCAGACAGACACGTCTATTAGATAAAGGATAAGTAAAAAATCAATACATTAATTACTTGCTATTGAAAATTATGTGTATTACTAGAGTATACCTGATTATTAAAGATTAAAACATGCAGTGTGGCTCATTACTTTTTTCTTTAAATTACAAAAGCTGAAACAACGTATGAAATTCTCTGGGACACAGATCGGTATCTAAAAATTCCTTGATGAGGATAAAAAAAGACTGGAAACGTAGCTAAGCTATAGTGCGCGGTACATTGTTGAATTCAGAATAAAAACGTTTCTAAAATTTGACATCAGAAAATATGGTCCAAAAGTTAAGTTGATGATGGCTCTTCGAAGACGAAACGTCGGATAAAAGATAAATTACTTAATATTTAAGTCCATAAAAAGTTGGTATAAAGAATTTTTCAATATCGCCCTAACTTTAATATTAACTCTAGAAACAAATGGAACAGATTTAATATAACTCAAAGACGAAAACTGATATCCAGGATATCTAGGCGTCATTTTGTTAGTCTCTTAATTACGCAACTTTTTTTTCCATTTGACCAAATTTGCATCTCTTACTATTAACGAGATCCCCATACTGCCCCCTCCCCCTTATATTGGACGCACTGTATAATGGTAAATCAAAACTGCACGCTATAAAAACCACTGAACGTTTAATTGCAGCCAGATGCTCCTGATAGCTGCCATTACAACTGAGGGCGAATGTGTGAAATTAAACCAATTTTTCTAACATTATTTCTATGGTCGTTAAAAAACGGAAACCAACTCACCGTTTGCATACTACACTTTTATTTTTATAAAATAATACTATGAAGGCGGCTATGAATTTAAAAATCAGTATTCTAGAACAGCCACGATATCTCTAGAGAATTGGTGCGTCATGTTGTAGCAGAAAACGCGTGAATACCTTTACAGGTACACAAGGGATTTAAATTTACAACATCCAATGTAATTCAAAGATTTCCGTCTTTAAAACAAACAGCTTTAAAAATTCCATTAAAGATTAGTCGTTTTATTAATGCATATTTAAACGTTTCCTTTATGGCTTCTTTTTCAACAAAATAATAGTCATAGAGTGCTTTAATAAACAGTAGCACTAGGGTACAGGTGAACATTTTGATTTTATACATGTACCGTTAAGCCTTGCTGTTCTTATAGGTTACCTTTACAAAACGAAAGCACATTTCGTAGTCAGAACAAAGGTCCGTAGGCATATGAGATTAGCACCGAATGGGAATTTATCCACTTACACACTGAACCAACATATCCCTAATAGCTGATGGTACGCTAAACAGCCTATCTAAAAGCTTTCTAGATACACGTAGCAGAGAATCCGGATAATTCCTGAAATTACGTAACATTTTAAATTAGATTGCCTTGTTTAAGAAAAGAAGTATCTGGAATTCGCAGCTTTAATTTCTGAAACTTTGCTTTCTAGTAGTCTGTTCTTGACAATTCAGTCACTTTTCCAGTAGCTTCAAACCGCAATCAATGTTGGTAATTTACAGATATACTTACGTAACTTTTCTCTAAGTAGAGGTATCGGTGGAATCGAGAGGAATATTTATATTTCTAGCTAACTGCACCAATTGAGTAATTTAATATATTTCCAATACGTTGAAGCTGTAATAAAAATGTTATTCAGAATTCGGATATTTCGTTTTACACAAAATTTCCTAGCTATGAGAATTACTGGGATTACTAAAGCTTTTTCAGGAATGTTTAACGAAAAGTATGTCACTACATCTCGTGCACGCGATCGTCGAGTTGTATTCGTACACAAACACATTTCAAGAGCTTTCATTCTCTGTCGTTGCTGCCGTGGCAATATAAGACTTCCACCACCATTTAAATTTTAATTATTCACCAAACAAGCGTGTGTAGCATGACAAACATGTTATGCCTTTGAATCTTTTTGCGAGATTTATAACCTGCGTGCATAAACGTTGGACCGTTCTAAAATTATACATGGCGCTGCACGTTTTAAATAAATAATGAACATTCAATCATACAAGTGCTTCAGAAATTATTTAAGAGACCGTTTGGTATTATAGCAATGGGAATATTTTTATTGTTAAATTAAAATACGACTTGTGCAAAAGTAAATCTAAAATAAATGGACACATATGATGAGGTAGAACTGTAAGATGGTCCTATGTGCTGCCAATTGTCTTAAAGAATCAATTTGTTCTATCTAAATTCTGAAAATTTAAAAAAGCAGAACGAACCATGTAATTAATCTCTTGTACACTAGGTGATCATTTTCAATTCGACATAGGACATAAACATTGCTATCAATGACGTACGTAAGTTGGTTGTTATTTTGTAATATTGTAATATAACTCCTTCTCGCGGTGTTATTTCGATTAATATCAAGTCCCAAGTTGTAAGTCAAAATGTAATAGCTCCCACTTTGAAGCTATTTTTCTTTTCAAATTAAATATACCCTTTTACTAATCATTAAAAGATAAATACTATCAGGTACAGTGCACTTATGTACTTACCTTACTTCTTAATGCAATAAATAGAAATTGACGTAACTCCTAAATTAATTTGACATTTAAAATTATGTCATGTGATTATTATTTTTTAAGCCTCGACTAGTCAGTTTTACAAGCAATAGGATAATTCCCAGCTGGATGGGTTAATCTTCAACTAACAACTTTCTCTAATAGTTAAATACTGAACTGCTCTTAAAATATAATAACTATTTGATTTTATGAATCAAATACAAGTTTCGGGCACTTCACAAAGTTAAATTCTTAAGTTCAGTTTGTTAGTAGCACATTGAAGTTTGATCTGACATTACAAAATGAAATACATGTTGACAAGAATAATTTAGTCAAATGTTAAATATATCCAAACTTGATTTATATGAAAATTCAAAAAATAACCTAATTCCAAGATGTGTACATTTCCAAATATAATTGTCGAAAAACGTCGAGTACTACTCGAATCACTATTGATTTTAGAAGAATTATTCTTCTAAATTTATTTCTAAATATAATTACAATATCTTAACGATTTGCCGAAGCAAACTTGCTTTACAATGTTTTAATATTTTGTAAGAAATGGGCACTAATCTTCTGAATGTTTATCTTGTACCTGAATGCTCTACCTCTTAACTGGATAAATTCTAGTCAGCAAACACCTTGTTTGGTTGTTCCCGACCAAAACAAAGCTCGTTGTAGCTGTTTGAAAACTCTATTACATAGATAAACAGTTCAACAGCATACCATAACACTCACTTTCACTGGTATTACTGGTTTCGTAGTAATATACCACGTTAAATAAAATCAAATAATCTTGAATTATATATTTGAATAATATTTGTGACTTGAAGTCAAATTTGATCGTAGAGAATGCTATATTACTACTACGTATCAAATCAGCAATTATTATTTTTCACAATTAATGGAAATTTAACTCTTAACGTGACTATATTTCTCATAGATTATGAATTCAAGTTATTTTGTTACTCACAAAATATAAACAACCCTCTGGTTGCCCTTACAACCCCACCAGTTTAAAACATACAACTGTTATATTACATGATACCCATAGATATCTGGATATAATTATTTAAATTAAATGTATCATACATACGGTATGCTGCATTACACGGTAAAGGACTATTACCGTACAGATACAGTTATGACTTTGTTACCAGCCTACTCTTTGTACGTGTAAACAAAGGCTTAACATCCTGAAATCGCTAATAACTTTATTTGAAAGAAAATGAAAATTCAGTACATACTCCTATACAGGGTGAGTCATAATTAGGTGTAAAATGAATTACCAACGCGACCAAAAATGTAATTAACCTAATACATCTTGGTACAAAAATGCTTCTTTAAAAAGATACAGGGTGTTAATGACCTAACGGGTGTTCATAAACAGTCGTCATCCCAGTAGGTTTTGACTTCAAAAACTTATGTCTATTATAATTGAGAAAAACTGCGCTATGACAGTACTCAATGACGTTTCATTGTGTTGCACGAATCAATCAAAGATATAACATTTTGTTTTTCAAAGCAACTGGGATGACGACTGTTTATGAACACCCGTTATATTTGGAAAGTAAATATTTGAACTTTTAAATCAAGTAACCTGATTTTGATACCCACTCAATTTTAATTTGAAACAATATCGAGTCAGCGGCTGTCATAAACAGCCATTAATTGTTCGAAAGATTTTTTTAAAGAACGATGTTCTTTCGAAATGGGCGATTTTACGCCAAGAGAAATAGTAGACCTTGTTTTCGTGTATGGCTTTTGCAACGGAATCGCCTTAGCAGACGTTAAGGAATTCCACCGCAGAACAGAAGAATTCCCAATCTTCAGGTCTTTACTTTAACCTTTCGAAGACTAGGTGAGGTTGATTTTCCGCGAGACCGAGGGGCTGGTGCAAGGGGAAAATGTAATGCAAGAGGAAGCTGTAATTGGTTTGTTTTAGACAATCCTACTACAAGCACTCGCCGAATTTATAGTCACAAATTGAATTTTTTCATTAAAGAAGCATTTTGGTACTAAGGTGTATATACTATGTTAATTGCTTTTTTGACATAAATAAGCTTTGGTTAAATTTTTACACCTAATTATAACTCCCACTAGCGCCAGCATAGCTCAGTGGTTCGAGCATTGGACTGCGGTGCGGAAGTCTGGAGTTCAAAACGCTTTAAGTAATTTAGGACCTGCGAAAGAACAAGGGGTAATAATGCGGTTATCTAATGCGTGATGCTCACCACCTCACCACGTGTCATGAATTTGACACGCGACAGCCGGGTGTGAGAGCGAGGATACGGAAGCTCTGACCTTCAGCCGTGCAGGCGAAGCTCCTTGATAGGGTGTTAGCGCCTCACCATTATTATTAGTATTATAACTCATACTGTATACTTCCCAAATTAGTGTACATACCGACAGTGTTCTATTTTATCTAAAAAAATCGAATAAATGCCTGTTTTTATTTTTCCCGTTGTTTTCTTTTCGATCTGCTTCATTTTCGCCATATTAACATATTGTGATAAGTAATTATCTGTTACAGTGGATAGTATTAGCTATGCACAATCAGAACACCGCATGAACAATACGACTCAAATATTTATAAAGAAGTTCAAGAAGCTTCAATCCAACATAACACCAGTACCACGATTGGGTGTCATGAAAACTGTAATTAGCTTTTTGAACCAACCCCTTTCTGAAGACTGTAAGTACCTCGATTTTAACAAAATGATTGATTTTTGCCGTCACTTAATCACATGTACTTACTGAAGAGGTTATCCCTGAAATTGAGAGTGTTGTTTGCAAACTTCTACTTGCAGAAGCCGAAGAAGTGAGACATGAGACCTGTCGTATACTAAATCTTGCCAAGCCACCAATGAGGAACATCACCAGAGCCGAAACACAAGCTCTGGAGGAAATCTGCAATAATCCGGACAATGTAGTTCTATGTGCGCACAAAGGAAACGCCACTGTAGCTGCTAACAGAAAGGACTAGCAGGGCAATATTCAATCACTACTGAACGATGAACAGTACCTAACAGTAAAAAAGGACACCAGATTTAAGAAGCTATCAAGATCTCATTAATACTAGAGTTGAAACATCAACGACTACTGCCTAGCGCCACTAGACCGTCCAGACTTTACGGATTTTCGAAAATCCACAGACCAGGAGTTCCAGTAACGTCAATCGTTAGCTTCTGAGCATTTCGTGGAAATATTGGCTCAATTGCAAGGAACGGGCCAGGACAGGTTGGTCAGTTTCGATGTTACTAACTCTGTTCACCAACGTACCAGTAGAAGATTCTTTAAATGTTATACAACAATGCTTCGTCCTTCAAGTGATCCAAGAAGACGTCAAACAGTTAGTAAGGATGTGCCTCACGATACCTACTTTCTTTGGGAAGGAACATACTATCAGCAAAAGGAAGTGGCCGCTATGGGGATATACGTTATCTCCAGTCATTGTCAACATATTTATGGAATCCTTTGAAAACGAAGCTATTCAGTCCAGCGATCTTACTTCTAAATACTGGTTCCACTACGTTGACGATATTTTAGTTATATGGCCCATGGGAAAGCAACTCTTAAAGTTTTCTTGACGCACCTAAACAACCACCATGACAAAGAAAGATTCACTATAGAAACTGAAGAAAATAGACACCTTCCTTTCCTGGATGTGTTAGTAAAACGAACCGCTAACAATAGATTAAACCATACAGTATATCAAAAAAGGATTCACAGCGACCGCTGGTGCTTCATCTTACTATCATCTACAACAAAATAAATCATGGACCAATACTTTTATTCGTCGGCTCAATGGTATTTGAGACAGTAAACCACAAGACCTAAGATCCTCAGGAAGCTTTACAGAGAAATGGCTACAGCCGACGAGATATCAGCAAAGCATGTCAATACACCATAAAACCAAAGGAACCTAAACCTATAAATTACGACCGCCTTTCCTTCATCGCCGGAGTAACAGATAGAAGGGTCTGTTATGGTACAATAAGAAAAATCGAACAATTAATCCCTTCCAACAACGGTCCTTTGCCCAGGCTACAGACAAAAGGCGTTTACCAACACCTGTACTTGTGGCAAGTCTTACATTGGACAAACGGAAAGAAGCATCCAATGTAGCATAAAAGAACACCAGAAGAGCCACACACGACTTAGGGGAGCACAAAATAAATAACGACTCCATGAACATACTCACCAGGACTAAAAAATACTGCCCTCGTGTTATTCGGGAATCCCTAGAAAATATTAAAAATTCGAACAGCTTCAATTGAGAAGATGGTTTACCGCCTTAGTAACACATGGAAGGTAGCTCTGCAAAAACCATACAGAAATTTCAAGTGAACAACCAAGCAGAATAACAACAAGTCCCAATAACATGCAAGATTTACTTGACCAGCCAATGAGGAGCACAAGACTTCAACATCAGTTTCTGGAAAACTGCTAAAGAGGCGTACAGCATGAGCAGTGAAACTTCAACTGTAAATCGATAAACGCGGCATAACGCGGACAATAGTCGTAAAATCCTGTATTCAACAACTATTTGTTTGCTGTTTAAAATACTTTAGCAGCTTCTTGACGCTGAATTTTTATCAACTGTCCTCTTCAATCTCGGAATCTTCTTTATCCTTTTGATTTGACAGATTTCGTTCGGCGGAAAAGTTTCAATAACCCTATCTTCAACCAAAAACTCATAGCCCTGTTCGCTTTTGTTGCATTGAACTAATTATTCAAAATCTTCTTTATTTAATTCTTGCATTTTTTTCTGCTGACTTGCAAGTATTGCTATATATGCGGAAGATATACCTTTAATTTTACTTTGTTTTTCAACTTCGTTTTATAGAATCGTAAGCTTACAGACTACTTGTTCAATTCAACTTGGTTTTACACTCCGCCATGTTTTGACATGAGCTAGTATTGCGTCTTTAATATTAAAACACTTCCAAAATTTAAGCATATCTCCTCCTTCATTTAACAAATTCATCATGTAATTTCTTTAGTAGATTTTTTAAGTTGGGCAACAGCGGTGACGTTCCGGAAAAAATATAACACGAATATATTGCCGTCTTTAGATGTTAGTTTTCATCTGGGTGAAAAGGTGTATCCACGCTGAATGTTGATGACAGTCATGAATAGAAGGTTTGCGTATTATAAGTGTTTGGCTACTTTGGTGTTTTGATGAATCTAGTAAAACACTGAAAAGGGTGCTTTAATAGGGTCCATTAAAGCACCGTTTTTGCATTAATCTTTTCATATGAAGAACGTCGAAACAGCCTCCTTTGTTTCAGATAATTGACAGCTTGTCATATTTATAATTATTTTTATGCAAAGTAGATAAAATCTTGTATGATACGCGTTGCAAAAAAGTTTTTAGGCACTTGACGCTATGTCAAAATACATTGAGTGCTTAAAACACTTGAATTTGCAACTTGCATCATAAATAGCTATTATCTACGATAGTGTGTTAAATTGACTTTTAATTGGCAGTTTTAAGTTTTTAAAACGGTTGTTTAATTACACGATGTTATTAGTGACGTAGTCAGCATCAACGTGGTTAAACTTTTCATCTTCATCAGATTTGTTATTAGACTATTTACAAAATTAATTTCAGTATCGTTAAGAGCTTTATTACCTCACTATTTTTTATCAAACAGAGAATACTTTAAACCAGAATTTATTGATAAAGACAAAATACTGAGCAATTCTCGTTAGCTTATGGCTCTTAACGAAACTTGTTTGATTGTCACAGAACTCGGCTTCCGCCTCGTTCTGGTAAGCAAACTCATTTCATTAAGATGATCATAATCAAACTTGTATCGTTAATATCTATTATCTTCATCGGTGTTATTATAGACTATTAACGAAATTCATTTTAGTATCGTTAAGAGCTTCATTACCGCACTGAGTGCGGTAATATCCATTATATAATATCTAGATGGATATTACCACACTTTTTTATATAAAAATTATATTGAACCATAATTTATTGATGAAGATAAAATATTGAACAATACACGTTTGCTTATGACACTTAATGAAACTCGTTTGATTGCCGCTCGGCTCACCGCCCCGTTTTGGCAATCAAACTCGTTTCGTTAAGATGCTCATCAATCAAACTTGTATCGTTAATATCTATAACAACGTAGAATTACGAAGAGTTTCTAGAGTAACTTTTTTGTATCAAGGCAAACCTATTATTTAATGTAGTAATCCTAATTTTCATTTAAAGTACTTTCTTTCATATGTATTGTGTTTTCTAGATTCTATCGTAGATAAAATATTGTACGTCATACATGCGTAAAGCATTTTCAGTCACTCGCGGGGCTTAAAACGCTCTCTACTCTACCGTTTTAACTCTACCCCATTTGTGACTAAGGACTGACTTTACGCACTTGTTTCGTAAATCACCATTAAAAGCTCGTTGAATTTTTACCCACAATCAAGTTGAAGTGTATGCGTGTTTCGTCCACTACCACTTCATTTGAACTTAATTTTTTCCCTTGGATAGACAATTCTCGAATACCTCGGCATTTTTTGAATCCATATAACCATTCGCTAGAAGCACCAAATTTTTCATACATAGTTATCAATTGACCACATTTTAAAGTTTTTCACAGGGTCACAGATTTATCACTATCAGATTTAATAAAAAATACAAAAAATTTGCTTTGCTTTTTAGTGCCGTTTAACTTACAATACCGATAGTTTAAGAAGTTCCCGATATTTCTAAGCTGTATATGGCCCGATTAATTCAATTTTGTTTGAAGTGTTAATGGGACCCGTTTATGTATTTCTGTAGGGTTCGTGCTGGAAAGCCAAGGCATTCTTTATCCTCGTCGAGCAAGAACTAAAATATGTTTGTAATTATATATAGTACAGTCATTTGGTTCTTAAAAAAGACGTTACCTGGAAAGTTTACTGGGAGTTTTGAAAACGGGTAATTTTATAGATTTCGATGTGCTCTTTTGCGAATTTCAACTTTGCCACCTCGCATCTTTGCCGCTCGCGCCGCCATGTTGGAAAAATGGCCCCTAAAAGCAGTTTTTTGACAATATATCCTTTCCGACTCATTTCACGATAAAAACATTTATATACAAAATAAAACTAGAGAAAATTTGCTACAATTTATGTAATAACCTTTTTTTCGTAAAATTAATACTTTTGGCGTACGAGCGCCGCAAACCATTATACATCTACGCCAACCCGTGACATTTAATTTTCACTGATTACATTTGTGAATTATAAAATTAATTTAAATCTAAAAACTATACTAACAATAAATATTTTACTATGCGTTGATTTGAAGGAAAGAATGACAGCTGAATAATACGAACTTTTCACAACTAAAGGATACTTTACAATTAGACGTTCCGACAAATTTTGGTGTGGTACGTAGTCAGTAAGTCAGATATGACAATTGAGCAATCGTTGATGAGGACGATAAAATGTCTTGGCAGCCTTACTCGTGGCCGAGGAGTCAAGGAGAGCGTGCTTTCCAAGTGAACTTTAGGAATGGTATTCCTGCACAATACTTGCGACGAAGCTGAAAAGTTTTGCAATGTAGCTTTTTCCAGTTCCGAGCAGCATGTCGAAATGAGAAGTTCGCGGGTTAATCGTGACAATTACGACGTAAAAAAACTGATGGTTGGTTGTGCAACCATCCACCTTTTCCAGAATGAAAGGAAATCAAGTCAATAAGCACTGGAGTTATCGGAGATGAAAAGAAAAACTGTCGCATGTCTCAAGAAATTGGTGGTGCTGGCTTTTCTAAAATCATTGACAGCGATTTCTATACCATAAAATTTAAACGGAATGACCGAATATAATATATATTCTGGAGATATAAATTTTGATAATACGATGTATATCATCGACGGAGGATACTTATTACACCGAGTCATTTGCAATCGCGGTGAATCGTTTTCATCCATTTACAATAAATACGTTACCTACGTTCGATCGAAATATACATCCAATGCCATTATCGAATTTGACGGATATCCGGAAGATGTAGCAAACCGTAATACCAAATATGCGGAGCGATCCCGACGATCGCGAAAAACTGCTTCAGTAGACATACTTTTTGACGAGACAATGATCCCAACTGTGTCACAAAATAAATTCCTGGGCAATGCTGGAAACACGAACTGCCTCATTGGAATTTTAAAGACAAAATTTGAAGCTGAAAACTTCATGGTCAAACAAGCAACGGAAGATGCGGATACGCTAATAATCAATACCGCAATAAGCGTTTCATCGGCATATGATTTCGTAATAGTTGTCGGCGAAGATGTAATCTTCTTATTCTTTTGACGGCTCTATCTACGCCTTCAAACATATATATTCTCAAACCAGGAACAGGACAAATTTCCCAACAAGTATATTCACTTATAATACCATGAGTAGTCAAAGTTATGTCGACTATTTTTGCGGTGGTGTCACGAATGTCCATTGCGCTTTGGTACGATTAGGACGAGTGCGCTAGCACGAGTCCTAATCCCAAGCGCAATGGACATGAGTAGTGATACCACCGCAAAAATAATCTACTTAACTTTGACTAAGAATGGTATTCGAGGGACTATTTAATGAACCAAACTACTTTTTCAAATTAGTTTTCAATAAATCTAGCAACAAACTACGCCATTTCTATAGTAACAGAACACTAATATTGACTTTTTCTAATAAAAATCGCATTTGTTAAAAATATATCCACTGATATTTTTTTGATTGGTCAAGAAACGTCAGAATTCTGGATTTTCATTGGTCACTTTTTGACAGATGACAGGTGAATTGAATAGTCAACAAAAAATATTATAGAAAATCGTACGACACTCATTAATGACCAATAGAAAAATTAGTTCACGAGCCGTAACCAAGACAATAAAAAAATTTCTTGGAAATTTTTTGTAGGTAGATCAGCCTAACTGTGAGGGCTTGTATCGTTACGATTTTCTTACCGAATCTGCATTCGAGCATTAATTCATATCCAGAAATTATTTTTCGTGCATTCCAACAACGTCCTAATTTGCCCTCGCGTCCCGCTCGGGCAAATCAATACGACGTTGTTGGAATGCACTCAAAAAGTTTCCGGAAAGAATTAATGCTCTTATGAGATTATATGTGATAAAACAGCCGCAGATCATATTTTATTCTTGCATGCCTTCAGTGGCTGTGATACAACATCAGCATTATTTAATCAAGAAAAAATGAAATTTATTAATGTACAGTGTTATTTATTATAAACTACCCACCCCTTATCATCGTTATTATTGTCTATAGAAAAAAAAGTTTTAAATAAAAGTTGTGTAGTTATGACTGAATTTTGTTAAAATGCTATCAAAAGTACAGTAGCTTGCAGATTTAAGGGGTACAAAAAATAAAATATTTTTTTAAATAGGATACCCTGTATATTATTAAATTTTTGGAATGATCTTTATTTTCTGATTTCAAAAATATACCATATGTTACGCCTACCTTATACCGTTTTTGAGTTATTAAACGTCGAATATCTTAGTTAAAGTAGTTACTGTAAATATGAAAAGTTAACATTATTAAAGTAAGCTATGAAAATGAGAACTAATGTTTGATAAGTGACACTTCTTTAATGAAATAATCAAAATGGTTTACAGTGAGGAAGAAAAACTCCAATATTTACTTGTTATACTATACAAAATAATAATAAATAATAATATTCGACGTTTAATAACTCAAAAACGGTATAAGGTAGGGGTAACGTATGATATATTTTTGAAATCAGAAAAAAAATAATTCCAAAAATTTTATAATATGCAGCGTATCCCATTAAAAAAATATTATTTTTTTGTATCCCTTTAAATCTGCACGCTACTGTACTTTTGATAGCATTTTAACAAAATTCAGTCATAACCACACAACTTTTATTTAAAACTTTTTTTTCTATAGACAATAATAACGATGATAAGAGGTGGGTAATTTATAATGAATGACTCCGAACAAATCCAGATTTAAACGAGGTTATCCAGGTATTCAAAAATCCAAATGCTGATCCAGAGATCATTGCTAAAGCTGAAGAACTTCCTTCTTGAATTATACAGTTACAGTAATGTGAAAAGTAATAAAAGTATGTCTTTAAACAACTATAGACCTGCATGCTTCACATCAGCATATAAAAGTAAATTTAATATTGCGTCGCTACCACCAATAGAAGCAGCAGCACGACAACATTCGTTCCGAACCTAACACCAGGTTCAGCAGTGGTATGACAATTAACAAAATGCAGAGCATGGAAAAGAAACGAGAACGGGCTAATTCCTGTCACCACACTCGAGCCTCCAGCTCCGGAAAGCTTGTTAAAAAAGATGTCAGAAAGCCTGTGGATGCAGAAAGGCTGGGTTAAAGTGCTCCGTTATATGCACGAATTGTAGTGGTACCTGTGATAACTCGCAAGTTCCATTACAAGATAGCGATGAAGAGGAAGAAACGGAGACTATTTTCGAGCAAACGTATGATGAAATCGAGAACGAAGTGGATTGCGATGAAACTGATAATCCTGTCGCGGATGATGTGGAAGATATTTCGGTCTGTGACGTTTAAATCGGTACTAAAGACAATGAACTCGCAACACCTGGTCCATCAAGAACAGCGAAGCGAAGGAGAATGCGCTAAATTTTGGAATAGCTAATTGCATATGGATTAGGCCTACTGGGGATACCACGATAAAAAACGCGCCGCTTACTCTACCTCAAGGTGGTGTGGAAATGAGTTTTTTGTCCAAAACGCGTGTTGAACTACACTTTGCGGCGCTCGTACCCCAAAACTATTGATTTTACGAAAAAAAAGGTTATAACATAAATTGTAGGAAATTTTCTCTAGTTGAATTTTGTATATAAGTGTTTTTGTCGTGAAAAGAGTCGGAAAGGAGATATTGTCAAAAAACTGCTTTTAGACGCCATTTTTCCAATATGGCGGCGCGACCGGCAAAGATACGAGGTGGCAAAGTTTAAATTCGGAAAGAGCACATTGAAATCTATAAAACTGCCCATTTTCAAAACTCCCGGAAAACTTTTCAGGTAAAACTACCAAATGACTGTACTATACAGTCTGTTCTATAAAAAAGGCCCCGCCTTCTAGCTACTTTATTATTTATTTTAGACCCAATAAACCTTATATCAAATCAAATGGCACATAAAAACCTACATTTGAACACTATCAAAAAATTTTTATCTTCAATTGTTTCAGAGTGGTGACGTCACGTGCAATTTTTTTAAATGACACGGTATATATTTTTTGACATTTTCTGGTAGAGGTTTTTTTTATCTTTTCAACAATATAAATATTTCATGCACTTGCATAAAAAAAATTTCGTGAAAAATTACAAAACTTTTTCACAGTAGGAGGCCATGATACAAAACTGTAAACAAAAGTGTAACTCAGAAAAACAAAACAAATAGTAGCCAAACGCTTTAACTGTCAGATTTCAGAATAATCTAAAGTGTTTATGGTTTTGTTTTTCTGAGTTACACTTTTGTTTATAGTTTTGTATGGTGGCCTCCCACCGATAAAAAAGTTTTTTAATTTTTCTCGAAAATTTTCTTATGTAAGGGCATAAAATATTCATATTGTTGAAAAGAGAAATAAAACCTCTACCAGAAAATGTCAAAAAATATATACAGTGTCATTTAAAAAAATTGCATGTGACGTCACCACTCTGAAACAATTGAAGATAAAAAAAATTTGATAGTGTTAAAATGTAGGTTTTTATGTGCCATTTGATTTGATATAAGGTTTATTGGGTCTAAAATAAATAATAAAGTAGCTAGAAGGCGGGGCCTTTTTTATAGAACAGACGGTATATGTCGAAATTATTAAATTATGCTTACAGAGATGAGAACAAATAGTATATTATATCATGAGGGACTAAAGTGCACCATTTAATCCCGCGAGTGGAGTTTGTTGCCTCGAGGGCGACGCCCGAGGGCAATAACCACTCAAGGGATTTATGCACTTTAGTCCCGAGATATATACGCTATTTTTTGCACTTTTGGGAACATTATCATGAAACATTTCCAAAATTTGGAATCTGTCAATTTGGAAACTGACAATTATAATTTATTACAAACTGAATTGCAGCAGGTCCTGGATAGCCTGAATCAGTTGGCAGTAGGGTTTCCAAGTCCCGGGACCAAAAGTGTTTTCGGGACTTACGAGCTAAATTTCAAGTCCCGGGACTAGTCCCGAAGATCCCGAAAATGGTCCCGAAAGGGAAATAGTGTTCAGGTGAAATTTCCGAATGCAAATTACAAAGAAAAACAAATGTTGTAAGTTAAATAAAGTATTTCTGTGCTGATAATTTGCATTGGAGCTCGTCTACAACTTCATTGCTTTCTTCTGGTACTAAAAATGTCTGTCGCTCTTCATCTTTTGCTTTTGTTTGAAGTGCAAAGTGCTTGTGTAATCCTTTCGCCAAGCTGCCTCTGATTATGATAATTTTGTAGGAACCAACTTTACATTTCGCCAATTGTTTATCTTCAATATATAAAATTGTTATTTTTTTTTAATGTAGAATGAAGGTAGGTTGCGAATCGGAATTCCTTTAAACTTAAACTTAAAACCCAAAAATATAAATTATTCAACTTCTTCGCACATATCTAAACCAAAAAAAAAAAATCAGACAAATACATAAATAGAAGAAGATATGCAAATGTGGCTGAAACAACACACAGGTTTAATTCTAACCTACCGAAAATAATACCTCTCCTGCCTATGCAAAACGCAAATAATGGAGAATGTGCAAGAGGCATTAGTAATACGCCGGACGCCGGTGAATACCATACGCCCGCATGTTAACATGGTCCCGGGACTTCGCCTGGGCTGGCTGTGGTCCCGGGACTCGGTCTTTGTGGTAGAATCCCGGGACTGTCCCGGGACCGGATCCCGGGACTGGAAACCCTAGTTGGCAGTACTGAAGTGTATTGTCAGTATATGTCAAATTCGAGATTTGCAGGTTAAGTTTTACGTCAGTGTGTGTCAGATGACAAACAAAACCTAACCTACTAACCTCGTGTGTACATAAATTTACCATAGTTACGGTATCATTTTTACTTTAGTCCCTAGGGATTTAATGATCTACTTTAGTCCCTGTTTACGGGGACTAAAGTATCAACTTTAGTCCCGGAAGTGCAAAAAGTACATTTCCAATAAATCATCATTATCGTTATTGTACATTGTTGGATATTGGCCTCCCTCAATTTTTTCTTTAAAATGCACAAGTAAAATAATCAATCGTATCAATTTGATAGTTACATGTGTTTACGTCAAAAGTGTAATAGTTATTTACTATACAAATGGGATAAGAGCATCATTAATATACGTGTGTGTAAGCATACAAGTATATTAATGATGCATTATCACACATGTATTTTATCTACAACTGCCTAAAATTGAGAAAAAATGTCAGATCTGTCATTTTCAAAAATATTTTAATAGGAAAATGTCATTATGTCATTCATTTGACACTATTTCAGTTAGGTAACGAAGCCATTACACCACTCAGTTAAGTAATGAAGCCATTACATAACTGAGCGGTGTAATGAGCTTCATTATCTAACGGAAATAGTGTCAAATGAGTGACGCAATGAGTTACTTATCCCACTGGAGTAGATAAAATGGTTTTACGGTACTTAATAATCGGCTTTAGAATAGAGTCGTCTTCCGCTATTCGGTTGAAGCAGTGTAGTGTAATCGGAATTGTTCCATATTCGCCCTACAGTTCGAATCTGACCTCATCCGAATTTTGTTATTCCTTAAGCTTAAGAGAAAGCTTAAGAACAACCCATAGCAGACTGACGACAAGCTTAAAGCTGCAGTATAGGAGTGGATTAAACAGAAAGTAAAAGAATTATTTATCAGCGGAATGAGAAAATGTGATTTACTTTGGGAGAAGCACATCGAATGGAACGGTAGTTATTTTGATAACTAGTGATGTAACTTAAAGAATATACTTTTTTAAATCGGCAGTGAAGAACATCGAAATCGCCATTAAAATACGAGAAATCGGCGGCGAAGTAATCCATTGTTTTACGACTTTTTATAGGTGGAGGGCGACGTCAACGTAACCTACGAAAGTTGGTTAAATTGTTTGCAATTTCACTATTTTTCGATTTAACAAAAAAACATAATGTGCCCACGTATTTTATTTTCCTAACTAAATCCATATTCGTGATAAAAGGTTAAACTTCAGTGCCTTGGTATACAAATAACTATTGTCTGTAAACGGTTTTTTACTTTTTGAATTTATTTACATTGAAAGCCATTTTATTGGGGTGGAGGTGTTACTTAGCTGGCATTTAAAATAACATGTGCGCAAACGAAAATGAAATCAAGCTTGGCTTTGAAATATTTGTTGTATGAATAATATGTTGGTGGCACTGTAGGTCTATGCCACCAACATATTATTCATAAAACAAATATTTCAAAGCCAAGCTTGATTTCATTTTCGTTTGCTCACATGTTACATATTTGTGTAAAGTCTGTATCTTCGCTACTTTTTGATAATATAAAACTACAGGATATTTAATTTTGTTTTGCTACAGTATATCTAACTAAATGATAATGCTATATTAGTACAGTAAAATTGTCGGAAAATACCCCGCCACCTTAAAAAAATTGGCCGCGGCAATTTCTCTTGCCCAGTGGTTAAGGGTCATTAGACAAGTGTAAAACCAAAAAGGCGTCACCCCACCCCTTGCCAAACAGCCGCCATCTTGATAACCATTGATTTTGTTTTTTCTTGCGATCCATTGGTCGCACAGAAAAAGCTATTGAACAAAAAGTGTTGGAAATAAAATTCTACACATTTTTGATCCTTGCCATGATACCGAAAAGTTGGTATTTCAAACGGTAGAAAGCAACAAAGTTACCAAAAATCTGTTTCCGCCATTCTAGCTCTGTGGGGGTGGTTTTTTCCGAAAATTGCAAATGTGAAAGTTGTAGTGCTTGAAAAAATATGCACAAATCTCTTTTAATAATGGGATTGATTTAAATAGTCTCCGAGTGACAGCCCTTCAAAGTCAGCGCAGCGTGGGAAATGTACGATATATTCCGGCGCAGCGAAGTAACCATTTCTCTTTTGCGAGATAAAATCGTCACGTCACTCAAGTAGTTTCAATGTGAATAGGTTTTCACAACCTACAGAAATTCTACACATTTTTGGTCATTGCCGCGATACCGAGAAATTGGTATAGGTAAAAGGAATGAAAATGATGGGAAAGGAGTATATGGGCCCAGAATGATATCATTTGGCTCAGATCCGTATAGCTCTTAAATTTGCTGGTGTAATATTTATTATATACTATGATAATTGCAATTGTTTGTAAATTTTGCCACCGGAATGACCAAACTTCAACAAATTGACAATTGCTTTAGCACGTGCCATTTCTGCAAAAATAATACAGACACCCGACTGTCTATATGTTATTAAACAACAAACAACTTGTTTCACTTCAAACTAAAACATGCTACGGTGAACGAAATTCTATTTTGATGGTTTGGGTCAAATGAAATGAATCGGTAATTTATTTTATTCAATTTTGACAGTTTAAAGTGACATTATTAACTCCATAACCTTCATAAACGGTCTATGATTCACTAGTAAAATAAAAGGGTTTTAATTCAGTAGAGAATTAAAAAAGTTTAATTCACTAGAGAATTAAAAAAGTTTCAATGAAAAACAACATATTTTTATTATCTACAAATATTTACATTAAATTATTCTTTGTTTTTGTAGTGTGTAATATATAATTACTATAATTTAGATCAAATCGACGATGAATGGGCAAATTTATATCTTAGTTTGAATATTTTTTAATTTTTTTATTCAAAATTTCGTAAAAATTTAATAAAAACATATATACGCCACGTGAATTAAACATTTATTAACTCAAAGATATGATCTCACTCGCACTACGTGCTCGTGAGCTCAACATCTTTTCGTGAATAAACATATGTTTAATTCACTTGGTCTGTAATATTTATTAAAGTTAGTGTTTCCCGACTACTTTTTGTAATTTGTTATTGTTAAAGCTGTTCTAATACTGCTAAAAACGTCTACAATTACGATGTAAGAATATTGACCTGGAAGATTTTCTTTTGTGGGTACAAAAGATAGATACCAGAAAAATCTTAACTGTGCCAAATGATTTGATTCTGGGCTCATATATTGAAAGTAATTTCTTTTTGCATAAACCCTAAGTCTACTCAGACACGTTTTCTTTTTTAGGAGCTGTTTCTTCGTCTTGGTTCGGAGTCTCGGACACAACCGAGTCATTATCGACCATGATAGAAATGTTGCTAAAACTTTTATTGAAAAAAGATCTCACAACCTGTTATAAACGCAATGTAAAAAATTCTTGGAAAAAATCCGTGAATACGATCGCGAGTGCTGTTTCGTGATTGTATTCTGATTAAAAATGGATAACAGTACGAGCGATAATGGTTTCCTTTATGTTAACCAAATGGCAGACATGGCATCTCGTTAGTTATAATAAGTGCGGGATATAAATAATTTACATCTCTCCACTTCTCCGCGCTGCACGGACTTTGAAGGGCTGTCACTCGGAGACTATTTAAATCAATCACATTATTAGAAGAGATTCGTGTATATTTTTTCAAGCACTACAACTTTCACATTCCCACATTCGGAGAAAATCACCCCCACAGCGCTAGAATGGCGGAAACAGATTTTCGGTAACTTTGTCGCCCTCTACCGTTTAAAATACCAACTTCTCGGTATCGCGGCAAGGATAAAAAATGTGTAGAATTTTATTTCCAACATTTTTTGTTCAATAACTTTTTCTGTGCGACCAATGGATCGCGAGAAAAAACAAATTCAATTGTTATCAAGATGGCGGCTGTTTGGCAATGGGTGGGGTGACGCCTTTTTGGTTTTACACTTGTCTAATGACCCTAAACCACTGGGCAAGAGGAATCGCCGCGGCCAATTTTTTTAAGGTAAAACAACAACTTTTACTGTACTATATACGGACAACTATATGAGCAAATATTTTTAGACTGTGGAATTAATACGTTTAATATCGTTTTAACGAATACAAATAATTCCACAGTCCTCTAGAGGATAAAAGTATTCAATCATACTGTATATGATTAATTATTGGTACTGCAGGTGTATTTGTAAATTTGAAATTCTCAGATCTTGATGTTTAAAATTCACTTATTAGTGTTTATTTATTGTATAAATAGGGCTATCAGCGTGGAATGAAGAATATAAACGCAAACAAATAATACAAATTTAAATTGTTCGCAGAAGGGTTAATCAAGCATGAACGGTTATAAGT
This sequence comes from Agriotes lineatus, assembly GCA_940337035.1. Taxonomy (NCBI): domain Eukaryota; kingdom Metazoa; phylum Arthropoda; class Insecta; order Coleoptera; family Elateridae; genus Agriotes; species Agriotes lineatus. Next base: position 151,134,180 of record OW679194.1, read on the forward strand.
CATGCTTCAAAGAATATATTTACAGAATATTTCGACCGAATATATTTAATTAATTAACAGTTGCACCTTTCTGAAATCTTGAATAGAGATCATTAAATCGATAGCGCGCGTACATTATTCATATTGCTTTTATGTTGTGGAAGATTATAAGGCATTAGTCATGGAAACAAAACAAATACTGAACTTACTAATAACGATTGTAGTTTTATATGGTTTCAATTCGCTTAGACACTGCTGTAAAAAGCTATGGAAACTAAACTACTACATTAAATTACAATAAAATCCAACTTCGTAGGAAAATAACCTATTTTTATTTTCCTACTTGGAACGTACCAGGTTTGCTTGACGATGGAAAGCTTCACGTGGTGGAAACATAACTGCATTTCAATAAGGGGACGATGACAACGAATAGTTCTACGATCAACTTGAAAACTGCAAGCACAGAAGAAATATTTTATTGTCATGAACGACTTAATATAGTAAACCTCAGAAATGTCGTAGAAAACTATTGCAGATCGAAATTCTAGAATCCAACACTAAATTAAATTTGCTGTCGACTGTAATACAACTGTAATGAATATGGTGTTCCAACACCATATACACCAGATACTACATGGATTCTTCCCATGGAAATACAGGTATCAAATAGAGTTTATAACAATTAAATCAAGATGGCATAGCTCCATAAAGAACATCCTCACACTCCAGGGTTGTTCTGCGAATTATATCAACAATTTTTTAACGTAAGCTAAAGAGTCGCAACGTGACGAAACTAATACAAATTGTAAACGAAGAATTACTTGTTGAGGCATTGCGCAACAACCTGTCGAATTGAGAAGAAAGTCATAATAGCATGAGTACACTCTGGAATGATGCACAGAACAACATCTAAAATGATATGGAGCATCTCAACCTTTCAACGTCCACCAAACATCAACATTGGCTGTTACAAAATAAGTGGGATTGTATTGAACAGATTATTTTATTCGTAGAGATTTCAACCAATCAAAAGGCTGGATTTAGTTAAGTTATCTTGTATAATTTGGATTATACAAAATCGATTATACTATAGTAACTTCACTAAGCAACGCAATACATAACTTTTGTCTACTTGATGTTATTTTCATGGAGATGACTTTCAGCTAGGTTAATTCAAACAAATCGAGTTGCCAATAAAATATTTATTTGTTCCTAATATTAAAATTTACTCAAAAAATAATCAAATCGAATACAATGCGTACTTCGAACAGGTTATACGTCTCAAACTTCCTGCACAATAACAAATCGTGTCAGTTTGACAGAATAATCCTCCCGCTGACGCGGTCGGACTATTTAACCTGTCAAACTGACACTCTTTTATTATTGTGCAACAAGTTATCGACATATAACCCGATAATATCGAAGTACTTATAGTATTACTTCTGATTATACCACTCCCTCTAACATCAACCAATGAAAAACGGCAAAATGCGTAGTTACGCATGTACTAACTTTTGATAATGTACATAGCAACTGACAATCACATACCTTCCTGATTAATAGGTGATAATCACACGCCTTCACAAACATCACGTTACCTGATGTCATTACAATTGTCATATAACAACCACATTAACTGTACTTTTAATATTTAAAATACACTATTCGAACGTTGTTTATTGACTCGTGATATAATCTAGCCGAATGCAACTCGTGTCTTCTTGATTATCAAATCATTTCTGTTTCCACTCGATATATTGTTTTAGGCAATCACGCTCGTCTTTCGGACTCTCGCGATTGCCAAACAATATATCTCGTGTAAACAGAAATGATTATTCGATAATCAAGAACCCACTCGTTGCATTATATATGATTATACCACTCCCTCTAACATCAATCAATGAATAATGGCAAAATGCATAGTTACGCATAGCAACTGTGATAATCACATACCTTCCTGACTAATAAGTAATAGTCACATGCATTCACAAACATCGCTCTATCTGCTGCCAGTACAATTGTCATAACAACCACATTAACTGTACTTTCAATATTTATAAATAAACTGTTCAAACGTTGTTTATTGACTCGTGATATAATCAGAAGTAATACTATAAGTACTTCGATATTATCGGGTTATATGTCGATAACTTGTTGCACAATAATAAAAGAGTGTCAGTTTGACAGGTTAAATAGTCCGACCGCGTCAGCGGGAGGATTATTCTGTCAAACTGACACGATTTGTTATTGTGCAGGAAGTTTGAGACGTATAACCTGTTCGAAGTACGCATTGTATTCGATTTGATTATTTTGTGAGTAAATTTTAATATTAGGAACAAATAAATATTTTATTGGCAGCTCGATTTGTTTGAATTAACCTAGCTGAAAGTCATCTCCATGAAAATAACATCAAGTTGACAAAAGTTATGTATTGCGTTGCCTAGTGAAGTTACTATAGTATAATCGATTTTGTATAATCGAAATTATACAAGATAACTTAACTAAATCCAGCCTTTTGATTGGTTGAAATCTCTACGAATAAAATAATCTAGCCGAATGCTTCTTGATTACCAGATCATTTCTGTTTCCACTAGATATATTGTTTTAGGCAATCACGCTCGTCCTTCGGACTTGCGTGATTGCCGAACAATATATCTCGTGTAAACAGAAATGATTATTTGATAATCAAGAACTCACTAGTTGCACTATATATGAAAAGCAGGTTAAAATCGAAACGAGAATTACTTCGAGATCTCAACGATCTGAACTCACAAATCTAGACAGCTTGCACTAGAGATAGAAACTAAGAACTCATACGTTACGCTGATCGATATGAAATAAAAGACCTTGCCGAAAAAGTTCTATAATATAATCATACACCAATTCAAACCGAAAACCTGGGCAACAGAGAACTCTCAAGGCGACACAGTTACAGATATTAGAGAAACGTCGCAGTTGTGGCAAGAACACTATTGTGCCATTCTTTAGAGAAGCACAAATAAAACAAAGTTTACCTAAACACCAATTTAATCAAGTAAACAACAGTTCACAAAATGGGAAAATATCGGTGCTACGGAAATGCGATTCTCACGCAGTCAACTTACAGATACACTTACTTTTTGAATGAACGAGCATTTCTGTATTAAAAATGTAGCGCTTCCATTACACACAGCAACAGATATCAATCATGTTTTGAACGAAAAAGCACTGAGCATAACGTGAGAGGAGGTACCATCTGTCATTCAACGTTTGAAACACAACAAGACTATAGGCGTGGATACAATGTCCCTAGAAGTAATCAAAACTATAGGGGAAGGAATTGACATTCTGTATATTGTCTGCTGCCTAATACAGGGAATTGGAAAATAGCTTCAGGACTAGTACCGCAGTCTATTTTCAGATTTTAAAAAAAGGATCTAGAGAAATGTGTAACAGCTACCGATTCACATTCCTCGTATCACAAGCCAGTAGAATCACTCTGCACATCCTCGACAATCTGTTTTGGGAAGGAATATATCTCCTAAGCAGACTGGTGCTTCTCTAGAGCAATAAGACCTGGTAAGTAAATAATAATACTGAAGAAAGCCAGAGAACCCGATTTGCCTTGTGAATTTTCGAAATACGTTCGATACTGTCACATAGGACCGTTTCTGGAAGATATTAATAGATATGGGTGTAACGACACATCTCGTTTATTTTTTACTGATTTATGAAAACGGTACTTCTCCTGTCGCAAGAGATGATATTGAAAGTTCTTCAAAGATAGTCTGTCACAATTCCTTCGCATTTTTCTTTGGGATTAAGTCGTTGTCTTGTTTCAGCCCATCTCCTATTCACTCTGCTTGGTCAAATATTTTTATGTGAAAAATAGCAATTATACCAAGCTAAAGAAGATAATACTCTTCGTCGTTTAATATTACATACTAATTGCATAATGTTACGTACTTTTGCATGCAAATATATAACAAGAGATCAATAAAACAACCAATTAGGGTAGGCTGTGATATGTGTTATACGTTTGGCAGTACTGAAGTGTATTGTCAGTCAATGTCAAATTCGAGATTAGCAGGTTGGTTTTGTTTGTTGTTTGACACAGACTGACGTAAAACTTAACCTATAAATCTCGAATTTGACATAGACTGACAATACACTTCAGTACTGCCAAACGTATAACACATATCACAGCCTACCCTAATTGGGTTTTTTATTGATCTCTTGTTATTATGTATAAATCACTTATGCTCAGAGACAGCACTCTTCTCACACGAACCGAAAAATATATTGGGAACTTCCTAGTTACCGTAGAAAAACTAGTATTAATTTCTGATTTGAACAGAGAAAAAGCGAAGATAATGAAAATAGATCATCAAAATCGACTTCATATTAAGTATATTAGAGACTGCGAGGTGGTAAAGAGCTATTTATATCTATTTGAGTTCCTAACATACAAAAGATTACGTCTATGAGAAAGAAATTTGAAGACGCTGTGGAGTAACAAGATCTTTAGTTTTTCTGATATTGTTGTATGGCGTAAAGACATGGACAATTAGATAACAAGGTCGTAATAGGAGTCTTATGAGATCAGCTGTTGACGACGATTTCAGAGATGGCTCAGTGTACCAACAATTCAATTTTGGTTGAATTAAATATCACCGAGAATCTGGAATTAACAGTGGAGTTGAAAGTTCGCACATATTTTAGCCACTTTGCTAGAAGTCAATACCCTATGGAAAAACTTGTGATAACGCCTACTTGATGGTCTAGCTTAATAGAACAACAACGATCCATTCCATCGTCGAGTGTCTCTACGATTCCACAAGTAGGTTAAGATGGGGACGTACTGCTCGTACAACTTTCAACAAAGAAGGTCATGCTTTTATTTCTGCTCATCCTAATGATTCTGGCAAGAATATTTGTAAGAGTCAATATTTTTTACTTCCTTCATCTTTCAGACGACTGAAAACAAATATTGTAATCGTGAAAAACTAACTTTCCGAGATCTTCTTTAGATCTTGGCGTTTCAGAGCCCCAAATGACGAAAATAGTCAGCAAATAACTTTTTATGCGCGTTATACACTTGTTTTTTTCTACTAGTTTAATTAAATACGTTTACACACTGTTTAATAGTATATTATCTGCTCCAGTGGGATAAGTAACTCATTACGTCACTCATTTGACACTATTTCTGTTAGGTAATGAAGCTCATTACACCATTCAGTTACCTAACCGAAATAGTGTCAAGTGAATGACATAATGACATTTGCCTACTGAAATATTTTTGAAAATTACAGCTATGACATTTCTCTTAATACACTTTTCACAATTTTGGGCAGTTGTAGATAAAATTTTGTACAAGTGGCAAAAAATATTTAATTTCATTAAATTCATTTTTATTTCAAGTAGATAACATGTTGAACAGCCCTCGTATGTGTTGTAAAGTTATTGTAGTGGTAAAAATTATAATGACTCAAAACTGATGTGCCTGAACTAATCTATAAATTGTTACCGTGTACTTATTAGCACATAATTAACGTTTAAAACCATTTTAAAAATTTAAATTTCGTCTAGCAAATTACTGAAAATCGTTTTTATACTTTTTTTTCTCGATAACGGTTGTAGATACGAAAAAACTGCAAGAGAACAAAAAGATTCTAAACAAAACAGAAAACTCAATTTGTATTTTAGAATCTAACAGCGGCCCACCGCAAAAAAGTTCAGGGGAAGAAAAGGAAGCATGACCCCTGAAAAAATATCTCCCTGTAGATTCTCACAACCATTTGATATGCTCAATGATGTAAGCCCTGCAGCGTAACCTGTATTCCAAATTTGAGCTAAATATCTCAAAAACTGCAGGAGCTATAAAGGAAAAAGTTAAAAGTTAAAAAAAAATTGACCGGAAGTCGACCTCGGAAAAGAAATCCGATTTCCGGTTTCTATATATTTTTGGAATCTACTCTGCAAGCTGAGTCAAATGATATATATCTCGTCCTCCTAAAATATATCTCCATTTTCTTGCTTCTCAGGTAATAATAACAAGTTAACAATACATGTGTGATAATGCATCATTAATATACCTGTGTGCTTACATAACTCGTGCTATGAACTCGTTTGTAACTTACACACACGTATATTAATGATGCTCGTATCCCACTTGTATAGTAAATAACTATTTTCGTACACTAGCATTGAAAGAGCTACTTTGCCGTACAATTTATTAATCAGAAAGTTGCACTTTGCGGTATTCGTACGGCAAAGTAGTATTTTCCTTAGTTACAACACATATAAAACGTTACGTACATAATAACATTACTCTACTTATTTGCTATATACGAGGATAAATTTAGTATTCCGTTTTGTATGCTAGTGTACGAAAAAATATTGTACGAAACTCATATGAAAGTGGCTTTTCTATACTCGTCTCGAAATTCCGGACTCGGCCTAACGGCCTCTTCCGGAAACATCTCACTCGTACTGAAAAGCTCCACTTTCTATACTTGTAACGTAAATTACTATTATGTAACAAGTTTTTTAGGCACAAGCGCAGCCTAGCGCATCGAGTGTTTAATAAACGAATGTCTAGACGAGTGTTACATACTATAATTTTTCTAGGACCACAAATTTAGACAATATAACATCATTTTATTAAGATTTTGAATATTAGGTATGTTATGAAGGCATGGTTAAAAGGTCATTTAGGGACGTGTATGTTAGTATGTTAAATACCATTTTAGTTACAGGAGTAGAAAAAAGTACATAATTTGGTACTTCAAAAATAATCCAAGACAAGTAACGCGCAATTTAGTTGCTATGTATACACATGTTTTGTTAAAAATTATTAGCTTTCAGTTTGACAAAGCAATTAAGGACGAACAAAATATACTACTTCAATATGTAATATCTTCCAAAGCAGCGGAAACACCACAGAAGACAAATTATAGTGACCTAATTTATATCTTCAAAGCCCTTATCTTCTTTATAACATGTGAGCAAATGAAAATGAAGTCAAGCTTGGCTTTGAAATATTTGTTTTATGAATAATATGTTGGTGGCACTGTAAGTCTATGTCAAATTCGAGGTTAGCAGGTTAGGTTTTGCGTCAGTCTGTGTCAAAACTGACGGAAAAGCTAACCTGCTAACCTCGAATTTGACATAAACTTACAGTGCTACATGGTGTATCTACCATGTGGAAATATTAAGAGAAAAGAGTAAAGATTGAAACCAATAGGTAGTTCTTATTCGGAGATTCCGCGACTTTGGAAACACAATACCTAGGCACTATAGATTACCCAGTTTCCATAAATACAGTATGATCGTAAACTTTTATTCTCTAGAAGGCTGTGGAATTATTTGGTCAAAAAATTTTGTTAGCAGTCGTGGTAGTAAAAGTCACATTGACATTTTATATCTGTCAGCTTAAAGTTACATCGGGAATGTCATTGTAACAAATACATAAAAATGTTAGTAACAAAAACACCTACAGCTGTTTAAAATGGTTTCCTGCATTTTCTATACACAGCACCACCCAGTGTTTGGTATTAAACATCCTGTAAAAGTTAAGTGCATCTGTCAAAATTGTATAGGTTACATTATTAAGTAGCGTTACTCATCACTGCCAACATAATAGCTATTTATGCAACAAGTGCTAAAAGTTGACGTTTATGCACGAGACATGAAATTATGAAACGAAGCCGAAGGCTGAGTTTCATAACATGTCTAGTGCATAAACGACTTTTAGCACGCGTTGCATACAATATTTTATCTACGACCTTAATTTTACTGTTATTACTCCATAAATATCGATTTAACAAAGGTTTGCATCGACGACACTTCTAATTTATGTCATAATAAACAGTAGACCATGCCGCGCGGGCGAATGTTTGCGAATGACAGTAGTCAAGGTCAGTTACGAAATGTAATTATTAATACTAAACATCTGACTGTATTCATTACATAACGCTTTAATTATTTTAAAAACCCTTTACCTGTAACGCAAGAAGCAACTAGAATAACTTTACAACTTCACTTCCAGTTCGAAATTGTAGTTTTATAACCTCACTTCACTTTTAGCACATGGGCTAAAAGTAAACAGCTGATTTCTTTAACCACGGTGAACTATAAAACGTCACTTTTAGTGATACAAGCTAGCACTAAAAGGCCTACTTTTAGTGGTGGTCGTAGATAAATTACATTTTAAAACAATCCATAGCCCTCTAGAGGTTAAAAGTTTTCGATCATAGGTATGTCTTTGAAATATTAATTATAGCTTATGACATATGCCACTATTTAAAATACTCCCAAAATTATACATATCTGTTTCTACTTTTGGCTTTGTATAGCTTGTATAGATTGTTGGGTATCTCGTTTTCGATAGGATTAAATAAAAAAAAAAATTAGGCTAAAAGATACCAGTAATAGTTTAGAGCTTTAATGTCACATTTTACAGTAATATTATAGAGAAAGTATAAATAGAATATCTCTTTGAATTGCTGCGCTACGAAAGAAAATGATAAATTGCATTATTACTGTATTTTTTAAAGAGATTAATCCAGGTTTTCGAGTGTTGTTGTTAATCAGTTGTATTGCTCTTTGTTAATTATTGCTATTATTGTTAGTATTGGTCTTCTTCAATAGTTGTTTTTGTTATGGTTTACCTATTCGTCGTTTAATTTCTGGCAGCCCGGACTTGTCTGACTCGTTTATGCTCGTTAGTCAAACGCATCCGGTCTCACCACACAAAGTATCACTTTTACTCCTAATAAAATAATATACTATTTGCTTTGTTCAAAAGTGCCATAATATTTTGCACTGACGTTTAGGATAATTCATAATTTGGCAATATAACACATTATTTTGAATAATCTCTTAGTACTGTTGCATGTTTATGATAAGATTGCTTTATTTACTATTACTTTCGTAGTAATGAATTTATTTAACTAGTAGTGGTTTAGTAACTTAAATATCGATGGTTTTTAAAATAACAGTTTAAATTTCTGGCATTTACGGATGTTTATAATTGTACTTGGGAAACAGTGCTAACGCCAGCCTCTCCTACTCGGGGTTTTTGTGTTACTGCTACCTCGCACTAGAATATGTTGTTCTATGTAGAAAAGCGAATAAACATTTCTTACTTTATTTTTTGATATTTAAGAGAAGAAATGAGCTGAAGTTGAATTCAATTGGTAAAGTTTTATTTCTTCGACTGTAGCTCGAAAAGGAAGATTTTAGATTTTTGTTAACTGCATCGCCTTTCCAACATTATAGTGTGCACTTCTTTGTTACTTTAATAACGACAAAGATTTTAATTTAGTCCAATCTATAATGGAAAACTGTATATTCTTAAACTTAATCACTTACTTGTTTGAATGAAGTTATATGTGCTGTAATAATCCTAATTGTAGGTGCCAAGAACTAATTAAACTTAATTATACCGAAATAAATGATTTAATCGATATGAAATCTTAATTTTTATAATAAGTATAGAATTCTGACTCCAATTCATCATTGCTTTTCAGTCATTCATGTTTCAGCACTACGATTATCAAACTGAGCTTTCAACCAATTTCTCTCTAATGGAAGTTATTGTATAAGTCTTCCACCCTACTTATTGCTCAGATCTTAGTTGAGAAGTCATATTCAAGTAAAAGGGGAGGTTGAAAATGTGAGTTATTATCAAAATGCGCCAATCTGAAAAGATATATTGAGAAGTTTTACTGAAATTTCGGCTGCGTACGGTAAAATAATATTTCACCATTAACGTACAATTCGTTGAAAATTATGGCCTATAATACACTTCAGTTTTATAAAAAGAAAGGTAGTTAAAACTAATTTTTCAATTTTATATCATTGATATTGATATTACATTTATTTCGTCAATCCAGTTTTGATGATTTCGTATTAATACATTTGTTTGCCAAGTTAACCAGGTGCAAGGAATAAAATATTTGCAAATTTGTTTCAATTTCCCTCTTTAGCCTATAAAATTTCACATTATGAAAAATTGCGTCATTCAAATAATTTATTCATACATGAGGTTCTATATTTATATTTAAATTTGTTCAGCTTCGAAGATGAATTGCTTTTGTTTCACATACCAGTAAATAAAAGTGTAAATTAAAATAAATCAAATATCAAACCTAATAATTCTCTAGAATAATAGTTATTTAACCAATAAGTGTGTTAATGAAGGCGATTAATAATCGAAACTGTTTAAAGCATGAACGAGCGATAGCGAGTGAGTACCTTTAATAGTTGAGATTATTAATCGCCCATTAACAAACGAGTTGATTACAAAATTTTTTCGTTTACCGAAAAACCCTTTTTTGTGGCGAAATATAATTCATTAATATTGAAGTTAACAAGCGGTCAACGAAAAAGTATATTTAAACACATTTAAAAAAAATTTTTTACTCAGCGAAAAATAAGCATTTCAATTTTTGAATACAAATTAATATTACTAAGAAATTAATCATAATATGTAACTACTTTGAACAAATAGCACACAACCTGTTGCAGTTACCTGAGTAGAACAGTCGTCAGGATAGCGGCCATTTTGTTTTTAATCGGATCAATTAAAAGTCAATTAAACCGCGAATTAAACCGCGAATCAGATGCTCTAATTAATGTCGCGGATTGACCTAATTATTTTTGATGTGTGCTACTGATTTTATTACGCATTAGCTTCCGATTAAATTACGCATTAGATTTTTTAATTTGCTTCTGGAATTACGCGTCGGGCTTCGGCGGCCATCTTGGATTTCTGGCGGGAATATTTGAAATTTGAATTTTTCCGATTTTTCTAAGTTCCATTATTTGAATTTTAAACTTCCCGGGTGTCAGCCATCTTGTTTTTTTTCTGCGCGCGCACCTCTAGCGTATTTTCAAATTTTCTAATTTAGCGCCCATTTTTGAATTTGATTACGCGCCTCGTTGACATCTGTCTCTCTCTCGCTGTTGTTCTCTCTAGTTCGCATTTATTTAATTTAAAAAAGGCTTTTTGCGACGGCCCCGAGTGGGAATTGAACCCTAGTTGTTTGGCCAGTACACAGACACTGGATCCAGAGAGCTACGCAGAACTCTTGTTTTTAACCCGCTTCTGCATCAGTTTATTACAGAAATATGCTTCTCAAAGTTTGGCGAATAAGTGAGAATTTTAACATTATTAAGTTACTGTTTTTAATGTCTCCTTGTGGCTGTTTGATTTTTGCGTGTTTTTTAACATGCGTGCTTATTTAGTGTTATCATTCGCCCCGTTTATTAACGCTATAGTTCTCGTCGTTGCTGTGAATGAAATAATTACGCAAGCGTGCAGTTAAAATAAAAATTTCAAAGCGCCTGATGTATTACGATGTTGTCCCATTAGGTTACAGATTCCTTTTAATTAAGCACATCGGCGTGTTTATGTATGTATGTTAGATTTCATAATTGCCATTTGGCTAAGAAGTTTTGGTTATTTATTAGAAACAGATTGGTTTAGCCAGAAATATTTATTTTAGTCCCTTATATAAATACACGTATTCTGGCTATTATAGCTTTCTCTTTTAAAGTTTTGACGTCATTGCATAGCGGGCTGTAAATTTTATTCGACAAAATGCATTGTTACCGAGGATTGCGTCTGCTGGAGTTTAGACTTTTTATAATAGAAATTAAATAAATGAACTGAATCACTCAAATGTTTTATAACGCTCAGGATCAAGCGGTCTCTATTTAATAAATGTGTTTTACAATCAACCATTGTTTTATTTGCAGACGGTATAGAAAATCTATTTTATTTTAAATAAACGTTCTACCAAAGCGTCCAAGATATTGGAATTAATGTTAAAACGGCTTTGTATTTTAAAAAACTACCTTGTGTTTATAAAACGTTACGACAATTTGAAAGCTAGATGGATATCTTTAGTGTCTTACATCTAATCTGTTTTGTACAAAATTTCGAAGGCTGTGGCAAAAGAAAATGCATTGTTATTGTGGGATTGTGCCTAAGGCTCTTAAAAGACGTTACATTATTTCAGCGTGAGAAACGGACAAGTTTGGGCTTGCGGGGGTCGGTCTTTATATTCGTTTTACGCGAGTGCAGGAGCGCATTCTGGTCTCTGCCTTCGAGTTACCCGTGCGTGCATCGTTTTTTTGTGTTTTATATACAAATTTGTGCGTTTTTTACGACTTAAAAATGGAACACGAGTTATCTGTGACGGCCATCCTCGACTGGTTCAAGAATGGGGTTCATACCAGCGACGAGTTTATATTGATGGGTTTTAAAATCATCCAGCATAAGATAACTAGCGCGTGTGTAGTTCTGGACCCTAATTACATGCTAATTTATTCGGATCTGTGCCAAGCTGTTGGGAGAATTAAAGCAGGCCTCTCAATGGCGACTCTAACTGTAAGTACAAAAAAAAATTTTAAAACGTTATTAAAATGTACACGAGTTTCTTTTCCTTACTCAATTGTTATTATCCAGTTTTAAAGTCGGTACATGCACCTTAGAAACAAACGTATAAAATTATCAATTTTTGCAGGAGGGTCCAACTGAACCAGCAAGGGATTTAATTATGGGGTCGTGTAATCGCAGACCGGCGGAATCGGAGGGTGGAAGCAAGTCGCTATCAGTAGATGTAAGTGTCCTAGCGTTTTTGTATTTAAATTAATTATTCCTGTTTTTATGCAAGCTAAAATAACTAGGTACCGATCACTATACGGCGTTCAGTTTTACTGAAAATGTTTTTAACATCGCTTTTTTTTATTTCAGGAACCGCTGGACTACTCATCTACGCAGACTGTTAATCAAGCAGTTAGGAAAACTGTCATACAACACACGGGTGGTTCTAGTGCAACCCGCCCGCAGAATTTAGCCATCTTACCTCGTAACAGGGGTGCTAAACGAGGCTTGGCTGAGATGACTTGTGCAGGTCCTAAGGGTGTGAATAATGCGTCTACAAATGTAAGTACACCCCCAACGTTAATGTGGAGTTACGAAATCAATATAGTTTAACCTTTTTAGCTTTTTCAAACTATACAAGCAGTTTTATTTCAAATAGACACACATTTGTAATATTTTGTCTTTAATTTAGAATCAGCAAGAGGATAGTCCAAGCACGTCGACATCGAACGTCATTTCGGCACATGTAGAAGATTCACGCGTTAATGTAAGTATCCCATGCATTTTATATTTTAAATGAATCATTTCTGATTTTATACAAGTTAAAAAATTATTTATTTAATTAATGCGTTTTTTTTTCGTTTTACAGATGTCTGACAACCCGCCCACTGTGTTCAGGCATTTGGAGGTTGTTTCCGAGGGCACGAAATTAATAAGGAAATTTAATATACACGCCACAGCCCTTGCGTTCCGATTCAAGCTGATGGACGACGATGCGAACCCTATTTCTTGGCTAAAGGTTCGTGTGACGACTTATTAAACTATTTTTTCCATAAAAAACATCATTTCTCCATAAAAAAACATTATTTTCCATAAAAAAAACATCATTTGTAAACCTCCCCATTTTTTCTTTACAGAACGGATTAAATGAAATCATTCTTCACGCATCGCGGGGAGCTGCACCCTCGGACCGCATAGGGATGACACTACGGAACGACAATTTCGCCGACAAGCCCCTTGGCTTTTCATTCCGTAAAGTCAGCCAGCTGTCTGTCGATGCTATGTTGGCCACAATCGACAAGGTGCTGCAGAGCAACGCACGTTTCTTCGCCCACGACGAGCTACACCTGCACGTGGACAGAATAAGTCTGCCTGTAGGATTCGGCAAAGGCCGTCTAAGCATGAAGGGGGTGAGTTTTGAGGAGTTTTGTCGCCGTAAACGCAGCATAATAGCCATAAACAACAGCGACAATCACTGCTTGTCGAAAGCCCTTGTGGTCGCTATTGCGTGGCGCAAGAAGGACGACAACTTCGAGCTTGTGAGGATGGGTTTGCATCCCCTTAACGAGCTCTCTACGAGTTTGTGTCACCGTGCAGGTGTGGACTTGACAAACGGCGGTACGATTGAACATGTTGCACAGTTTCAGTCGTATCTGACTGAATATACTATAGTAGTGTATAATCATAGGTTAGGTAAAACAGTGTGTTACGAGGGGCCGAGATCAGACGATAGGGTTGTTTTAAACTTGCTGTTCGAAAATAATCATTACAATGTCATAACCAGCTTAACGGGCGCGTTTGCAACAGAGTATTTTTGTGAGCTATGCCGTGCACGTTCAGACCACAGAAATCGCCACAAAAACTGCCCGTATTTGTGCCCCTGTTGCCACGATAGCCCACCCTGTGTCAAAAATAACGATATGATTGCTTGCAACATTTGTAGCAGAGATTTTAGAGGGGCCGCTTGCTTTAACAGGCACCTTTTAAAGAAAGTGTGCCAGCAATTCAAACGTTGTCGAACCTGCTATGTAACGGTTCCCGCGAATTCAAATCATAGATGTGGATATAAACGCTGCTACAAATGTAAGAGTGATCAGCCCATTAGGCACAATTGTTATATGGTTAGGAATAAGGCGGATGTTAAACTTTTGAACGAGAAATTACACTTTTATGTATTTTTCGACTTTGAATGCAGGCAGGACACAGCATTTGGAAATACTAACAACGTGTTTCTGCATGTCCCAAATTTGTGTGTAGTTCAAACTGTTTGCAATGTTTGCCTGTCAAATGATGACATGGATCAAATTTGTTACATGTGTGGAGTGCGGCAACACGTTTTTAGGGATGCACCTGTTGAACAGTTGTTGAATTATCTGTCTGATCTCGCCCAACGTAAAGCAGGTTGCGCCGTTGTGGCCCTAGCTCACAACATGCGCTCATATGACGGGCATTTTATTTTAAAGGCTGTATTAGAAGATCAGCCGAAATGGAACCCCCAAATAATCTCCACGGGGACAAAAATTATGTCTTTAACGTGTAACAACATACGTTTTTTAGATTCATTAAATTTTATGTCCATGCCGCTCGCAAATCTACCGAAGACTTTCGGTTTCAACGACGCTAAGGGTCACTTTCCGCATTTTTTCAACACTGCCGAAAACCAAAATTACGTTGGGCCTCTGCCACACTCCAGGTATTATGGCCCTGACAGTATGTCTGAGGCGGGGCGGAAAGCTTTTTTTAGGTGGTACAATGCGGAAAGTGAAGCTGGTGTTATTTTTGATATGCAGCGTGATCTGGTTGCTTACTGTGTACAGGATGTTAACATTCTAAGAAAAGCGACGCTGTCCTTTAGTCACCAATATTTTTCGGAAAATGGCGTGCACCCCCTAAAGGACAACGTCGCAACTATAGCTAGCGCATGCATGTTGGTTTATAGACGCAATTTTTTAACTCCTAAAACTATAGGACTTATACCCCGTGGAGGTTATAGGTTGGCCGATCGTCAGTCTGCAGCCGCGATTAAATGGCTTTTGTGGGTAACACACAGCGAGGGTGCTCGTATCCAGCACGCGGGGACAGGGCGCGAGGTTAGACTACCTGAGGGAATTCTCGTTGACGGCTTCTGCCGTGAAACGAACACCGTGTACCAGTTTCATGGTTGTTATTTTCACGGTTGCGAGCAATGTTTCAAAGACCAGACAAGGCCGCTTAGCGACCGAAATAAATACGATACAATGTTCGCACGCCGCGAGAACACAGAGGCCGTATCAGCGAGAATTCGCAGGCTAGGTTACAATCTCGTTGAAATGCGCGAGTGTTATTTTACAAATTATGTGAAACAAAATCACGAAGCCGCTGCGTTTTTAGAGCGTAATATCGACATAATTAAAAACATGCCTCTCAACCCTCGCGATAGCTTTTTCGGCGGGCGCACAAATGCCGTGAAATTGTACCATAGGGCGGCACCGGACGAGGAAATTTGTTATTACGACGTGATCTCCCTGTACCCTTACGTTAATAAATATGGCAAATATCCCATAGGGCACCCTAAATTGTACGTAGGTGTTAACGAGTGCCGTGGAGTCGACCTAACCACTGTCGAGGGCCTTGTAAAATGTTGCGTCCTGCCACCCTCAAACCTGTATCACCCTGTATTGCCTTTAAGGCTGCACGGCAAATTGATGTTTGTTTTGTGTAAAGAGTGTGGTGAAACGCTAAATCAAGCGACGTGCACTCATACGCAAGATGAGCGTCAATTTGTAGGCACTTATGTCGCTGACGAGCTGCGTAAGGCAATAGAGTTGGGGTACACAATAATCGAAGTTTACGAAATTTGGGAGTACGCGATCACAAAGTACGACCGCGATGCTAAATCAGGTGGGCTTTTTTCAAATTATGTAAACAATTTTTTAAAAGTCAAACAGGAGAGTAGTGGGTTTCCGGCGTGGTGCATTGATACCGATACTGAGGACCGTTACATAAAAAATTATTACGAGAAAGAGGGTGTTCATTTGAACAAGGGCGACATCAGCGTAAACTCGGGGCGTCGGTATAACGCAAAGCTGTGTCTGAATTCTTTGTGGGGGAAATTCGGACAACGGGAGAACCTGACGAAAACATCTGTCATTTCAGATGCGTTCGAGTTCTTCCGTTTGATGACAGACCCCTCAAAGGAGGTTCATTCACTCGTGCACGTTAGCGATGAAGTTATAGTTGTACAATGGGGACACAACGAGGATGGTGTCGAACCCCTAAACACTGTGAATGTTGCGATTGCTGCTTACACGACAGCCAACGCACGGTTAGTCTTGTACAGTTTTTTAGAGAAGCTAGGGCGGCGTGTTTTGTATTTCGACACGGATAGCGTATTGTTTATAAAGAAAACAGGTGAATGGGCCCCTCCAGTAGGTGATTTTTTAGGCGACATGACGGACGAAATTGCAGAGTACGGTCCCGGTAGTCGAATAACCGAATTTGTTAGTGGCGGGCCTAAAAACTATTCCTATAAACTGTTTTCTACAAACAAAAACACCGATATCGTGATTTGCAAAGTTAAGGGCATAACACTTAATTATAAAAACTCCGAAAAAGTGAATTTCGATGTAATGAAAAGTATGGTGGTAAACAATGCGGATCCAACATTTGTAGAAAACGGCAGAAAAATAGCGCGTACAAATGCTTATGATGTAATATCGAAGCCCGAGCAAAAAATATACCGCGTGCAATATAATAAACGTAGACGTATCGAGGATGTCTTCGATACTGTTCCGTACGGGTATATAGAAGACATCTAATGTCAGTCTTTTTTTGTCTTGTTAACTTTATGATGCATGACGTATAATGTAAGTCTTTTTTTTAACTTTTATGATGTTTTTATGCAACAACTTATTGCACTTGTAGCCACATATTTTTGTAAAACAAAAGTATTTAAACTAATTTTTAATTTATGCATTATGTTTACATGTAATTGCTTATTTGATCGTACGTATTTTCGACGTGTGGTTAGTGTTCACATTTCATAAGACCCGCTTTGTGGCAATTGTTTTCATAATATTTAATTTCAATCATTTTAGAAAACTAACCACAACTGTCGCAAAAACGTACATTAAATATTGCACTTATTGTCACATGCCCCAATTTGCGCTAACTGTAACTGCATGCTAGATTTTAATTGCATGTTAGTTTTATTTTGCATGCTAGGCTTAAGAGGCTGTTAATTTTTGTAAATAAAACAGTCGAATATTGTAAATACATTTATTAAATATTTTGTGTGTGTAATAAAAATATGTTTAATTACAAACTATTTGTTTTTATTTTCTAAATAACATTAAACAAGTTTATTAAGGTGAAGTATTGGATATATAGTGCTTTTACATATGTGTCATTAGAAACTAAATTATCAGTGAACAGGTTTACAAAGCTTATCATACATGCACCATTCATTTTAAAATACAAATACATTAAACAGTATATGCCGCATACGTTAGAGCTAAAATCTTGCAAAATTTTTGGATTATGAGACCAACTGATTGAATTTTGTTGTAAAAATTTTAAATGATAACCGCTTGGAGGGCGGCCGTATGAATCAAAGTATTCCCCATATCCATATTGGTCTATATACACTGCATTCCAATGTTGTCCAGGTCGGTTTGCTGGATCTGTGTTGACGATGATTGCCACAGGTCTTGCAATTCTTGTAGGGAGTTGATCAGAAGCAAAAACATAGCGTTTCACATTCAACAGACTCGGGATTGTTTGCAATATTTTCTGAACTTCCAGTGTATTCATTGCGCCACCAGTCGGATAAAATTAGTATGTTTTCCAATGCACATACAGGCGAACGGATGTTGTGATTGAGGCAACGTACGGCAGCAGTAGTTTTTCGCAAAACTTTTAAAGACGGGCACTCGAGATCCTCCAAATTTACGACGATTTTATTCAGAAAACTTAGAACCTCCTTCTTTTCTTGGCCCTTAACGTACACTTTTTCAAATTTTTTGAGAACTCGTGCTAGCTCTGCTTCAAATTCATCAAAATGTATAGAACCAGAATCCCAGGTTAGACCGTGATGTCTTTGCTCCAGATAGTTTATGCCTTTTTTAACGAAATAGGGCAGAGTGTCATATTTTGCAGGAGGTTTTAAAACGAAAATTGCTAACTGATTGCCATCTGCTGAAATAACAGCCACTTCTTTCGGAATAAACTGTTTCTTATCACCACGGAACCCTTGCAGATCTACGAAGGCACTGTCCATACTGACGAAATGTTTGAGCATGACTAAATTTTAAAAAACTGTTGTTGGTTTTTAACTACTAAAATCCACCAGCACATTTCTGTGTTTGTCAATTTCTACGACGTTATCGAACTCTGCATAAACTAGACAATTAATAGTTTCTTCTAACGAGTTTTGAAAACCCACCTCTAAACGTAGAGCGCCATTTTTAAGAAGGTTCCAGTGTGTTGTTGCATTTGCAGCCAGATCGGGGGTTAAATCAAAAGCAAATAGACAGTAGCCATATGGGTAATCTTCACGTTTTATAGCGTTGCCTTCATTGAGGAAGTGTATACCGCTACCCGAGAATAGTGTGTGATATGCTTGAACGTACATGCCATTCTTAGAAAAATCAGGCTGTAGAGGTTTTGAAGGAATTTGTTGACCGTCGATGTATAGGGAGAAATAATTGATTTTGTAGTTATTAAAATTGAAAGGGTTTGCTGCATAATGGCCGTTAAATGCTTTATTCGATACAAAACCTACAATGCATCGTTTTGGTAATTGCCCCAGAAAAATATTATCTAAAGATTTTCTTTGCACACCAGCCGGAATAGTTAACACTTTAACATCGGATCTTGTAATGGGGTATTTAGCAGGCGCAGTCGCCAAAGCTTTGGTATGCGCTAGTAAAATAGACGGGTTTATTTTCATTTTTCTCACTAGTAAGCTGGCATCACTAATTTTCACTTTGAATGTAGATCCTTCGTCTGCCATTAAATTGAACGAATCTCGGGATCTGATAAATTTGACTTTCATTTCAACTCCGTTTATAAGAAATTTTTCTTGATTGAATAAATCGGAATGCACATGTCCCATCATTTCGACTTGCTTACTTGCAGCAGTAAAAAATTTCCGCTTTACAAATCCTTCATTATGCGTAGTGATGTCATCCATGTTATTGGCTGTGTCGTTGTACCATAGTGTGCATGTTAAATGGGTTGATTTAGCACCATTGCCGTAATTCAGCAGAGTTTCAATGTATGAACGGTATGCGTATGTATTGTTTGGCGGGCTCACAAGCTTCTGATTCAAATACACCTCAACTTGATTAAACATAGAGTGCATCCAATTATTAACAGGGCCTACAACCTCTTTGTCGGTTAATGGTGTATCATCTTGTTTAACAATTTTAGCAGTAATGTATAACATGGTCTGACTTAAATCGATATAATCGTTACCGTTTCCAGGCACAATAAATTCAATCGGTGCATCGTCATTAAGCGAGGAAAGCGGTTTGTAAAAAATCCATTGTCCATTTTCGATACTGGTTTGAGTTGCGGGCAGAGCGAATAAATCTAACTCTGATTTAACACACTCACAAGACTGCGCATGCAAAAACGCCATTGTGAAAACTACTTGCTGGTGAAGATATCGGCGTATGCGGGTTTGACCAGCTTCTGCTTAGCGTTTTTTCTTGTAGACTGATTGTAATTCAGAGTGCGTTGCCTTTTATATCCCGATCCTTCCATTAGAGTATCTATTTTTCTGTCGGCTTTACGTTTGAGATTCTTTCCAGCCTCCTGTACACGGTTATGGAACGCTTCTTTTAGCGGTCGACTTTCACTAACATCTCCTAAAATGTTAGCGCCTGTCCTTAAAGCTTCCTTTCCAACAACTTTAGCACCGGTTTTAAAAAGAGGCAGGATACTACGAAATATTCCGCCTAAAAAGCTTCCGACACCATGACCTCTCTGGTAGGCTGCTCCTCTGTAGATAGCTCCAACGCCTTGACCTGCCTGATTGGTGTAGTATTGTTGGTAAGGACAATCCATAGCAGCTACTGTATCCTCTTAAAGTGTAGTTTTAAACTCAACGTTCCAAACTCGAATGGCATCACACCCGACGTTTCGGTCCTTATATTTATCTCGATATTCTCAAATTCCCTCTTCATGACATTTATATAATGAGTCGGCGAAAATATGGCGTCTTTGTGGCAACCGTAATTATAATTATCAGAGGTCACGTTAACAATACGAAGAAGCGGAGCCAAGACATCTCCTACAAGCTGTGGTTCCACAATATCGCAGTAAATAAACATTTGTGATGGTAAACCAACCCAGATATTTGCGGGGTGGCTTGGTACAGGTGCTTCAGCTATATTTATATCAGGTTTATAACCAAGTTGTAAGGCCAGACGTTGTGAAAATCCTAGCATTTTCAATGACGACGTTTTAATTTCAAGAGACACGCGTTTTGTTACTCTATTATATTGAAAATTCAGCAACTTTTCTAATAACCTGTGATTGTTAATTTCGGCTGTAATATGTTCAATGTTTTCATAATTGCCGGGCTGAATACAGATTACGTGCCATCCATCGCTACCATAGTAAATTTGTTCTCTATCACTTTTAAAATATGAATTAGCGTTTTGCAATACTTTTTTCAACTCAGTATACGTTTCTTCTCCGGCTTGCACTTTAGGTATTTCTGTGCGATAATAGACTAGATTTTCTGTATCTGTCACGGCCAAAAATGAGCATGGATATTGCACTTCCGCAATACCTGTAACCCATTGCCCCGGTAACCTTATTCGTTTAGGGAGCTGCGTTATGAATTGTGCTGTGGTGTTATTTGGAAAATAGCTCATAGAACTATTGCTAAGTAATGTTAGATAAAATTCTTCATCTGTATTCATAGTTGCTGAAGATTAGCTGCAGGAATCCAAGAGTTGAACTTGTCGTTATAATTTCGCCACTTTACAAAGTACTCTTTGCGCTGACCGTGTCCTCTTTCTTTTAACACTTGTTCGACTTTAAACAAAGCGTTATCATCCAAAGTCACTGGCTGTAATTCCTCTTCATAAAAGACGCCCTCTATCGTATCGTTGCTTAAATCAACTATTTCGTACACAGGTGGTTTTCTAAGAATCACTTTTTTAATTATAAACACTTCGCCGCTCCAATTAGTTTCATATCCTTTCTCGAATGCGTCCTTCGTTCTACTAATTCTTACATGTTGGTTCACTTTATATTTAGGCTTCCTGTCGACTCCCATCCCCTTTCTGTACAGATTGTTCCACACTTCCAGTATATTACCATCATTTACTGCGGAGGGTGCCATCTTGATGCTTGAATGATAGCGGTTGTTATACGAAGTCAGTAAATTTTGTAATACGTCTATGTATTTGTATGAATTAGAGTATGTGAAATAGCGCCACATTCTGGTTTTTAATGTTCTATTGAAACGCTCAATGACTGATGCTTTAACATCAGGGTTTTGCGTCACGTAAAAGTTGATATCGTGTTGTTTGAAAAAATTCTGTACGGCTCTAGCAACAAATTCTTTGCCTTTATCGGTTTGTAAATTTATGGGCGTGTTACCGGCTTCAGCAAATATTTCACGAAATGCGTTTATTACTGAAGTAGCCGTTTTAGATTTAAGAGACCTCGCCCATGTCATTTTACTAAACACATCAATTACGGTTAGAATAAAATTATAGCCGTCGTTGTGTGAGGCTAAACTGCGCATGTCGCAGAGATCAGCCTGCCATAATTCGAAAATGTTGCTAACAATGTACTTGTTTCTAGGGAATTTTTTTCTTGCAGTTTTGTGAATAGTATAGGCGTCCTGTTTCTTTAGCCATTCCTTTACTTCACCACTGGGACGATTATTTTTCACGGAAGAAATTAATGAGTTTGCGCCTGCGAAGCCTACTGGGTTGGTCGGATCATAATAGATAGCATCCAAATTCATTTCTGCTATGTTAAAGTTTAAGACGCTCCCAGCCCGATATGCCCTTTATTTTTGGTATCGACCTCCGCGTTGTTTTCGTTATTTTTCCTGCTTTTTGCGTTGCTGTTACTGGCCTTGTTAACGGATTCGATTTAGACTCTGTTTCGGTGTCGTAGTTCTCACTTTCCACCTCAGAACTCCTCACGTCTTCAGTCTGAACTGCTAAAATTTTGCGTTTCGAGTTCCCCCGCAGCACACTTGGGAAATTTTTTTCTTTAATGTAATCAGCGAACTTGAGATGTCCCGATGGACTTGCAATTTTTTGAGGCCTTAGAATGGCGTGCACTAGATCGGTTATGTTAGATGATGGTAAAATTTCGCCTTTTATAGTAACTGTCCCCTTGCTATCCCAGTCCACATCCTGTGATGCCCTCAAAAAACGTAAGAAAGCTTCGCCTTTTTTCTTAAAAGTGCTAGGTAGTGTAGATAAAATATCACCGTCTGAAATACTGCTGCTGGTGTTTGATTCTATTGGTATTTTGATTGATTGTCTTGTTTGGTCGGCAAAATGCAGATAACGTTGCAAGACTTGATTGTACTGCACCCATTTATCGTGGTCAGATAATTTAGATTTTAAAACTTTCTGCATTTCGTCATCAAGCTGTGATAATATATTTTGCTCGGGATTCTCAGTAGCCTTAAAGCGGTGCATAACTTCAGGCGGCACAATCATCATCTTCTTTGCGTGGTCCATTTTATTTAAAAATAGAACTCAATACACCCGTAATTAATGGGGCTAAGATCAACGGCAAGAACGCACCCCCTTTTTGAGTTAAAATTTTTCGCTTCTTTTTGATGGACTCTCCAGGTTTAATTAATTTTCTAAGTACTTTTTTATGCAGGGCTATCTGAGTCTTCTGCTTAGTCGACAAAGGTATTTTTCCTTTTAGAGTGTTATATATACACTCGCAGACACAATGGATTTGTTTATCGTTAACGGTTTTTAATAATGCGATGCGTTCTTTAGAACCTAGTTTATGTAGAGCACGCAGCAACTCTGAATTCTTAATCACCGCTCGAGACATCACTAGTGAATGATTGTAAATTGATTCGAGTTGCTGTTTTTATACCCCTTTTTAGGCATATAAATATAGCAAGACCCATCCTCTCTAAAAATAGACGTTCGGTATCTTGCAATGTCGGGGGTACTTTGTTTTAAATCGAATAATAAATACCCGTGTGGCTTAGATGTGGCGTTTTCATATGCCTCCTGTAGAAAACGAGGATTTTCTGGACATATCTGCCTGGTTAAGTGCTTTATTTGAGCTCTATCTCGCGGATTTTTGAAAAGAATAATGTAATGAGCATTTAGGGAAATATCCCGCTGTCCTTTTCCTTGGTGAAAAATGTTTTGCGTAATAAAAAAAACACTGAGATTGTGGTGATGGCTCCCCTTGGTGAATAGGTCAACGACCGAGTTATTTGTCTCCCTCATTAAATCGTCGATTATTAAAAGTTTGGGTTCGGACCCCTCAAAAGATGTCATGTCTGGCAGACCTTGTTGAAATTCGACTAAAGATTTTAAATCTTCGTACAATTTTTGCCACTCGCCATAACACCAGATAACTTTAGCGAAATTTACACTGCAGAGTTTTTTCATATTTTTCAAGAAATTTATTACAAAAAACGATTTGCCCGATCCTGAGGGGCCTGCTATGATAGCAGAAAACGGATGTGAAAACTGATGCTCCATTTTATACAGTGAGCGATTATTACAGTAGGGCCGTCGTGAATAAACTAACTTAAAAAATAAACACGCTCATAATAAATACATTAAAAAAATATGGTAAGTGCGGGAATCGAACCCACGACCTCTTTCGAGATCAGATCTTAAGTCTGACGCCTTAACCACTCGGCCAACCTACCTCATGTATAAACCAACACTCGCCGCATAATTAAAAAAAGAAATACAGTTTAAAACATTTTTATTCACATTTTCATACAATATTTCATATAAACTAGGACATGTACGATTTCATGCGCTCATCTGCATCAATCAGCTTCTGCAATTCTATAATAACATACATTTTAAATTTGAACACAAGTTCCCACAATAAAATATCGTTAGCGAAAGTCCAGCGCAGAGTATTAAAAATGATTGAATCATCAAGACACAAATTTTCTGTATGTATTACTTTGTCAACGATCACTTCACCAAAATTTTGGAAATTGCACTTTACACGTTTCAAGTCATTTATTTTCACAACCATCAAGTTGTACATCGGCAATAAATTTGATAGTGTTTCATACGTTACGTAAAGAGTAAACTTGTTCTCGGGGTCCTTTGTAATAATCCGGCAGGTATCATTGTTCACGTACTCCACTGTGTGCTCAGTTAATTCATATCTGAAAGCCCCCTGCTTGGCCATCACAAATATGTCCGGTAGCGCCTCCACAAAAGCCATGAACGTCTCAGCTGTGAAGGAAACGCCAGCTCCAATGTCGGTATTCAGAATTCTTGCAACAGGCGAAAATTGTTTATAAGGATCCAGACCCAAATGAACAACCTTGCTGGCGCTATTGTTTAAAGGCACAGTGAGGTCGCATAATAGCCGTTTCTTTTCCCGTCGGGTTTGTCGGATCTCCGGCGTCACGATCGGTGCTACGTCATAGGAAGGCATCGTCTCCTCAATGAACACCCGCAGGTCCTCCTCGGTGGCATCTATACGTGGTGAATACCCCTTGGCCTCCACGTCCATGGCTGGTGGTTGTGCCGGTGCACCGTGTTGTTTTTTATTTAAAAGATGCGTTTTCTTACTTGTTTTTTCTGCTGCCGGTCTCCTGGTGTAGGGGCCTGGTTTTTCTTGGCACTTATTAACACTTCGAGGATCCATCTTAGGTAAATCTGGTAGTGTTGACGCGACGACTAGGAGTGAAGCAATTCGATGCGCTATAGAGTCCGCAGCCACTTTTATGCATGTACGAAAACATTACGCCAGCGGAGCCCCACTCTCGGATCAAATCATGCTGGAGCTTGCATTTTCAACGGACAATGCAACGTTAACCGCAGCAACAGGTCTCAACCTGCTTTAAACTGCAAACCAAAAATTCGTCATGTTCTAGCATCTTATAAATTATTTATTTCTGCCTTTGAACATTTACTGTAATTTTTGACGTGAAATATCAGATCAAGGCCTTGTTTAGAAATTGTACGCATATTAAAAACACACAAAAATCAAACAGCTGCAAAGGAGACATTAAAAAATGTAACTATGGCAATTATGAAATCTAACATACATACATAAACACGCCGATGTGCTTAATTAAAAGGAATCTGTAACCTAATGGGACAACATCGTAATACATCAGGCGCTTTGAAATTTTTATTTTAACTGCACGCTTGCGTAATTATTTCATTCACAGCAACGACGAGAACTATAGCGTTAATAAACGGGGAGAATGATAACACTAAATAAGCACGCATGTTAAAAAACACGCAAAAATCAAACAGCCACAAGGAGACATTAAAAACAGTAACTTAATAATGTTAAAATTCTCACTTATTCGCCAAACTTTGAGAAGCATATTTCTGTAATAAACTGATGCAGAAGCGGGTTAAAAACAAGAGTTCTGCGTAGCTCTCTGGATCCAGTGTCTGTGTACTGGCCAAACAACTAGGGTTCAATTCCCACTCGGGGCCGTCGCAAAAAGCCTTTTTTAAATTAAATAAATGCGAACTAGAGAGAACAACAGCGAGAGAGAGACAGATGTCAACGAGGCGCGTAATCAAATTCAAAAATGGGCGCTAAATTAGAAAATTTGAAAATACGCTAGAGGTGCGCGCGCAGAAAAAAAAACAAGATGGCTGACACCCGGGAAGTTTAAAATTCAAATAATGGAACTTAGAAAAATCGGAAAAAATTCAAATTTCAAATATTCCCGCCAGAAATCCAAGATGGCCGCCGAAGCCCGACGCGTAATTCCAGAAGCAAATTAAAAAATCTAATGCGTAATTTAATCGGAAGCTAATGCGTAATAAAATCAGTAGCACACATCAAAAATAATTAGGTCAATCCGCGACATTAATTAGAGCATCTGATTCGCGGTTTAATTCGCGGTTTAATTGACTTTTAATTGATCCGATTAAAAACAAAATGGCCGCTATCCTGACGACTGTTCTACTTTCGCATTTCATCAAGACGTTGGTTGTCTATTCTATATGTGCTTCTGCTTTCATTCTCTTGCCTATCTGGCTTTTTCTTCTGCTTTCTTCCTACTCATTATCTCTTTGATATATTTTTGTACCCCCTGCCATTGCTTTTTGTTGATGGTCAGTATCGTGGTCAGATTAGCTGTGCTCAGTTGTTTTCCTATCCTAATTTCAGTTTCTATTCTTCTCGTTTCCCACCTTCCACAATCAAAAAACGTGTGCTTACGATGTCTATTCTGCCGCAGTATACACACCCTTCACTGTTCGTTTTTCCTATTCTTTTCGTATAGGTTTGGAAAGACTCATGTCCCGTCAACGCTTGTGTAAAGTAGTAGTCCAGTTGTCTGTGTGTGCATTTTACTCAGTTCCCTATATTTGTTATTAGTTCCTTGGTCCATTGTGCCATTTCTGTCGTTTGTTCCCATTCAGCCTGCCATGCTCTTAATGTTCTGTCTCTCTCTTCTCTTTCTGCTTCAGTCGTTTGGCCTTCATTTCGTTGGTGAAGCTTCTTCCGCTCGCGCACCATTAGATCAATAGGAACAGTGCCGGTGATAACCTGCGAGGCTTTTCCTGAGACTGTCCTATAGCCGCTAGCTATTCTTAATAACATTTTTCGTTGCACCTTTATCATCCTTTATTTATACTTTCCAATCTTCATCGCCTCCTGCTATGCGGGTGCCTCGTATAATAAGATCGATTGCACTAGTGTAGTGACCTAGATGACAGCGATGGTGACTGTGATGACGAAGAATGTCGGGAGAAAACTTTAACTAGTGATGTTGCAATATCTATAGCAAAGGATATAGTATATGCTGTCGGCAAGGAAAAGAAGTTAACTCTAAAACATATTGCTCTTGCTCTGACAGTTCATCAGGCCACAAGAAGCAAGAAACTGGTCAATTTATTGCATGCGGCAGATCATTGTATGACCTACACCAATGTTTTGCAGGCTGATTGCTGCTTAGCTGTTCTGTCCTTGAAAAGTTTTGATAAAGAAACTGGTGCGATTGTTTCTCTGAACTTCAAACCTTCCTCCGATTTAGACGAGGTGATCCTATTTTTCACGTCACTGCTAACAAGATTGACATTTTAACTGACGATCTTGCTGGGAAAAAACCTTTCATGCAACACAAATGGTTGCATTTCAGAGAAAAGGTGCTGATACTTTACAGTTTCCCACCGAAGTCAGTCTTACAAAGCAAAGCACTCTTCAAACTCCCAAAGAAAAAAATGAGCTGCCAGTTGTTCCATTCTTTGAGAATCAGGAGTCGCACTTTGATGAGCCAGTAGATGAATTGTGGTATACTGCTTCTAATCCTTCAAACTTTGAGGCAATGCCGAAAGCAATGCTGGATTCTAGGGTAGAGGATCTAACATTTTTTATTGCCAGATGTGATAGAGAAAAAAATAGGATGAACAGAATTTAACAGGAAAGATACTAACTCCAATCTTGATGTTTCTGCCATGGGCTTCCTACCCTTAATCCCCAACCCTGAGCACGATTGCTCACCCTTCCATAGTGTTCTTTTAATATGCATCTCATTAGCAGACAGACTTGGCAAGAAACATGTCGTTGTTACAGTTGATCAAGGAGTGAATTCTAAACTTGTTGAGCTCCGTTGAGGATCACAGCTCTTCCAAAATCATATAGTTCTCCGAATGGGCGGGCTTCACATCCCTCTCAATTTTATGCAGGTGATAGGGAGGCGTATGTCAGGCAGTGGCCTTGGAGACTTGTAGGTGACGAGTGGTTTAATGGCGGAAGACTCAGTGACTAAAGTTCTCGATGGAAAAGTCTACGGAAAGGGTCTTTCAGACATGCTCCCTTACATAGCTTTGTATGATCATGAAAACTACTTAGTTGCCACCCGAAGTCGAGGATGGGTTTCGGTCAGGTAACTTCGCTGTGTCACTAAAAAAAGTGTCATTTTCGAATATATTTGAATTAAAGTTTAGTTCAAACATTGTTTTGGAATTCATTTTGGAAATTCCAATGTTTGAAAACATATATTGAGACACGTCACACTCGCTTTTACGTCAAAGAGGATTATATGACCGCCATCTTAAAAAAACTTAACCAATGTTTTTTACAGTGTATTTTTGAATTCATACATATCCAAAATATTCGACCCCATAATTTAAAAAAAACGTATTATTACAATCTTTTAACAGTTCATCGCTCGTTATAGTATTTAACGGTATTAGGCCAATATTGAGCATATAACGAATGAGGATAAATTTCGTAACCGAAGCCGATTATTCCGAGACTAATACGAGTAAATTAACCTAGTCAGTTATATGTAATATCGGTCGCGTGTTGTTTAAAAGTGTTTGTAATACCTACGAAACGTGGCCAAATGTATGATATACGATTTTAATATAAATAAAACTTACTACTAGCCTGAGTCCCGCACGTAATTTGGTAGTGTAGCAACGGTTGTAACGGCCGAGACTGTAAACTTTTACCGGCCCATAATAATGGGCGACATTTCAATGAAGCATACAATACTGATATAGTACAATAACATGTAAGTATTATAATAGTAATTTACGATACAAGTGCGTAAAGCTACTCTTTAGGCACGAGTGGGGTAGAGTTAAAACGCGAGTGAGCGAGCGTTTTAAGCCCCACGAGTGACTAAAGATGCTTTACGCATGTGTATCGTACAATATTTTATCTACGATAGAATCTAAAAAATACGGTAAATATAAAAAATATTTTACATGTAAATTAGAATTACTAGCAACCGGTCCTAATTTTGAGTGTTTTAAAAATTTTAAAACACGTTGCTACTAATTACGTGCCTAACGAAATTTTTTAAGCACGTTGCTATTAACGACGTAAACTAATGAAAACATGTTATTAAACAGTCGTTTTACGAACTTAAAACTGCCAACTAAAAGGCAATTTTACACACTGTCGTAGATAAAAATAATATGCACATCTTTATTCATTTGTTAATAGCTGCGGTAGAAAACTAAGTTCTATGGCTAATCAAGTACAAATATTGAAAAAAGAAATTAAGCTAATATTCACAAAAGAAATACAAATCAGAAACATAAAAATCTGGTGTGATACACGCACACAACTTCCTTTTACAGTGATCTTATAATTAGCCAAAAATTTGATTTAAAATTTTTAAGCATTTGTCAAAAATTATCAAAAATTACAAATTCTACAAAAACGGTACAAAATAGAGCGTTAATTAAAGGGACAAACTTTATCTAGAATTTTAAGCTGAATTCAAAAATGTAATATTATACAGGGTGTTCTATTTAAAATAGGAGTTAATAAATTTTTTTTTTTTTTAACAAAAGAAACCCATTTTAGAAGTATTCAACTGGAAAATCGCCTATCTGACAACAATACACATTCAAAATGTAATAAAAATATGAAGTTTGAAACAAATCGTTAGAGCCGTTTTTGAAAAAATCTAAAAAAACTGAAACACCTACTTCCGGTTATGCTATTCTTGCTGTGGCATCTACATAGTACAAAAAACTTATATATGAAGTTTCAACGTCATACCTCTTTTAGTTTTTGAGATATTCTGTTCACAGGCACACAGACACACAGACAGACCAATGAAAAAAAATATGTTTTTTGGGTTCAGAGGACTCTAAAACGTGTTGATCTGTTGAAAACTTAATTTCGATTTTTTGGGGTGAATCCAATACTTCCTTTATTGTAAAAGGAAGTAAAAACATCAATTAAATTAGTAAAACAATTTGCACATTGAATATAAAATTTAAAAAAAAATTTAATTTAAATGGTGCAAAACGGTTTTAACCTCGCAAAATATGCTCTCTAGCTCAAATGACAGAAAATGTGTCTACAGTTTTTTTTTGTAAACGTTCAATATACACCATCATACATAAAACATTAAGTGACATTTTTCGCAAGTAGTCGTACATCACGTAGACGTAGAGCATGCACCGTGTTCAGATATATTCAACACTTAACAAGTAGGTGGTCACTACATACTTTATTGTGGGGCTTCGGCAACTTCCAAATTGTATGAAACTGGAAGCTTACTCTTAATAGCTGTAAATCGCAGTAACCCTCTATTATTTAGTACTGTTGGGAATTACTCAGATTGTAAACTCCTACTGTTGCCAATTTCGCAATTTACTGTGCGAAGTTCGTACTTTCGTGGTTTTAATAGAACACACTCCGAAAGGATACTTTATCCTAAATAATACGCAGTCTAATAACATATAATATAGCAAGTGCAACTGTTGGATTATTGAAGTGTGTGAAAAGTTCCAACTACCCTCCATCAGATTTATTTCACTCAATATGCAGTCCCTCCCTTTACTATGTTTGAAATAGGCTATAATGCTTGCAGTGCTGCTATCTAGTAGTTTTAAACAGAAACGCGCAGTCCTCAACGAACTTTCGCCAAGATAAGCCGTTATTGCGGATGTGACCAGATTAGCTCTGTTATTAGATAATATACAAATGGAAGTAACAACCTTAATGACCAATGATTAACTAGAAACAACACAAAAATAGGCAGTAGTATTATAAAGGAACCCAAAAAAATTATAGAGCAAAATAGTTAAGCATTCACAAAAACTGCATTAAAATTAATGTTTCTCACATTAAATTTATGAAATAACGCCCTGTGTTTCCAACGACCACAAATATTAAGGATTGGTTACTATGGATACTATTTAAAGACCACTAGTTTTCTGAATTTGTAATTTTAGTGTTTTATGCAATTTTGATAGTTAACTGTGACATTATTAACTCCAGAACAACCTTCATAAACAGTCTATGATTTACAAGTGAAATAAAAGTGTTTTAATTCACTAGAGAATTAAAAAAGTTTAATTCACTAGAGATTTTAAAAAGTTGCAATGAAGAACAACATATTTTTATTATTTCTACAAATGTTTACATTCAATTATTCTTTCTCTTTGTAGTGTGTAATATATAATTACTAAAATTTAGATCAAATCGACGATGAATGGGCAAATTTATATCTTAATTTGATTTTTTTTAAATTTGTTATTCAAAATTGAATAAAAACATATACGCCACGTGAATTAAACATTTATTAACTCAAAGATATGATCTCACTCTCACGACGTGTTCGTGAGCTCAACATCTTTTCGTGAATAAACATATGTTTAATCCACTTGGTGTATAATATTTATTATTGACCATTTTCAATATTTTACAAGTTAAATTGTCAAGACGAATAGGACTCTAGCTTTAAATATTGCCGACAGTTTTTGCTCTTCAGATTGGCCCGTTTCTGTTGTATTAGAAAATAACAACTCGTGCAAGCACTCGTTATTCTCGTCGCCAGAGAAACTCGTACCTGAATCGCAAAAATTATTGTCGGTAATATTTTGACCTCTCTTCCCATTATTACTGACAATAATTATATTCTTGAACCGAAAAATTACCATATGGAAAATATATTTTGTAACCTTTTCTCACTGCAACGGAATTCCAACCTTTCATTGATTGCGTGCTGAAACAGAATTCCGTATGAAAGAACAAACAAAAATCAGAAAATTCCTCTTCTAATACCCAAAAATTTGCAAATTGTTAGAAGTTCAGTTAACTTCAAATTGGGGTTCTACCTACTTAGGAATCAAATCCAAATTAACGCATGAAATCGTTAAACTACTAGAAACTGTAAGCTTGTAACTGTTGGCAGTATCTGAAAACTAATTGCGGGTATTGTAAACTACAGATCGGCAGATAATCCCTTTACACTGATGTCCCCGGAGTCGGAAGTCTTTATCTAAGCCCTTTTGCTATAATCTGAAACCCCGTTTCCTTTAACGCGCAATAGAGAAAACTGTCGAAGATACGAGCACAATTAATCTTCTCAAACCGACCACCAAGATTTATTATCGAGTGGATTCTTATGGTTTTAATAGCTCTATCTCTCTTTTATATTAAAATTTTGCTTATAGAACGGCATGACAAACTTTCGAAATCTTTTAGTATGCTGTATCGAGCGTTCAGTAAAAATAGTAGTGTAGAACAGTATTTTGCTGTTCGAACATTTTAAAAACGAAAACAAACCTTACGAATAATTTTGTTTAATTTAAACGCTTTTGCAGAGAAAGTATCAAGATAAAACATATTCTGCCTTCTTTGTAATGATTTCTAAATGTAACAGAACGAATATAGAGGGCACAAGGAAAAAGTAATTTCTAAATGTTACTGTACCTATACACACCGTATAAAAAAATAAGTTGACTTGATATACAGGGTGTTCAAACAATATATCGACAAACTTTTAGGGGTGGTAAGGGACATCAAAACAAACATTTTTTTTCTTTATAAACATATGTCCAAAAACACTTCATTTTCGAGATACAGGGTGTATTGCTGTGCTATTCTCTTGCTTTATACCTGACTTAAACATGAACAAATGATTTATCATGGGCACACACAGCAAAGTTTTCACAAGCAAGCAACTTTATGAGAATTCTATTTTACGCATAAACAACTCAGGGTTCAAAACGATATATAAAACATACATTAGTTTTTTTCATGGGTTCATGGAAAGACATTAATAAAATTAAACGATTGTCGACACGAGAAAACTCTGTTTCAATTGTTAACTTTTTCCAACTCCCATTTTTTCCAGTTTGATTGTGATAGTAGAGTTCAACATTACAATAAAGGTTCGCGATCTAATAGAGCACAAGACACAGAATACATTCGCTAACTTTTTTTACTCTCCACCACTAGTTGGTTCCTTCTGCAAATTGGATTCACGCGCTTCTGCTCAGGTATGCCCAAGCTGACCGCCGGCGCCGCCTGCACCTCGCTCACAGACCAATTCCTTTGCAGAAACTGTGTAAATTGCTCCACATCAGAATACACCAGTACCAAACTTGGATAAAAGCAGCGCAGACAATTGAAACTATTTATTTTCACGTAAGTTACAGATGAACAAAACAAAATTGCAAACTACGTCACCAAAAACAAACAATATCACCAAAAAGTGGACGGACCACCGACGTGGTATTCCCGTCGAATTAAATTACCGAAGTCCTCGACAACTCAGGGCGGAATCTATTTATAGCCTCGCATAAACAAAAGATGCCTGTTAAAGCATGTATACGCCTAAATTGATATAAGTTTTTTTAACAATTATTAACTAACGCGCAAAATTTAATGAACAAAAGCCTGTGGCTATTTTGAAAGGATGCATCAATTAATTACACAAGAACCTCAGGTCTAAACGTAAAACTAATTGCAACATTGTCTTTAGAGCATATTGGAGCACACATGTACTAAATTTTACAACTGTCTGCACTCATGTCATGTCGAACTGTTTTTAGCACGAATAGGTCTGTGTCCCACACTGCAAATGTGACACTGCAACCTGTACTTTCGCATGAAGTCACGGAGTCCAATCGCTCTATTATAAGTGGATGACGGCTTCAAAAGTGTCCATAAACACTTCCTTCAAGTATGTGTCTTCTTTATAGCTTGCGGGCCTTTTTATGGAGTGTATTCGTAGCCGAATTTGGCTTGTAACGGCTGTAACTTTACTGGTACGTAAACTCGTAGTTATCATGAATACAGTACTCAATTCTCTGTGCTTGCAGGCCTTCCCAATCTTAAACACAACTTGCACCTGAGCTACTGCCCTTTTGAATCTGTATTTGAGACCCCAATTTTTGAGTTGTTGACGATCTCGGCTTCCAATGGACTCAGACCAGCTCCGATGTCTGCCTCCAGCGTAAAGTGACTACCCCATCTGCTTTTCAGTGTTCCGAGTGTATCAGTTCTAGTGTTGTGACCCGGTTTTGCATATTTATTAACCGTAATTACACAGCATGTTCACTTTTATCATAATCGCAGTGTGATGACAGTCCGTCATAAAACTTTGTTGACAATTACTTATTATGTGCTCACTAGAACTAACATGTAGCCCTAATAATTTTGCTGGCTCTATGTATGGCGCAAAATGGGATTTCTAAGAGTATTCTAGCTTGGTTTGGCCAAACGTAACTTCAAATTTTTTCGGAAACCATGAAAATACCTCGAATCATACTTGATGTTATGTGAAACGCAAATTGCATGTGTGATTATTAAACTATTATTAGTTAATAGTTATTAGTTATTATTAAGAAAAATCTCTTAAAACTTACTTTCAAAACAAACTTATGCCTTAAATTTGACTATTTACCATTGACTGATAAACCTTACAGCAAGTAAATCTCTATGTGTTGTCGATTATCCCTTGACAACTTAAATTTGTTAGTTACTCATTTCTTTTCATTGTGAAAATGTTGGATGTTCAAGCGAATATCATAGCAATATATCGAGATGGATTGCTTTGAAAACTTCACTTTGAGTTTTAAATTTTATGTAAGGCTTAAACTGATTAAAATAATTGGTATTTTGTATTTTTATTTACTCGACTCGAAATAAATAGTATTATGCCCTTTTTATATTTTATTTATCTGCAATTTATTAACGTAACGCTAGCTCGGTAGAACAATCAACTCTATTCCCAAGGGTGAATTCCTAATAATTTGTAAATTTTTACCTAAACTGGTGCGCCACAGTGCACCCGAATTAGTTCCAAATACGCAGTCGCTAATGTATGCAATGCTGTCAAAAACACAAAATGGTTCGTATTGTGCGGCAAGCGTTGTTGACTTTAAAATCAAAATTGTGAACCTTCGAAGAGGTATTAATTTAAATCGTAGCGCTTTGGCGGTTATTACTATCATTTGTTTCAGGCATTAATTTGTATGTGACGTCAGAAGGGACGCCGTCCGATTCTCGCAATTGTTTTATCTCCTCCTAACCTCACACTTGGGAAAATGCTTCTAATTTGAATTGCACCTTCGCTGGATGCCAGGATATGGTTGTTATCTTGATAAGCAAGGTTTGGTATCGCATGCACACAAATTTCTGGATGCTCACACTAATATTTTTAGGTTAAAACAGTATCTTAAGATGAGGTGTTCGCTTCAATGTTCGGAAAAGGGCCCCAGCTGATATCTTCCTCTGGAATGGTTTTCCCCGGTGTTTGTGCTGTTGGTCGCTGTCCTGCACTCATGCCTGATGCGTCGTAGTAGAAAACCCTGGCTCTGGACCCTATTTTTGGCCAGAATTCATCATCGGAATCTTGATGTGGATGGCGACCGCAACTCTGGGAGGTGCTTTCGGTGGAAATTAATTTTACTGTTGCGGAAATCGCCTCTAACGGTCCCATGTAAACCTTAACATTTGGTGAACACAATTATACACTTTTTTGCTCAAAATATTTAATTTTATTGTATAAAAACGTTCCTTGAAGTGGAGTACAAAATTACATGTTATTTTGAAATGAGTTTACTTAGAAATTATTAAATTTACAAATTTCTTATATCTAAAATATTGTCCACATTTTTAATTGTTAAAATGTCTCTTTGCTCCACCACACGTTTTATTATTCGCTCTGCTCTGTTTCACTCGCGTAATTACGATGATCTTTTTAAAGAGTTCACTTCCTTCATAAATGCTTTTCGATGTCCATCTGTCTGCTTTTCACTTGCTTTTTTTATGTCTTGCTGTCTGATTTTCCCTTGCTTTATTATGTCTTGCTGCCTGATTTTCCAATTGCTATTTCCTGACCTTCTGCCAGCCTTCGAATTTGCTCTTTGCTACATTATTATTTTATTCTGACTTCTTATATCTATTTAGATTGCTTACAACTTTACCTATTTAGCTATATTGTCCTGCACATAGTAAACCTTTTTTGTGACTATTCATTTCTTTTGGCTATTCATTCTGCAAAAACCTAATATTTAATTAATTTAAACTTCGACTTCAAGCCTGTGAAAAACAAGCTCTGTCCTTTGCGTTCCTTACTCAATTCGTTTATTAATACAGGCATCTCTTTTCCAATGCATTTACTGATTTAAATTTAAGCTTAGTATTGCAGTTACATAAAACTCTGTGCTTATTGACTTGTTTCTGAAACTGTACCGCAACCAGAGTCGAGTCTTGGGGCCTAAGACCATTACAATATTAACAAAAATTTAACGTGGTCTCCCCAAACGAGACGTTAACCATTAATCTACATACGTAGTGTATGCATATGGAATTTTAAATCTCTAATGAATCTACGTATTGCAAGAGTACCAACAGAAAACTGAATTTTGCCCCCGCTTCTTAAACTATGACTGTCAGAGAAACCATATCAGATATAAGTTTATAAGGTATGTTTTAATTATTTGTCTTTTTTTAGGAAGGGATTAATATCGTGTTCCATAAAGTCGGCTTTGAAATGGGACTTGGTAGCCCTTGTTTGTATTGCTTCTTTTCACATTCAAAAATATATCCAACTTGTATTTAATACGTTTTTTTATTATAAATTGGATTTAGTATAGCATTTTAATATAATAACAGTTAGTAGACCCGATCCTGCGCTTTGAGCGCATTGTAAATTTTAGGCTGCATGGTTGCCGCTATAAATTCAACGTCTAAGCCTATTTGCGGAATGGGAGTATTTTCGACGTGAACTAATTTTACAGAAAACAAATCAGACACAGGTTTGCGTTAAGTAAGGGTGGAAGTGCTTGCGGCTTCAGAGTACGTTTTGCAAAAATCGCTTACAGCGAAGAGATTAGAAGCGGTTTAAAAGGTCTGGCAGTAAATAATTATTGCCTAGAAGTTTAAAGTGTCCAGTGAACGCAGTTTTACCGAGTACAAGGTGAGCCTATAAATTGGCGCCATATTCAATGGTGCATTCGAGGGCACCATTTGATGTTCTATAAACGAATAATGTGCGTAGACTGTGCTCGATTTTAACAGAATCAGCTTTAAGAAAGGACCGTCTTTTAGGACTTTTGTAATTTACGTTTTAACGACAAAGATTTTAATATTGTTTCATGTTGTTTATGTGCGTTTACAATGTACATTCAAGTAGCCACAAGCTATATCGCTCATAGATTGTTTTTTACTGGTTTACATGTGTATTTAAGAATGATTAACCACTCTAAGAATTACTCCTATTTCCTGATATTTTCTGTTTACTTTTACGTGTTTGAGTTTTAAAGCCAATATGTTTGTATAAGCAAAGTGGCCTCTCTTATGCATTGTTGGAAGATAATTTCAGTCCGAGAACGCTACAGGAATGGAGTAGCCTCCTATTTTTGGAAAATAGTAATCTTTCGTAGCTAGGAACTGAAGTAATCACGAGGATTTTATGTTCACTCAGCTAGCTAACCGAACAAACAGGACAAATAAAAGTCAGTATTCAAATATTAAGAAGAACTAGACGTCTTCTTTACATTACAATTTAACCACGTGAGGATCAAGCCTCACGTACTATTACAGCTTAGACTCTATAAAAATAGCCCAGGTATAGTAGATATCTACCTCAAAAAAATGTAGTCCTGAGTTGTGGCACAAATGTTCCTCAGTACTCTAAGTAACCCTTTAAAATTACCCACCTCTGTTGGCGTCGTATCAAGAGGGATTTCGCAGTAGTTAAAACATTCTTTGTTCAAGTAAAGTACCTTTTCTGTTTTGACCACGGCAACTGTCACTAAGAAAAGTGGTTCAGAATTTAAAATGTCAGGTACAATTTCAGATATATTAAATGAATGTTATGAAACCATGTTTATTAGAAGGATTTTCAAAAGTGCTTCATCTCATACACCATTTTTAATAACATTTTTCTGTAACATGAACGAATAAAGTACTCTATCGTGATTGTTTCTAATAAACTGACGGTTTCTTGTTTTGCTTCTTGCTACTGCTAAGGAACATTTCTGCCAAATTCGAGGTTAACAGGTTAGGTTTTGCGTCAGTCTGTGTCAAATTTGACGCAAAACCTAACCTAATAACCTAGAATTTGACATACACTTACAGTGCCACCAACATATTATTCATACCTTGTATAACCATGACCATGACCATTCAGAAGCGTTCGATCATTTCTGAAGGCACTTTACTAGCATGACTGCATGTACGGGAGTTCTTAACCTATATGAATAGCCGTCGCATTTGGAATGGGTCGCCGAAAAAATATAAATTTAAAATAGTTATTTACAATACTTTGAAATATCTGAGCATTTGAAAAAACTTTCCATCCAAAGGAAGATACAAGATGGGCATTAACCAACGATGTAAACCAAGAAAATATCTCAAAAGTTATACCTAAGTAAGTGTGACGAAGGATTAAGGGTCAGCCTTACCTGGTGCCGAAAGTTATATTTGGTATTTTGTCGGCTGGTAATTATCGGCCTAAGGTGAATAACTCGTCGGGAAGGGTCGGGGTTCCAACAAAGCTGAAAAAACTAAGGGAGAGGGCGCCAGGTCCTCGAAGTCGACAAATCCTTGGGTCGAGTCTATTGTGCAAACATGAGTTGCAATAGACAAGTAAATCGACATAAATAGGTAATAATAAATATGAGCACAAACAATCCAGTAACTAGCATAGTAGACACATTAAAAAAAGCCGATGCATAAGCAAATATAAAAGGGGCGAGCTGCATAAATAATTATAAAGGGGCGAGCTGCACTAATAACATTAATTTTACGACAATATATGCATGAATAAAATAAAAAAAGTACAGTTAGTTTTAAGCGACAGCAATCAAGTTGATACCCAATTTTGAGGTTGCATTCCGGCAAGCAAATAACTATAAATTCACAGGTACAAATTAGCACGCACCCTGTGAAGCAAGGTGCCACAGAACAGAGCGATGCAAGCGGTAAGCTAACCTTAACCCCGGTTGTTAGCTCGATCTGACACTATGACAGTACCCAAAATGTAGAAGGGGCGAAAAATCTTTAGATTGCATGGACATACAGGGTCGAAGAGATCTCTATGATAAACGCATTAGGCTTGTTATGACAGTTCAAGTAAAGGCTTGAATTTCGGATTTCAAACTACTTATCAATTACTTATATTTTGGTCGATAAGTGACCGCGAGCGGTTCCATAGCCAGAAACTTTTAAGTGCGCAATGACGTTAACATATAACCTGGACAGCTGAGTTTGTGTGCACGGGCCCAACAATATCTCGCAGCAGACCCTGCCGATAAACACCGCTAGGCCGTAACCCAGGTGAGTTCAAACGCCCTATGAAGGCTTAATGGAATAACCGAGATCTATGATACATTACAGGGTACCAAATCCTCAAGCTACGTTCGACACATTTGACGTGGTCGTAGCGAAACACATCGCA
>OW679194.1:151173971-151447897 GCA_940337035.1 Agriotes lineatus
GCTTGTGAACGCTGCAATAACAAAATGCTTAAAACAGCGGTAGGTTTTCAAATGGGCTGCAGGACACTAAAAGATGATATGAAAAATTTAGATCAGTTGTACTAGTTTCCACTATTTTATTTTTAAGAGAAGTTATAATCAGATCTAAAAGGGATGCAGCCCGCATTGGAGCATCTATTATCTATAATCTATATATTTAAAACGTGAAGCGTTTTCTTTCAACATCTATTTTGAGACTTCCACTGGGCCGATTTCAATCATTCTTTTTTTAAATGAAAGCCGTTACCGTGTAGATGTGCACAAAAGTCCTAAATTGAAAATAAATTTATCATTTTTAGAGACAAACCATCATATTGTAGCTCTCAAGTGGTTGCAGCCGGCCATGCAGTAGCAGTCAACCAAGTATATTCTCGAAGTCAGACTGCGGCGTTCTGCTGATAGTTGCAATGAACTACTGTAAGTACTAAATGTTTATTTGAAATCAACGGCCTGCTGATTCGGGAGACAAACGTCAAAATACATGTAAAATGACAGTTAAAGAAAATCGGTATTGCTCAGATGCTGCAAGGTGTTTTTCCTGCTTATTATAATTATGTGGATGTGCTTATTTACACACTGGTTCATTGCTTTCCCTGTTGATACAAGCATACGTATATTGTTAAAACGTCTTTCGATGTTATCCAACACATTTTTTTTATACTCTTCCATCCTCACAGTTTCTTTCGTTTACGTTGCATTCAGTCATCGCTTTTGTAATCTATTATTTCAAAATTCTAATCGGCCTTCTCCTAGCTGTTCTTTGTGGTACCCTTCTCATTATCGCTGTGCGCCTAAGATGTACGATGACAATTAATAAACCACAAACACAAACTCTGGATAAAGTAGGAATCCGACATAATAATTTGCTTTGCTTGACGCCACTTTGAGAGCGAACCCGTGGACCGAATTGGCTGATTTTTGTGTCAATCGACTCAGGGCGACGCAAGTAAGTTAGTAGTAGGGTTTTCAAATTTTTGTAAGTGACTTTTTTATGTGGATTTTTTAACCTCAAAATTAACTCGACACACAAAATGTATCACTCTTGTACAAATTATTATTTCACGCCCAATTTGGGTGCAAAACGCTAGTATATAAAATTCGTCACAACCAGTATTTAGCTATGGTCAAGTGTATGTAGCAATGTCACGTGCGAGTAGTTTTGAAAACTTAAAAATTCAAATTTTACATGATGGATAGTGGCATACGTTAAACATTGTCTACAATGTCCCATTAGTGATTTTTTATTTACTGTGGTTTTATCAACACGACGATGATATTTAAATGGCAGTTGCTCTCAAGACAAATACCTACGTGTTATAATAGTGATTTTTAAAAATGCAGTATCAGTACAATAACGACATATTGTCTTGAATTTACATAAGGGTTCACCTGAGAAGATATTCCAAGACCGAATAGTTTTCCAAACTTCTGTTGAAACTCGGCAACGAAAACCTATGTCAAGCCGTGACAGATATTGCCAGCCCCACTAACATAATATATTCCGACTTCAAGAGCATAACAGCAAAACCTGTGTCCTAGCTTCGAAGAAGAGCGAGTATCACTCTGAAGAATGATAAGGCACTACAAATCAACAACACACACCTCGATGCCTTTCATTCGGAGAAAAAGAACACTGCGGTGGAGGAAGATGACGCAGTGCACTACCACGTTGAGTTTCTCCACACTCTCTACCCTCCCGGACATCTTCCAAATCGCCTGCCTTTGAAAGTTAGAGCACTTATACTACTGAGAAACGCATCGTAACGTCACTGAGGCCAAAATTTTTATAGGTTTTGGAGAAGGGAAGACAGTCTTCATTCCTCGAATAATCTTTATTCTTTCAGACTATTCTTTTCAATTTAAGAGACTGAAATTTCCCGTAAAAACCTGCGTTGCTATGACGATCAATAAGGTGCAGAGACAGTTGCTGAATCAGGATGGGGTCGACGAGGGAAGATTGTTTTTTTTTCGATCAACTTTTTCTGTTTAGGGGTCAGTTCTCCAAACAACTTAGTGGTGCTCAAACCAGAAGAGAAAACATCCAATATCGTCTACAGGGAAGTGCTTTTACCCTCTATTCGACAGGATTGACTTCTACTTTACAGATCGTTACAAATCAGTTTTAGGGTTTTGGAGAATTCATCCCCGGGTTAAATGAAACAAATCTGTTTGTCAAAATATCGCCACGGGAAAACTACTACAATCAGTAAGTTGAAATTCGGCATTATAGATCGCTTTACTAATCGGAAATTTTTTTTAGAGTTTTTTGAAATACATCCCCTCAAACTGGTTAAATAGACCAGAGGTGTTCTTCTAAAAATAGACACAAAGTAATTATTACAGGCAGGAAATTGAAATTCGGCATATTAAATCGATTTTCAAATTAGGTGAAATCAATTTCAGGGTTTTGCAGAATGCATCTCCTCAAAAGAGTTAAATGAGATAGATCTTTTTTTAAATATTACCTTAACGAGCGAACTACTACAGATAGAAATTTGAAATTTTGCATATTAGATCGTCATATAGACTAAATTATTTCCAGGGATTTTGGAATTCACCCCCAAAGGGCGCTACGGCGTAAATTATCTCTTAGCGGTTGATACTGTGTGAACGAACCTTTAGTGCCGATATTTGGTTCGCGCCCATCGAAATTTGTTAGGTTGGCGATTATTTTTTTGGTGGTGTTCGGATTTTGCATACTTATGGCACTTCGGCCTACGTCTCATTTTTACAACAAAGCTAGCAGATTTCACGGTTTTTCGCATTCTATAATCCGATGGGGAGTTAGTCTGCTTTTGATTCTTTCGGTGTCCCATGCTGTTTGGCGGAGTTTTGGTGTACAAGCGAATATTTGGACATTTAAGTCCGTGCCGATTGGCGGACTTAGTTGCAAACAAGCTTCTGAAAAAACAATTCGTGCACATGGCCCATATTCTTGAGGCGAGTTAATTTGGAGTTTTGTCCGCTCTTGCGTGAATCGCAACAAAATTATATCTCTCTTCCCTGAATATGAAAAGCAATATTTGAATTCAAATACAATTGTATCACATAATGACAACATTTTATAATTTTCTATGGAATTAATAGATTCGTTAAATTTGAGTGGAATATATTCACATTGCGTAACACTAAAAATAGGATCAATAGATATTCCTTTGAAAAGTTTAAACGTGTCTACTGGTTTAATAGATAAGATTAATGCTACGCAATTTATGTATAACTGTTTAGATTTGGAAATGGACAAGCCACAAGCCAGGCAGAAAAGTATTATTACTGTGTATAGATCAACACATTCTAATATTGCAATACCATTTTGCCTTCGGAAAAGAAATTGTCCTGTACGCCTATCATTTGCGATAACAATTAATAAATTACAAAAACGAACTACCGATAAAGTGGGAATATATAGTATTTGTCACAACCAGCATTTAGCCATGGTCAAGTATATGTAGCAATATCACGTGTGAGTAGTTTTAAAAACTTAAAAATTTAAATTTTACATAATGGATCCTGCCACACGTAACAAAGAAGTTTTCTAACTTGCAAAATATTTTCCAACGGGTCCACTAGTTTGATTTAAATTGTATCCCTCAAGCACCGATTCTAACTGTACGCTTTTGGTTTCATTACTGTTATATAAATTTACATTAAATTCACCAGTATAAAAAATTTCGTCGAATTCAGGTACCAATAACGATAGGATATTATCAAATGCGTTGATAAAGTTACTATAATCTCTATTAGGTGGTCTGTATACAACTCCAATCTTATCTTTTGTACATTGTTAATTTTGAGGAAAAGACAAATTATTGCTATATATTATAATACCTATAGTATCATATTTTATAGGTTATTTATTTTTATTCTCATTTGTATAAATCCAGTAATATACTTACGACGAGTATAAAGGGTGTCCCATAAAGTTCTCTACAAATGGAAAACTTTTTAATTATCTCTTTATCTTAATAAAAAGTTCTGCGTTACCCAAACACCAAAATGCGCTCATAAAATTTCTAAATTATCTGATATTATACAGAATAGATAAAAAATAATAATTCGGCTAAAGAGTAAACTACCCTTATTTCTAAAGATAACAGAAAATGTTACTTAGAAGTGTTATTTAGAATAAAAAATGATGCTTAAATATGAAAAAGCGGCCTCCTGTAATTAATTGTTTTTTCAAGGTAATGTGTCACACAAATTCAATTCAGAGAATGGAAAATTACTTAACTTTTTAATACAGAAACTGTAATGACTTTCCTAGGTCACATTTTTTGTTATCTTCAGAATAATGGTACTTTACTCTTTCGCCGAATTATTATTTTTTGATCCATCCTGTATAATATCAAATAATTTTCTAATTTTATGAACGAATTTTGGTTTTTGGGTAAAGCAGAATTGTTCGTAACAAATATTTTTTGATAAATAGATATTAGAAAGTTTTCCATATGTAGAGAACTTTATGGGACGCCCTGTATAAATGAATAAGTTGTAATATAATTTGTAAAAAAGAAGTTATCTCAAAAATAAAATTTGCTGATTTGTCATTCCATGTTTGATGACACTTTTAAAACATATGTTATTAAACCAATATCACAAGTTGCAACACAACTCGGATTTACTATTGCACTGCTTTTAATAAAATATACAAGACATTAATTAAACGTTTTAAAAGTCACAATACGTTGGACGTTTAAAATACGAGCTTAATAAAAGTTGGAGATAGTTCAATCGGTCTGAATTTTTTAAAACTTTTTTTAATTAAACAAAAAAATTCTGTAAAGGGCTTTACTCAAAACTTTCCTCGCAGTGGACGTTGTGACACCAAATTGAGCAAAGCTGTATTTTCGATAAACATATTCCTTTAGCAAAATGACGGTTAAGCGCAATGTTTTAATATTGTTGACATTCTATCTTCTATCTTGATTAACTCAGAATTAGGGGCGGATGGGACAACCGAGAAACCAGAAAATTTCCAGATGGGCACGCGCCCAGCGATCCGCTTTCTGCAGGCAAAAGCAATTGCCAAGGCAGCATTGTTTTGGGCTAGTTTATAGTTTTATGAGGATAGTTTCATAAAGACAAGTGGGAATTGTGACACTAAATAATTTTAAAAATCGAAGGAAACTGTGGTTAAAAATATTTTCACATTAAAAAAGTACTAAATTCAATTTTTAAATAAAAAAAATTATCCTTAATGATATTCGAACTAGTGCCTGCGAACGAGCCCGAGCAT
The DNA here is from genome assembly GCA_940337035.1 of Agriotes lineatus. Taxonomy (NCBI): domain Eukaryota; kingdom Metazoa; phylum Arthropoda; class Insecta; order Coleoptera; family Elateridae; genus Agriotes; species Agriotes lineatus. The sequence continues at coordinate 151,179,247 of OW679194.1, forward strand.
TGGATTCCTTAGTTCATCGCTTAACCACGGCTGCGCTAAATGCTCCACGCCCGCGCTGGCAATTCTTGCGATCCAGGTCTACGTAACGCACTTATTCATTGCTCGTTTTTGTCTCGTACAACAGTTCTGTTATCCTGTATTTGTTGAATCTTATTTTTCTCAAGGATAAAGCCAACACTATGTACAAATTAGTACTTTTATGCATTCCTCAGTTCAAGCAAAAATAAACAAAATTTTATTTTCTAAGGTGCTCACCCTGTATATATTTGTATGAAATTGTACCGGTTTCATGCCAGGTATATAAATAATGTATATGCATGATATCATCTTCGACAAATAGTTTTTGAGTTATACCGCCAACAGACAGACAGACAGACAGGCAGACGGACGGACGAACGGACGAACGGACGAACGGACGGACGGACGGACGGACGGACGGACGGCCGGACAGAGAGACAGCCAGACAGACAGAGAGACGGAATTGAGAAAACCTGTCTTTCGTCATCTAGGGACCCTGAAACGTGAAGATCTGAAAAAATCTCGGAAGTTGATTTTTTCGTGATTACAATACTTTCCTCGTCTGAAATACAATATTTCCTTCGTCTTTCAGACGAGAGTAGAGTCCGTATTTTTTACCTTTCCAGGGACATACCTGCCATGTCCATTTTGCATTCAATTTGAAAGCACTTATTATAAAAGGGGATATAAAATGTATTACTATACTCGGGCCGCCGAACAGATAGAATGGAGCAAGCAACCCAAATAACATATTACAAAGGTCACTTGATAATATTTTAATTATAATTACCAAAAAGGATCGGAGATGCCGACCCTTACAATTAGAACTAATTTCAATAATTGTCATTAAACAACTTTTTGAGGTTATGATGCAAATAGAAATGTCGACCAACTTAAAAGTCAAGCCTGACATTTGTGCACTTGTAATTGAAAATGTTTAGGCCTGTGGCATGGCTCTTCCTAAATCTCATTATTGGCTGCGGCGTCGAAACCAAAACACGTTGCCCGTGATATGGTTAAGTTTGTAGCGTTTTTTCTTTGGAGTTCCTTTATTCAACCATTTACAAGGACTAAATTGTGCATCTCTACTGCTGTTTTCAAAGTTACATGCAAGTATAAAATATTGACTTGTAAAGTAGTCTCTTAAGGAAATTTTAATTATTCATAGAGCTGCCTGCATTATGGGTAACCGTAAGAAACTAATTCGTAGTCAAGGACGTGAAAGAATCTAAAGCGACTATTGCAATTTTTCTCAGTCGTTTTGCAAGAACGAGTGACTAAAGCAACCGATGTTGGCCTAAATACTGTTAGAGCAGCCTAACAAAGTAGCGGAAGAAAATTTACTTCTCCAAGAAAACAAATTTCTAAACTTACCCCAGGTCATCTGTCGATCAATATAAAGAAGTAATCCCAAGTGTGATCTATAACTTTGCCATAAAAAGAGACCTACAATGAAAGCTGTATTCGAAGTCGAACAAAATGAAGGGGGGTGTTAATTTCACTGAGAAATTACATTCCTTTAGGCGATTGGTACATAAAATGGGTTTTTAATTGAGAAAATGTCAAGACAATAGGCACACGTTCTAATAGAGAAGAGAGAAATAGCAAATTGTGTTGAATTTTTAAGATAAAATATAAAGCCGAATGCTGAAATATTGTGTAGGTACACTGATGAAACGTACTTGCATAGCTTCCATACTGTTCTAAATGTTGTGATGATGGTACCAACAATTCTTTAAAATCCCCCGTCAGTAAAGAGCAAGCATTGATTATTCTTTATGCCGGAGGTAGAAAAGGTTTCGTACCAAACCGATGAAATAAACCATTAAAATTATGTGAATTGCCTGAAAGAAAAATTATTAGCAAATCTTCAAAAAGTCGGTTTTGGTCATCGATAATGCATGGTATCACAATGTCTGTACTGAGCCGAATCCAACACTTGTTTGGAAAAAGCAGACATGCAAAAGTGGTTATCAGTAAGAAACCTTTATATTAAGTTGAATGAAACAAAACCAATTATATGGTACCAGAAAATTACATAAACCTACACATAAAAGTTATATGATTGAGAAATTATTAGCGGAACATGGTCATACGTAGTCCTACGATTACCCCCTTACCATCCAGAATTAAACCAGATTGGGAAAATATGGGTGTCAGTAAAGAACTATGTTGCTACAAATAATACAACATTCAAATTAGACGATGTTAACACTTCTGCAGAAAATAATTTTGGAAGTGTGAGTGTGCAAGAATGGAAAAATATATGTGCAGTGTCGACAAACATAAGTGGGAATACATTATGGATAACAGAGAAGAAATAATTATTACAGTAGACGGCAGCGGTGAATCCGGTTCTAATCTATCGTCTGAACAAGAAGATGATTTCGTTGAAGACAATTTAGGTTGTTTACCATTAGAGGAATCTATATTGAATTATTTTACCATTTATTTGATTAATTGGCTGTTATTTTTTTTTATTGTATTTTATGTATTTTTCTTTGCTTCACAAATAATTTCAGAAACTAGAAAGTCATTAGATTTTTAAGTCATTTAGAAGTTATTTAAATTTTTATATTTTGTAAATCTAAATAAAATATGTTCATTTTCAAACACCATAAAAGTGAAAACTTATGTGACTTGCTTCGCAAAGTGAAAGCGTTAATTATAATTATAACCAAAGGTAAAGGTAGTACTTTAACTGATTAGGCATATAAAGTTGCCACTGTTGCTACTTTATCTGCCTACTCATATAAGATAACAAAATCAAACATTTCAGCAATATAATTTAATTATTATTTGTGATTTTCATCCATCATAACCATGGAAGAATTATTTCCAACGTATCACAATTTTACCTCAATCTTGAGTTTTTACATTTCTACTAAATTATTGTTTTCTAATTTTGTTACTTTTATTGCAGTATAAGTATTCGTTTGAAAATAAAATTTTATATGTTATTCGCAATAAAAGTGGCTTTATGTGCTTTGCCTGCTACCAGCCTCAACACATAAAGCTTCTATAAAAATATAATTAATATTTTTATTTGTTTATTTATTTCTTTTATTTCATACTGATGTCAAAAATAACATTTTTTGTATTCGCTCCCCAAACTGGTTACTTTGGAAACTGTCTAGGATCCTCAAAATGGCCATTTAGAGGCCTTGTACTTAAAGTCGTCATGGCAACATTTTAGCGGACTCACACATTAGTTGCCATGACGACTTTAAGTACAAGGCCTCTAAATGGCCATTTTGAGGATCCTAGACAGTTTCCAAAGTAACCAGTTTGGGGAGCGAAAAATACATTTTCGCGCGGCCTCCTAATATAATGCCGCGTTAATGGTAATTGAAACTTCATATTATAATGTTTGGAGAGCTAATACAAAAAAACGTTGTATGCAACACGTCCTCAAATGGCTTTAGAGGACTCATCTTCATATTACGGACTCGGCTGCGCTTCGCTCCGCCTCGTCCGGAAACATTACGACTCGTCCCCTAAAGCCTTGCTTTGAGGACTAGTTACATAAACTACTATTTTCGGATTATTTATGGTACAAAAAATGGAACATTAAAATCCTTGTACTAAGTAAAATTTTAAAGTTCTAGTACTTTAAAACTTATTTATTGTACAAAAAATAGAACATTAAAGTCCTAGTACTTTAAAGTAAAATTTTAAAGTTCAAGTACTTTAAAATTATACGTCAGTTGTTGACATAAAATTTGAAATGATTTACTACTTTTTATTTAAAATTCATTAAACTTGCAGTATGAAATAAACCGTTGTATTCACCACGAACGAAAAGTGTTTTTAAAGGTCCTCGCAAGTAATTCAAGTAAACAACTTTCTCGTCTTTAAAATGCCACTTTTCGTTCTAGATAAATAAACTACTATTAATATTATAACTTTTGAAGGGGAATACAATTTTTAGTTGTTTTATGCTTTAAAACAATAATTGTGATATAATTTGATCAAGTATTTCAGTAGTACCCCTCTATAATGGGTAAATTATTATTTAAACATTATTTGGAGCAATAAAACTTTGATAGTGATTTATTTACGTCCCAGTGTGTACATAATAAAAAATCTGGTGTGATACACTCACACAACTTCCTTTTACAGTGATCTTATAATTAGTTAAATATTTAATTTTTAATTTTTAAGCATTTGTCAAAAATTTTCAAAAATTACGAATTCTACAAAAACGGTACAAAATAGAGCGTTAGTTGAAGAGACAAATTTTCTCTAAAATCTTAAGCAGAATTCAAAAATGTAATAATATACCGGGTGTTCTATTTAAAATAGGAGTTAATAAAAAAATAGAAAAAAAAACAAAAGAAACCCACTTTAGAAGTATTCAACTGGAAAATCACCTATCTCACGTTAATGCACATTAAAAATGTAATAAAAATGTAAAGTCTGAAAAAAATCGTTAGAGCCGTTTTTGAAAAAATCGAAAAAAACTAAAAAACCACAAGAGTAAACACCTACTTCCGGTTATGCGATTTTTTTAAAAAGCTTGCTGTCTCATCTACATAGTACACAAAACTTATATATGAAGTTTCAACGCCATACCTCTTTTCGTTTTTGAGATATTCTGTTCACAGACACACAGACAGACAGACACACAGACAGACAGACAGACACACAGACCAATGAAAAAAAATATGTTTTTTGGGATCAGGGGACTCTAAAACGTGAAGATCTGTTGAAAACTCAATTTCGAATTTTTGGGGTGAATCCAATACTTCCTTTACGGTAAAAGGAAGTAATAAATTAACAGTCCGTTAGCTGACATGCAGCCGCAAATCATAATCCCCTTTGGAAACTTCGCAGTTCCTTTAATGCCGTTTTTATGAAAAGCTTCTGATTTACTCTTTCTAATTCATCTAATATGGTCTCCAATGAAGTAATAAAAAAAGTTAGAACTGCTAAAATACAACTAAACACCATATAAAGGTTAATTCATATGTATGGTCATTAAATTAAATAAGTGTATAATAACATCAGTAATAGCTTAACTAAAATTAATCACATATAGAAAAAATTGCATTCATGTCTAGACAAAACTTTTGAGAACCAAAACCTTCATTAGGTAAATCAGATAAGAGTACATTTACATTTTCTTAAAAAATCAACACGTCTTGTCAGAGTTTCTTTTTCTATTAGAACGTGCCTATTGTCTTGACATTTTCTCTATTGAAAACCCATTTTATGTACCACTCGCCCAAAGGAATGTAATTTCTCAGTGAAATTAACACCCCCCTTCATTTTGTTCGACTTCGAATACAGCTTTCATTGTAGGTCTCTTTTTATGGCAAAGTCACACTTGGGATTAGGTACTTCTTCTTTATATTGATCGACAGATGACCTGGGGTAAGTTTAGAAATTTGTTTTCTTGGAGAAGTAAATTTTCTTCCGCTACTTTGTTAGGCTGCTCTAACAGTATTTAGGCCAACATCGGTTGCTTTAGTCACTCGTTCTTGCAAAACGACTGAGAAAAATTGCAATAGTCGCTTTAGATTCTTTCACGTCCTTGACTACGAATTAGTTTCTTACGGTTACCCATAATGCAGGCAGCGCTATGAATAATTAAAATTTCCTTAAGAGACTACTTTACAAGTCAATATTTTATACTTGCATGTAACTTTGAAAACAGCAGTAGAGATGCACAATTTAGTCCTTGTAAATGGTTGAATAAAGGAACTCCAAAGAAAAAACGCTACAAACTTAACCATATCACGGGCAACGTGTTTTGGTTTCGACGCCGCAGGCAATAATGAGATTTAGAAAGAGCCATGCCACAGGCCTAAACATTTTCAATTACAAGTGCACAAATGTCAGGCTTGACTTTTAAGTTGGTCGACATTTCTATTTGCATCATAACCTCAAAAAGTTGTTTAATGACAATTATTGAAATTAGTTCTAATTGTAAGGGTCGGCATCTCCGATCCTTTTTGGTAATTATAATTAAAATATTATCAAGTGACCTTTGTAATATGTTATTTGGGTTGCCTGCTCCATTCTATCTGTTCGGCGGCCCGAGTATAGCTGCACCACACGGATAGAGATCAAGAGTTGTAGACTACATTTAGTTTTTAATTTGATGGCGAAAAGCGCGTGATGGTACATACGAATACGTATTACTTTTCTCTTTACATCATTTGAATGTTATTAAAGGTTGTTATATTCAAGTTTACAATTTCAACGTTATTGCAGGAGCATTTTTATTGTACGTGTTCGTTAAACATTGTCTAACTATATTTTTGGTTATTTTATAATTACCGATGTGTAGCTCATTTAAGATAGTAGAAAAGTAAATCAAGCACTTACGAAATAAAATAACAACATTTTACTTAAACATTACAGGAAAATAGTAAAGAACATTATCAATTATAATTATTAGTCTGTGTTTGAATTTATTTAGTTAGACAAACATCCGTATATACTTACTATGAAAATTTATAATTATTATAGTATTTAAGAAATGAACGTAGAAATATATGCTATTTAATATTATAACTTCAGTGAAATTAAACCTTGAAAATTCACCCTTCCTTACTAGCTAATTTTTGTACCAAAACTTTCCCGAGAGAAAGTCCATACACTTTTAACCCTTTATCTCAATTAAAATTGTACATCACGGCTCCTCCTTGGAACTTCATAACGGTAAAAGTCAGATTAAACTTAAAATTGTTCCCAATGGAGCAGTGATAATTAAATCAAAACACAAATGCTTGTATCGCACAAGGATTTGATTATAAGTGTAAAACAGCATACGATTATATTGAACACATTAGATTGGGCGAAGGTACACGTGTAATTCAGCCTTCCTATTCACACTTTTGTCTGCAAATTCGGCTATAAATACAACCGCCGTCGATAGCAGCTGAATAATTCAACTGAATGAAAGTTATTCGAATCCGATATTAACATGTTTAACGGATTTTATGCTTCTGTAAATGTTACGCGGAAATGTAACTGCTGGAATGAATTATCTCCATATTTTTCTTTTACACTGCGTTAGCGGGTTCAAGTTTTAATAGGAGTCCATTATAACAAATGTTCTACCCAAATACAAATGTTAACGCTTAAGTTAACATTTTTCAAGTGCTTTCATGTAAAACATGTAAAATTAAGATCATTCGGATGCAAAGAGGAAATTTTCACAAGAGCAGCAGCACACTGTTAAACATATTTATTTAGTTGAAAATGTTGTGTTTACAATTTCAGCTTAGAGATTATGAAGATAGGAAGCAAGCGATCAGCCTCCTGTTACTTTGGTAGCATAACAAACGCTATACAAGTTGTCCCAAAATAAGTGTATCAAAGTTCACCAGCTGACGCAATATCCGAAAATAAGCAAAATGTTTCATATAAACATGAGTCCGATATTGCGCCAGCAACAGCCCTGAGAAGGATAACAGAAGAGCACGGATTTTATTCGAATATAGGTAGTAAGCAAATCTGGTGGATGCTATTGAAATGTGGTTAATCATGAAAAATGCAAACTCGTCTATTTAATTCATTTCATCTGATTTGAAGTCGTTTTGAGTAGAAAATATTATCTGGATAACTATTGCCATCCAAAAACGTTGTTTAAGTAATACCCTGGCATTTTGGGCAAAATAAGTAGACGACCTTCGAGTATACACTGTACAACAGGTAGTACAAGTTTTGTACTTGTTCCAATAATACTTCATTCAGAACTACAAACATATCATTTTCAAGAAAATTTTGATGATGTTGCTTTAAATGTTTACCCTGTATCTGTAATAAGCATATTTTTCTTCAAAAGTAAAAACCTGAATTATGTGCAACATATCACTTTTACTTAACTAATAGTTCTCGGGTTAAAGCAAAAATGTACAAAATTTTATGCTTTAAGGAGTTAACCCAAGTGAAAAATATTGTCTTCCCAACAAATAATTATACGGACAGACAGACAAAATTGAGAACATGTTTTCGTCATTTTGTGCAGTGAGCTTCCAAAGTGGAGTATCGTACCCCAGAGAAGTCAGTTCTTAGGGTGCGTCAAGCTACAGAAAAATAAGAAAATCAATTAAATATTAAGAAATAAAATAACATGTATTTTTAAATTTCACGATCATGAACATTAAATACACGAGTAATTGCTAGCAGCGATACTATATCGCACTCTTAAGGCTGATAACCCGCTACAGTAGAGTACCTACACGGGTTCTGGGCCACATTTGACCTTGAACTTTTGTCAAGGTCACGGATCTAGCCTAGGTCAAGGTCGGTGGGCGGGGTCATTGGCCTAGTCGGGGTCATTGACCTCGGCCACTTCCGAGAATTTTTTCTAGGTCACGGATCTAGCCTAGGTCAAGGTCGGAGTCATTGGCCTAGTCGGGGTCATTGACCTCGTCCACTTCCGGGAATTTTTTGGGGTAAAAGTGTAGTTTTTGAAATTTTCCCACGCTCGAGCATGTCTATTCATGCAGGATGTTATCAGTAAATCAGAAGCTATCAACATTTTCTCAGGCTCGACCGGATGTGAGTCATCGTTTGACAGACATGTTTATTCTTGCAGGATGTTGTTGAACAATGACATCCATTGTTTGAGAAATCTGTACGACATTGGACAATGAAGCCATTGTTGTCTGGAGATTAAAATGTGCAAAGCTGGTAAATAGAACAATGACATCCATTGTTTTAAAATCAGCACGATAATTGGACAATGAAGCTATTGTTGTCTGGAGGAATTTTTGCTGACAGCCACTATAATATAGGTAAGAAAGAGGGGTTGGGCTGCTATTCAACTACCCTGTTTTAACTACCTGTTTGAGAAAATGTGCAAGGTTGCTAAAAAATAAACCGAATTAATTGTGGTCTAATAGTATATATCGAATTATTTCCAGCTAAAAAGATGCAATATAAAAATCCAAACCATTTTAAATAACTTGTTAGGTTTTTGTTTTATTACGCTTTCGACGAGATGTATGTCTGGATATTTAACTCGAATAGGCCGATTGGAAGCATCTTTTAGTAGATAGGTAATGTGTTCGATCCCACTGGAGGACGGTTTAAGCGGTAGACAGTATATAACAAAGTGTTGCGGTCTTAGAGACATTGGGAAATCTGCAACATTGTTTGTAGCAAAGTAAATATTACGTGTTTTTTCCAGTACTTTATTAAATACACAGTCTCGAGCCGATAGTTATTTATTTCGCTTGGATTTATGTACAGCACCCCCTCGCTTTAGAAATAAGCAAGTTCCTAAAGAAATATTATGATGCTGTAGAGATTTACACGTTACAGGTGTGTATAAAAATTACGTATTTATTAAATATTACTGTTAACAAAGCTGTTAAACGTATGATACAGGCAGTTATTAATTAGAGTGGTGGTTTAATTTTATCATTGGAATTTCGGTTTCTTACAACGGTATTTGTAAATCATTCGTAAGTAGTCCACCGATACACATTTATTTACGTTATGCATGTGCAGACTTGCTTGTTATGCAAGGTCGTTGACTTATCGTATGCAGTGTAGGAAATGTTATCATATGACTTTGTCAGCACGCCATAAAAGTTGGTTTTTGTAGTATAAGACATCCGCAAGCTAATTCGGTAAAGAGGTGAAAAAATACTTAAAGAAAATATTAGCAGATAATACATTTGAAAAATCTGCACGACTAATACTCAACATTATTACAATTAGAGACTGCAGACAAAAAGTAAGATATCAAAATTTTAAAATAAAACCCAGAGAATAAGAATAAGTCAAAGCTATTAGATCACGGCAATATATTAATAAAAAACCAAGTTCCTAAAGAAATATTATTATGGTGTAGATATTTACAGGTTACAGTTCGGTGTGTATAAAAATTACGTATTTATTAAATATTACTGTTAACAAAGCTGTTAAACGTATGATACAGGCAGTTATTAATTACTTAATAAAACAATTGTCCTATATCCGGTATTCATGGTTTATGTCTTAATCTGATTTTAATAGTCGATTAGAGTTGAATAACTAAGGTTATTACAATGCTAAAGACTGTGCGCAAAATGTAAGATATCAAAATTTAAAATAAAACCCAGAGAATAAGAATTAAATAAAATAAAGCCATTAGATCACTGCAATCACTACAATAATAAGGATGCTATACTCAATGGTGAGGGACAGTTTCATTTTTGCTGGAGAAAAACATCTAGATTGGTTAAAAATCAGATGTATAAGAGAAAATCTCAAACAAAAACATTTTGTAACTAAACAATCACATTTAAAATTGTGTAAATAAAGCTAAAATTAGAAGGAGACGCAGACTATAGAAAATACGTGTCAATACTTGTGGATGTGAGCGTCTAGGGAATGTGCAAGGTTGCTAAAAATAAACCGGATGTGAGTCATTGTCTGTAAAATGCCAAACTTGTCAGAACCTGCCTGCCTGTCTGCTGCGTAATTAAACAACGAAGCCATTGTTTGAGAAATGTGCAAGGTTGCAAAAATAAACCGGTTGTCTGGAGTTTCTGCACAGGTCAGCGCGGGAGTCTGCGCGATGGTTTGGCGGGAAATTTAAATTCTGCGTAGGTTTTGGCGGGAAATTCAAATTCTGCGTAGGTTTTGGCGGGAAATTCAAATTATGCTCAGGTCTTACAGGTAAACAGATAGGTAGACAGGCAAACAGTCAGACAGGCAGTATGGTTTATGTCTTAATCTGATTTTAATAGTCGATTAGCGTCGAATAACTAAGGTTATTACAGTGCTAACAACTGTGCGCAAAAATTTTAAAATAAAACCCAGAGAATAAGAATTAAATTAAATAAATCCGAGTAAAAGCTATTAGATCACTGCAATACTCTAATTAATAAGGATGGTGAGGGACAGTATAATTTTGAACTTATCTAGATTGGTTAAAAATCAGATGTATGTATAAGAGAAAACTTGTTTAAAAACATTTTGTCAGACCTGTCTAGACCTGCGCATGTGAGTCATCGTCTGGGAATGTGCAAGGTTGCTAAAAATAAACCGGTTGTCTGAGGTTTCTGCGTAGGTCTGCGCGGGAGTCTGTGCGGAGGTTTGGCGAAAAATTCAAATTCTGCGTAGGTTTTGGCGGTAAATTCAAATTCTGTCTAGGTTTTTGGGCGGGCAATTCAAATTATAGTCAGTGGAAAAATCTGGGAGTGTACAAGGTTGCTAAAATGTATGGGGTCTTTGTCATTATCAGTGTCTATAAATTTGGTAGACCGACAGGCAGGCAGACCGACAGGCAGGCAGACCGACAGACAGACAGACAGACAGGCAGACAGACAGACAGACAGACAGACAGACAGACAGACAGGTAGGCAGACAGACAGACAGACAGACAGACAGACAGACAGACAGGCAGGCAGACAGACAGATAGACAGACAGACAGACAGACAGACAGACATACAGGTAGGCAGACAGATAGACAGACAGATAGACAGACAGACAGACAGACAGACAGACAGACAGACAGACAGACAGACAGACAGGCAGACAGACAGACAGACAGACAGACAGACAGACAGGTAGGCAGACAGACAGACAGACCGACAGACAGACAGACAGACAGGCAGGCAGACAGGCAGACAGGCAGGCAAGCGGACAGGCAGACAGACAGACAGACAGACAGACAGACAGACAGACAGACAGACAGACAGACAGACAGACAGACAGGCAGACAGACAGACAGACAGACAGACAGGCAGGCAGACAGACAGATAGACAGACAGACAGACAGACAGACAGACAGACAGACAGGCAGACAGGCAGGCAAGCGGACAGGCAGACAGGCAGGCAGGCAGGCAGACAGGCAGACAGGCAGACAGGCAGGCAGACAGGCAGTCAGGCAGGCAGACAGGCAAGCAGGCAGGTGGGCAGGCAGGCAGGCAGGCAGGCAGGCAGGCAGGCAGGCAGGCAGATAGGTAGGCGGACAGGCAAGCAGGCAGACCGACAGGCAGGCAGACCGACAGACAGACAGACAGACAGGCAGACAGACAGACAGACAGACAGACAGACAGACAGACAGACAGACAGACAGACAGACAGGTAGACAGCTAGACGGGTAGACAGCTAGACAGGTAGACAGCTAGACAGGTAGACAGCTGTTCCTGTAACGGTTTTATGGGCACGACGTTGTAATAAAACGACAATTGTAAATATAATTGTATTTTATTTGTCTAATGTACAAGTATAAAATTATTACAAATATATGTTATACACTAGTTAATTATTGTGGTAGAGGTGTTGTTGTCATCTCTGTCTGGAGGATCTCTTCGTGCTGGATTTATTCAATTATTCCTGCCTCTTTTAACTCTTCCATTATACTAACAATTTCATTTCTATGATTTGTATGGCCAGATGCTTGAGAGGCATACAGTAACTTTAATCGATCAACTAATTCGTTCGGATCATCCCAGTAAACATAATCCAACGGTTTATTGCTAACTTGTTGCATACCTTTACCAGTAAGCTTTGTAGTCCTTAACGATATCGATGATGGCGAGAGTGATGATGACAGGTTAGATTTTATAAATTTCTTGTATTTCGCTTGGTTGAAACCTACCTTCTGATCATTTTTATCAAAATTTCTATGCGCCGCACCTGTTCTGTTTATGATATCATTATAATTTGCTCTATCTGTCGACGTTGGAGTTATTTGAGGATCGTTTTTAAATAGTAATTCGTACAAACCAGGCGTACCTTCATAGCGAACATTTTTTACAATTATATCAGATCCCTTTATATCTAGCTCATCTCCACCAAAATAAAATTGGTTTTTATCAAAATCATATCTAATTCCATACCTCCCTAGATTTGGTTTTTCTATAAGATAAGTGCTTACATATTTTCTAGGAAGTTCGTCATACTGTTCTAAGAAAGAACTTATAGCTTGCGGTTGAAATTTGTTTGTTATAGTTGTATTAGGTTCATCTTCGGTGGATTCACACAATACTTCATCAGCCGGTATTGGTGTAAATAATTCTAGTTTTGGAGGATTTGATATATTGATATATTCATCATCGTCATCATCCGCGTCATAATCGTATTTAGTTTTTCTTTTAAGATCATCATTATAATTGTATTTAACTTTCTCTTTCTTTTTCAATTTGAAAGGCTTAAATTGTGATGGAGGATTCTCTTTTGTATTGATTTCTTTTGCAACACTTTGTATTTGTTCGGTAACAGGTTTAAAAAATTTACCGAGGAGCTGTTGTTGCACCAACTTACCCTCCTTAAGAGCTCGAACTTTCTGTCTTATAATATTTTTAGTTTTAATAAGTTCTGTCGCTACATTCGTTTTCATTATTGTCACAAGTATGTAAGCGGTAGACAGCCAGACAGACAGACAGGTAAACAGCTAGATAGGTAGACAGTTAGACAGCTAGACAGGTAGACAGCTAGACAGGTAGACAGCTAGACAGGTAGACAGGTAGACAGCTAGACAGGTAGACAGCTAGACAGGTAGACAGGTAGACAGCTAGACAGGTATACAGGTAGACAGCTAGACAGGTAGACAGCCAGTTAGAGAGACTGACAGATTCAAACTAGTTCACACGTCAACAGTTTCTTATCAAATGATAGATATCAGAACTGTTAGATGTATATATAAGAATCAAATGACGATAGCGTCCACCAATCTGAGTTCAGTTATTTGCTAGAATTGTCTGAAATATGATTGAGGATAATGTTTACCACCACTGTTTTCTTTCATATGTTCGTGCAATGTGCAAGCAATACATTTTCGTCTTTCTTGATCGGTTTCCCCTTTACATTTTGGACACTTATACTTAACTGGTACAGGCATCTCTCTCACACCTATTTTCTATTACTGCTCACAATCTGTACAATAAATGGTGTTAAGAATGTTTGCTTGTCTGTCTGTCTGTCTGCCCGCCTGTCAGTCTGCCTACCTGTCTGTCTACCAAATTTATAGAGACTGATAATGGAGGTCATTAACTACCACACGTCAACAGTTTCTTATCAAATGATAGATATCAGAATTGTTAGATGTATATATAAGAATCAAATTCATGGCGATAGCGTCCACCAAGCTGAGTTCAGTTATTCGCTAGAATTGTCTGAAATATGATTGAGGATAATGTTTACCACCACTGTTTTCTTTCATATGTTCGTGCAATGTTCAAGCAATACATTTTCATCCTTCTTGATCGGTTTCCCCTTTACATTTTGGACACTTATACTTAACTGGTACAGGCATCTCTCTCACTCCTATTTCTATTACTGCTCACAATCTGTACAATAAATGGTGTTAAGAATGCCTGCCTGTCCGTCAGCCTGTCTGTCTGTCTGTCTGTCTGTCTGTCTGCCTGCCTGCCCGCCTGCCTGCCTGCCTGCCTGCCTGCCTGCCTGCCCACCTGCCTGCTTGCCTGTCTGCCTGCCTGACTGCCTGTCTGCCTGCCTGTCTGCCTGTCTGCCTGTCTGCCTGCCTGCCTGCCTGTCTGCCTGTCCGCTTGCCTGCCTGTCTGCCTGTCTGCCTGCCTGTCTGTCTGTCTGTCTGTCTGTCTATCTGTCTGTCTGCCTGCCTGTCTGTCTGTCTGTCTGTCTGTCTGCCTGTCTGTCTGTCTGTCTGTCTGTCTGTCTGTCTGTCTGTCTGTCTGTCTGTCTGTCTGTCTGTCTGTCTGCCTGTCCGCTTGCCTGCCTGTCTGCCTGTCTGCCTGCCTGTCTGTCTGTCTGTCTGTCGGTCTGTCTGTCTGTCTGCCTACCTGTCTGTCTGTCTGTCTGTCTGTCTGTCTGTCTGCCTGTCTGTCTGTCTGTCTGTCTGTCTGTCTGTCTGTCTGTCTGTCTGTCTGTCTATCTGTCTGTCTATCTGTCTGCCTACCTGTATGTCTGTCTGTCTGTCTGTCTGTCTGTCTATCTGTCTGTCTGCCTGCCTGTCTGTCTGTCTGTCTGTCTGTCTGTCTGTCTGTCTGCCTACCTGTCTGTCTGTCTGTCTGTCTGTCTGTCTGTTCTACGCAGAAACCTCAGACAACCGGTTTATTTTTAGCAACCTTGCACATTCCCAGACGATGACTCACATGCGCAGGTCTAGACAGGTCTGACAAAATGTTTTTAAACAAGTTTTCTCTTATACATACATCTGATTTTTAACCAATCTAGATAAGTTCAAAATTATACTGTCCCTCACCATCCTTATTAATTAGAGTATTGCAGTGATCTAATAGCTTTTACTCGGATTTATTTAATTTAATTCTTATTCTCTGGGTTTTATTTTAAAATTTTTGCGCACAGTTGTTAGCACTGTAATAACCTTAGTTATTCGACGCTAATCGACTATTAAAATCAGATTAAGACATAAACCATACTGCCTGTCTGACTGTTTGCCTGTCTACCTATCTGTTTACCTGTAAGACCTGAGCATAATTTGAATTTCCCGCCAAAACCTACGCAGAATTTGAATTTCCCGCCAAAACCTACGCAGAATTTAAATTTCCCGCCAAACCATCGCGCAGACTCCCGCGCTGACCTGTGCAGAAACTCCAGACAACCGGTTTATTTTTGCAACCTTGCACATTTCTCAAACAATGGCTTCGTTGTTTAATTACGCAGCAGACAGGCAGGCAGGTTCTGACAAGTTTGGCATTTTACAGACAATGACTCACATCCGGTTTATTTTTAGCAACCTTGCACATTCCCTAGACGCTCACATCCACAAGTATTGACACGTATTTTCTATAGTCTGCGTCTCCTTCTAATTTTAGCTTTATTTACACAATTTTAAATGTGATTGTTTAGTTACAAAATGTTTTTGTTTGAGATTTTCTCTTATACATCTGATTTTTAACCAATCTAGATGTTTTTCTCCAGCAAAAATGAAACTGTCCCTCACCATTGAGTATAGCATCCTTATTATTGTAGTGATTGCAGTGATCTAATGGCTTTATTTTATTTAATTCTTATTCTCTGGGTTTTATTTTAAATTTTGATATCTTACATTTTGCGCACAGTCTTTAGCATTGTAATAACCTTAGTTATTCAACTCTAATCGACTATTAAAATCAGATTAAGACATAAACCATGAATACCGGATATAGGACAATTGTTTTATTAAGTAATTAATAACTGCCTGTATCATACGTTTAACAGCTTTGTTAACAGTAATATTTAATAAATACGTAATTTTTATACACACCGAACTGTAACCTGTAAATATCTACACCATAATAATATTTCTTTAGGAACTTGGTTTTTTATTAATATATTGCCGTGATCTAATAGCTTTGACTTATTCTTATTCTCTGGGTTTTATTTTAAAATTTTGATATCTTACTTTTTGTCTGCAGTCTCTAATTGTAATAATGTTGAGTATTAGTCGTGCAGATTTTTCAAATGTATTATCTGCTAATATTTTCTTTAAGTATTTTTTCACCTCTTTACCGAATTAGCTTGCGGATGTCTTATACTACAAAAACCAACTTTTATGGCGTGCTGACAAAGTCATATGATAACATTTCCTACACTGCATACGATAAGTCAACGACCTTGCATAACAAGCAAGTCTGCACATGCATAACGTAAATAAATGTGTATCGGTGGACTACTTACGAATGATTTACAAATACCGTTGTAAGAAACCGAAATTCCAATGATAAAATTAAACCACCACTCTAATTAATAACTGCCTGTATCATACGTTTAACAGCTTTGTTAACAGTAATATTTAATAAATACGTAATTTTTATACACACCTGTAACGTGTAAATCTCTACAGCATCATAATATTTCTTTAGGAACTTGCTTATTTCTAAAGCGAGGGGGTGCTGTACATAAATCCAAGCGAAATAAATAACTATCGGCTCGAGACTGTGTATTTAATAAAGTACTGGAAAAAACACGTAATATTTACTTTGCTACAAACAATGTTGCAGATTTCCCAATGTCTCTAAGACCGCAACACTTTGTTATATACTGTCTACCGCTTAAACCGTCCTCCAGTGGGATCGAACACATTACCTATCTACTAAAAGATGCTTCCAATCGGCCTATTCGAGTTAAATATCCAGACATACATCTCGTCGAAAGCGTAATAAAACAAAAACCTAACAAGTTATTTAAAATGGTTTGGATTTTTATATTGCATCTTTTTAGCTGGAAATAATTCGATATATACTATTAGACCACAATTAATTCGGTTTATTTTTTAGCAACCTTGCACATTTTCTCAAACAGGTAGTTAAAACAGGGTAGTTGAATAGCAGCCCAACCCCTCTTTCTTACCTATATTATAGTGGCTGTCAGCAAAAATTCCTCCAGACAACAATAGCTTCATTGTCCAATTATCGTGCTGATTTTAAAACAATGGATGTCATTGTTCTATTTACCAGCTTTGCACATTTTAATCTCCAGACAACAATGGCTTCATTGTCCAATGTCGTACAGATTTCTCAAACAATGGATGTCATTGTTCAACAACATCCTGCAAGAATAAACATGTCTGTCAAACGATGACTCACATCCGGTCGAGCCTGAGAAAATGTTGATAGCTTCTGATTTACTGATAACATCCTGCATGAATAGACATGCTCGAGCGTGGGAAAATTTCAAAAACTACACTTTTACCCCAAAAAATTCCCGGAAGTGGACGAGGTCAATGACCCCGACTAGGCCAATGACTCCGACCTTGACCTAGGCTAGATCCGTGACCTAGAAAAAATTCTCGGAAGTGGCCGAGGTCAATGACCCCGACTAGGCCAATGACCCCGCCCACCGACCTTGACCTAGGCTAGATCCGTGACCTTGACAAAAGTTCAAGGTCAAATGTGGCCCAGAACCCGTGTAGGTACTCTACTCGCTACATCTTTGCTTGTAGGATATAATATAATGTATACCACATTTCCATACATTTTACAACAAATGGAAAACCTCTATATCGTTGATTTAAATTTTTTTTTTATAAAAGTTTGTGCTTCATTTAGAACCAGGCTTGGCATGTCCAAAACAAATTGTTTTACACAAATGTTTAAAATGGGTTTAAAGAAAAGCCTTAAGTTTTAAACAAGTGCTTAAAACATGCTATCAACTGCCATGTTTTTAATTGTTTTCTGAATTGTTAGTCCTAAATTTAATGAAAAATAAAAATTTATCGAAACTGTAGATAATATACAGTGACCGCCAAAAAGTCGACATCCTATGGGAAAAATTTTTGATTTTACAAAAAAAAACTTATTACGACCGAGTGATCTTTACTTATTTAGAAAATTGAGTTTTTCGAAATTGTTAAATGTCACAAAGTGCTAGTTTTCAGAAATTAAGCAAGATTGCAATGAGATTTTCTATTGTTTGTTAGTCTTAGCTAAACTGAACAATCTTAAAACTAGAAAATACCAATTTTTTTAACTTTAACGAAAATTAGTTTTTTAAATTTTTTTAATATTTTTCAAAATTTCACTTACCAAGACTTAATTTTAGAATTCAAATGTTTTTAGGTGAAGACTTTAACGATAACTGGAAAAAAAATATAAAATGTTAATTGCTCCTTTAGATTTGTTATTATTTACCGAAAAGTAATATGCATCATTTTTACGTTTTTGATGCGAGGCGCCCTTTAGGAGAAATATTTTTCAATAATAATTAATATATATTTAAATGGCTTCTAAAAACTCTTATCTAGCCTTGTTAATGAATTATTGTTCCAAAAATATTGTGTTCTTTTTAAGTTGTTTAAATGAGAAGATTTTTTAGAACAAGCAAACTTGATAAATTAAACTTCTCAAACAGCAAGCTTTAGAGACAGCAATCTTTAGAATTTTCAATCACTATATCAGCGTATAGTAAAAACTTAGAATAACAAGAACAGTGATGACAGTTAATGAATTCTAAAGCTTGCTGTTGACATTACTTTTATTTTCCATGGCCAACCCTTATGTAAATTCTTTTTGAACACACCATATACAATGTATAAAGAATACTGCTGTACTCGTATAGCAGAGGTACGCACTGTTATTTTTATCTGAGTTATAGACACGCGATCAGAAAGGTTTGGAAATCTAAGGACCCTAAAATGTGAAGATCTGAAGAAATTTCGAAAGTTGATTTTATCACAATTAAAAATGTATAACGGGCTCTGACCGATCTTGCCCATAAATAGGCTCTTTACCCGTAGAAACAGAGCTCTGTAAACTGGCGTTTACGATTCAGAGTACGGTAAAATATTTTCTTAACTATGCGCTACTCATCGTACTATCAACTATTTTCTTATAACGTCTGCAACTTCTTCACTAAGTTACCGTTAGAATGGAGAGATCTGTCAATAAAAAAAATTTAAATATTTGTACAAAAATAAACAGTTGGAGGGGTTAATTTGGTATAATATGTAAGCTTTCACGTTGCATCAACTATTTACTATTTGCGTACTTAAGCAATATTAAGAAGTAGCTTACTTGGGAGGTTCGTCGATCAGTAACCTTGCACATTGCTGAACTCCCTTATATTCCTTATTAATACAGTTTGTGGTTACTGTTAGTGTCTAGTTAACAATGTATTTGTTTTTGATTATGGGATAATAAACATTATTATTGTTTTTTGTCATTGACCACTTTCTACGAGTACAAACGACTTCTGTTCTGGAAATTTTAAAGAGTAAAATGTTTCGCAATCAATGTATGTCTGAACGGAGCCTTTAATTAACCTGGAGAATTTTATTAAAAACCGCAGGTTCGAAGAATGATTGCCGAATCCGAAATCTTACAGTAAAAATGACAGCGTTGGTAACCCTATGTTGATATAACATTTTTGCATAAACATTTTCCAGAAACGTATCCCTAAAGTATAGCAGGTTCTTTTATGGCTATCCTGTATGTAACCATCAAGTATTTCACATTAGCGTTACATTATAAACTTTCAGCCCCTCACCCCGCCACTTGTAGTATGCACATACAGATTGTCCGAAATCCGTTTTGAACATAGGAAATTAATGAGTGCGACAAGGAAGACATAAACAAAATGAGTAGCAGTACAGAGATAGAATGTAATCATGGCTACCTAAATTTTTAAACTAATATTTTATCTCTCATTAAGAGTATACAGCGAGGTTTAAATCTATTATTGTTTACTATTTACATAATTATTTAAACATCACTTTATACTCTTAATGACAGATAAAATATTTGACAGAAGTGTTTGTTTGTTTCATTGACTTAATTTTAGTTTAACAATTTAGCTATCCATAATTACATTCTATCTCTGTCCTGCTATTCATTTTGTTTATGTCTTCCTTGTCGCACTCATTAATTTTCTATGTTCAAAACGGATTTCGGACAATCTATATAATAGTATATTAAAAACGAGTTTCATACGACAGGTTTTATTGTAAGAGTCCAAGTTTAGAACGCAAAACGCGCAGGGGAGAGTGTTCTAAAAGACGAATGCGATAATGAAACGAATTTTTAACACAATTTTTTTCTATATTGTGCCTTTTATGCCATTATAAGGTATCCCGCCTGAAATATGAAAAATTGCTGAAAATACCGGCAACAATTAAATGTTTAACATTATTTGACATGATTTAAAGCTACCAACTTTGAAAAACTAAATTGTCTAGTCTAGGCTGTTAAAGTCCTCGAATGAGCTGTAAACACACTGTTTTGGGTGCTTTAAAAGGTGTATTATGGCCGCAAAAGAAATATAATTTATTGCAATATGCACCGAATAATACAAAACAAATGGTAGTACTGATTAACGTATTTTTTTATTAAAAAAATCTGGTGTGATACAAGCACACAAATTCCTTTTACAGTGATCTTATAATTGGCCAAAAATTTGATTTAAAATTTTTAAGCATTTGTCAAAAATTTTAAAAAATTACAAATTCTGCAAAAACGGTGCAACATAGAGCGTTAGGTGAAGAGACAAATTTTCTCTAGAATTTTAAGTTGAATTCAAAACTGTAATAATATACCGGGTGTTCTGTTTAAAATAGGAGTTAATAAAAAAAATAGAAAAAAAAACAAAAGAAACTCAACTGGAAAATCACCTATCTCACATCAATACGTATTAAAAATGTAATAAAAATGAGAAGTTTGAAAAAAATTGTTATAGCCGTTTTTGAAAAAATCGAAAAAAGAAACTGAAAAATCACAAGAGCAAACACTTACTTCCGGTTATGCGATTTTCTTCAAAAGCTTGCTGTCGCATCTACATAGTACACAAAACTTATATATGAAGTTTCAACCCCATACCTCTTTTCGTTTTTGAGATATTCTGTTCACAGGCACACACACAGAGAGACCAATGAAAAAAAAATATGTTTTTTCTACAGCCCATGTTAAAGCGTGTTTTTATCAACTCAAAACAAAAGGTCAAATGTTACTTTAACAGCAAGGGTAGATAAAGTAGCACTTTAACATCAAGGATAGATAAAGTAATTTAATTTTTTAACTTTTGTTTAAATTAAATATGACAGCTTCGTATTATCGTAGCAACCCAATCTAGCTACTGACATTTTGAAATGTGATTGACTGTCATTATTTTCTTTTGAAATTGTTAAAGTTCTTGCTATAGAAAAAAATATTGTATTATACACGACGATAAAGTTATTTCTATCTACTCTTGAATCATTAACGTCTCGACTTCGTCTCGACGTTAAACGATTCACTCGTGGATAAAATTTAACTTTATCGTCTTGTATAATAAATTACTATTTTTGGGTTCAGGGGACTCTGAAACGTGAAGATCTGTTGAAAACTCAATTTCGATTTTTTGGGGTGAATCCAATACTTCCTTTATTGTAAAAGAAAGTAAAAAATCTGGTGTGATACATACACACAACTTCCTTTTATAGTGATCTTATAATTAGCCAAAAATTTATGATAAATTTTTAAGCATTTGTAAAAAATTTTCAAAAATTAAAAATTTTATAAAAACGGTACAAAATAAAGTGTTAGTTCAGGAGACAGGTTTTTTCTAGAATGTTAAGCTGAATTCAAAAATGTAATAATATACCGGGTGTTCTATTTAAAATAGGAGTTAATAAACAAAAATAGAAAAAAACCAAAAGAAACCCATTTTAGAAATATTTAACTGGAAAATCACCTATCTCACATCAATACACAATAAAAATGTAATAAAAATGTAAAGTTTAAAAAAAATCGTTAAAGCCGTTTTTGGAAAAATTGAAGAAAACTGAAAAATCACAAGAGTAAACACCTACTTCCGGTTGTGCGATTTTCTTTAAAAGATTGCTGTCGCATCTACATAGTACACAAAACTTCTGTATAAAGTTTCAACGCGATACCTCTTTCCGTTTTTGAGATATTCTGTTCACAGACAGACACACAGACACACAGACAGACTCACAGCAGACAAAGGGACCAATAAAAAAAATGTTTTCTGGAATCAGGGGACTCTAAAACGTGAAGATCTGTTGAAAACTCAATTTCGAATTTTTGGGGTGAATCCAATACTTTCTTTATTGTAAAAGGAAGTAAAAAAACTACTGAATTACATTTGACAAACAGCGAAACACAATTGATACATGGTGAAAAGTAATCGGAAAACACTGTAAAAGCCTGTGTTTAATTTGTGAATATTCGATTTATAAATAATCTAGTACCCTGTTAACGACTATCCTTTCATAATCAAAATTCTATTAATAGTGGAAACTGAGATTACTTTATAACTTTGTTTTCAGTTTTTATTTCCCCCGCCTAAGGCGAATGAAGTATTGTAATCATAAAAAAATCACCTTTCGAAATTTCTTCAGATCTTCACGTTTCAGGGTCCTTAGATGAGTGATCTCCAAATCTTTTTGATTGCATACCTCTACCTCTGCTATACGAGTACAGCAGTATTCGTTATATAAGATTCTCTATTGCCCAAAAACAAAAATGAGCAAAACATTCTAAAACTATCTGACATTATAAACGGTAGATTAAAAAAATCTCTTAATAAATAAAGAACGCCTATTTCTGAAGATTATAGAAATTGTTACTTTGAAGAGTTATTCGGAATAAAAGTGATGCATAATTATGAAATAATAACCTCCTATGAGTAAAATAGTATTTCTCTGATTACATTTGAAAAAAATGATCACAGAAGGCCGATAGATCAAAATTAAACCCACATAATGTACCTTTAAACGCTTCCTGTATGCAAGTCACAAGATAACGACTAGTAATAAACAAATAAACATTTGAAAATGAAAAGAATCCTGTTATGGTTTATAAAAGCGCAGTGGCTTAATTAAGTACTCTGTTTATTATTCTCTATCCATGATTTTTTCTCTGATCATATTTGAATATTGGTCTTGTAACTTCACGTACAGAACGCGATTAACTAATTTATTCACCAAAGTTCACATACCATATCAAAATACAGCGCATTGAATATGGGGATTTCGTGATACGCAGTTGGTTAAATTAATGGTGATTTTAAATGTGGAAGATAGTAACACTTAGGATGTTGTGCATTTTGTGTAATTAAACTTATTAAACTATATCTTATGGTAATCTGACCAGCTTTTTTCTTGAGCTATCCCAAATTATTTTACTTCGGGTCAGCACCGGTGCTATATTGGTAAGTATATCAACATAGATCTGATTAAAAAAACATAACTGAGTTATGGCTTGTTGAAGAAAAAATACAAGCAATTTCATAAACACAATCGAAATTTCATGGATGTAATAACTAAATCAGCAACAATAATTATTTAAGCACTTATAAAACATATCACTACAGTTTGGTATATTTCACCCAGGCATTCTTTCAATTATTAGAAAAAAGCTTTATTTGTGAAATTTCTTGTATTACACGTCGTAACTCAATTACTTTTCTTTTATCGGAGCTATGTTGGTAGAATTTTTTGCTTAAAATTACACAAGAAACATAGTTCTGAAGTTTAACATATTCCTCCATGATAAATTTTCGATTTAATTAAAAATTATTATTTATGGAACTTCTTATATTTTTTACAACAATCCATAACTCATTTATTTTTTGTAATCAGAACCATGTTGATAACTTATTTTGCTGAGAATTGCAAAAGGAACATATTCTTAAGGTTTGGAAAATTCCTTCCGGGACGCTCTTTATAATATCTACTATACAATGTTGCTAATCATTGATAGAAACAATGATGAGTACTATATACAGTAGTTAAAGAGTTAGCACTGCCTTTATTGAAAAGATAGCTGCAAGCGATCCAGACGGCCACCTAAAAGGTGAATACGTATTAGCAGCCTCAATTTTTCCCATAATTAATTTACTTTGTAAAACAACCACGCACAGAAATCCAAAAATGACACTATACCCATCTTCACATTACTCTAATATATTTCGTATCGTAGAGAAGTTAATGTCATAAAAAGCTTATGTGATTTATGATCAGACTTGTTTAACTGTCAAATCAACTCAACCTGGAAATTTTGTATATAAACTAAACACTCCACAAGCTGTGTGCATTTGAATTATTTTTGCAAAAGTGGTTTGTATTCCAGATAACGATTCATCGATTGTAATTGACACTTTCCCAAAACTATTACGCGAATGATGGCAGCTATCATGAGCAGAAATGTGAATCTATATTCAGAATTACGTGCATTACACCTATTTTCACGTCAACAAGACCATTTAGGACGAGTATCGGGATAATGGTAGAGACCTTATCAGGCTTGAGTGTTATCAGTTATTAATCATGTGCTAAAATGTGTTAAAATAAGCGGCAAGTTCTAAATAAATGGAACGTTAATGCTGTCGGCAATAAATTCTGTAAACATCATGTTTGAAAACGTGTTTGCATAAATGGTACTGACTTGCTAAATATAAAAAATAAAACAATATTACTTCGATTTTATCTAAAAGGGGTTCTTTTCTGTGCTAATTGACAACTGTGCAAGTATAATGCAGCAAGATACAATAATAACATATAAAAGTTTATCAACAAATTAATTAAAAGTCAACAATTTTTCCGAAAACGATTTTATAATGTTTTTTAATCTATAGTGGGTTTTCAATTACCACTAATTAACACTTGACTTCTTATACAAATGAGTTTATTTTAAAGCCTCTATTACTTAATTTAGCAGAAAAAACAATAATCCTACTTCGACTAGCTGCATGAATTTAAATTAATTGGAAACTGGAATGTCTGAATATTAAATTTTTTTTATACATGAATACAACAGTCAACAACAATTTATTGTATTTGCTGAGTGAATTCTCGAATCAAATCGCTTTACGAACTGCACTTTATTTAAAGGTTACGAGCTCGATAAGCTTCTTTGCGATGGCGACAGGTGAGTAAAATCTTGAGACTGCCTAAGATTTCAAAATTTACTGCCAGAGTCGAGGGGTGACAGATATGATCAGTTGAAAGACGAAAAATAGTTTTAGGAGTTAGCTCTTTTGACGGATATTACGGCTTCAGGGGAGAATGGAACAATTCTAAGCTGATAAAGCTGGCAACATTTTTTAGACATATTCTACCAAAATTCGTCGAGATATCAAGCTGTATTACAAAAAGTAACCTTGGAAACAAAAAATTTACAATAGTTGGTTATACCATATCTCTTGGCATATGTTATAGATATTAACGATATAAGTTTGATTATGAGCATCTTAACGAAACGAGTTTGATTGCCAAAACGAGGCGGTGAGCCGAGTTTTGCGGCAATCAAACGAGTTTCGTTGTGTGCCATAAGCAAACGTGTATTGTTCAATATTTTATCTTCATCAATAAACTCTGGTTCACTGTATAAAAAGAGTGCGGTAATATTCATTACCGCACTGAGTGCGGTAATATCTGTCCAGTGCGGTAGTGAAGCTCTTAACGATACTAAAATTAATTTGGTTAAGACGCTATAACAACACGGATGAAGATAAAATTAATTACGTTAATATTTGATCGAATTCTAGTGCACAATGTACTGTTGATTGTAGCTTAAATCAATTAAACAAATGCCAACATTTTATTTCACGAGGTACAGTCGTGTTCAAAAATGTGTTGCACAGAGATAGTTCTAAGTTTATTGGTAATTGTGTTTTTACTCAACAAAGACTCGCGCTGTATTATTAACTAGGTAAACCTGGATGTATACTTTCAAATTATTTGTATGTACAACACTTTTTGAACATTGTGTAATTGAATCATCCTCACAAAGCACGACGGCACAACATAAACTTGCAATACAATTTGTGTTTATTACTCTTTTGATAATTGTATAACAACTAAATGGTTTAGTAATAAATATTAAATTCTTCTGTAGGCATAAACCCAGTTCCATTTAAATAAAGTATTCAAATTTTAAATTTACAACTTAAAAATATTCAATTTATATAATTATAAAATTCATGGAAAACCACAAAGATTAGATCATCATATAAAGTAATTGGTGATCCAGAATCGTTAATGTAATTAAACCATGCATTTTTAATACCATATAAAAATCTTTGACAGGAATGGGCACACATGAGAATACAATTTTTTATCGGGTAATATACTGAGAGCGAAGTAATTATCAAATTAAACATTTTATTGGTCTCGAATGCAGATGGTTTTGGAAAAATCATAATGGAATTATGACATATACATGAGTAGAACTGAAGGCTTTAATCGCCAGTTGCTGGAATTATATTTCCAACTATATTTAGGGTTGTTTGTTTGTTTGCACATTCAACATTTAAAAAATACAATGAAATATGCAATAATCGGGGAAGAGAAATTCATAAATTTAATTGAATAATCGTTGAATGCAATGGCTGTTCTCGTATATTAATTAGCAAAAGAAAAGGTCGGAAGGAACAAACAAATTGCAATGATAATAACAATTGAAACATCAAACGAAGATAAAACGTTAAAAATGAAAGGTAAATATTGGGAATAGATACAATTGGTACTAGAGTGATAGTTAAACCCGGAGAAGATAAATATAAGTAATTAATTAGCCACAAACAATTGCTATCAATGTAAGGAAATTTATAAATACTCAAGATACGGTACAAATCATATGAATAAATATATCCTAGATTATACTATATTAGTAGATAGAAGAAGTGAAATAAGAGATATCGAGTTATGCGAGGCTCGAAAATTTATGGTGACCATTATATGCTAGTATCAAAAATTAAGAAGAAAGAAGGAGAAAATATACAAATATAGAAAAATAAATATAAAACCATAAAATTGCATACATTAAGAGATGAGGAAACAGCACAAAATATAAAAAAATAAGTAATAAAAATTAAAGTAGGAATTGAAAAAATAAAAAGTGAAGACGTAGAAGAATTAATATGGAAAATACCTAAAAAACCTTTATAGAGATAACAAAGCAATCATGTGGCGCACTATACGTAAATCCAAGAAAAAACAGACAATATGGTAGAGCAAAGATATAAAAGAAGAAATAAAAACAAAGAACCGAGAGACGAAGTATCTAAGTAACAGAAAAGAGATCAATTGTGAACCATATAAAGAACGATGAAATAAAGTGGAAAATATGGCCAGACCAGCAAAAGAGAAGAATTGAAAAAAAACGACGAAAAAATGGAAGACCATGCCAAGGAGAATCAAATATTATTTTATAGGTTACTGAAAGCGCTAGGAAAAAAGAACTGAGTAAAACAACAACAGTTAAGGGTAAAGAGGAAGAAATAATATCAGCAAACCAACAAGCTCTTTAGATCGTCAAATATCGCAACGCTACGAGAGTATACTTAAATATACTCAGCAGGTTGAGAACTTATAAACTCAAATAATCGCAGCAATCGTACAATATTTGAAATACAAACGATAACAGTAACGAAATCAGACATATAACAATATTAACAGTATAACCCATTTAATTAGTATTAAAGTCAATAAAATATAGCTAGTACATAAACGTTTCCACCCAAGCCAGTGCTCGAGATGCCAAAACATTATTTAGACAAACGGTGCACTCCCAAACAGAACTTTATACTAGTAGTTAACACAATGCTTATATTAGTGCTACATCAAGTAGTAATGCTTTATAGCAAAACAAGCTCATTATTATTCCTGATAGTATACCCAGTGCATATCGCGCTTGTTTGAGCGAATATCCGTCATTGTTAAATGAATACCATTAATTCAATTTAGCATCGGATGAGTCCTGAAGGAAAACAATCAAGAGTGCCGCTACAACAACACAACACGAATGTCAGAACGATACGCCAAGAATGTAAAATTCTACAGCCCTGATGAAGCTTTCGACAACGCAGTTCATTAGGTCTTAATTTACCTATCTGGAAGACCAAGCTTCTGCAGTAGATGGTTACATAGCCTCCAAGCGGTCTCTTACAGCTATGCTGGCAGCAGGTGAAAATGTTTGCAGAAACCACCAGTTTGCGAAATATAACTGCAAAGCGGATGTCCCCGGTTATGAAAATCAAAGTCAACTGGAGTAACACGAAGGGAATTCACGCATCCTAAAAAAAACGAAATCGATTCCTTAGAACCTCCGAGAAAAAGCTAAAAACCCAAGATGCAATCAGCTAATTACCAAACGCTACTAAAACCAAAAATTAAGTAACTACTCACCCTCTATAACAGACCACAGTTGCATGCTTGCTGCTAACTCGAAGCCACGTACGAAAAAAAACGCTATTCAAGCCGCAATAGGTCGTTTCATATCTCGAAAAGGCCGAAACAAAAGATGCCTGCACCATAAAATAAACTATTAAAATGGGCGAGAGCTATCAGAAAAAACTCAGCGAAGTTTTTCGGTATTGCAGATAACAAATATCGGCGCATATCGAGCGGCCAATTAGGCTAGATTTACACGACTACGACGCTTCAAATAAAAAAACGTTTATACGATCAAGATTTATGCAACGCTACGTATGCTTTTTAAGCGTAACAAAGTAGTAGAGAGATGGCAACAATATCGGCAAGAATATTATGTGAGACACCAGAAAGGAATCCCAATAGGAAGAGAAACACTGATATAAACCTTGTAACTAAATTTCAATATTACGTGTTTTATGAAGTCACAGTCGTACCACTATAATAACAAGATAAAACTTCTAAAAATTTGTAATTTCTTTATTAAAAATAGGTATTTTTGAAATGTATGGTTGCTTTTCTGGCCTGCGTTGCCAAAGTTAGGCTTCCTGTTTCTTGATGACATTTGATGTTGGCATTGACATTGCCTAAATGTTAACATTGAAAATGTTTAACGAATTGAAGATGTGACGCTAGTACGGTCTTCTTTTAGCGATTTGTATGACGCTTGGAAAATGCACAGTTTTTAAGAATTTGTGCAAGCTGTAGATATTGCAGGTGAATGTTGTTGATGTCATTTTGAAACTCTCGTCAAGGGCGAACTTCCTGGAGAGGTTGTGAAACTGTAAAATTCGAGGGGGCGATAATACGAGGGTTAAAACGATGTTTTTGACACGAAAGCTTTTGGTGCTGTTATGTCGCATATTTTTTGAAAGATCTAAATGTGATTTGTGGAGTTTGTTTTTCATGTCTTGTTCTTATTTATTTTCAAACTTATTAAGAGTCAGTAATATCCTTATTACATAAATGGTTGTGAATAAATATTCATAATGGTTAATGCTTCAACATTTTATGGGGTCATAATAACCTACTAGTAAAACTACTATTTCCAAACTACTCTAATTTTTTAGTCCAACTTTATTACTCAATTAATTGAATTGCTGACTAAAATTCTACTACTTTGGAAAGCGATTAATAAGTATATTTTAGTTACAAAAGTTTGTTCTGCTTGAAACTTTAATTGTTTTGGGAAAACTTAACAGGCTTTGTTCTATGGGGACATCAGCTTCCTTCGTGAAGTAGTTGCTTTAAAGAGTGTGTTGCAGTACCTTAAGAGTAAATTTTCCTTTAGATCTCAATGTATATTTATAGAATTTTCAAGTTATCATTGTGAAGTTGGTTATTAACACTCCATGGAGTGGTTGTCATTCAAGGAAAACTTTTGATTGAAACTACTGTAGGGGTTTCGCGTATGACATTCGTTTTCATTTTATAGTGTTCTTTGTTATTTAGATTTTATAGTGTTCTTTGTTATTTAGATTTACCATTATGAAGTCTATATGTGCACCAAATGTAACTACCATGTATCTGGAACTGATGAAGTAAAATTTAACTTTATCAAGTTTTGAACGTTTGCCGTTAATGGAATTTTATTATTTTTGAGACTTTCACGGCCATTGCCATAATGTAACGAACAACTTACGAGATTGAACCGTGTCCTTATTACGATTGAGAAACGGAACGTATCTCATCAGGAGGCAAGCAAAAAGAAACACAATTACTCAACGTGTAAACCACGCCAAAGGCAAAACTATTCTAACGATCGGAAGATGAAAGGCGAAATTTATAAACAAGTGTCCTTTCGGTTGGGTGAAAAGAGAAGAGCAGTTTAGAAATTGGAGCTTTCCACATTTAGGAAAAGAAATAGTCCGCTTCTCAATTGAGGTTAATATGGTGTTTGTAAATCTAAATGGCTTCGCAAATATTTCTACTGAAGAAGAAAATTTGCAGGTAATAGAGCTCTCATCGAAAAAGATGTGATAGGCATCGCGTTGGTGTTCGGCTATGGCTGATGATGAAACGAGACACGATCTGAGGCAACGCTGGTTCTCAGAGATACGGTTTTATACTGAACGACCTGTTTCACGAATGTGTACAAGCATTACAAAAGCAAGGGACTCTGTAAGCACCTTTAGATGACGTGGTGCGATCTTGGAATACTGTCATGATGTTTTGTTTTCCAAGATAAATCTCTACACAATCGATAATTCGGTGGATATAGCAAAGAAAGGTTATTGCTGGATAGAGATAGCAATTGATATACATCGTTAGCACGGTAACCATTGTTTCTAATAGCTTTACGAGTATGATTCAATTCAGTGTGGATATTATCGAGTTGGAATGTGGAAACAGCCCGGTGTACAAAAGAATTGATGATGGATAGTTTTCGGAATGTAGATAGCGGTCAGTTTACCATTGGATTGGCGACAAACAAATACATACAATAAAGGAAGAGGGCCTACTCTTTCCACGGTGAAGTTAATGTCGAGATGTTAACTATTGAGATGGTTTAAAAAGACGGGCAAGGTGTCATTACTATGTGGCCAAATGACAAAAGTATTATCAGCATCTCAGAATACGCGTTAAAAAGTGTTGGCGACAATAAACATCCTTGGCGAACCCCTCGGTTGACAGTGAAGCACTCTGACAATCTATTTTCGAGGCGGACTACTGTTTTTTGTTCTAGGTAGAGATTCGAGATAATCCGAATATCTTTGCTGTCTATACCGGAGGATTGTAAGACTTTGATAAGTTGTTATGTGGGAATGTGTCGAACGCCTTTTCGAAGTCGATGAAGCAGGTGAATATGTCGCAATTAACATCTCGAGCTCGTTGTACCAGAACTTGCAGGCTAAAAAGAGCCTCTCTAGTGCCGAAATCATTTCTGAAGCCAAACTGTTCCTCGCTGAGCTTCTCCTCTAGTGTTGTGTAAATGCGGAAATGAATTATATTGAGGAAAACCTTAAGCACGTGACTCATTAGGTTCACTGACCTGTGGTCCTCGCATTTCCGAGCGTTCGGCTTTTTTGGAATTGGTATGAATATTGATATCAACCAGTCCTACGGCAGATATCCTGTTTCGTATATTTTGTTAAACAGGTCAGCCAGCATTTTAACTTGTGAGTTCTCATCAGGTTCTGGTGATTTGTTGTCCATAAGCCGTTTTATTGCTGATCTAACCTCGTCATGGGTTATGTCTGGACCATGGAGGTCGTGTATTAACGGAGCAGCTCGTGTAGTGTCATCAAACAATTTCTCCATATACTGCTTCCATCTATGTAATTTTTTGTCTGTATCAATTATAAGATTATAAAATCTGACCTTCAGCATCCAAAATTACTCCATTTCTCCTTTGGTTGCTCCCACCTGCCATCTCTGATTTTTTTGTGCATATTTTTTTAAACGTTTATTCTGAGATCATCTTTAAAAAAGCGTTGGGTACGACTGAGCATGGTGTCATGGTAAATGGAGAAATGATTAGGAAAGACAATGTAGGTTAGGGGGATTTAAAGAACGCAGAATCAGCCCCCGTTAAATATTACTGGAAAATCTAAAAATGTTATGAGAGAAGGCACTTTCTTTTCGATTTTAAAAGTTGGGTCGCGAGTAAGTGGGCATAAAAGGAATCTCGATGCTTTCAAACAGTTAAGTCATGTGCTCTATTACTTCTTATGTTGTTAATTTAAGTTTGACAGTTATTATAATAGTCCATATTCAACATAATGTGAATTAATGCTACTCAGAAATTTTGAATAACAATCCATTTTTGTGCGAAATTTATCATAAAACCCGAAAATGTTATAAAATGGCCACAACAATCTATTAACAAATTAAGGGGTCATATCATAAGCTTTACTACTATCCGCACCCTACTAAAATATATCTTCATTTAGTAACAATTATTTCCAAATCTGGCTTTCATATATGACGGCCTAATTTTTCAAAATGAAATTCGGACAATGAACAAGGCTTAGTTTCTGTAGTTTTAGCAATGATAATGTAGAGGTCAGTACTATTGCTAGAAAAAAAAAGCTAGGACAAGTTCTACATTTATTAACCATGAATTTTAATCATTTTATTTGTGCTGACCTTAACTGTCATGTGAATCATTCGAACCTTAAATGCCATATTAAATTTTAATATTAATCATAAAAGTAGATAAAAAATGTGCAATTTCTCGAATAATTAATTATAATAATTTTTGTTAGGTAAGTTTTGCAGTCATTCACGTTGAAGGAAAAATTCACAAATTTCATAAACAATATACGGCTTCTATTGCAAGCTCTCTTCAGTGTGTAAGTTTAAGTTTTACGTTTGTTTTACATATTGAAAATTTACATTTTATCCTAAAATAAACATGTTTGTTAGGTTTGCGAGAATACATATTGTGAAGGTTTGGTTAACTTACCGATTAGGAAACACTTTTAGTTATTTATTTGATTTGTGTGGATAGTTTAACGCTTAACTATTGCATTTTGAAACTTACATTATATCTGAAATTAAACTATTTTATTAGGATTGTGAGCGTACATATTTTCAGGTTAACTTAAGCTCACAATCTTAATAAAATAATTTAATTCCAGCTGTCTGCCTTCAATGTGCAAATAAATAAATAAATATAATGTAAGTTTCAAAATGCAATAGTTAAGCTTTAAACTATCCACACAAATCAAATAAATAACTAAAAGTATTTCCTAATCGGTAAGATAACCAAACCTTCACAATATGTAGTCCCGCAAACTTAACAAAAATGTTTATTTCAGAATAAAATGTAAATTTTCAATTTGTAAAACAGATGTAAAACTTAAACATAAACACTGAAGAAGGCTTGCAATAGAAGCCGAATATATATTGTTTATGAAATTTGTGAATTTTTCCTTCAACGTGAATGACTGAAAAAATTACCCAACAAAAATTATTTGTGAATAATCCAGTCGTAAACCAAAACTTTTACTATATTAATTGTATTGTTTTCTAAGCAAAAACAATTCTATATTTTGAAACGGAACTTACTCTAGGCATGACTGTTTTAAAATAATTTTTTTGTATTCGCTCCCCAAACTGGTTACTTTGGAAACTGTCTAGGATCCTCAAAATGGTCATTTAGAGGCCTTGTACTTAAAGTCGTCATGGCAACATTTTAGCGGACTCAAACATTAGTTGCCATGACGACTTTAAGTACAAGGCCTCTAAATGGCCATTTTGAGGATCCTAGAAAAATACATTTTCGCGCGGCCTCCTAATATAATGCCGCGTTAATGGTAATTGAAACTTCATATTATAATGTTTGGAGAGCTAATACAAAAAAACGTTGTATGCAACACGTCCTCAAATGGCTTTAGAGGACTCATCTTCATATTACTGACTCGGCTGCGCTTCGCTCCGTCTCGTCCGGAAACATTACGACTCGTCCCCTAAAGCCTTGCTTTGAGGACTAGTTACATAAACTACTATTAAATACCTTTACATCTCAGTTGCCTATTAAAAATTCATATTCACATAGCTGACAAAATTCCTAGTTTTATTTTGGTACTATTGCTATTATTACAAATCGAGATATCCGTAACATTTCGAATTGTGCCATTTAGGGTGTCATTTTTATTAATTTAGCATTTCATAGAAAACCGAAATAACTATTGTTTTCAAAGCACATATTGTCATACTGCCATACTCCAGTTTTTATAAGCCATCTCGAGTAGTGCATGTGTTCGTAGATACATAGCTTTATGTAACACTATATCCAGCCCTATGCTTTGTAATTATCGATTAGCAGTTATGCTTACATAAGCTTTGCAAAACGCGTGGTAATTACTAAAACATTGCAAACGTCCAATTTTGCCACCCTCAATGTTGGTTGACTGATTGATTTTTCAGAAAAGATCGGTTTGCCAATGCTGTAAACGATTTCTCGCATCGCCCCCCGATTACGATGCGCAAAAGAGTTTCCGTATGGCCTACCTTTCATCTGATATCATACATTCTGCTGAGACAAAAATGCCTTACAAAACTCTTTTGAACAAGTAAAGATGGATGAAGATAATGTGACTGTTGCTGTAATTACAAAAACTTTGCGTAGGAAACTAAATGGAGCGGACGTTGAATGACGTAAAATCCCCTTGCAGTCGGAAGTACTTTTCAAGTTGAACAAACCACAACGTAACTTTAACTTTATACAAAAAATGAGAAGAGAATGGAAAGCTTTTAAATCGTCCTCGCAAATTAAAACAAAATTAGGGTATGACTACTCTTGATATAATATTATGAATATCTACTATGCAGTAAAAATTATCCTATAACAATGGAAATACAATAGCTTTGAAAGCATGCAACATTGTTTCAAATACATATATCTTATCTTTAGTATAGTCCATATAGTCCAATTACATTGGTTACTGTTAACATTTTCCTATTTAGAACTATATAAACATAAAACATTCACACAAGACCTAATATAACATCCTTGCAGGAATTAGAACTATTAGTAAGCAATGTACGATATTCAATTTAAAAATCTGTAAAGTGTTTTACACGGAACTTCATGCGTATGTGGAACTTTCGAAACTAAACATTTTGAAAGTATCAAAGAAAAAAATCTTTAAAGAGCTTTATACGAAACTTTCCTCGTAAATGAAAGTTTTGAAACTAAAAGTTATGAAAACATCAAAGGAAAAACGTTCACCATCTATACTCGGTTTCATTGAAATCGACTACACCTAATTTTTGGATGTGTAAACTGGTATTTACAGTTACCTAGTTACTCGAAGTGCTAACTAATAATAACTAGATATATTTAGTAAAGCCTTATTTGTGATTACAGAAATAGTTAAAAACGTCTACGTGACTTTTAGGAGTAGTCGATTTCATTGAAACGAAGTGTACCTGTGAGGTCCAAAATTAGCCTATTTTCGAGGGTAAAAACTTGAGCTATCTGTCAAATATTACTGTTATTAAAGTAATAGTTCTCTAGCTAAAGAAAAAATACACGAAACTATTTTTTTACGGTATTCACTCTTCACCCCGGTCTTTATGGCTTTATTTGATTTAATTATTTATCTCAGGGTTGTATCACTTGTATTCTATTTCTTACATTGATTTGTCTAGTGCTCGAGTATGCAAATCAAGCAAATCAATAGTTCTACTCTCTTTCTCTCTTTGGGTTACTGTAAAATTATAATTAGAACATACACAAATAAAAATTCATAAGACTTATATAAGGCAATTGTTATTTAACTATACAACTGTATTTTA
Organism: Agriotes lineatus; assembly: GCA_940337035.1. Lineage (NCBI taxonomy): Eukaryota > Metazoa > Arthropoda > Insecta > Coleoptera > Elateridae > Agriotes > Agriotes lineatus. The sequence goes on from OW679194.1 coordinate 151,215,039, forward strand.
TATTCAATCAATTGTTTAGGTATTATTATGAATTAATATTTGGTTAAACTCATTTTTGTATGGGTAATACTGCATACTTACGCAATGATACAAATTTTAATCATATTGCTTAATATGCTTTTATTTCAGGAACACTTGTATTTGAAAGTTTATTTGTCATTAATTTAACTAATACTTGATTAAAATCAATTCTATTTCTTTATTTTATAGATAGCAGTTTATTTCATTTTTTTATGTGCTTCTTTGTTTGGTCAGAACTGGTTAACATTTATTGAAGTTGGTGTACACTAACATCATGGCAATTTATTTCTTTGAGCTCATACCTTGCTTTGAATTTGCAAATGGATTTTGCCCCCAACAATCTCCTCCTTCCTCTCATATCGTATTCAGTAGCTTCGTTCGAATAGGCTCCGCCCACACACATTTGAAACCTTCATTGGGTTAGACACTAACCTAACTATTGATAATACTTTAATTGGTATTACATTTCATTTCAGTACATACCAGTGTTTTATATTGGCATTGCCAAGTGTTTCCTTTAATTGTTTCAGAAGAGTTAAGATATTTTTATCCCTACTTTTCTTTGATTTTTAAAATTGTTTAGTCTCACAACGTCTATTTGCTAGGGAAGTTCTGAGTCAATCCCTTTACAGATCTTTTTAAATAAAGAAAGCACAGGCTAAACACGAAAATGCAAACATCTTGATAACTAAGGGGACTAGGCCAATTTTTTTTAGAATCTGAGCTCTCCTTAAATTGTACAACTTTGCCCCAATTGTATCTCTTATGATAAGCGAAATCTACATTCATATATTCGATAAATGTACAGTCTGTATTTTTGACCTTTCCATTGACATACTTGGCATGCCCATCTTTCATTCAATTTGAAAACACTTATTATGTAAGAGGATGTAATAGTTATTTACGTGTAGAAGGCCGGAAGAGTAAGACGGAGGAGTTTTACCCACAACTGTATGGAACAAACACAATAAATTTAGGTTTTTTTAATGCCAAACATTGCTACCACAGTTAAGGTACCGGGCGGTAAAGTAATTTGCGGGCAGCAAAGTTGCTTTACCGCCCGCGTTTTTATTTTACCGACCGTAAATTAGTTTACCGCCCGCCTGGCTTAAAGTTGTACTTGTGGTCGTGGTAACTAAGATGTAAACTTTAATTTTCGGCCCAGTTGTGCGTAAACTCGTTTTACAATTACGAATGGAAAAATAACTGGTGTCATTTATAAATTAAACTTAAATAAATTATTAACTATGATTCTGACTGAATTATGTTTGTTTTGGCTACTGGAAAATCGATTTGCTAATGGAATACGGTTGATAAAATTGTGTTAATTGACTTAATATCCTTTTTATTTGCTTTTTAATTAAGCTGAATAAAATATATTTGATTTTAAATGCTTTACCATTTTTAAGAATATAGCAATATTTTACAGACATTTACTCCATTTTATGCTAGGAAGGTAATTATATAATCTGCATGCAAAATATCAACTTTCTCTAACAAATAGTTCTTGAGTTATATCTGTAACAGGCAAACAGACAGACAGGCAGACAGACAGACAAACGGCGAACAGACAGACAGACACAAAATTGAGAACACTTGTTTTTCGTCATCCAGGGACCCTGAAACGTAAAGATCTGAAGAAAGTGATTTTTTCGCCATTCTAATACTGCTTTTGTCTTTTAGACGAGGGAATTAAACAATCAGTATCGTTGATCCCTCTACAGGTAATAATTTCAATAAACGCGGTTAAATATCTGCAAACGAATAAAAGTAATTAAATAATAAATTAAGAACTCTACTATAGCTATACTAACCTAACTTTGTCAACTGTAACTATTTATAAAATTCGACAGCTTAGACGAATTTTTGTTTTATATCGCATAATACTGATTGTATATTGTAAATTCGAATATACCGTAGTGTATCAAATCAAATGCAGTCGATTTTACGTCAATTGTTATTATTTATACAGGTGTTTACTTCCCTCGTCTAGGAAGGAGCCATTGCAATGTTTTTATTTGGAAATTGATGTAATTTGCCTCACTAATTGTTTCCTTTTATTCGTTCAGTGTTATTAGGAACGTTAAGATACTTTTAGCTCAAGTTTTCTTTAATTTTTAAAATTATTTAGTATCAAGGGTCCACTTGCGAGGGAAGTTCTGAGTAAAGCCCTTACATATTTTTTAATATACTCTTCTCAGAAGCAGAGTAGTTATAAAGTTACAGTTGGTTATTAAGTGTATTCAAACAGTATTATACGTAACCACCTGTGACAGACAAACAAGATGTGCTTAAAGATTAAGAAAATGCGATTCGGCCCCGGTACATCAAAAGCTGCATTTGTAAGCCCTTATGTTAAACAATATGAAGTAAACAATGTCAGTTTTATCTGATGGGAAGCGGTATATCGAGTTTATATTGTAATAAATGCATATCTCAATATAACAATACTTTCCATTGCAATGAATCTTTAAAGCTATTGTTGCAAACGCATTTCAATTTCACCGTTGAAGAGATTTCTTTTATTTATTATTAGTTCGTCTATTACTGCTCCGTCTGCATGCTGTGTGGCTGACGTCGCACACAATGTCTCTAGCCACAATGCTCCGAATAAAACAAAATGATTTCTGGGATTTGATGATATTAAATTCAATTCGAAACGTATGTCTTATTTGAACTGCTGTGCACTGAGGTACAATTGCTCAAAAGAGACCTACTTTTCAACAAAATATGTCACAACAGTATTCTTTCTAAAATGCAAATGGATATTCTAGGTATTTTTATAACAATGCGTTGTGTAAGAAGCTCATAATGAAATTAGCTTTAGGTACACATTTATCTAGTGTCTACTAGTTTTAATAAATAATAGTTGTAATAGTATCTTTTAACATAAAGAGATAATATGCTGGTGTGAAGAATGCTCGTATAAACTTCTAGGCATGATAGTTTTCAACAAAATGAGCAGGAAAGTTTCGATGTGCATATATGCTACAGCTATAAATAGCATTGAAACGGGTAATAGAATATCACGTTTTTAATTAAGTTAAGTAATAGGATGACACATACTTGGTGGATTTATTTATTTAGCGCATGACACACACAATAGGTAACAACAAGCAATCCAGTGAGACAAATGTCTCATTTAAAAAAACAAAAAAGACCGTTTTTCAAATAGAACGCGTATTAAATAAAAACTGTACCCAGACCTGGAAGGTGTCAAAGTGGTTGCCTAATCGATCGACGTTTTAAGGCGCAGAGGGTCGCAGCTCCGTTTGGCTGCTGAAACATTTTTATTTAATAGGCGTTCTATTTGAAAAACGGTCTTTTTTGTTATTTCTCGAAAACCGGAAGTGTCACGTGACTGAAATTCGTTTCCTGAGCTGACATGACCATTCCAAACATATAATTTTCATAACTTTTTTCTCTATCTCTTACGGTTTGGCTGCTGGAACAGCGTCCCGGACGGACGGACGGACGGACGGACGGACGGACGGACGGACAAGTCTATTAGATAAAGGATGAATAGATAAAACAATATATGTACAGTCAATGCCTTAGAAATCGGGACCATACGTACCTAGTATGATACATTTTGCATGTACATATTTTTAAGTGTATAAACATTACAACACAACATATTACATTTCCCGATTTCTAAGACGCTGATTGTACACTTGATTTCATTGGAATCAACTACACCAAGTTTTTTGGATGTGTCAGCTTGCATTTATTTTATGGTTATTGTTGTTTTATAGTACTAGTATCCTAAAGTAAACCACGGTGTATCTGGTTATGACATTTTAACAACTTGTTCATAATTTGAATCGGATGAGAGAAAAAATATAGTCATTTCAGCCAAAATAGTATATCTTATTTCGGAATTTTGCTAAGTTTTCAATTGGTAGTTAGTAATGATGGATTTTGCTGTCTATGAACGGTCAAAGTATTTTAACTATCTCTGAAAATAATGCTCTATTTGAATTTCAAACATCGGTGTATAGTATTTGCTGTTGCTGTTACACACTGCAAACTAACATTTCAGCAAATGAAAACGAAATCATGCTCGGCTTTGAAAAAATTAAGGCATGTGCTCTATTACTTCTGATGTTTTTAATTTAAATATGACAGGTACTATAATAGTAGAAGTGATAAGTTGTATAAATTATAAAATTTTACACATGTTTAATCAATGAACAATCAGAAAATAATAAGTAATTATATGTAGCAGATGTAACATTGTTTAAGTGTTAGTTTTTATGTTAATTTTTCTAAACAACTTTGACATGACAGTCGGAGACAGTTATGCAATGGTTTAGGTTATGTAATTATGTGTATTACATTGTAGAACATTACCATAATGTGAATTAATCATCGACATATGTTTCAATTTCCAAAGCCAAGATTGCTTTCACTTTCGTTTGCTCACATATTATTTATATTTGAAATTACAAGTGTACATAATGTTTTACAGTAAATATGCATTTTTATAAACTGAGTCATTATTTGCAGAACAAACAAATAATAATTGGGCCAGAAGCGTACGGCATCACAAAGTGGGTTATAGAAACTTTATGAACAGATGAAAATTGAGTAATGCCATATAATGAATATATTTAAGGAAATTATTAAATACATGTACACAAAAAATGAAAACAGCAAATTATAAAAGATCAATAAATATTTGTACAAAAATTTTGAGTTTGCTATTTTTGGCACCGATGTTAAATATGTTGCACAAGTATACAGAACTTTTCATTTAAAAAAATCTTGCCTAGGTTAAATTTAGTTTGAGGTTTTATTTGTTAAAGGGGGATTAGATGTCTAAAAAATTAATGAATATTCAGCTGGCTGTAGGTATTGCTGATATCTCTGCTAAAAGAGTATATTTTTATCCAATAAATTTTAAAATCCTATAGTATACGACACATTTTTAGCAAAAATAATTTACATCTGTTGAAGTACAGTCGTGTTCAAATAAATCTGGGACAATGATTTTTTCATATGTAGGTTCAGTTAAGAATTGAAGAATATCTCCATGGATTTCATGCTATCTGAAAGAGTTACATTAAACTTTAACAGGTAATGAAATTTGTAACTCTTTCTGATAAGAAAAAATCCATGGAGACATTCTTCAATTCGTAACTCAACCTGCATGTGAAATCTGTCCCAGATTTATTTGCACACGACTGTACATAGATAACATTGTTAGCATTTGCTATAGTTGGCCTAGTAATATTAAAATGAAATCGCTTGTTTTTTCAAAATTACATATAAGTTTAAAGGAAACTCTTACGGAACAGATGGCATTAGCTACTTTTAAATGAGTTATAAAATACAGGTACATACCCAAGACAAGACCACTACAGCTCTAAAACCATCTGGGCTTACCTGAAAAATAAAACATGAATAATTTTCAGTGTAAGTAAATTAGCGTTGCCGAATGCATTTACATTCCAAAACAATTTCAATTCCAAGCAATTCAAGCTGGCTACAATATAGGAAACAATTCAACGGGTTCTTGGAATCTTAAATACCGAACATAATTTCTGCGGGAATGCCCAATATTTTAGCAAAAATAATATATCTACAAACACAATGATTACATCTCGGTCGGATGGAGAACGAAGCGCTCTAACCGTACGAAATAAAGATGATTTATTCCACTACCACATTTTATGATGACGACAAAAACAGTAATTTATAGGAACAGTAAAATAAAATTATCTATTGCAGAATGGCACTGCAATGTTTTGCTTAATTTCGCTAAAAAATTATTTTGTTTGGAATGTAGAATGCCTTGAATTAAAGATGAAAAATAATACATCTAAATTATTAAGTATGCAACTCGTATCTGCTTCCTTATATTGCACACTGGCTTGCAAAAAAATCGCGTACACTTATTTGTAGTTGCATTAAGTAGATCTGCTTTTAGCAGATTGGCAGAAAAAGAGAAAACTCTTATCGTTTATAAGTTAGGAGGGATGGTTTATAAGAACAGTAGCAAGTAATTATGACCTAAATAAAAATAAATTTTGAAGTGTACGCGATTTTTTTGCAAGCCAGTGTACCTTAGTTAATATTTAACACTGTATTTTCTTAAAGTATTTTCAAATATTTAGTATATATTCATTCCAGATTAATATCCTACTATTTGCATTAATATTTGCAATATTTATGCACTGGTTATAAAAATAAAATAGTAGTGATATTTTAAAGATTTTTTTTATATTATTACTGTTGTTTGATTCACACAGATGCGTGCATCAAAACCTTTTTTATTATAAATAATCATGTAATTCAAGTCATAACTGTTCTATCTCATTCAAAGGTCGTGGTAAAGTCAAATTTGCATCTTGCCGTATTTGTTTGCCTCTGTTAATATTGGAAAGGAATTTGTAAGCTTCCCTTAATGGCTTTTAAGCGGATGGATACATTTTCTAATAGAACTTAAGCCGACTTAGCATATTTGGGAATCATGTGTTTATGGATTTCGTTCAATTGCCTCATTGAGAGAGCTTAGCATTAAGATTCTTAGAATAAGTATTTATTCCTACGTGCGACGCTCCGATTGGCTACGCAGGATCGCCTCAGCCAATAGTGTTTGAGCTTTCCCCTCCTTGATGAATTTGCGAGTTCGGCTCGTTGTAAATTCAGAGTTAGTTAGATTCAGAATTTCGAGTAAGCAAGTTCAGCTATGCTTTGTGCTGGGTTGCGGTCGTTCTAACTCCCTGGTAAAGGCGTTTTCAGGTTGTTTTGTGTTACGGTTACGCGCAATTCGCTATTTTCGCGTGGCCAATCCAAGCGTGTCACAACAGTTGAAGCTTTTGTAAAAAACCATCGGTCCATCAGTGACGTTTGTAATCGTTGTTACTCAATATACTCGTGTTTGTTAAGTCTTGTTTCACTCCAACAACTAACTGAACCCAAGTCAAGGGTTATTAAGTGGCAGTTCCCGGCAATCCCATTGAACCGGAATTCGCAGCGGATTAACTGGGGGCCCCATTCGTGGAAGCTTCTTTTCAAGTTAATCATACAAAAAACATTGGTCCTTCGAGCCGGATTTGGAAGAAGCTAAAAAACGCGAGTGTACAAGTTTCCAGTAACTGGTGGATGCAATCGCTCCAACATCGTTTCGTCGGAGAGCGTCAAGAAGCTTCCCCAACACCAGGAAATTCAACCATCGAGAGCCTACACCGAGTCCAGTTCCCACGTCAAGCGGCAGCGATCGGCAGCGGGTTGGTTTTCTGTTCGTCAAGAAGTTACTACGTTCTCAAATCAAAAGTAAGTCCTTTTCCATTACACCTTCGTTTAGTGTTGTTTTTTGCTTGTGTCAGTCATGGTGAAAACTCGTTCGACATCAGCGGTCATGTCGGAAACTCGCGCTTTAACCACTCGTTGCAAATTCATAAAAGCCCAAGTAGATCGTTTCAAAACTCTATTTCATAGAATTTCTTCGTCCAGCCCCGTGAAGGCTCACGAGGTCGGCAACTTGTCAGAAGAGTTTAGTTGTTTCCAAAATTTGTTGGATGAGTATAAGAAGTCAATGGAGGGCCTAATGGAGGCCGACGCTGAACACTTTGATGAACTTTTCAATGAATTCGACTCTTTTATGACTCATTTTAGCGAGATTAGTAGCGCAGTAAAGGAATTCTTATCAAAAAATAAGATCAGTCCGGGTATAAAACCGAATCTAGGTCAAAATTCTTCGCAAAGTGGCCCTTCAGGAGAGCTCGCTGGATTAAGATTACCACCCTTAGATTTGCCTTCCTTTTCGGGGAAATTCGAGAATTGGGTCCAATTTCATGACTGCTTTACGTCGCTTATTCAAAACAACGTTAATTTGACCAACGTTCAGAAATTTTACTATTTGATTTCTTTCCTCAAGGGAGAAGCTGCTAGTTCAATCTCGTCGTTAAAAGTTACCAACGATAACTATACCATTGCTTGGGACATCCTAGTCAAGCGATTTGAAAATAAGAAGCTGATAGTAAAATCAAACATAAATGCGTTATTCAGTTTAGAGAGCGTAAAAAAGGATTCACATTCGTCTGTTCAAAGGCTGCTCGATAGTGTAGTTAGAATTTTGAAAATTTTAAAGGCGTACGGGGAACCCACAGTCGACACCATACTAATACATATTATAGTTTCGAAGCTCAGCTCAGCAATGCAGACTGACTGGGAATTATACAAACATACCGGACAATTTCCTACTTTGCGAGAGTTGTTAGATTTTTTAGAGAGCAAAAGTCACTTATTAGGTTCGCTGGAAGCTGCGAAAATAGGTTCGAGTTTGGGAAATCAGGGATCCGAGCAAAAAAGTCATGCACGCGCTCATGTAGCCAGAGAGCAAGGTAATCACTCTTGTGATTTTTGCAAAAATAGTAATCATTCGATTAGCGCTTGCAAATCATTTTCAAAATTGTCGGTAAACGCTCGTATCGAAGAGGCGCGTCGTTTGAAATTATGCAACAATTGTCTCAAGCCCGGACATTTCGTGGTAAAATGCACATCGTCGAGATGCCGCGTATGCAGAAAAAAGCACCATACTTTACTGTGTTTGCGTCCAAAGCGCGACGCGCACGAAAATACTCCGTCGCCGCGTCCTGGACCGCCAGAACCAGCAGCGACACGCGGGAGGTCGGGGCCGTCGCCCCGAGCGAGGCACCCGTCGCATCCGTTTCAGCAGCCTGTAGCCGTCCTGCAATCGCGGCGCCAGCGCAAGTTTTATTGTCCACGGTTAGCGTATTCGTAGAAGGATCCTCCGGGTCATTTTCCCGGGCAAAAGCTCTTTTGGACCCCGGATCCCAACTTAACTTAGTTAGCGCCGACTTGTGTCAAAATTTGAAAATTGAGAAACGAGGTAATATCACCTCACTGTCGGGTGTTGGTGCCAGGGCTCTGAACGCTGAATTCAGAGCAAACGTTCGAATCCGCTCCCGCAACGGGAAATACGAGGACATTTTGAGCTGTGTTGTGTTAGACAAAATTACGGACCCTCTGCCGGTCTTTTCTTTCTCGTTGAGGGATTTGAAGATCCCACCAAACATTGTGCTAGCCGATTCAGATTGTAATACACCGGGAAAGATTGATCTTTTATTAGGCGCGAATGTCTTTTGGCAAGTGCTCTGTCAGGGACAGGTGAAATTGGGCCCAGAGAAGCCATTCTTAACAAAAACTCTTTTTGGTTGGGTTTTAGGCGGAAACATGAATGTCGAAAATCGAGCGCTCATTCTTTCAAATAGAGTTCATTTAAGTGTAGCCGGCATCGAGCACGGCATTCAGAGATTTTGGGAAATCGAGGGGGCTTACGGTTCATCAGGCCGACTCTCTGCTGATGACAAATTTTGCGAAGACCATTTTCAATCGACTACGAAACGGGCGTCGTCGGAGCCGCGTAGGTTCATCGTGAGCATACCTTTCAGGAAAGATGCTCCATCGCTGGGAGACTCGCGCGGTACAGCATTAAAGCGTTTCTATTCATTAGAAAACAAATTTTCAAAAAATCCCGAGTTGAAAACCGCGTATTCCGCATTTCTCAAGGAATATGAGTCGCTTGGTCACTTGAGCAAGGTGGACGACGAAGCGAGCCTTCCTCATCCTCGGTTTTATTTGCCACATTTGCCAGTTATAAAGGAGGACAGTTCAACGACCAAACATCGCGTTGTTTTTGACGGCAGTTGTGCGTCCTCCTCCGGAGTATCGCTTAACGACCTTCAACATAAGGGCCCAGTGGTCCAGCAGTCGCTGTTTGCAATTCTTTGTCGCTTTAGGCAATTCAAGTACGTGCTGAAAGCAGATTGCGCCAAAATGTACAGGCAAATCCTCGTGGACCCCTCGCAGACGCAATATCAATTAATTTTATGGCGTGGCGACAAAACCTCAGCGGTAAAATGCTTCAAATTATTAACGGTCACCTACGGTACTAAATCAGCCTCGTACCTAGCAACTAGGTGCTTGATACAAATCGCTCAGGAAATCGAAGCATCGCTTCCAGAGGCCTCATTAAGAATTAGCCGGGATTTTTATGTAGATGACCTACTGACTGGTTTTGAAAATAGGGCGGAAGCCATAAAAACGCAATTCGAAATTAGTAGCGCTTGGTCGGGGTACGGGTTTGAATTGCGAAAGTGGGCATCCAACGACAGTGAAGTAGATAGCGCCATTGGTGTGGATCGCGGCAGCGTAGAGCCCAATTCTTTGACGGAAGACGCCACGGAGAAAACTCTCGGCATTTTTTGGGATACTCGGCGGGACGTGCTAAGTTACAGAGTGAACCCTAGCTGTTGCAAATCAGTTACCAAGCGGGCTATACTCTCTAGTATGGCTCAAGTATTCGATCCCTTGGGACTACTTGGTCCAAGCGTTCTAACTTTGAAACTTCTCGTGCAACGGCTTTGGCAGTTGAAGTTGTCATGGGACGAAACGGTGCCCATGGAGATGCGCTCCAGATACGACGAACTCCATTCTTCATTACGCGCTTTGGGCTCATTGACAATTCCGAGGCGGGTAATTTGCGATGACATAAATTCGATAGATCTTCACGGATTTGCGGACGCGAGTTCTGTAGCCTATGGATGCGCCGTGTATATACGTTGCGTTGACGCGCGCGGTAATGTCACCACCAATTTGGTTTGTGCTAAGTCAAGGGTCGCTCCATTAAAAACAATATCCTTGCCTCGTTTGGAGCTTTGCGCAGCCTTACTGTTGGCTCGTTTGATTAAAACTATACTCGATTCCTCCGCATTTAAATTTGACCGCGTGTACTATTGGTCGGACTCCACCATAACTCTGCACTGGATAAGTAAGGATGCGAGTAATTGGAAGACGTTCGTCGCGAACCGGGTGTCCGAGATTCACGAACTAAGCAATAGGGAAGAATGGTTTCACGTATGTACAAATTGCAACCCGTCCGATATAATTAGCAGGGGAATGTTACCCCAGGAGTTACTCAACTCACGCTTGTGTTGGCACGGGCCAGAGTTTTTGTCACAGGCGGACTTAAAACCCCAGCCCGTTAAAATTGATTCGGGTGAGCTAGCAGCCCAAGAGTCGCGCCCAGTAGTGGCCACTCTTCACCATCGCGTCCCAGAATTTGAACTTTTCAGGCGCTATTCCAGTTTCACCGGTGCCAGAAATCAGCTATCGGAATTAAAAAATATCCTGTCAGGCTCTAGTGAGCAATGCATAAGGGAGGAATTGTCGAAACATAGCATTAAGTGGAATTTTATTCCGGCACGCTCTCCGCACTTTGGCGGCATCTGGGAAGCGAGGGTAAAGTCATTAAAATATTATTTAAGGCGAATATCTTGCAATGCAAAGTTAACTTTCGTTGAGTATTACACCATGCTGATTCAAGTGGAGGCGATACTAAATTCCCGCCCACTCTTTGTTCTCCCTACCGACGCCTCATTCCCCGAAGTCCTTACTCCTGCCCACTTCTTGATCGGTCGGAAGCTGACTTCGTTTCCGGAAGCCCAATTCCAGGACATACCGGAAAATCGTCTCAGCCGCTATGGGCTGGTCCAGCGGCTGTCCCAGCAGTTTTGGGATCGTTGGTCCCGGGACTACCTCCACCTCCTGCAGCGCCGGCCTAAGTGGAAGTCCTCCAGCACGTCTCTAGCCCCCCAGGTGGGCGACGTGGTACTCGTCCACGACGAGGCATCTCCAAGCTACCGTTGGCCACTGGCAATCATCTCGGCCACATATCCAGGAGCGGATGGTGTTGTGCGTGTGGTGCAAGTGCGCGATTCCCGAGGGAATCTCCTGAAACGCTCGGTGCGTAAAGTGTACATCCTACCCAAAGACGATCATTGCGATCAAGGGCAATAAACATTGACTTTGCTCTTAGTTGGTAGTTTTCGTTAATTGAACATTTTGCTAGGTTTAGTTGTTTATTTGCTTGTATTCATGCTAGTTGTAGGTTATCTGTAAGGCTCTTGAATTATCATCTGTCCTTAGTTCTTGTTATGCATTTGATTATTTGGTAGTGTCAGATTTCAGTTTAATTTTGGGATTTAATCACGTCGTGCCATATTCGGCACTTCGGGGGCGGCATGTTTGATTCACACAGATGCGTGCATCAAAACCTTTTTGATTATAATTAATCATGTAATTCAAGTCATAACTGTTCTATCTCATTCAAAGGTCGTGGTAAAGTCAAATTTGCATCTTGCCGTATTTGTTTGCCTCTGTTAATATTGGAAAGGAATTTGTAAGCTTCCCTTAATGGCTTTTAAGCGGATGGATACATTTTCTAATAGAACTTAAGCCGACTTAGCATATTTGGGAATCATGTGTTTATGGATTTCGTTCAATTGCCTCATTGAGAGAGCTTAGCATTAAGATTCTTAGAATAAGTATTTATTCCTACGTGCGACGCTCCGATTGGCTACGCAGGATCGCCTCAGCCAATAGTGTTTGAGCTTTCCACTCCTTGATGAATTTGCGAGTTCGGCTCGTTGTAAATTCAAAGTTAGTTAGATTCAGAATTTCGAGTAAGCAAGTTCAGCTATGCTTTGTGCTGGGTTGCGGTCGTTCTAACTCCCTGGTAAAGGCGTTTCCAGATTGTTTTGTGTTACGGTTAAGCGCAATTCGCTATTTTCGCGTGGCCAATCCAAGCGTGTCACAACAGTTGAAGCTTTTGTAAAAAACCATCGGTCCATCAGTGACGTTTGTAATCGTTGTTACTCAATATACTCGTGTTTGTTAAGTCTTGTTTCACTCCAACAACTAACTGAACCCAAGTCAAGGGTTATTAAGTGGCAGTTCCCGGCAATCCCATTGAACCGGAATTCGCAGCGGATTAACTGGGGGCCCCATTCGTGGAAGCATCTTTTCAAGTTAATCATACAAAAAACAACTGTTAACCCTAATTTGCTAAAGTTTGACATTTTCTATATTTTATTCGTGATACAATACGCTTTAAATATCCAGTCATCGGCATATTTTTTTGTAAATAGTTTATTTATAGATATATCAGTTTATATCAGTACAAGGTACTTTTAAGGTTATATAACAAAAATGTAACAAGAACCATATTAAAACATTGTTTAATGCAAATATTATTAGTTTTTTTATTATGACACCATAATGATATTTCTATATCCTTATAAAAGTATAAACGATATTAACTATAAATTCACAAAATACCAAAAATGTAAACCTGGCCAATTATTAAAAATATCCCTTCGACTTGCTTTGTAGTATTCCAATATTGTTCGTTACATAAATACCTAAAAATGAATCCGTAAAGGAATTCACACGAAGCTTTCTTCACAAGTGGAAGCTTTAAAACTAAACATTTTGAAAATATTAAAGGAAAAGAGTAATTAAATTTTTTAAGTTGTTCGCCCTGTAAATGTTAGGTCGAAAACAGGACAAAAACCTATGCTAGGTACAAGATATTACTTTTATTTAACTAATAGCTCTTGAGTTAAAGCAAAAACTGCCAGACTTCTATTTTTTTAAACTGCTCATCCTGTATATATTTCTCGGTTTCGTGCCAGGTAGACATATAACCCGCATGCAAGATATCGTCTTCCTACATCAAATAGTTTTTGAGTTATACCGCTGGAATTGACAACTTCTGTTTTTTGTCATCTAGGGACCCTAAAATGCCAAGATTTGGAGAAATCTCGAAAGATGAGTTTTTAACTCGAAACTGACAAAACTTTTTGATAGCAACTTTTAATGGACTTGAAGTATACGTTATCATTTTTTTATCAGATGTTTCTTCTCTGGGCCACCATCATTAACTTTATTTTCTGATGCCAAATTTTAGAAGCCTTTATTATTTTGATTTCTATAATCTACCACAAATAGTTTAATTACCTTTCGAGTCTTTTTTGACCATCATCACAACATTTTTTGAATACGGACCGTGTTCTAGAGCATTTAATGCTTTGTTTCAGCTTTTGTAATTTAAATAAAGAAGTAATGAACCACACTAGATGTTTTCAATCCTTAACTATCACATATGGTTTGGGATACAAACAATTTTCAATAGTAAGTAACTAATTTATTGGTAATTTTTCGTACTTATAAACAATAACTAAAATTAAAAATAAACAACATCCTGTGTGGTTTATTACTTCTTTCTATGAATGACGAAAGCTGAAACAACGTATGAATAAATGCTCTAGGACACAGGTTCTTATTCCAAATTTTCTTGGTAATTATACCAAAATACTCTAAATGTAATTAAACCATTGTTGAATTCAGAACAAGGACTTCTAAAATTATATAGAAAAAATAAAAGCCATATTTAAAAAAATGAAGTTGACGATGGTTGCTCGGAGACGAAGCGTCGAATAAAATTTTGATAATGCAATATTCTTGTCCCTTAAAAGTCAGTTTTGCTCAAACTTTAACATTAATGCCAGAAGAAAATAAAATTAACAATCCAAAAATTCGGCTTATTTAAGATAACTAAAAAACGAAAAAGCAAACTAAGGGCCGGTTGGAGAAAGCAATGTTAAGTCTGGTGTTAGCTACCGTCGCGTCAAAGTGAACAAAATCTCATCAAATTTGGTTACTAATGTATTAGTTACCATAAACATTTGAGATTTCATTCATTTTTGTTCACTTTGACGTCGCGTTAGCTAACAACAGACTTAACGTTGCTTTCTGCAACCTGACCCTTGTTAGTCCTTTAATCACACAACCTTCGGATCTCTGCGATTAAGCTACATTAAACATAATGCTCCTGTTTGTCTCTTACAACATTTATCCTGTATCTATTGAGTCCCATTTTCACCAAGAGTAGAAAAAGCTTAATTTTTTAAAGGTGCTCACCCTGTATATATTTAACCGAAATTTTCTAGGTTTTATGCCAGGTAAACATACAAAAGATATTGTCTTTCTACAACAAATAGTTTTTGAGTTACACCGGCAACAGACAGATAGACAGAGAGATGGAATTTATTGAGAAAACTTATTTTTCGTCATCTAGGTGCCCTGAAGCGTGAAGCTCTGAAGAAATGTCGGAAAGTGATTTTTTGCGATTACAATACTTCCTTGGTCTTCTAGACGAAGAAAGTAATAGTCATAGACTTAAACAAAAAGTTTATTTAAATTGCATTTTGTATAGAAGAATAATTTTAAAATGCTTT
The DNA here is from genome assembly GCA_940337035.1 of Agriotes lineatus. Taxonomy (NCBI): domain Eukaryota; kingdom Metazoa; phylum Arthropoda; class Insecta; order Coleoptera; family Elateridae; genus Agriotes; species Agriotes lineatus. Next base: position 151,230,170 of record OW679194.1, read on the forward strand.
CGTCACATGCATGTTGTCAACCGCCGTACTATAAATACTCTTTTCCTTAGTCATAATGTCTTAGGGCTAAATCTAAAATACCGGGTGATTATAAATGTTGTTCCATCAAATTAGCTATTCAAAATATGTGAACGTGTTTTTAACAACTATTTACCGCTTCACTGGAACAGGCGTTTGCCTTAACATTTAATAAGAGTATTGTTGGTTGCTAATTAATAAATGGAAACATTTTCAAAAAATTATAATAAAAGTGTCCTGTTCAACGGTATAGTTCATAATGAAAATCTGAAGATTGTTTAAAACTGTATTAATTATTATTAAGCTATTACTCGTACCTCTCTCAACACCTAAATAAACGTTATAGTCTTAAAAAAGACTTTTTAATAACACCAAACAGTGGGGATACAAAAAGTTAGAACACCACACTAAAACTTAACAAACTTTGGATATGTGACGGTACTCACATTCACTAATAAATGACATGACTATTGTGTAGTCTGTAGTCCATGCAGTCATCAGAACAAGATGGCAAATTTACCAAATATTTCAAAGGGAACTTGATGGAAAAGCATTTATAATCAACCGGTACAACCTCTGAATAATTTTGTGTTAAAATTTTATATACAACCGATATTCTAAATGCTAAAATCAATATTAAAATGATAAACAAGAGAGTGAGAATCACAAACTAAATTTACATATTGTTGGGGAGTATTACTAACGATGTTGATATTCGCCGGCGAAAGTTAGACCCGGTAGCTACTTATCGTTATTAAAGAGCACGGACCGAGAAAACAATCCAAGCGGATATGAGCACAGGTAGTTTACGAAAAATATGAGTATCCCATAGGTGTCAAATTTTAACACTCGGCGAAGCCTAAAATGGAATAGAAGCGACACTAGTATTTTACATTCCATTAATTTTCGTACATAAAAATACGCGTTGAAAAGGGACTCATAGGATTGGCCTACTGTGGATGTCGGTATACCCTATTAATTGTTTTTCGCATCTTTCCTTCATTAGCAAATTTTTGTAAAAGATTAATGATGCTGTTTACAGAACGATCAACCAGTTTTACCCATTCACGGACAAAGATTTGACCAAAGTAAACCGCATTTGCAGAAAATACCAGCACCCAATTATATAAAGTGCTGTGATACAATTAGCTGTCTATCAAGTGTGCGTTGATTCTTTTATGCTTCTTTAACTCATTGCGACATTCTATTTTTTAGATAGCTCTTAGCTTGACTAGAATCTGAACACAGGGAAGTCAGCTGGAAAATTAAATAAAATTGTATGAGATCAACTCAGAGAGTTCAAATTAAGCACGTGTTATGTCGGTGTTTCAGCGATGCTAAATCGCTAAAAATTAAATACTTTTCAGCTACGGCGTGAGTCTATTAAGCCCGTACATAAAAAATGATATAATAAATCAAAAATTTGGTTACTCGAGCGTAACGGAAGATCGTTTTTCACAGACGATCACAATAATTAATCACTTTTGTCCGCAGATGATATTTAATGGCACAAATTAGAAAGAAGTGGTTTATTTTATTAACGCGGACAATGCAGTTTTTAATACAGAGTGTTTACGTATCTTTGATTGTTGTGGTAGGTATAGCAAAAGCTACTGTAGAATAGGAAATTAAAAATGGTAGCTGCGTTAAGCATAAAAACAGTTTCTGAAAAAGATCTCCGTTCACAGTTCTGAAATGTAGAAACTAATAAATTAATTTGATAATAGTCAAGATTGTTGGTACTTTCAGTAATAACATACGTGGTTCAGCAGCGGGACGAGGCGAGGGTGGAAGATATTTCTAAAACTATGAGAATGCTATGAAAATCACCTATATAAAAGTTGTAGATGGTGGTGCACATTACTAAGCCATTTCGCATAATACAGGGCGGTTCAATGAGGTATGACCAAGCAAACTTACTTTCTTTAAATAATTCTTATAATTTAAATATAAAGTTGTATGAAGCAAACCTCTACTGTTTTGGATATATTAATCATTTTATGGAAAAAGTGCTGAACTTCAGGCGGCTGCTGTAAGAAGCGGAAAACAATTGAATAAAAGAAAACCTTACCAAAGATTATTTTTCGTGAATTACCTACCTTTCGAGTGTAAAATGGTGGGTTTGTCATTAATGATTTACACTCTACACGGTGTGTTTAATATTCACAAATTTAATAATTTCGAATTTTTGATAAATGGAACGTCCTGTATATTTTGCAGTTTTGAAAACCATTTATCTTTTGATATTCTACTTCATACCTCTAAATTCAATAGTTTTCAGGTATGCGTCTTTGAACATAAAAAACAAGACACTTTACTTTCAGAAATAACAAAAATACACTGTTAAAATGTTAATTTAAACACTTTACTAAAATTGAATTACGTACTATCACACGTATACCGGGTGACAATGAGACTAGGGCCATGCTTATATCTTCTTTATTTTTGAATCGATTTGGATAAAATTTTATACCAAGATACTAGATATAATTTCTGATTAGCCGATAGATATAGTCAAAACGGCTGACTTCCTGTTTTACCGGAAATGATACCAACTTTGATTTTGTAAATGGAACACCCTGTATATTTTATGTTTTTCTGATTCTATGAGTCAAATTACATATAATAGTCTTGCCAAATTTCAATTTTTTTAAACAAAAAAATTATTTTTTCAATTTTTATTTTTTACTATAGTAGGCCTTAACTTGGAAATTTTTTTTCTAATTGACTCTAGCAACTCTTAATAATAGCTATTTTATCAATAAGGTCAATAACAAACCTTTAATAAAAGAATATAATTTGCAAAACCCGTTTTTAAGAAAAAGTCACTTTTTTTAAATGGCACCTACTAAGGGCCATCTTGCCATTAGATAGAAAATGTAATTACCAATCTAACGATATGCATCATGCACTACTTGATCTTTATCTGAAACTGAAAATTAAAAAAAAAATTGTTTAAAAAAATTGAAATTTGGCAAGACTATTATATGTAATTTGACTCGTAGATGCAGAAAAATATAAAATATACAAGGTGTTCCATTTAAAAAAACAAAGTTAGTACCATTTCCGGTAAAACCGAAAGTCAGCCATTTTGACTATATCTATCTGCCAATCAGAAATTATGTCTAGTATCTTGGTATAAAATTTTATCCAAATCGATTCATAAATAAAGAAGATATAAGCATGGCCCTAGTCTCATTGTCACCCGGTATACACCTATCAAAAACACTGTTAGCCAGAACCTGGCAGAATGTAACTATAAACAATTTAGAAGAACTGCAGACTGAACCACGGCTCACTTTTCGTAACAATGTTTTAATTTTTTTCGAAAAATATAATTAATTGCTGTCATGTTAGTTAGTATTAGTTAGTATCAGTTGTGGGGAGACTGATATCAGGTAAGTAGGCCTTTATAAGCCCTTTTTGCCAAACCCGTGGACAAAGTTTAGGCATGCAGAGCACCAGGTACCTTAGTCCTACTTAGAATTTTGCCGAGACTAAGGACTTCCAGCCCTAACAAGGGATCTTTTAGTGTAGCATCTAGCATCGTAGTAACATGGGACCCACGGCTTTACATCCATTCCGAATGATGGCACTCTGTAGAGGTTTTCATCCGCATTTTTAAATTTTTAAAAACCACATCGCAATCGGGGATCGAACTCTCGAGCCTTAGATCAGTAGCCAAAATGCTTAATTTGTTTTTAATTTTTTATACTAACATACCTTTTATCGTGGCCGTAGGAGGCACTGTATTGTTTTTTAAATATCTTAGTTCGTGAACCAGTAACACACTAGAGCCACGATAAAAGTATGTTGGTATAAAAAATAAAAACAAAAATTAAAAATAGAAGTAGGCCGATTTCTCTAAAAATTGAGAGTCTGACATTACTCTTAATTCTAAACAACTTTTCTTAATACTTTTTTGTTATCTTTTTTAATAATGGTAGTTTACTCTTGACAATTTCTTAAAACTCAATTTTAAAAACACTCTGTATATTAATGAATTTGATTGATTTTCTCAAAATCTTAGTTTGAGAACAAGCTCAAAAAAATTGTCATTTACACCTTATGTGAACTCAATCCGCGGACACACTGTATGTAAATTTTCATATTAGAAGAATAGTTCAAAGTATATCATATATAATTTTAGAAGTCAATCACAAATATTAGAAACTAAAAAATAATTACTTTTTCAGACCTTTTTAGTACTTAATTTACAGATGTATGGAAGGTAATTTTTATTTCTATGCTGTGTCTAAATTCATCAAAGTAGTTTATAAAAATACCCTTTATATAGGTATGTAAATTAAAAACTATATTAGGTAGACGTTTTAGTATCACAATAGGGCACAAGATTTTTTTCTGAGCTGTCTTTAAATAAGTTATGGGTTTTATCAGTTAACACGAAGTTATGGGTAGAAAAAGAGCTTTCTGCTTCAGAAAAAGTAAGAGGAGCAAATCTATAATTTTGAATATCGGTAGCTAGAATATTATTAGGCACTAGAGAATTCACTTTCAAGCATAGTATATCATTCATTGTATGTACATCGTATTTTAAGATCTGTGGTTTTAAGTAATATACGTTCAATACAACGTCAAAGTATTAACCGATGTATAATCGTAATTTAGACAAAAAAACACTTGGGAATACGCGACAGATATGCAACTGCTGAATAATGCTACTTATTATAGTACCATGATAAGTTAGGACCAAATACAGCAATTAAAATTTTCGTTAAGAAATCTGATACCCAAAATATACGACTAATGGTTAATTTTAAAAAATGCAAATCGTTCTTTTATGCAACGTTAAGAATCGACAGAAACGCTCAAAGTTAAAAATACAAATGCAACAGTCAATAAAAATTGGCCACTTAGGCAGTGGAGGCGCTATTATAGGCACTATAGGCATTGATTTAGGCCTTATAAGCATCACTGTAGATATTTTAAGCTTCAATAAAGACAAAATAGACGCTGCATTGATTTAAATAGGTAATATATGCATAATTAACATACACCTTAAATCAAATGAAATTTGGAAATTCGTACACATTTAGCATTTCCAAGTGTGTGTCTACAAAATTGCAAAATAGGCATTTGCCTAATAAGCCTGTCACTAGTGATTAAGTATGGCTGCTTTTTACTAATTTTGTATTTACCACACAAGATAATTGCTTTAAAAAATAGTTATCTTTGTATTAAATGTGGGAAATGAATGTTCCTGCTGAGCATGAGAGTGACGCTTTTAACTGAAACCGTTGGGTCGAGGGAAAAAAGTAATTCGAATGTTACAAAAAATAAATGTTATTTTTGTAACCTAAAAACTTATTTCTACTTTAGGTCGTGAAAAAACTATGTTCTTTCTTTTTTCGAGAACATTTTGTTCCGTGCACCTTCGCACTCTTACCAGTATAATTGTATATTACGTATTAAGAGCGCAGAGTTGGTCATTGCCGAGTAGGAGTGAATGTCTGAAAATCTGCAATAACACTTTGCGCTTGAAATACAGAAAACACTTTTTCTAGAACATTTTAAATGAGAAAAAGTTATATTCTCTAATAAATAAAAATGAAAATCTTAAATATATTTTTATTCATTGTGAAATTTGACGGTAATTGTCAATTTGACATTTAAATTCTCTTGAAAAATCAGGCAACAGCATTAATATAATTGTTCAAATTGTATGTTCAGGTTTATTTAATAAAAATTTAAAACAATTTTCATTTCCGTCGCTCATCTTCCATTGTAACAAATGGCAAACCACTTTGTCGCTCGCTCCTCAGAAAACGTCACTCAAAAGTCCAGTTTCTATAGCAGTTGTAAGAAAAGAAAATAACGCTCAATGGCTACGCGAAAAGTAGCCGAACTAGAGTAGAGATTCGTGTTACCAGAAAAAGAAAAGCATTCGCGCCACTGAAAATAATCCGAACCCATCATGAGGTTTCTAATCATTTTGCGATTCGAATTCAAAAAATCTGGTGTGATACACGCACACAACTTCCTTTTACAGTGATCTTATAATTAGCCAAAAATTTGATTTTTAATTTTTAAGCATTTGTCAAAAATTACAAATTCTGCAAAAACAGTACAAAATAGAGCGTTAGTTAAAGAGACAAATTATCAAGGGTAATACCACAAAAGGTGAAAATTTTTTGAGAATTTTTTTGTCCACATGCAAATTATTGCGTTTAAATTTCTCGAAACCAAAACTGCGTTAAAAATTCCGCGGGACCTCAGGTCGAGTGGAATTTGAGCAGTTTTTGTTGAGAGAAATTTGCATAATTTGCATGTTGACGAAAAAAATTCTTTTAAAAAATTTTGCCTTGAGTGGTATTTGGAAAGATTATTCAACAATATGGGTAGATAACTTTTACCGTGTTCGACAGCACACGTTTTTAACTTTTTCCACTATTAATTCAATACTGGAGCTTCCAACAAGATTATTATGAGTTTTTAGAACGACGCTGATTTGCAAACTTTGACTTTGACGTTTTGGTGAAATGTCAGTCAAAGGTTACTCACTAAATTGAAATCATTGAAACCAATAGGGCTTGCGTGAAAACACTGTGACATTAGGTGTTTTCAATGACAGTCAATTTTTATTGGCCGTTTCTGACAAATTGAACAATTTTCATTGGTTCGTTCATTATAGTGTTGAATAATCTCTAGAATTTTAAGCTTAATTTACAAATGTAATAATATACCAGGTGTTCTATGTAAAATAGGAGTTAATAAAAAAAAATAGAAAGAAAACAAAAGAAACCCATTTTAAAAGTATTCAACTGGAAAATCATCTATTTCACACCAATACACATTCAAAATGTAATAAAAGTGTGATGTTTGAAAAAAATCGTTAGAGCCGTTTTTGAAAAAATCGAAAAAACTGAAAAGTCACAAGAGTAAACACCTACTTCCGGTTATACGATTTTCTTCAAAAGCCTGCTGTCGCATCTACATAGTACACAAAACTTATATATGAAGTTTCAAAGCTATACCTATTTTCGTTTTTGAGATATTCTGTTCACAGGCACACACACAGACAGATCAATAAAAAAAATGGCTTTTGGGTTCAGGGGACTCTAAAACGCCAAGATCTGTTGAAAACTCAATTTCGAATTTTTGGGGTGAATCCAATACTTCCTTTATTGTATTGCTCACCCTGTATATATATGTCTGATATTGTACCGGTTTCATTCCAGGTATAGACAGGGTGGGGACTTGCACGACGCAGCATAGGGATTTCAATGGTAAATATGTAATGTTTGGTTATTGGCTCCCCTATATTTTTTAAAGTGTAAATAAGTTTTTTTAGAGAAAATGCTGCGTCGCGCAAGTCACCTCCCTGTATATATAATGTGTATGCAAAATATCACCATCCTCCGACAAATAGTTTTTGAGTTATACCGCCAACAGACAGACAAACAGACGAAATTGAGAAAACCTGTTCTTCGTCATCTAGGGACCCTGAAACGTGAAGATCTGAAGAAATCTGGGAAGGTGATATTTTCGTGATTACAATACTTCCTTCGTCTTTCAAACGAGGGAAGTAAAAGTGTAGCCCGCTGGAGGGATTTGAACATCGGGGAAGCAGATCGTAACCACATCGATTTTTCATCTGCGCCATCGAGACATTGGAACGAGTGCGGCGTTCGCCTCTCTTGAACAGAACGCTCTTATTGTTGAAACGTTTCTACTCTTTTGTGACATTATCTTGTAGGTATCTGTTAGGTCCTATTTTCGGCAGGTGTAAAGCCTGACTTATGTGAAAATTATTACTTCCTGCGATTTCAAAATTAACGCAAAAATAAACAAAATTTTATTTTTGTAAGGAGCTCACCCTGTATATATTTGTCTGATATTGTACCGGCTTCATTCCAGGTATATATATATACAGTATGTCCCAGGATTGAGTTTACAATAGGTATGATTGACCAAAAATTTTCGAATTGGAATTTCATATTTTGGGATTCAGCCCTGCTTGGTGTGAAACTTATTTTTAGTTTACTTTCGATTTTTTAAAGTCAAGTAGGCCTTGACAGGGAAGCGAAAACGATTTTATTTTCAGGTAAACTACCCGTTTTGTTCATGATACGGTAAAATTTAATTAAGAAAAGTTGTTTATAATGATAAATTATGGCCTTATACCAAATTTTAGAAAGATCTATCGACTTATAAAAAACTGTTATTTTTTAGAAAATTGTATTTTATTGTCAGGTAAACTACTCTTTTTGTTTATGATACGGCAAAATTGTATTAAGAAAAGTTGTTTACAATGAGAAATTATGATCCTATACAAAATTTCAGAAATATCTTGCGACTTAGATTAAACTGTTATTTTTTAGATTAAACAAATTGCATTTATTAAAAATGACGGTTTAATCTAAGTCGACAGAGCTTTCTGAAATTTGTTATAGGGCCATAATTTATCATTATAAACAACTTTTTTTAATACAATTTTTCCGTATCATGAACAAAAAGGGTAGTTTACCTGACAATCAAATACAATGTTTAAAAAAATAACAGTTTTTTATAAGTCGACGGATCTTTCTGAAATTTGGTATAGGGTCATAATTTATCATTAACAACAACTTTTCTTAATTAAATTTTGCCGTATCATAAACAAAAAGGGTAGTTTACCTGAAAATAAAATAGTTTTCGCTTTCCTGTCAAGACCTACTTGTTTTTCAAAAACTGAAAATATTCTTAAAATTCGTTTCACACCAAGCAGGGCGGAATTCCAAAATATGAAATTCCAATTCGAACATTTTTGGTCAATCATACCTATTGTAAACTCAATCCGGGGACATACTGTATATATATATATATATATAATGTGTATGCAAAATATCATCGCCCTCCGACAAATAGTTTTTGAGCTATACTGCCAACAGACAGACAGACGGAATTGAGAAAACCTGTTTTTCATCATCTAGGGACCCTGAAACGTGAAGATTTTTTCGTGATTACATTACTTCCTTCGTCTTTTAGAAGAGGGAAGTAAAATGAGTATTCGAATAAAAAGTATTTTTCATTAGCTCGACAAATCCTAACCACGAATCATGTTCTGCTCTAGTATTCGAATACATATTTCGAATCCTCGAAAAGGATTCGAATACTGAATGATTCGAATCATATCCAGCTGCGTTCAATTCACATGGTAGGTCTGTTCATTACTAAATGTTATGTTAATAGTTCTCATTCTAGTTAGTCTTTTATATATTCTTAAGTGTTTTTAAGGTTTCTATTGCCTTGATTCGACATGCCATGCAGAAAACAATCAGATCAATAGCATCTACTTGTTTAAGTGTTACAATCAGTGCCGTAGCTATGGAGGGAGACAGTTGTATGCGATGCACTTGGGCCCTTGAGTTCAAGCAGCCCATTGACTGGAAGGTAAAAAGCGTTGGTAGTCCATTACCTAGATACCTAGTAACCCATATAAAAATCGTCGATGCCTTCTGGAGAGATCTGATGGTAAATTTCTAAAAAATTGGGACAATCTTCATAAAAATATACAGAATTCTTTTCAGGCAACTCCACAAGCCGATTAATTCAAATGGCAAATTTGATTAAAGAACGTCTTGAAAAAGATAAGTCAATAAGACGTCTGTTTGATATAATCATATAAATAAAGGAGAACGATCCAAACGTGTGTGTCCGTCACGACAATTGCAAAGGCGATGTCCCCCATTTGCGTTTGCATTCATTTCGCCGTCGCCTCGATTTCGTGACCGAGGCGGAGCCCCGAAGGCCCCTTTGAAGAGGGCCGGAATCCTGAGCTTTCCTTGGAGAGGGGCAGAGTCCCGAGGGCCCCCTTGGAGAGGGGCGGAGCCCCGTGGGCCCCTTGGAGAGGGGCGGAGCCCCGAGGCCCCCCTTGGAGAGGGGCGGAGCCCCGAGGGCCTTTTGGAGAAGACCCTCTTAGAGAGGGGCGGACCCCGTGAGACCCCTTTGAGGGGGGCGAATTCCCGAGGACCCCCTTAAAAAGGGACGGAGCCGCGTGAGTCCGAGAGGCGGATCCCCGAGGGCCCCTTACAGAGGGGAAAGGAACCGAGGGCACCCTTAGAGAGGGGCAAAGCCCCGATGGACCCTTGGAGAGGAGCGGAGCCCCAAGGGCCTCCTTGGAGAGGGACAGAGCCCCGTAAGACTCCTTGGAAAGGGGCGGATCCCCGAGGACCACCTTGGAAAGGGGAGGAGCCCCGACTACTCCCTTGGAGAGAGGCGGAGCCCTGAGAGCCCCTTTGAAGAGGGGCGAAGCCCCGAGGCCCCCCTTGGAGAGGGGCGGAGCCCCGAGGACCTTTTGGAAAAGATCCTCTTAGAGAAGGGCGGAGCCCCGTAAGCCCCCTTGGAGAGGGGCGGATTCCCGAGGGCCCCCTTAAAAAGGGACGGAGCCCCGTGGTCCGAGAGGCGGATCCCCGAGGGCCCCTTACAGAGGGGAAAGGAACCGAGGGCCCCCTTAGAGAGGGACAAAGCCCCGATGGACCCTTGGAGAGGGGCGGAGCCCCAAGGGCCCCCTTGGAGAGGGACAGAGCTCCGTAAGCCTCCTTGGAAAGGGGCGGATCCCCGAGGACCCCCTTGGAAAGGGGCGGAGCCCCGACTACCCCCTTAGAGAGGGGCGGAGCCCTGAGAGCCCCTTTGAAGAGGGGCAAAGTAACGTGAGTCCCCTTGGAGAGGGGCGGAGCCCCGTAAACCTCCTTGGAAAGGGGCGCATCCCCGAGGGCCCCCATGGAGAGGGACAGAGCCTCGTAAGCCTCCTTGGAAAGGGGCGGATCCCCGAGGACCCCATTGGAAAGCGGCGGAACCCCGACTACCCCCTTGGAGAGGGGCGGGGCCCTGAGAGCCCCCTTGGAGAGGGGAGAAGCCCCATGGGCCCTCTTGGAGAGGGGCAGAGCCCCGTAAGCCCCCTTGAAAAGGGGCGGATCCCCGAGGGCCCCATTAGAGAGGGACGGAACTCCGTGAGCCCCCTTGGAGAGGGGCGGATCACCGAGGGCCCCATTTTAAGCAATTATTGTCTCTTCAAATGATAACAGATCTCCTTTAGATGGTTAACATCAATTAAAACTTGCACGAATGTGTATCTACAAATAACTCCCGTTTTATCAAAAAACTGTTTTGAAACAGTGATACTGAAACGTCTGTTACTGAAATATGACTACAACTACCTGTGTAAACTGCAGGAGTCGTCTGTACTGCATTCACTCCATTTGTTACACTGTGACAGGATTTTCATGTGCATTTTTTAACGGTGTCATCAGTGACATTTAGTAACAAAATATTACTAAAGTCAAAATTATTGCTACTTTAGATAATTTATAAAATGTCAATGTCTTATTTTGACATTAGTAACTTTTTTTAACTAAATATGCATACACTGCTATAAATATTCAATAGGACATTGAAACGACCCTTAATGGCGAATTTTAAGACAACCAATCAGAAACATGACCAGAATTGACCACACTGTCGTTAATATAGACACTGTACTGTGTAACTGTCAACACGTTAGTTCGTGGTGTGTATTTTTGTGATATTTGTGTGGTGTATTTCGTGTGATCTGCTGTCATGTCCATGTTGTCTCGAGATGCCAACCATTGTTCCTTTTTCGCCTTCTGTTTGCATGAAACCGGTGACACCAATAACTCGGCAGAAGTCATGAGATTAAGAATCGAAAAATTGATGTAAGATCGAGAATCGAACTGATCTAGAAAATTGGCGAAACTGGCGAAATGTTTAGCAGAGGTTTTTCATATTTGGCATCTCGAGGCACATCCGATGACGTGCTGATCGTATGGGACTTTTTTGACGTGTTTTTTTTAGATCATGTCTACAATTAGTAGTGCGATGGCTCCTCTTGGAGCCTTTCAACGGTTAGGTGAAAGCAGTGAGCTTCCACCTCACCACGTGAACGTTCCTCTTGGTTTAGAGGACGGGTATCTCCCTATTTCTTCCTCCACGAAAGAACCCTCTGCTTCCTGTCATGCGAAATGTTGTGTTTTCTAAGATTGTGTAACAAGTGTGTAACAGAACGGAATGGCCCTACGTAATAGGCCTAAAAATGGTCGTAAATTAAATAGGATAGACCGCGCAATAGCGCGCGCAGCTCCGTTTATAATAAATAAATATGGGTTTATGGAAGTGATTTTTCGAGTTTACCATTATTTCTTACTTTTCCAGTGATGGTGGCAAATGTGGAGAGATCATTCATAGGCTAAACATATTAAAAAAGTATCTTAGCGTAACTACTAGTCAAGATAGACTTCGTAATCTTTCGTTGCTAACCATCGAACACAAATTTGTGTGGTCAATAGGTTTAAGTGGTGTTTCAATAATGTTGCAAATGTAAAGGTGGGAAAAATAATGTTTAATTAAGTTGTATGCAGCTGAAGTTTGTGATTTTTGTACTGTTTGATAGAAAAAGAAGTTTCTATTTTATTTATTTGTAATTTATGAAAAAAATATTATTTCCATTTTTTAATTGCTTATGTTGTAAATGCCTCAATAAAGATTTTTATAATTTGATTTTAGATAGTATGCTTCTATAAACACATGGGAAAAAATTATTTAGTAAAATTTGCAAGGTAGGGGTTGAAGGCCCAGGAAAGTATTTTGCAAAACATTGAGTGAAGAAACAATCAGTTTCGTTGACATAACAAAATTTTACTTATAATCTCATAAGAGGATTAATTCTTTCCGGTAATTTTTTGTTTTTAATGAAATTTCGAATTTAGCTTCATTTGAACGATTCTGAACAACTTTTATTAACAAGATTTTTTGATAAAAAAAATCGTTAATAATACGACTTCTTCAATTTTGCTGATTATTTTAAATTGTAGTGGGTTAGAATTTTATCGTGAAGGGAAAGTAACATACCCTAAAAGTAGAATTTAGTGAGGGGTACAATTAGATTTTTTTTAAATCAATAATATATTTAAAAAAATACTGGGGTGGTGCCGTCTAAAGTGAGACGCTATATGATGGTTTTTGAAGTAGCATCTAATATTAATTTGAATTCGATCAATACCTGTGTTTAAAATTTTGTATAGACAGATAATATACCTACGAGTATCATAGAACTTTATTGTCATTACGAGTATTATATTTAAAGTTCAGCTTTTATATCGAAATTTGTATTTTGTACAGATACAAAGCGGATAGTCACAATAACTGTTAAATTATTGGATTTAGAAGTTTTACGCGAATTCATTTATCTTCTTCGTTTTTCCTGTTACCTTTTTAATCGATCTTGTCAAAGTTGTAATTGCGTTCAAAACGGAGTTTTATTCCCTGCTGGCCGATTGTGGGAAATTATGCTGTTACGTGATTAAGAGTAATGTGTATACACCCTGAAGTTCATACGGCATTAAAGGAACATGAATATATTTTTAGTTAAAAACAGCCTATAGTTACGCAATGTTTAATGTATTTATTAATTATCGTTATTTTAATATTACTGCACATGTTTCAACATTCAGATTTGCTCTTATTTTCAATATAAATATATGGCTACTTAGTTATGCGCACCACGTAACTATATCAGAAAACTAACTATTAGGCTAGATATATCTAGCAATAATACAAAATCAATATGATGAGGTATTTAGATTAATGTATAGCAACCTTTAGCAAAAAATTGTTTGCTTTTTATATTGTATATTTAAAACCGGCTAAAAATTATGTATGTATGTACGAGGAATGGTTAAAAGTTACCGCGAATGTAGCTGCAGTGCTCAATCTATAAATGAAAGACAACATTTTAGTGGGTCATCACCTGGATCGGTTAGTCCGCTTTGTTTATAATTCAATATTTATGAAGCTACATTTTGCAGTCTTGTCGCAAAAAAGCAATGTAAACATAAAAGTTTGTTTTAAACTGTAAGAATTGCAATCGTACCTCTGAAACGATAGTAACAGTTTACAGAGATGCTGCAGTCACCTTTAGACTGTCTACAAGTAGGTGTTGCGATTTTACTACTTGTAAACAGTAATCAGGGAACTTCGACCGCACAATTTCCTCCTCCAATCACCACAAAAGTGTTTTAAAAACGATCTTGGCATGGAATCACATTGTGAATTGGGAGAGTAAAGATTTTCAAACTAAAATAATTAGTAGATCTGTAGCTTAAATTAATTGAACTTATCTTAATTTTTAATTACTATTATCATCCTTTTAATATACATTAATAAAGTCAAGAAAATTACGATTTTAACTCAAATAGGTGGAATATTATTGATTGTCTACAAGTGGCATTTAAAATAATTTGGCTAATAAAAATTTATTTACACTTTTAACTACTAACATCTACTATAGGTTAGAAACTTTGTTATATACAGTGAAATTTTGTACAAAATGTCTGAGATGCTCGAGAAAAGTAAAAGATACAAATGCAGGTAAATAGGGCAAAATTCCAAAAACAATGGAAACTCAATTAAATATATTTTTACTTCGGCAAAAATTATAAGTGTAGCTCTCTACAATAATAGAAAAGCGACCTGTCATTGATATTAAAGTAGTAAATTAAAGCGTTTAACTTAAAAACTAGCTGCGATTTGAAAATTACAAAAACATGGTTTAGTTGTTTAAAAATATCTGATATCTATTCAAGTAATAGTAGAATGGGAGTTCTAGGTGATCTCATCTAAGTAACCTTGTATGTGTTATTTTGTCTGAAATACCTTTGCATAGTATTGCATAGTACTCTTATTTCTATCAGACAATTATTATATTACCAAGAGTGTAAATAGTTTACAAAAACCGATAATACTACCGGTTTGGGTAAAAAGATTACTTATGCATTCCAGGCGCAGGTGCTATTTTTAATTCTAAATTCTAGTATTTTGAGAAATCAGTAATTGATTGGTTTTACACTCATATTTAGTTTAAATGCGACGAATGTCGATCAGAGAGACCTGTGGAAGGTCTGGCATTTCCCGCTAGAGTATTATGTAATATTCACTTCTAAAATGACCTACTTCTGTCTCAAAGTGCAGTGTAAAACGTAGGGGTGAAGTGCTATGATGCCGTACAAGTTTTCGAGGGTGCATTTTTTATTGGATCAGTTACAGTAACACACGCTATATTCGTATTTATTCTAGTATTACACCCATTTTAAAAACGTTTTTTTGTAAGAAAATATTTCATTTTATTGTGATACTACTACAACTACAATAAACAAATAAACTGCTCAACTACAGGTCTAAAGAGTAGCTTCAGCACTGCGAAAACATTAAGTATTATAGTGCACCCAGAATGTGTAGTTCAAAACGTGACCACCGAACTTCTGTAGATGGCGCCAAGTGGACAAGCCGCCACTGTGCTACAATGCTTGGAAATTTTGCAAAGTGGAAAATCGCCACCTTTCGCCAAAACCAAATAGCGCATGAAGGTGCTCGGGACCTTAGCAACAACTTTGCCCCCTTTCAAAATTTCGATATCTGTAGCCGTTCGAAAGTTACAGGCGATCCAGACAGACGGACGGACGGACAAAACGTTCGCATAAGTACGCTGAAGCTACTAATAAGTACGCTGAAGCTACTAATAAAGACATGATGCTTATAAAAGGAATCGCTTATGAATGAATATGATATACCGCCATACGCCAAAAATGGATTACCTACGTGTAAATATTTCTTTTGGAATTAAAATTAAAAACTTAATTTCTGTCTAGGCAAGTTCTTCAATTTCATGTCCGGCTTTAAATCATTATTAATAAACTGAACACCACTTTGCTTGCAGATTTTGACATATAATGTCAAGGCAATTTGCTGTTGCATTATTTTACCGTTGCAATTCGTCAATAAACAGTAAATATGCTCAATCAACAGAAGAAAAAAAAATTGGAAAAAAACTGTCATCAAAACAATTGTAATCAATAAACAATAAACACAGATAAAACAAAAATACTAGTGATAAGCAAAGAAAGACAGAACACAGAGATAAAAATAAATGACAGACAAATAGAACAAAGAGAGAAATTTAACTATCTGGGAGTGACTATAGATGAACAAGGCAAACAAGAAGTAGAAATAACAAAAAGAATGGAGAAAACAAATAAACTATTCCAAGCGATGAACAAGTCTTTTATAAGTAAGAGGGAAGTGTCTCGAGAAACAAAGGTGAGAGTATTTAAAACAATATTCAGACCGATATTGACATATGGAGCGGAATCTTGGGTGATGTCAAAAAGGATTAAGAGAAAAGTGGAAGCAGTGGAAACGAAATTTTTGAGGAGAGTAAGAGGGGTGACACTTAGAGATAGGGTAAGAAGTGCACAAATTAGAGAAGAGCTAAAAATACACCCTTGACAGAAGTTATAGAAAACCGACAACTCAGCTGGTGGGGACATATGCAGAGAATGGATGAAAAGAGGAAGGAAACAGGGGTAGGCCACAAGAGAAGTGTGATAAGACGATAGAGAAGATACTGGAAGCAAGAGGCAAAACATGGGCGGAAGCAAAAGTGTTATCCCACGAGAGAAAAGAGTGGCGGAAGTTTGTGTATAGTGAACGACGCGAGTGAGGTACGTAAATGAAAACACACAAGTGAGTGACTAAGATAAGAATTCAGATTATTTTGATATTTAGATATTAGTAAACATTCTGACAAAGTAGTTAGTTAAGTTAAGTAAACACTGTAACACCCTACACCAATCGGTAGAAGGGTTCTCGATTAAATAAATAAAACAGGTTGTTACACTTTTCGTTCCAAGAGTATAAATTTATTCTAATATTTCCTTCAAATGTATTTTGTTATTTGCCGGTATCTTTAACTTGTCGCCCTGAGAATCGTGATAGAGGATAAATCACGGATATTGCTTTCCTAATATTAAAATACACCATTATTAATGTTTACGATTAGATAAGTACATCATCAGTACTTTGTGTCAATAAATTTCTGAATTTAAAAAATACAGTAATAACTTGTAATATACTCCAGGAAACATCACAGTCTCTCCTTCATTTTTTAGCCTTGAAATGGCACCCGGATCAAAATTTGAGGGTTTGGTCAAGACGTTTCATTAAAGTATACTAAGTACAAGAAATAATAAGTGGATTTTGATCATTGGTAAAATTGATTACTTAATAATCGTTTCTAATCCTCTTTTAAATAGCCGTGGTGTCGTGCCAGCTGTATTAATTTCTATAGCCCTTACATGGAAACCTATTAAAATTGATAAAGCTTTCATTTTTATAAATATCGATTCATATCACAAAACACAACCCACTAAGAACGTAATTTTTCGCGAATGTATCTAGAACTGATATCCCAGTACAGCAATAAAACTGATGGAATTTTTTATGTACCTACGACGTATGTCTTATTTGGCAAAGTGTTGCCGCGTTCTATATTATTTGATTTTTATTAATAAATTTACAAGGAATTGACAAAAATTACGCAATTCCCCCGTAATTACACATAATGCAGCTTTTAAGTTACGTAAATCAGGTAGATGACCATATCAGCGTAACCCCCAAAATCTTGCTAATATTTTCTTCTACTAGCAGTATATTCAGAACTTTAAGTCCTAGCTTTATTTATTTTTAAGAAACAAGATCTTCTTTTCAGACAAACTGTGTTCACACGATTTGTTGTCGGAGTAGCGTGCCTATACAAAATCGAAATTACATAATTCCTACCAATACCCATTACACATAATGTGGATTTTTAATGTGTACGCGCCAATATTCAGTTTTTATTTATATATTAGTACATACTATATAGTACAATGGAGGGTAGAGGCAACTTGAATTTTTTTATTGAGTTAGTTGCCAGAGGAAGTTTTTTTACAGATCTTTTTTTTTTTTTTTTTTTTAATTTTCCTACCGACTACCGTTGCCCCCCGGAACCGCTTACGCATTACTTCAGGGGGCGCGGGCGTCACTTAAACCTAGCCTTAATTAATTGAAAATCTAGACCGCCCGTGCCGGGAGTTGAACTCTCAACGCTCCGGCTCGAGCGCTCCATGATTTTCAATGTGACCTCGGCTGCAACGGCAATCGCCGCTCGCCTACCGACGTTTGGGTCTAAAGTATGTAGATTTACTTTTGATTTTGTTATAGGTATGGCATAACTAATTTCATCGCATTTCATATTGCAATGTAGTATATACTCGTAACTACATCCACTACGTTTAAAATCGTTGAGTAAAGTGGTAATTTACACCATTACAACCATTACAGCATAGCAACCAGCGATTCGAACAACGTTTGGCAATACTGAAGTGTATTGTTAGTGGCACTGTCAGTCTATGTCATAGTCGAAGATAGCAGGTTAGTAGTAGTAGTAATATTTGTAGGGAGACTGATGTCAAGCAAGTAGGCCTGCATGGGTCCTTTTTGGTAACCCCGTGGACAAGGTCTTGTTATGCAGGGTACTTAGAATTTTGCCGAGACTAAGGAGTTCCAACTCTAGCTTTACATCACTTCCGAATGATGGCATTCTGTAGAGGTTTTCATCCGGATTTTTAAATTTCTTGAAAACCTCACCGGAATTGGGGATCAAACTCTCGACCCTTAGATCAGTCGCCAGAATGCTTAACTACTGAGCTATGGAGTCCGGCTAGCAGGTTAGGTTTTGCCAGTCTTTTCTGAGACCGACACAGAACCTAACCTGCTAACCTGGAGTTCGGCATAGACTTACAGCGGCACAAATAATACATTTCACTCCTGCCAAACGCATAACATCAATTGAACTTATTGTGCTTCAGTAAATAAAAACGAGTTCTGTTCAGCTTGGTGATATTTTGGTATTTGTTACTTTTATATAACTTTTTAATTATTGCATTTTTAGAATTCCTAAGTATATTTTTGCTAATTTTTTCTCAAATTAAAAAATGGCACATAAACCAATCC
The DNA here is from genome assembly GCA_940337035.1 of Agriotes lineatus. Taxonomy (NCBI): domain Eukaryota; kingdom Metazoa; phylum Arthropoda; class Insecta; order Coleoptera; family Elateridae; genus Agriotes; species Agriotes lineatus. The sequence goes on from OW679194.1 coordinate 151,249,034, forward strand.
ATTCTATGTTATGAAAAGATTAATATGCAATTAAATCAATCTATTTACTTTAAACTTGCTCATCCGGCAATTAGATTACTGAGCTAGTGTCAGTAACTTGATAGCCAGACAATAGTGCAATTTATTTACTCATAGGACTGCTTTAACTAATGGAAGTAAATGTTGATTGAACTGAGGGTATCTGCAATACTGAAATATGAGAATCACATTTGTGCCTGGCACATGCACTAATTAATAGCAATTTTTAATATAATTACCAAGTATAGCATAATAAAGTCAGTATGTCAATGACTAATTCAAAGCTAGTTCCCTAATTAAAAATCATTATTAAAATCCAAATAAGGAAACTTATCTCGCCGTGATGGTAAGTATACATTGAATCAAATTATGTACCAGTAGATATTCTGGTATTGCTACCTACTTGAACATTTAAAAACATTCCAAAAGAAACTCTTCGCCGATGTTGGAAAACTATCTTTTTTGGTACAGTGTGGGAAAATTTCGATGTTTTCATAGATAACCTCTATAATTACAAGAGATATGGAAAAATGGACCCCCATCCTCTATTTCTTTTTTTGAGAAAAGCTTAATAGTGCGAACCAAAATTGGCTACCGTCTTTTGTTTTCGAGTTAAAGAAAAGTTCTATATCTTTCGACATTTCGTTTTGTGGCTGTTATATCTCACTTATTTATGAAAATAGAGAAAAGTCATTTTCAAGTTCTTAATGCACTTTTTTGATAAGAATGCAGTGGCGTAGTGAGACTTTCAAAAAGGTTTTGAATTTCGAGTTATGCTATAAAGTTGTATATTTTTATGGAATTCGTAGTTAGCTGTGCTATTATGGGCACGTGGATTATCCCCATTCCATTGATATAGATCATATGGGACCGATTTATTCATTTTCACTATATTATAGCAAAAAGGCTTGTGTCACTTAGAACATACCTGATTAAACAACGTATCTGTCATTGCATTGTTACAATACCGACCATTTGATTGACAGAATTAATAAGATTTGATTGTTGCTTATAATGTTACACAGTGTCTGTCATAAATTGTTAGGTTAAGTGGAAGAACAACATTAGTTGAACCGTTTTTCTGTATACGAGAAAATAAAGCCATTTATTATTATTATTATAATTATTATTATTATTATTGTTATTATATAGAAAATTGTTATATTATCCATTTATTGGAAAATTTTATTCTTTATAAAAGTCCCTGCAAATGTACTTGCCATAATTTAAATATCTCTTTTCTGGTAAGGGGGAAGTTCGAGAGTATGAAAATGGGTCAAGAATAAAGTCCCTATTTTTCAAAATACACAAAATTTTATTTAGAAGTATATGTTAATACATTTAAATTAAAATTTATAATTGTTTCAAATTCTAGTTGTTATACGTACCGTTTGTTAATACATTTTTTAAAATACTTGTTTTTTCTTTTGCACACAATTTTTTTTTCTACAGCCGTCAAAAAAAACGTGACATTTATGCATCGCTATAGATACGCAAAGTTTAACTTTTTTAACACGTGAAAAAATAATATTTATCTATTAGCAACATGATATTGTACATTTTCGTCATAGAAACAAAATATGAAAAGCTACTTATAACTCACAAGGGACTTGTTAAATTATTTCTTCCTCAAATTCATGGTAACAATGCAACTACAATTAACGTCTTAGCAACCATACAATGAGGCAATCCTTGATGTGACTTACATATTCTAATTTTAAATGTCATTATGACATTTTGAAATTTTTACGAATATGCTAGTAGATAAAATATGGTATGCACCACGGGAGATATTCATGTTCTTTACCTTCGGTTGACTTAGAGACCTCGGGCCAGAAGCCCTCGGTCTGTAATACATGTCAACCTCAGGGAAAAAACATATTCATATCTCTCTTAATGCATAAATATCTATTTTTCACGGCTAGCAGTGAAAAAACGGTTTTGGAACACCATTTTCTTAGTTACAACACATATAAAACGTTACGCACATAATAATATTACTCTACTTATTTGCTATATACGTATGATTTTGTTGCAGAGAATCTTTTATTCTTTTTTTGACGGCTGTAGAAAAAACGTTGATTGTATTTCGTGGCAAAATTCGTATTTTTATGGCGCGCTTGAATGACTTTTCTGCCTCGACCTGACGGTCTCGGCGAAAATTGACATTCTCACGCGCCATAAAAAAGACTCATTTCGCGCACTTAATACAAAAATTACTATTTTGCACTAATTTCTATTAACGTAATTCTCTGGTTGCTAAGTGAGCGAAACTCAAGTTTCACAATAAATAGTTATTGTATCCGGTAATAACTTTGAAGTATCTCATTTCCCGTAATACACAAAGTGGTAAGAAAAAATAGAAAAAAGCAGTAAAAATTATTTTTCAAAATAGGTTTCTGCGACTTCATATTTAACGCATTCCGTCAATCATAAACAACTTTTCCGAATAACATTTTTGTGTATTGAAAAACAATGGTACTTTAGTCTTGAGCCTTTTTCATATTTTCGAACCTCCCCTATACGAAAGAAGATATTAACATTTTGGCAAGTGCATTTTTAGTTTGAGAACATGCAAAAACGTTATTACGTTATTAATACAGATAATAAAAAAATCCATGTGCCAAAATGTATGACGGACACTGTATGTTATGTTATATATTATGATATATCACTGTACTGAAAAAGAAATCCTCTTTCCCATGATGTCATGGCCAACTATGAGTTCTATATATAAAAAATTACTACTTTATAGCATAACTAGAAATTCTAAATCTTTTCTGAAAAACTAAATACGGCACTGCATTTTCATCTAAAATGTGCCTGAAGAACGTGAAAATTAATTTTCTGTATTTCCATAAATAAGCCAGATATAGTCACAATACGAAAAGTCGAAAAATAGAACTTTTCTTTATAACTCGAAAACAAAAGACGACAGCCAATTTTGGTTTACGCCATTAAGCTTTTCTGAACAAAAGAGACCGAGAATGGTATTCTCAATTTTTCCATATCTCTTATTGTTATCGAGATTCACTATGAAAAAGTCGAAATGTGCCCACCCTGTAGATCAACTAATGATTGCACTATAGATATTAACGATACAAGTTTGATTATGAGCATCTTAACAAAACGAGTTTGATTGCTAAAACGGCGATGAGCAGAGTTTTGCGGCAATCAAACGAGTCTGGTTACGTGCCATAAGCAAATTTGTATTGTTCAAAATTTTATCTTCATCAATAAATTCTGTTTCAATGCATTTTTTATATAAAACGAGTGCGGTAATATCTATCGATTACCGCACTGAATGCGTTAATATTCATTACTGCACTCAGTGCGGTAATAAAGCTCTTAACGATACTAAAATTAATTTGGTTAATAGTCTATATTCTATAACAACACGGATGAAGATAAATATTATTTAGTATAGTTTTATGTAACCAGAACCAAAGGCTTTCTGCTATTGATGCCTTGTACACTGATGCAGGTAATGCAGAATGAACTTTTTCAAGTTTAAACATGAAATTCGCGTTTATCTTAAAAGATAAGATGCCGGTTTACTTGGTATGCAATGAATTGTTAAATTGACGCACTTTAAGCCCGATTCACATTATAGCGCAAGGCACGGATAGGGTACTAGCTCGACAAATTTTATTTCTCATGAAAGCTTATGCATTTTGTCGGGGGGCATTCACGCTAGACAGCCACCTGCTCGGCAAGCGACGGCGCGCCATGCCCGTTCCGCAAAAAACCGTTTTGTGTGAAAACTCAAACTTTTTCATCGAAGGTAGGTGAAATGCTAATAGAATATGTACACAAAAATAAAGAATTGCATAAATTTTCTTCTTCGTCTAATATTAAAGCATTTTTTATTAATGGTGAAGTTGGCAACATATTGTAAAAGCTCGTAAAGAACGACTGAAACCCGTCGCAAAGCCATCGCAAAAAAACGTAAATGTTCAGGGTCATTTCAATTCCCCCCACTGGGGGGCGGGCTGCTATAGGGACCTTGCGTCCCTCTTCAGCCAAGAACGGGAATTATAGGATGGGTGAGAGAAAAAAAGGGTGGAGAATGGAAGAAAGGCCAGAAAAGGTGGGGAAGTAGTGCCCCTGCATTCGCCTCAGAGAAGGTACTGTGTTGACTCAGGAAAACCACCTAAAAACCTGAATCAGAGCAGACGGTCAGGGGAATCGAACCCGTGACCTCCCGAATGCTAAGCAGACGTGCTAAACCATCGCAGTGTGAATGCTTGAAGAAATCCTTACTTTTTCCAAGCCCGTGCCTTGAACTATAAATGTGAATCGGGCTTTAAGGAGCATCAACATTATTATGTAGTTACATATTTTATCTAAAAATTTCAAAATACAGCAAGTGTAGCACCAGAAAATAAGAACATTATCACTCGAGACCGTGCAATTCCAGTACGTTGAAAGCGTTGTACTGTATATGTTTTTCCAATGGGTTTTATGGGTTTTATAAAATTTGTAAAGAACTTTGTAACGCTCCTCTTCTTTAAACAGATTCATTTTTTGCGACACTGTTAAAAACTTCGCGTACGTAAACGTAAGTGAATATCAGCAAATATAAGTCAGATAAATGTTATATATAGTTATTCTAGAGAAACTTCCGTTGCAAGTCATCAATTTTCGTGACGTCATCAACACTGATGACGTCATATTTGTGTGGTGTTGCCGGTATGTTTAGGAATTTTAACAGTTGGCACATCAATGTCTTGTCTAAAACGAACATTTTAGAATATTCATGTCTCGTCAAAAACACAAATTGATACAATGCTTCCTATTTTATGTAAACATAGAACTAAAAAAAACGTATCTGTTTTAAAGAAAGGTCGTTCAATTCCATGAGTCGTCCTCAAGAATTATTTTGCAATTTAAATCCTATATTTTTTAAGATCGCGTGCAAAATGCTTGATCGCCCCTTAAAATGTTGGCCTGTCACAGTTTTCAACTAAATTATAAATTGTTAAAAGTTACTCGAAAAACAAGATTTTTTACCTAAATACGGCAAACTATATCTACTAGTATTTTTAAATATTTTATATTAAAAACGCTTAGGCTTACTGTATTTGTACGTTTCATAAATCGTATTTTGAATAGCAGCTTCAGTAAAGTCATCAACGCAAGTAAAAGGTTTAGAAAAGAGCTGTTACTGTTAAAATAGTGATTTTTGCTGCCGCAACCCGCTAAAGAAAAATTGTATACATTTACATTAGCTAATTAAAAAGACTGGAAATTACCTTCCTGTCAGCACTCCACTGTATAAAAAGGCCCCCATTATCATGTTTCTGTTAGAAATATGTTATTAAAGAAGCAACAGGTTCCTTTGTACGACTTTCCAAATGCTTCTGCGGCAGCTCTCAAAATTAACTTTAGTTGTTATTTTTGATACTGCTCACAGCAGGCAACCTCATATATTAATTATATATGTTTTAATTTAGTTTCCTCTTATTATGGTGGTACGGATTTAGACGTTATAATTACATGCAACGGAAGTTTTCTTAACATAACTATATTACAATTTTTTTCAAAGCCTACCTATTTCGGAGTAACTTGCTTCTAAATAATTGTCAGTTGTTTTAGTTAACACACCTTTCTTCTTCTTTTTCAACGCTCATCTATCCGTCGAATATAGTCCTTTTTAATGTTTTTTCATCTTGCGCGATCTTGTGTAACTTGGTAGCATTTCAGTCCCGCTGTTCTTGTGAGGTCGTTGGCCCATCTTGCTTGTGGACTTCCTACACTTTCCTTTTCTCCCCATGGTCTCCATTTCGTTAGTTTTCCACTCCATTTGTCATTCCCTCTCGCCACATGCTCTGCCCATTTCCACTTCAGTGAAGCCACTCTGTGTATTACGTCGATCACTTTGATTTTTTTCCTAATCCAAGTGTTGGTCTTATGTCCTTTTAAGGTTACGCCAATAATTTTCCTTTCAATAGTTCTTTGATTCACTCTGAGTTTTACTTGCCTTTGTCGAAACCCAAGTCTCCGCCCTATAGTAATGTATATGGTGATAGGTAGTATACACTGATTATATATGTAAGTTCATGTCCATGGCGTCCTTTACTTTTTCACAAGCAGCTCAGGTCAGTCTTATTCGTTTGTCAATCTCCAATTCTTGATTTGCTTTATCGATTGTTATTGTTTGGCGTAGATAGGTAAATTGTTCGACTTTTCCTAATTTATGTCCTCTAATTTCTATATCTCCGTCATTCCTTTGAATTGACAGGAATTTATTTTGTTGTAATTTAGTACTAACCTACTCCCGTTGTGGCTTCATTTATATCATTTATCATGCTGCTAAGTTTTGTTTTATTTAGTTAAGACCACGATGTCGTCACCGAACCATAGATGGGTCAGATTTTCTCCATGTGCATTCATATCTTTGCTTTTCCAATTTACACCTTTAAATGAGGCTCCTAAAACGAAGGTAAAACGTTTTGGTGACATAGTGTCTCTCTATCGCAGCTCTCTCCTGATCTTCACTTCTTTCGTTTCCTGATGTAGGTGTACTTGTAATGAGGCATTTCTATATATTTGTCTAATTAAATTGAAGTAGCGCTAGTTTATTCTTGCGTTTGTAAGTGTTTGAATTGTGATCCAGATTTCTACGGTGTCAAAAGCTTTTGTGTAGCCCAAAAAGGCGATCCATACGGGTATACGAGTATTATATTGGGCGACTTTCTGAATTAATGTTCTGATGGTGTATAAATGCTCCGTAGTACTGAAACGCGCAGTTTGAGGGTTAACCGATTTATTATAATTCGAGAAAACAGCTTATGTATTTGTTACGCAAGCTGATTGGTCTATGGTTCTTCATGCATTCCGTGTCAACTTTTTTTATCATTATGACTACAGCATTGATGAATCTTCCGGGACATCTTTTTTATTAGGCATCTGTTATATAGTTTTACTAGTTCTTCCACTATTGCATCTCCTCCTTCTCTTAGCATCTCCGGTACTACACCATCCACTCCTGCTGCTTTTCTGTTCTTCGTTTGTTTTGGCGCTGTTATTTTTTCTTTGCTTATGTTTGGTAGATCTTTTGAGTTGACATCCTTAATAGTCCTTCATCGCTCTTCTTCTACTGTGTTTTCTTTTAATTTGGAACCATATAGATCTTCTTACATTTTCTCCACTATTTTTTTAATTTGAGTTCTGTCAGAGGTAGTAATACCATTTCCGACGATGTTGGTTTTGGTTGGCCCCGGGTATTTTATTTCCCCGATACCCACCATATCTAGTAGGCTTTCTCCTATCCACCATCTGGGGAGGCGCCCGATGGAAGACCAGATACGCCAACCAGCTTTTGAGCCTGATTAAGCCAATATCTTAAAAAAAACACTTACAACAATATGTTGTTGCACAAAACAGATACTTGAATTAGTTTCTGCTACCGCGTTTTCATAAAACATTTTTAAATATTATTTTGGTTCTGACATATTTTAAAGAAGGTCAGAATGGTCAGTAAAAGGAAACTGGAAGCAGTTTGTATCGAGAATTAATTAATAACATCAGTTTTAGTAAAGCCACCGCGAAACAGAAGCTACATTACAGCAAATTATATACACAGTGGGCAAAACACGGTAGAGATTTTATAGCCTGGTATATTTGTACGTCATTCATATTTTTAAATAGTTATTATTTCATGAAAAAGCTCAATGTTTATAGATGGAATATAGCACCTTTACTATAAAGAAACAGTACTAGTGCTGTCTTCTGGAAAAGTTTATTATTTCAAACTATTTTAAATACAACAATAATAATAAAAATTATCACTTATAATCTCATAAGAGCATTAATTCTTTCGAGTAATTTTTTAGAGTGCACAGAAATAACGTAACATTGTTCTGTGCACGATAAGAAAATTACCGGACATGAATTAATGCTAGAATGTAGATTCGACAAGAAAATCTTAGCGACACGTCCATAAAAAGTAAAATTTAGATTTTACTCGAAAATAAAGAATCAAGTGATATCAAAAATGTATCCATAGTAAGTTGTTAATATGTTGGTGGCACTGTAAGTTTATGTCAAATTCGAGGTTAGTAGGTTAGGTTTTGCGTCAATCTGTGTCAAAACTGACCCAAAACCTAACCTGCAACTCTTAACAAGAGTGAATGTTAAACAATTATCGCCTAATAATCTCAATTAGGTTAGTCATCTTAAAAAAAGATTACCAAGAAATTTTTTGTTAGCTTGGAAACTAAACTAAAATTAATTTTTCTATTGGTTCTGAATTTGTGTCGTACGATTTTCTAAATTATTATTAAATATGCTATTTAAAAATATGGTTCAACATGACCACCATTATCAACAATCATTTGCTCACCCTCTTCGTCAGTGCCGAATAGCAGAAGCAATCTGCTTCTTTAAATTTTCTTCCGGACCTCGAAAACTAAAGTGACATAAAAACTGACCGTGACCAATCAAATACAACATTGCCTGAAAATTTAGTTACAGATTTAATACATCACATTAAACATTAAAGGAATGCGGAATTATTAAAAACTCCCTTCTTCGCACAACCTTCACTGAAGTGAAATCGAATGGAAACGCTGTGTGTTTGCAAATAAGATACCTATGTTTTTAATCTTCAAAGTGTAGACATTTCGTTTTTTCGAAAAAATATCTGGATTCACTAATTGCTATTGGAAATAGGAGTATTTAGACCTTGCATGCACCGTTTCTTTGGCCCACTGTATGCATTTTCAGCATTAATTTATAATATATAGCGATTGTGATCTCCAAAACCTCTATTCCGCAACACAGCCGAAATATGACACAACTGATAAAAGAAGCTTATTGGGAAATCAAGGCACATATTTGCTGTGTACATGGTGCTGTTTGCACATTGATCAAATGATAAGAATATTGCTATACCATTCACAATTTCAATGATTTGGTAATAACGAACTAATTATACTAGAAATTTTTATTTCTATTCTGTTGAAGCCTTCGGGGTTTTCGATAAAAATAAGAATAAAATCACATAAGACAGTTTAACCTTTATTAGACTCGTACATTATTCAAAAGTTATGCAATTTCCACGTCTATAGAAGTTTCATAATTCGGAAGTACCAAAAAGAAGTTTCAGAATTGTCGTACCCTGATGAGGAGTAGAAATTCTAGACTTGAGACTTCATGGATGGAAGTTGCTTGCTCCAACTTATATGCGCTTTTGTGCATCGTAATAGTCACAAAAAGCTTTTATAGTATTCTTAGACGAAAATGAATAGTTCTGCAATAAAGTTTAACGATTTAGTGTTGTTATTAGGGCATAAACATAGTCCAGCAGAATATCTTTTCATCGATGTCTTCAAAGTAAGTTTAAAAGCCGTTTTTTACACATAGGAAACATATATCCTTACATTCATATTGACAACGCAGATCATATTAGGGAATTCTACAAAATTTTTAGATGACACGACGAAAAATGCAAATGGTTCATCAGTGTCGCTTTCGAGATTGTGTGATTTTTTTTCATAGTTGCTAACTGAGGTATACGAAAAATGTACGGTATTTATTTTCCTTAGTATAGAACAACGCGGTAGCGAGTAGACACTCTTCTTTGATCCTGGTCAAGGATAGGTCTACTTCAAGGAAGCAACCCATTCCACATCAGCCTTGGTTATCTTCAACCTCCTAGTACAGAGAAATAACCATGTCCCAAGCCAAATCCCACATCCATGTATTCTTGCCCATCTATATCCAACTCGCTAGCACCGCCCATGTCAAATACGTTAGGAACAGCAATCCAAACGAGTAGAGCTATATGCTAAAAATCTAGTACTAACTAGTCAGTTTGTTCCACGGATTCGGGGGACGGAGCAGTAAAAATTTAAAAATCACCACAAATAGAATAACAGCAGGACCAAAGAGAGGTTGCATTTCGCGGCGTATAAAACGTAAACATTGAGCCTTGAGGAACACCTACAAAGCTTAGAATATTAACTTGAAACGATAAAGAGGGAAGGACGTTCGTGGAATAAGTGAAACCAGAATGAAGGGCGAAGACACTACTATTCTGCAGTGAGTATGCTATTTCGCAAAAATCCAGACATTCACATCGGTGCAGTTGAAATAATGATACACATAATAAAACACTTTGTTAACTAAGTCAAGGCAATATCATACATTACACTGTAACTCAATAATAAACACACCATCAAATCACTCCAGGCTACGTACAAAGATGAAGATAAGGAGCAGTTCTATGGCATATTCATGGCAATAAACTCAGAAAAATGTAAATTCAAAGAAATACTGAAAGATTTTAATGCCAAGGTAGGGCACATAAGTCCTTCAAATGCATCGAATACAGGAAGCTGTGGTCTTGGGGATCGAAATCCGAGACAACAAAGGCTTATTGAGTTCCTTTATCGAGAAAACATCTACTGTTTTCTTTAAGAAACCCGTTCAGAAGAAATGATGGACAAATGAAATCGATTATATTCACGCTTCCAACAAAAGTACTTATTATGACGTTTCTGTGTTAAATCGGTTCAATACGAGAAGCGACTGCTGTATGGTTCTGGAAAGATTTACCACTGATCCTCACCAGGAAATGAACAGAGAAGAAGATCCAACCGTCACTGCTGGAGCTCAGAAATAAAGAAGGCAAATTAAACGGGGTTATTAATCATAATCTAAATCTCACATATGAACCGGAAGAACTACACTTGAATGAAGTGTCCAATAAGATAAAGAGTAAAATTAAGGTAGCAACAAAGACCGTCGGTTACATACAAAATCTGTAAAATGCTCTACCCAAAACTTCCCTCATAGACATTGTGACACCAAATAATTTTAAAAATCAAATTAAGTTAGGAGTAAAAATATCTTCACGTTTCTAATAAATTAAATACATTTTCAAATAAAAAAATGTATCCCGCTGGGATTTGAACTCGCCGCATCTGCAGAGCGATCGTAACCGCACCCCTGCATAGAGATCGTATCTGCATAAAGGCAACTACGCTACCGAGCCTCTTCGAAATAAGTTCGACGCGCGCCTCTATTGAACAGAACGGTGTTATTGTTGAAACGTTTTCACTCTTTTGTGACATTATTCTGTATCGGTTAAGTCTTTTTTGCGGCAAATTGAAAGCCTGACCTATGTGAAAGTTATTACTTCTTTTTATTTCAAAATTAACCCAAAAATAAACAAAATTTTATTTTTTGCGAGGTAGATATATAATATGTATGCAAAATATCGTCTTCCTCTGAAAAATAGTTTTTGAGCTATACTTCCAACAGACAGACAGACAGACATACGGAATTAAGAAAACCTCTTTTTCGTCATCTAAGGACCTTGAAACCTGAAGAAATCTTGGAAGGTGATTATTTCGTGATTACAATAGTTTCTTAGTCTTTCATACGAGGGAAGTAAAAATCATTCAAAATTTAGCAGACCAACAGCAAACCTCATTTAATTGCGAAACAAGAAAGACAGCGAAACATCGGCTTATACAGAATTAAACAAACGAGCCAAGAAAGAGAATGGAAAAGACATTAGGAAATGCAATAATATCTTAAATGAACAGTTGATTAATTATAATCTGAACATAACAATTTCAAAATTTGGTAGAAGTAGCGGAAAATAAAAAATCACGAAGCTAAAAAATAGACAAGGAAAGCTGAAAAATAGGAAAAGTGGAATTGTGAGAGTAGTGGAAAAGTTTTATGGAGATCTTAATCAAGTCAAGCACAGATAAGAGAAGACGAAACCAATAGACAACCGGTCACTAACATAGGGTGTAAAGAAATACTAGAAATAGATATTTATGAATACAGAACAGTGTTGACTCAGATGAAAAGTCTCCAGGACACGAAGAAATCACAAGCGAAATGCTGAAAACTAGAAGCGAACCCCTAGAAAAAGATATCCTAATTCTAACACACAAATGGAGAAGAATCAATTGTGGCAAAATGCACATGTAATCATTCTGCATAAAAAGGAAGACAGTTATAACTTAAAAAACTACCGTCCAATCACCTTGCTGAATAAACAATTGACAAACAGATTTAGCATAGAGTTCCCCTTCCTAATTTTCGACGGGCAAGGCTAGCCACCTACCCGGCCTACGGGCAAAGAAAGCTCATAGAACCACTTTGTGGTTAAAACAGGCCACTGGCCTATAATAAGAGGAAGAAGAAGAAGATATCTGTACCGCCGCGAATTAAATACAATTACCTACTTAATTTGAAGTAATGAATGAATAAAGAATCGTATTTAATAGTCCCTTAGCTCAAGTTTGTTTAAACTTACCAATTCACACGTTGTTCAACGCATATCTGACTGCTACCTTTTTTGAATTGGCCAATTAACGAATGTCTGTTTTCTCCATTGTTTTGAACTGACCAATAGACATTTTTCCGGTATCATCATGTTTCCACTATTATTTTATACAGGCACTTTAGAAATACTATCCCCTTGTAGATAATTATGATTCGTTTTGCTGGTTTATAGCCTTTAATAACTTCGACCTACTAAGATCTTTTGTGAAATACCCTGCATATTCTGTTGTTTCCAGTAATACTAAACTTTTAATACAGTCTATAATGTTTGTAGTAGTCATCCTTTCTGCTTCGTTTTGAATTAGTGCTACCTATTCAAATAATTTGATTCTATTTCTTATTACTGTGAATTCTATGATAACAAATAATAAATTTCTAAAATTCAATAATTTCTTCCAGTTTGGCAATGCTTTCATAAAACAAAGGCACTAGTAGCAAGTTGTTTTATAAATTCCAATATGTTTAATGAGTTTAATTTATTTTTAAGGACAAATTCCGTTTTAGTGAATCTAAACGTCTTTGTTCTTTTCATAATAAAGTAAAATTAAAAGTTAAGTACAATCGAATGCTTACACTTCTAAATTGGAATTTAAAGCTTTATAGGTCTAGAAATGCGAAACGAATAATGATAAACGAGCGCAGCTTTTTCTTTGCAAAATGAGATGACAAAGGGCCACTTTTTTATTTGATGATACTTACATTCCCTTAGCAAGGGATTCCGATAAACGAAAGATTTATATGAAGCTCTTTGAAAACAAATCCCTTTCGGAAGTTTAGAGGTGTGAAGTAGTCCGGCACTGTTGAAATGCACGCCTTATTAAAAGTGAACGACTTCGGAACTTTTTTGCTTGGAGTTGGAACTGAATAAAGCAAGTCAAGCCTAAGACGTATTTCACTGCTTAGAGTAGTATGCACTGGGTAGTAAGGATTTTAATATTGCAATTTGTTGTGAGTTAAATGAATTTATTTCTAGCATATAAAACAATAGCAGCAATTTAAGAACACTTAGATGTACTTACGTACTATTTAAATAACATTTTAATTTATATATAAGAAATATGTAGCCCAAAAAATATATCCGCTAGCTAGACTGTACATTAAAAAGTGAAAATTTTGTGTGGAAATTGGATTTTTACTAAGCAACGAAAACATTGATAAACCATTTATTGAGCTTAGTTCCAAGATGTAAATGGAATTAAAAGTTTGTTAGTTGCGCCAATAATATCGCTTTCCATGTACAAGATTCGGAGGGCATACATATCAAATAAAGTATAATAGTTATTTACTATACAAGTGGGATAACAGCACACAAGTATATTAATGATGCAGTATCACACATGTATTGTACAAAAGTTTATCTACGACTGCCTAAAATTGAGAAAAGTGCATTAAGAGAAATGTCAGATCTGTAATTTTCAAAAATATTTTAGTAGGCAAATGTCATTATGTCATTCATTTGCCACTATTTCAATTAGGTAATGAAATCAATACACAACTCAGTTGCGTAATGAAACCATTACATAACTGAGTGGTGTAATGAGCTTCATTACCTAACTGAAATAGTGTCAAATGAGTGACGTAATGAGTTACTTATCTCATCGGAGTAGATAATAGTTATTTATGTTTTAAGGATATCGTAACGCATATTATTATTAGACTAGCCGAGAAAATTATCAGACGAGGCGTTAGCCGATGTGGTCTATAATAATTATTTATAGTGCGTCTACTAAAGGGGAGAAGAAAAAGCAATGCATTTGTTAGGGTACCATAATTTCATTATAGTACTAGGGATTACTTATGATGATATCATTATAGTACTGACTCCTATAAACCATGTCAGTATGGCATTCAAACGGATGCTCGTAATGCCATTATGGCACGGAAGAAGATATATAAATGACTATTCAACACTATAACATATAAGCCAATCACATTGCAGACATTTGCTTTTTTCAACCAATAATACTGAATATTGGGCACCATGCAAAATATTCACAAAACAATGTACGTACTCAAAAAATAAATAGCCTTGTTGCGAAGTATAGCTTAGCAACGATGTTCTGTCCTTAGTGATATCGCTAGGTTACGTAACACTAAACCCCAACAAACTGTGTGGCTTGTTTTAAAAATTTTAAAATGCTGTGTTTTGGAAGTATTCCGCTGAATTTAATTGAGAATGAATAATTATATTAATTGTTGAATTATTTTTCAATAAAGTTAATCGTTATGTATTAATATTGTTAAATAGTCGTCCCAAATACCACTCGAAGTGAATATACATTTTTTTAAATATTTTGCCATATCCATAGAAATTATTGCAAATTTCACTCAACAAAATCACATTTAAATGTCACTCGCCTTCGGATCTTGACATTTTTGATGTGATTTTGTATCGTGAAATTTAAACGCAATAATTTACATGGAAACGACAAAATATTTGTCAAAAATATATCCACTGCTTGTGGTATTACCCTTGACTATTCAACATAATACATTAGCCAATCATATTGCAGAAATATTCTTTTTTCAACCAAACCAAATTGTGGTATTATCCTTGAATACGAGCCCCGTCTCAGTGAAGTTGGCCCATCCAGGAAAATTCTTTTTAATCAATAGAATTGATCAAATCAAGCAAAACTCAAGTAAAATATTATAGTTATTTATTATATCAACAGCTAATAACTAATTTGTTAACAAAAAAAATGATAATTTTACCAACCAAACATAGAAAATGGCGCGGATTTTAATTTTAGAACGAATTTCAATTATTGAAGTTTAATCTTATTATTTAAATTATTTTATTTACAACTATTAAACAATACAGTTGTTATTTTGTGATTATTTGTCAATTATGATATATATTATTAACTAAAATCACAATGCCTGTTGTTTATATCTCATAATTACATCGATACCGCCATAAATGCATGGATACCACCATAATTACATCGCTAATACGGATTTATGTGCATATAATCAAACAAGCCATGAACTGCTTTTATTTATTTTCGAGTTGACAGTTATCAGTCTGTCAGTTTGAAAATAATAATTGTCGCTTCTTTGGTCTAAAACCTAAAATGGAAAACGATAGCGACAATAGTGATGAACTGTGTTGTACACCCACTGAGGTACGGGAAGCCGCCAAACAAGCTACAGAAAATTTACTCCCAGAAAAGTCGAAGAAAACTTATGATATCGCATACAAAAATTTTATGGAATGGAGGTTAAGAAAAAATACGAGCTCATTCTCTGAAAACAACGTTTTGGCATATTTCGTCGAACTTGCTGACAACATTGAAAATTATAATAAATTACGATCATTCTTAAAAAGGAAATCCGATGGATACAGGGCTAAAAAAGCAGACATATTTACAGCAGACGAAATTAGCAAATTTATAAATGAAGCCCCAGATAAGAAATATTTTGCGACTAAGGTAAATTACATAAATTTGCATTTGTTGCAATTACTAATGTATTTAATATTGTAGGTGGCCCTTATTATGGGTGTAATGGGATGCTGTCGATCTATCGAATTATATTCTATGACACTGCATAAAAATCCACGTCAATTTTCTATAACTGGGCCATATTACAATATTGTAAAAACCTATAAAAATCTACATCCACGTCATGCTACAGCCGAAAACTTTTTTCTGAATTATCAACATGGTAAATGCACTGTCCAAGTAATTGGAATCAATAAGTTTAGATCATTCGGCAAAGAAATAGCAGAATATTTGAACTTGCCTAATGCGCAAAAAATACACGGGACATTGTTTAAGAAGATCTTCGGCAACAATTTTCACAGATGGAGGTGCTAATACCCTGCATCTAAAACTTCACGGAGGTTGGAAATCGACTTCTGTAGCAGAAGGATACGTTGAGAGGTCACTTACAAATAAAGTGAACACTGCCAATACCATTTTACAGCAACTGCAGCCATCTACTTCGTCAGATAATTATAATTCAATTCAAAATTCGGATATTAGTAGATCTATAAATGCTACAGCAGTTTCTAATAATGTGGTTTTACCTGTTAATGTTAATATTGTTTCAAATTCCGAAAATAATAATTCTAATTTAGATATAGCAGATATACCTGCTTTTAATTTTACAAATTGTACGAACTTTACTGTTAATCTACATTTAAAATAAAATAAAGTAGTTGTAAATAAAATAGCGTATTTCACTCGCATATGATAGATATTATTACACTCAGATGGCTAAAAAACTCTCTCGCTTCGCTCGCTCGTTGTTTAAACGCCATCATCGTATAATAATAGCATCCATTATATGCTCGTATAATAATATACTAATAAATTACCATTGCGTTATATCGCCTTTTCTACCTATTACTACCTCAATGTGTTTAGCCATGGTATTTACTAAGTCTTGACATTGATTTGGTGTGAACGATTCCCAAATATTTTGGAGGCGCGAACGCAATTCTGGTACCGTTCTTGCAGGGTGCGTTCGCAGCTTTTTTTTTTCATTACATGCCACAACGTTTCTATTGGAGACAGGTCTGGGCTACTAGATGTCCAGTTTAAAAGAGAAATATTATTTTGAGACAGCCAATCTCTGACTTTTTTAGCCGTATGGCATGCAGCACCATCCTGTTGAAAGATAGCATCAACTCCAGCTGATTGTACTTCTTCAAGAGATGGTTTTAAATAATTTTGCAAGATGATATATTTATCGGCATTTGCAATGCCTTCTATGAAATGTAGCTTCCCTAGTCCTCTAGCCGACATACATCCCCAAATCATTACTGAAGCAGGAAATTTGACTTTTCTCTTTAGGCAATCTCTGTGATATGCCTCATGCTTGTTTCTTATTACTGAGCTTCGGCTATCACCCACACAGACTTCAAATCTCGATTCGTCACTCCACAAAATTGAATTCCATTGGTCTTGAGACCAGTTTCTATGATTTTTTGCCCATAGTAACCTATTTTTCTTTTGTTTTTCTGTAAGTAGAGGCTTATCCTTCGCCTACAAGTTAATTATTTTGGTAAATTTTGTAATGACATAACAAACACTATAAACTGACGCACCTTGTATACCTTATAACCCATTTTTCTGGCAGCTCTATTGCAGGTAGCCCTTGAAAAATGTTTTCCAGTAGCAGCATTCCAAAAAACACTCAATTCTCCAAAATTAGAACGACGGTTTTGCATCAAAATTCTTCTGAGGGCTTTCAAGTTTATATCGGAATAGCTAATCTTTTTACCAGTCCTGCGTTTTTGAGCAACAGAACCAGTAGTTCTGTGCAAGCAAATGATGTTTCGTACTGTGTATCGAGACAAATTGACATCTCGACCTATTTGCGATGCGGATTGACCGATTTCAGATAAATGAATTATAATTTTTCGTACATCGTCACTAACAGCTTTACCGAGACCCATTTTAAAATATTATTTACAATTTATGCTAACTAATGACAGCTGACTTAAAAGCCTAGAATTGTCAAACATGTTCAATTGTTTCCAAGCAGTACACTTTAGTCTAATAAAGGGTTACTTGATTCTCGGCCAACTCTGAATATGTAAATACGGCATGGATATCCCATAATTTCAAATTCAAAATAAAAAACATGGAAATAATTTCTAAAGAACTTGTCAACAGTAAGATCAGAAAGTCAAATAATAATGTATGCTTTAACAATTTATCTTTAACTTAAGTATAAACTGGCAATTTATAATTTTTGAGTGATTGGGCCAATTTCACTGAGACGGGGCTCGTAGTATGGAAGTGGAAATTTCGGAATACCGACTCCGACATGGCGAGGAAAAAGGAAGAAAGAAAGAAAATTAGTGTGTAGTAGTCTATACTCGTATGATATAATAAAATGTGTTCCTATATTTCCTTCTAATAAAATACTTCGACATGTAAGTCTTTTAACTTCTTTTTAACTAAGCATTATGTATCAACTACAGCCAAGTGTTTTAAATTAAAGTCAAACAATTACATGTATGCGGAAATAAATGTGTATGCAAATAAAGAACGATAGAAAGAATAATAAGCATTCTGAACCTTTTCTATTGAAATTAATCAAATGAGCTAGAATACAGTTTATGGGCTTTGTATGCTTTAGACAGAAATAAATATATATGATTTGAAATCTAGTATCCTAGAATTTAGTGTTTTATAAAAACAAAACACCCTGATTCTGAGGATACTAGATGTTAATTGCATATTAGTCTACTTGTGTCTAACGCATACAAAGCCCATAAATTGTATTCTAGGTCATTTGATTGTCTATGTTCACATTTTCCACCACCTATCTGTATTTTTTAAATAGTACGATACGTTGTTTACATTCCATTCTTTATTAATACTCGGATTTCAAGTCATACTCATCGTTATTGTATCAAAATGTTCTATTGTAACTTTAATAAGTTACAACTGAGCGTATTCAGTAATTGAATAAAAGTTCGCCTTTTCTAAGCTAGCAGCAAAAGACCACAGATGCTCAACAAAAACGAAATAGTTGAGCGAATGTACATTTGAGAAAATAAATGGGCAGAGGTTTTAAGTTTAATTAAACGTATAATTCAAAGTAAACAAATCCTCTTCGTTTCGGACAAAATCCAATACTACGAGTTACGAAGAGGGAAAGCGCTCATGCTTCCTCAAAAAGTCCTGAGAAATTTAGTCTTTGAAAAACTTTTAAAGTGTAGGTCAATACAATTTCATTTCTAGTTAGTGTAGAACGTTAATAAAATAGTTTCTTATGTGTAGATAGCGTGTAACCCAATTCAGAGGAACAATAAAATGTATAACAATAATATTACTTCCCTCACCTAAAAGACGAAGGAAGTTTTGTAATTGTGAAAAATCACCTTTAAAGTTTCAGAGTCCATAGACAAACGATAAACAGGATTTCTGCATTTCTGTCTGTTGGCCGTATAACTCAAAAACTATTTGATGGATGATATTTTGCATGCGGTTTATATGTCTACCTGGCATAAAACGGAAAAAATGTTGGTGAAGTTTATACTGGGTGACCACCTGAAAAAAATTAAATTCTGATTTTTTCTGCTCCAATTCAAAACCTGTTAGTTCAATAGGAGTAATATTTGGCACATAGGTCAAGTTTTTACTCTCTACAAAATAGGGCATATTATGAATTCAATATATACAGGGCGAAACCTGATAAAGAAAATCCCTTTTTCTCTTAATTTTTCAAAACTTCCACTAGCGAGGGAAGTTTTGTGTACAGCCCTTTACAGATTTTTTTAGATTTTTCTAGTCTAAAGTGACTAGAAACGAACAAGAAATGTTTCCTTCTTGTTGTCTAGTTGTAAACTAGTTTTTAAACTAATCAAATTAAATTTCAAAATAAACACTCTAATTATTATCATAGTGAAACTCATGGCAAATTATTAAACAATTATTTTTGTAAAAATATCGACTTCTAGTACATTTTAGAAAGTATGAAAATTAATATATTTTGCAATGCATGTGGCCGTTATTTGAAACTATTAAAAAAATGTAAGAAGAAATAATAAATAGTTTAAAACGCAGTTCTAGTATAAGCTACTAGTTTGCGTTTTACGCGGAAGTTCTTATAAATTTGCAATATTTATTTAATTTGTCATATTTCTTAATTTTATAAACCCTGTAACACAAAAGTTTTGAAACTTGGCTCATCGCAGGTAATTCACTTTTTGATATACGAATCTTTTTCCATTTTCGGTTTCAACGAAAGTGCTACCAACTATTGATTTTTAAATTATATTTTTAATTTTATAAATCCAATGATACCGTAATATGTATTTCAAATGTCAAACTTTTTAAATTTAATTACATAATACCTTATTATGTGATTTATGACTAAACAAAGCCCTTCAAATGGTTTTTGGGACTCTTTTTTTTTTTTTAATAAAACCATATCGTTGCCATCGAGAGTGTAGAAAGGTGAGCGAGTACAATAACTTTTACTGGTTGCTACAGTTGCTACAGATAGATACCATTTACAAACTGTCAAGTCCTTGTCAACTCTACAATTAACAAAAAAGTTATAAACATAACTAAAAGTTTAGCGTACTCCTTAGAACCCACTCGGCAAATTCTTAAACTAATAAAAGGATATATGTGTAGGTATGGTTTTGTACATTTAAAGAAAAAACTGTTCTACTGGCATTCTATCATTACCTTCTGTAAATCATGTCATATTTTAAAAAAGGGAGAAGTAATTAGTAAACAGACTCTAAAAGTCATTGCTAATATACAAATACAATGTCAGAAACAAAAAAATAATTTGGAGATTTTTCTCTAAGGAAACTAAAAAATAAGGCGATTTAAACTAAAACCACTAACCAGTTGTTTGCGCATCAGCGTTAATGTGTTTATAGGGAGGTCCGCTCACGAAGCTACTGTAGGGCTACTAGTTAGTAATCCGTTTGTGATCAGTCACAGTTACCAACTAAATTCGAAGAAATCAACAAATAAACAATAGAATGATAATGTGTTCATTAATGTCAAATTCGCAAGGGGGGTAGATAAGTACCCCCTTTTATATAATTATACAACAATGTAACATTCTAATACATGGGTGAACCCGAAATGTTCTTCTTTGACGTCTTCCATATCTACAGTGTGTTTCACTTTTCACCTTCACACCCCTGCTGTACTTTCCTTATTTATCTTCCGATCGATTTCAAATTTTCAAATTTTTCAAATACTACCCTTTAAAAGCGTTATTTTAGAAAATGTATAATTTTATTGCAAATCACAAGCCTACTGCGATCAATAATACAAAATTCAAAAATTAGGGTCAGCTTAGTTTTATTGAGAGCGACTATTAAAAAAAGTTGCTCGGAATCGCAAATATAGTCGACATCCAAGTTATTATTGAGAAATTGAAAATGTTTCACTTTTTATATTTACACCCGTGTATTATTAATATTTATTTTCTGATCGATTTTAAGTTTTGATCAATTATACTACCTTTTTTTTGTAATTCTGTGCAACTACAAGAATATCATGATTTTTCGCATTTAATTTTGATTGCAGTAAGATCTGGGGATCATAAAACGTGAAGATCTGAAGAAATCTCGGAAGGTATTTTTTGCAACTACAATATTTCGTTAATATTTTAAAAGAGGAACAGTATAATTGATTTGAATTTGAAATCGATCAATACAGAGGTGTAAAAGTGAGAAGTGAAAGATGTATTTTATGAAATAATAATAATGGTGATAATAATATTTTCTTCATAAAAGTTAAGCTTCGCGTCGTAAAAGAATTGTATTCCGGCTTACTTCATTTTAGAAGACGAAATAGTTATTTATGTGCAAAGGGCATTATAAAAATGTTTATGCTCACCCGAGGACAAGTTCAAGAGAGTATGTGCTAAAAATAAACAGTTTGTGTTGAATTTAGACTTTTGAAGTAGAAGTGAGGTTATAAAGTTATTCTAGTTACTTCTTTCGTTAGAGGTAAAGTGTTTTTTTTAAATAATTAAAGCATTATGTAATGAATAAAGTCGAATGTCTACTATTATAATTACTTTTGACAATTTTTTGTGAAATTAAGTGATCTAATGAAATCTCTTTTCTAGTCATGTGGACAAAATTAACCAATTAGATTATCCTTACATTGAAAACTACCCATGGGTTGTTATCACTTTGTGTACAGCGGTCAGTTCGGGTTGCTATATTACGTCAAGTTTTTGACAGTTCGCAATGAAGTGCTTTAAGATGTCATATTCTTTTCATAATTGCACTTCCACTAAATAAATGCAAATAAATAGTTTCAAGCGCAAAAAATTGTCTAACCGAATATTCCTCGACCATTGATAAATACTTATAATTTTATTACAACTTTCTCAAGCACGTTGCTTTTAGGCAACAGCCCGCCGCCGCTGGCGTCGGGCTGTTCCCAAGCAGCGTGCTATCGGAAACTGCAATAAAATTATTTCGTAATTATCACTGTCCTTGAGATATTATAGCTGATAACTAACTTTGACAGTTACCGGCTGCAGAAACACTCACCTGTGCAGTCAAGGCCATCTCTTTACTATGCCATAAATTATAACTGTCATAAATGCAAACCTTTGTTAAATCGACATTTATGCATTAATGACAGTAAATTTAAGGCCGTAGAAAAATATTGTGTGCAAACGCGTGCTAAAAGTGTTGATGCACGAGACATTCAAATTATGAAACGAAACCGAAGGCTGAGTTTCATAATTTTCATGTCTCGTGCATAAACATCCATTTTTAGCACTTGTTGTACAAATAACTATTATTTAAATGATAATGACATTTTGAAATGTCATATTATCTATACTAATATGCTAGTAAATACAATATTGTATGCACCACGAGAGATATTCCTGTTCTTTACCTTCGGTTGACTTACAGGCCATGAGCCAGCGGATTTGGCCTGTAACCATGTCAACCTCAGGGAAAAAACAATACCAATTTTACTAATATTGACCTTTAAAACAATGTGCAAGTTTTCTGTGTTATTATATATTAACTGTGACTATACTAAATTTCAAATAAGCATGCAGTAGTTGGGACTAAGTAGTAATCTCAACTATGGCCGTGATTGGTCGAAACAAAGTCATCATTACAACCATCTGAATACACGTGTACCTACAAATGAAACGTATTCAGATATTTTTCCTTTTAATTGTGAATAACCTTAGATTAACATGTATAGTACTAGTAGGGCAGTTTATCATGAAAATGTGGACACGCCGGACAAAAGCACCAATTTTTTTTCGAGTGCTACTTAGGTACTTAGCTTTCAATTTTTGATAGGAACCAACTTCTCCGTCAGCCATCTTGGATTTTATAACTGCCATTTTGAAATATAAATATGTTATCAATATCTCGGCTTCTAAATCACTTAGAATCACCAACTTGGTATCTAAATATGCATATTGGGGGTCAGGGATTAAAACTACACAATTTTTAAATGTATCAGAATATATATTTTTTCTACAGCCGTCAAAAAAACGTGACATTTATGCATCGCTATAGATACGCGAAGTATAACTTTTTTTAACACGTGAAAAAATAATATTTCTTCACGGCTGGCAGTGAAAAAACGGTTTTGGAACACCATTTCCTTAGTTACAACACATATAAAACGTTACGTACATAATAATATTACTCTACTTATTTGCTATATACGTATGACTTTGTTGCAGAGAATCTTTTATTCTTTATGTCCTACCCCCTCAGGGGCTAACACATTTCGTGTTAGTACGGGCTTTGCAACCCCGAGGTACCCAAGCAGATGGTCCTCCGAAAAGGGGGTTGGGCAAGGGGCTAACTACCCCTGGGGGCTAACACCCATTCTCCCATAAAAAAAGCCTAGTTACGAAACCTCCAAAAAATAGAGGAGGCCAAGACCCGATTTGGGTTGTAGCGTCATTGGATGGATGGAGTAATTGAAATTAATGACTCTATTTTAAGGTATCTTAGATACAAAATAACGCTCCAGGGCAATTATTTTCTTCATAAGAACACTAGGGTTATTATGAAAAATTAACAGTATTTGTTTCCATGGATACAACTTTTATTTCAAAAATTGTGCACCACTGTCGCAATGAAAATTAATGACAGCTCATCTAATGTCACAAATCTAACTTAGATCAGCTAACTAGATCAATCATAGTAATTATATGAATTAAATATGAATATGAATTAGGTAAGAAAATTGGTAGCACATTAAACCTTGAAGGCACCACGGGCATTATGAGCTAAGAGCCCGCGATTGTTGTACACACCTCGGGCCAAAGGCCCTCGGTTAGTACACTAACAATCTTGAGCTCTTATTTTACTCATAATGCCCCTTGGTACCTTAATAACTATTTTTTGACGGCTGTA
Source organism: Agriotes lineatus (assembly GCA_940337035.1). Classification (NCBI taxonomy): domain Eukaryota; kingdom Metazoa; phylum Arthropoda; class Insecta; order Coleoptera; family Elateridae; genus Agriotes; species Agriotes lineatus. The sequence continues at coordinate 151,273,215 of OW679194.1, forward strand.
GAAAAAACCTTGTTTGTATTTCGTGGCAAAATTCGTGTTTTTATGGCGCGTTTGAATGACTTTTCTGCATCGACCTAACGGTCTCGGCGAAAATTGACATTCTCACGAGCCATAAAAAACACTCATTTCGCGCACTTAATACAAAAATTACTATTTTCACCAATATATACAGTGTGTCTACTTAAGTTGGAATCATTTACAAAAATATATTATTGGTTTTAGGAAAAAATGGTATTCTTGATAAAAAATTCTGCATGGTCCAAAACTTAAAATGCAACCGTCAGATATCAATTTTTTCAAGCTGTATACGAGGTTTGTCAAAAAATATGAATTTTGCTCAAGAGTAAAGTACCTTTATTTTTGACAAAATCGAAAATCTTTATCGACAAAAGTTCATTAGAATTGAAAATTACATTCAAATATGCAACTACACCGATCTATCATGAAAAATCAGATTTTCTTACTTTTTTACTAACTTTTCTACACATTGATTCCAAATATTTGAAAATCTGATTTTTTATGTTAGATCGATATAATTGCATATTTAAATGTAATTTTTAATTCTAATCAACTTTTATCAATGAAAATTTTCGATTTTGTCAAAAATAAACGTACTTTACTCTTGAGCAAAACTCATATTTTTTGACAAACCTCGTATACGGCTTGAAAAAATTGATACCGACGGTTGCATTTTAAGTTTTGGACCATGCGCAACTTTTTATCAAGAACACCTTTTTTTCCTAAAACCAATAATAAAAAAAAAATCCATATGATTCCAACTTAAGTAGACACATACCGGGTGGCCATAAATATCTGAGATCCCGGTAGCCATGGAATAAGCTACTTATAAATGTTGGTTAGCATTATATTTCAATTCTAATAAGTATTGGTGTGTAATGTAATAAAATACAAGGTTATTGACACCATCTCTTAAATACGACTCGATTATAAAAATCTACTGTTCTAACTCCATTACTTATTGCAGTCTGTAATAATTTTTGACAGATAGGAATTTTAGTTATGATGACATTAATGACAGTTAGTTTAGTTGGATTCACTTTAATAAAGCGGTGTTGATTCCGAAGGTAATATGATATCAGATATTTATGGCCACCCGGTATATACCAATTACAAACTATTCACTAGTTAACTGTTTTGTCCGGTGGGTCCACATTTTCGTGATAAGTTGCCCTACATAACACACTTAAAATTTGTGTTTCTTCAAACGGCAGTAAAATATGGCATTATACTGCTGGATTGACGATGCTAAACTGTCACTTTATTGCCAAGCGGCAGATAATATTATCTCCGCTGACGAGCGGCAGATAAAGTTATTATCTGCCGCTGACGACTTTATCTGCCGCTCACAACTTTATCTGCCGCTGACGAGATCAAGTAATTTTCTTCGAATTTTGTTCACAAAATTGTAAATAATTTGTTATAAAAACGTTTGAAGAAAAAATACTATATGTTATTCGGAGCAAAAGTATCTTTATGTGGCAGCTCGACAGATAAGCCGTCCAGTCTCGCCACATAAAGTATAACTTTTGCTCCTAATAACATAATATACTATTATCCGCAAACGTCATAAAAGTGACAACATATGTGTCTTTATTGACAAGGTAAACGTGTCACTTTATCGGATTAAGCAGACAAAATAGCAACTTTTCCGTACTTTATGTGCCTAATCACACAAAATACAAATTTCAAACATTTCAGGGAAATGTTTACATCGTAACCACCGAAAAATTGTATTAGGTATTAGATTATTTTATTTATCCGCAAACGTCACAAAAGTGACAACCTATTTGTCTTTATTGGCAAGGTAAAAGTGTCACTTTATCTGCCTAAGTAGATAAAATAGCGACTTTTGAGCACTTTATCTGCCTAAGTACACAAAATCGTTGCTGTCTTTCTTTCTTTCTATGTTTGTTTGCTATCTCCTCCGAAGATACTGGACGGATTAAATTGTATGATGGCTTAAAATTTTGCAAATTTTTAGACTTGATCGTAGGCCGGTTTTTATTTTCAAAAAGAGTACGAAAAAGTTTTAATTTAAATAAACCTTTAAGCAGCGGATCGGATCTGTCGCCGTGGGTTATGGTGTGACAGCTGCTGTGGCCGTGTGCTATTAGATTGTGTGATTCAGTATGTTCATATATCATTACAGTAGAGCGTTATTTGAACAGCAGAGGTTGGCGCAGGGGTACAGTGCTCGCCTGTCACGCTTTGGCCTGGGTTCGATTCCCGGCCGATGCATCCTTTTTTTTTAATGTATATTGATGAAATTTACTTGAATACGTTTGCGGATAAAATAGTATATGTTATTCGGAGTAAAAGTGACTTTTCCGCCAATCGTACTGGAACTGACACATTATTGACAAAATTTTGTGAAGCAAAGTCAAAAATTCCATTACACCCGCCGTTGCTAGGTAATTTATAATAAAACTGTACAGGAATAATATTCCCGGCCTAGGCAAGGAATATTTTTCGAATGTAATTATTGATGACTAGTGAGTCACCCGAACTACGCTTCCGTTCGCTAATTGGAGAGAGATTTCATTAATATGAATTAAAAAAAGGATGAGAGAGATTCCCTCTCCAAGGGGGCCCTTGGGGCTCCGACCCTCTCCAAGGAAATCCTCGGGGCTCCGCCCCTCTCCAGGGAAGCCCGCGGGGCTCCAACCCTCTCCAAGGGGTCTTCGGGGTTCAAACCTTCTCCAAAAGGGCCCTCAAAGCTCCGCCCCTCTCCAAGGAAACCCTCGGGCTCCGACCCTCTCCAAGGGGGCCCGCGGTGCTCCGCACCTTTCCAAGGAGGTCCGCGGGGCTCCGCCCCTTTCCAAGGAGGACCTCGGGGCTCCGCCCCTCTCTAAGGAAGCCCTCCGGGCTCCGACCCTCTCCAAGGGGGCCCGCGGGGCTCCGCCCCTCTCCAAGGGGGACCTTGGCGCTCCGCCCTTCTCCAAGGGGGCCCTTGGCGCTCCACCCCTCTTTAAAGTTTCCCTTGGGGCTCCGCCCCTTTCTAAGGGGGTCCTCGGGGCTTCGCCCCTTTCCAAGGAGGACCTCGGGGCTCCGCCCCTCTCTAAGGAAGCCCTCAGGGCTCAGACCCTCTCCAAAGGGGCCCGCGGGGCTCCACCCCTCTCCAACGAAGCCCCCGGAGTTCCAACCCTTTCCAAGGGGGCCCTTGGGGTGCCAACCCTCTCCAAGGGGGCCTTCGAAGCTCCGCCCCTCTTCAAGGTGGCTTTCGGGGCTCCGCCCCTTTCCAAGAGAACCCTCGGGGCTCCTCCCCTCTCTAAGGAAGCCCTCGGGGCTCCTCCCGTCTCTAAGGAAGCCCTTGGGGCTCCGACCTTCTCTAAGAGGGCCCTCGGGGCTCCGCCCCTCTTTAAGGAAGCCCTCGGGGTTTCAGCCCTCTCCAAGGGGGCCCTCGGGGTTCCAACCCCCTCCAAGATGGCCCTCGGCGCTCCGCCCCTCTTCAAGGTGGCCCTCGGGCTCCGCCCCTTCCCAAGAGGCCCTCGGGGCTCCGACCCTCTCTAAGGGGTCCTCGGGGCTCCACCCCTCTCTAAGGGAGCCCTCGGGGCTCCGACCCTCTCCAAAGGGGCCCTCGGGGCTCTTTCCCTCTCCAAGGAAGCCCCCGGGGTTCCAACCCTCTCCAAGGAAATCCTCGGGGCTCCGACCCTCACCAAGGAGACCCGCGGGGCTCCGCCCCTTTCTAAGGGGCCCTCGGGGCTCCGCCTCTCTCCAAGGAAGCCTTCAGGGCTTTGCCCCTCTCCAAGGGGGTCTCGGGGCTCCGCCCCTTTCCAAGGAAGCCCTCGGGGCTCCGACCCTCTCCAAGGGGGCCCGTGTGGTACCGCCCCTTTCCAAGGGCGCCCTCGGGGCTCCGACCCTTTCCAAGGGGGCCCTCGGGGCTCCGCCTCTCGAGGCACATTCACTCAATCAGGGACATGGCTTCTGTAATTGTTGTGACGAACAAACACGTTTGGATCGTTCTCCTTTATTATATAGAGGAGTTAAAAAGACACGTTTTCTTAATTTTTTAATTACTCGTATCGATTGGCGGAAAAATAGTATGTGTATCTTGGACGAAAAGCGACATTCCCAGACTCCTGTGTTGTTGGGCTCGGCATTCACCTCGCTCACTAACGTTCGGCTAAATAAACTTCAGCTTCGCCACATAAAGTATCACTTTTATTCCTAATAACATAATCTACTATTTTATATTTCTATGAACCAATAAAAAAGAATTCACTTCCTTTATTCAGAACTCCTATACAAAAGATAAAGACAAAAGATAAAGGAAAAATATCATTACTTAAGACTGATATTTTTCTGTTCTTTCAACTGCACATAGCATAGGGAGAGTGACTACATTCTTCAGCCATGAGAACCATCATTGTCCCCTTTCACTATCTGACAATGGAAATCTGCACTTCGGAAAGAAGTCTGATCTTATGGACATTCTGGACAAGAATTCCCCAAATGAGTCTCGTGATTATGTTGATGTGAAGCTTCTCGATGGAGCCGCTGCTGTGCATATTCTCCCCCCAACTACCACATTTGATGATTATGCAGATCACGTATTCATTCCACACATCAATAAACAATTAGAAAGCTGCAAACGAGTTAATGTAGTATGGGACAAATACAATTCGACAAGCCTCAAAGAAGCCACTATAGAAAAGCGAGGTAAAGGTGTTAGGAGAAAGTGTGAAGGAAGGAACAAGCTTCGACTTAAATGAGCCGATTTCTTAAAAGACCCTACCAACAAACGGAAACTTTTTGCATTCCTTTAAAAAAAATTGGCAAGTGTTGAACGTGCCAAAAACAAGGTAATTGTCTTCACATGTGATGCCGAAATTATTCTCCGAGGAACTGATAGGTCCATGCCACCATGTGTCTATGAGAAAGAGGACACCAGGCTGATTCTCCACTTACAGGATACACTTTTGAATGGTTGTATTAAACTGTATGGTGGGCACTGTTGACACGGACGTAGTGCTGATCCTCATTGGCAAGTTCCATCACTGGATGACCTTGTGTGCAGATGTGAAGATTAGTCTTGCTTTTGGTACAGGCAAAACATTTACTTATATTAATATTAATGCTATCTACGAGAACTTGAGTTTAGAAGAATCCCAAGCCCTCCCAGTATTCCACAGTTTCACGGGATGTGATACCACATCATGATTTTTTTGGACGAGGCAAGAAATCTGGACGAGAGGGATGGAATTGTTATCCTCAAGTGACACATGCCTTTACCTACATGGCACTCCACCCTTACACACAACTTGATATTTATAATGAAAACTTTAAACTACTAGAACGCTTCACCGTGATCTTGTATGATAAGAACTATGATTTAGACAATGTGAATGAGGCCAGGAAGGAGTTGTTTTGTCAGAAGAGTAAGTCAATGAAGAAACTACCCCCAACGAAGGACGCACTACTCCAACACTACAAGCTGGCTGCAGGAGTATGGTGTAAAAGTGAGCACAGTCAACAGCATGCTCCTAATCCGGAAGACTGGTGCTGGACTCAGAAAGTAGACAGTGCATCACGGGTTTCTGTATGGAACATCTTACCTATTTCTTCAAAGACCTTTTTTATATGAAGACTTGAAAGGTTTATAATTGGAAAAAATAATATAAAATCCTAATTACTTCTTTAGATTTTTTATTATTTACCGAAAAGTAATATGTTTGCATACGTTTTATGTTCTCTTACAGTTGTGTAAATGAGGAGATTTTTCTTTATCCAAGTTACATGTTCTATAAAATCTCCTCATTTAGAGAACTGTAAAAGAACATTTACTGGATTTTTATAACAGTAATTCATTAACAGGGCTAGATTAGAGTTTCTTAGAAGCAATTTAAATAGATATTAATTAGAACTGAAAAATATTTCTCCTAAAAAGCGCTTTGCCTAAAAAATTTAAACATTTTGAAACTACTTTTCGGTAAATAATAAACTCTAAAGAAGTAATTAACGTTTTATATAATTTTTTCCAATTCACAAAATAAAAAATTGAAAAATTAGTTTACAGCTAAAGTCAAAAAAAGGTATTTTCTGGCCTTGAGATTGTTCAGTTAGCTAAAAATAACACACTGTAAAAAAACTCCTTGAAATCTTAATTAATTTCCAAAAAATAACACTTTTTGGATTTTGACAATTTCGAAAAACTCAATTTTCTAAGTAAATAAACATCACTCGGTATATATGATGGGAGCTAAATAGGTTTTTAAGCAAGCACATATTATTGACGTAAAGTTTTTTTGAAAAATCGAAAATACATTTTTTCCCATATCATGCCGACCTTTTGGCGGTCACTGTATATTAGTGAATAAATATATAGTCTGATACATCTAAAAATTATGTAGTTGTATTTCCTGGCCCCAAATATGTATATTTAGACACCAAGTTTGTGACCCTAAGTGATTTAGAAGCCGAGATATTAATAATATACTTATATTGTAAAATGGCCCCACCTATTCCAACGAGAAATTCGAAAGCTATTTAAAATCAGGCTAGCGTCGAGAATAACAAGTCACTTCGTAATTTAATTCATAAAATGACTATTGTCATTCAGTAATACTTCGATAACAACCTTCACATTTGACATATGTATGCAAATTTTGGAAGACACATAGGTACGTTTTTCAACATTTTTTATGCTAGATTACTGTTTTAAAAAGTTAGGTTAAACAACTAGTACCTACTCAAATCATGCAAAATGTTAGAATGCCTTCACAAAACAGTTACATGTACAATTTACAGATGAACTGTCATTACTTGAGAGCTAGTTTTGGTTAGAATACTATACATTCCGTATGTATCTCGTATCTCTTCTTATGAATAAGTATGTATACTTTAAACTTAAAAGAAAGTGTCTCCTTCTTAATAATTGGATTTCCTGAAAAATAATTGGTTGCTTTATGGTTGCATTGTAAACGCTTATCATATTATCTACTACACCAAATTCCTCTCATCTGTCTAAATGCAAGTAGGATATAATTAAAATGTATGCTCCTAGTTTTTTATATAAAAGTAGAATAACTTTAATTGCAATTTCAGTTTAGACATAGGACATAGTGTCTTAGTAATATGACGTTACAAAGAAAATTAAACAGCAAGTTGTAAGCAGTGACGCTTTGTTTAATGCATAACTTGCTATAGAGGTAGTGGATATTATTTTCTTACAAGTGCTAAAATTTATTACATTACAAATACCCAGGTCTTATCATATTTTGCTTTCAGATTCATCATCCGTAAAAGAATATAATCACAGCCATATTAAAGATGCACTTTTCACAATATAAGTAAATTGTATTTGAAGCCATAATACATTTTACATACAGAACCACCATATTAAGGGTGTCCCAGAACTTCCTTCCAGAGAGAAATATAGGTATTCGGGCGAATGTGTCAATCAGTACTTTGAAGAAAAAAAGTCATATCTCAAGCGATAACCGAGAAAAGACGTGCTAAAGTTAACCAATCAGGGCTTAGCACCATCAAAGAAAGATGACCGCAATTTTTTCGTTGACAGGGTTTTGCTATTATTCTTTTTATTAAAATCTCCTATTCATACATCTAGTCTATCGTTACAGTTACAGTTGGTGCTTTGATTTTTGCGAAGTTAGTATTTATATTTGCTGTCTAGCAACGTGTTGGATTTACAGTAATACCTGAGGAACGAGCTTCTAGGATTGATGCAATTGAAAACTCCATGACTCAGTTATTTGGGGTAGTAGAAAATTTATGTTTGCTTTCTTGCAGCCTCTTTTGCTGTCGACACATGCTGGTTTTCTATAGAGAGGCAGTTCTGGGACACCCTGTATAATAGATACATTTGAACATTTTTTTGAAGGTTAAATAAAAATGAAGATTTTTAGCACAACAATCGCAATCAAAGAGATAATATCTAGTATAAAATACAATATCTATGTAATATTATTTAGTGGTACATGCAAAGTTCTTATTGTTCTTTAAAAGTTAGACACTGGTATTTGAAAACAATTGAACTGTAATAAAAGAAAAAAATGCAAAATAAACTATTATAAATTCAATAAAGTGTGTTGTTCGGGGAACAATGTAGCTTTAACCGGTGAAACCAAGTAGAGAAGTATATTTTATTGTACAACGGTGAAGAATCTACTATTTAATCAATCTGTAGATAATTGTAAATTGATAATGATTAATAGAAGTACCTAATAGATTTTAGTTTATCCAAGAATTATGCTAATATTGCAAAACAGTTATTCCATTATGGCTTAAAAGAATAAGAAAAAGTTCAAAAAGTATGTTAAGTATGTGATATCGGAAAACCATAAGAACTATAATAAATCCTCTGTTTCTCGATACTGTACACATGATACCCCATTTTTTACAACGATCGCTTTCGGAACTCGCCTAGGACCTATTAATACTTCATCAGATACGTTAATACCCAACTTTGGAAGAATTTACTTTCCAGAGCAAGTTCAGCTGGTATTTACAAGAACCTAAGGAAATTTATATGAAATAATATGTAATCGTAGACTAACCACTAAAACAACTACAAGTGTCTACAATATCGTTGATCTTTGACATTATAAACATCTGTTATATTATTTCTCTCTAAAAAAGAAAATCAGCAACTGAACGGTAATCAATATTGTCAATTCATGAGTAACTGTTACCCATTAATGCACTACAATTTCTTTCTAGATTTCATTTCATGTTATGTAAGGATTGTCTAATCGAATTTAGTTTCAATACTGACGAGAATTCTGTCAATAATGCTTAACTGCTAGTAACTGCTTAGTAATTGAAATCTCAATTTTGTTACTAGAAAACATGAAACACGACTTATTGTTGTATTACATGTCATATTCCAACAACACATTTAAATGAATCAATTCATTTAATATAATTAATTAATTATTTGTTATTTAACATAGAAATGTTAGTATTAATGACACATATCCCAACAGGACCGTAGCCAGAGAGAGGCTGATCAGGGCTGAGCCCTGGTAAAAGACATCTGAGCCCTTGTAAAACAAGCAGGCTTAGATCTTACATATGACCAGGCTTGCGCGAGCTGGAAAATTCAACTAGAAATCGACGTTTCCTTTGGAATCTCCTATGACTATCAAAATTTGATACATAGAGCAAACCAACTTATGGAAAAACTTGCTGATTATAAATCCAGTGCAGTTGTACAAATAACTATCAACACTAATGTTACATTACTTCGAATTCTAGTTACCCGAATTTTACGGTAATCCGCCAATTGAGGAGGGTTTCGCATTGCAAATCGGGTTTAATAATTAGTCAATAATTTTGCAGACAGCAAATTTTCGTCGTGTGACTCTGCATGTGCAATGTTTAGTCGTAGGTATAGGGCAGTGCGTGATTCGCTTAACCATGTTGCACAAATGTGCTCACAAAACGTTAACATTACGCAAAACTCTGTAGAGGGGTTTAGATGGAGCATCCTTCCCAAGAACGCACCGCATAGGGCCAAAATTATCTTAACGTGCCTAACAATACTTAAATAGTAAAAGGAAACACTTGGTAATGCGAATTACATGAATTTGTAAATAAAAAATGCAGCCGATGAGATACACGCCAACAGACGGACAGACAGATAGACAAGCTGAATAGAATTTTGTCTAGAGACCCCGAAACGTGAAGGCCTGAAGAAATCTCAGTTGATTTTTTCACGATTACAATATTTCATTCGTATTTTAGACGAAGGAAGTAAAAGAATAGCTATAGTAGACAAACTTAAATGGGAAATTACTGAAAAAGCAATAGTACGACGGCCTAGAGGCGCCAAGAATTAATGGCAAAGCAAAAATAAGATGAGACAAAACGGTAAAACAAGAATTTAAAAAAGAATTTCCTGACAGGTCCAGTGACTCGAAAACTTTAAAAAGATCAATGTGTTTTGAAATGGAAAAATCTGTAAAACGCTTTACCCAGAACTTTCCTCGTCGACATTGTGACACTAAATAATTTTAAAAATCAAATTAAGTTAGGAGTAAAAATATCTTCACGTTTCTAATAAATTCAATAAATTGAAATAAAAAAACGTTACCGGTGGTCGAATTCGAACGGCAGGCGGACCGCGTGTGCAGCCCCAACGTTTTGTGGGATATTGGAAGGGACTGGGTAATTTTTACCTGCGCCACGGAGCACCGACCTTTCGAAATTCTGCGTAGCAGCTATATTTAGTAACGCACTAATTTGTGCCTCCTTTTTGTATCGTAAAACATTTATTCTGTATCCATTGGCTCCGATGTTTGGTAAGAATAAAGCCTGCACTATGTACAAATTATTACTTGTATCTATTACTAAGTTAAATAAAAAATAAATAAAATTTTATTATTTTAAGGTGCTTACCTTGTATATATTTGTTTGAGATTTTCTAGGTTTTATGTCAGGTAGATATATAATGTGTAGGCAAAATATTGTCTTTCTCCGACAAATAGGTAGTTTTTGAGTTATACCGCCAACAGACATACAGACAGACAGACAGACAGACGGAATTGTGAAAACCTGTTTTTCGTCATCTAGGAACCTGAAACGTGAAGATCTGGATATATCTCGAAAGGTGATTTTTTCGCAATTACAATACTTCCTTCGTCTTTTTGACGAGGGAAGTAAAAACTTATACAGGGTATCCCAGAAATAGGCGGACAAAGAAGGAACCAATAAGCTAACACAATTTTTGAAATAATTATGAACATCGGCTTATGCATTGCTGAGTTAAAACGATTAAAGTTTTTCCTGAAAAACGCAGTGTGTCACTGCTTTTTACTTTACAGTCGTTGATTTAATAACTGTCGTTAAAAGTATTGTTGTTAACCATAGCAACATTAGAAATATCGTGCAACTAGTGAACCTATATCCTTAGCAAAGCCGGCTCGTCTGGGTCCGATACAGGGTTTTTTAATGAAATTTCAAAATGCTTAAAATAAAAATCTGTAAAAGGCTTTACCCAAAACTTCCCTCGTCGACATTGTGACACTAAATAATTTTAAAATTAAGTTAGGAGTAAAAATATCTTCACGTTTCTAGTAAATTAAATAAATTTTCAAATAACAAAAGACGTTACCGGTGGTCGAATTCGAACGGCAGGCTGACCGCGTGTGCAGCCCCAACGTTTAGTGAGATACCGGGCAATTTCTACCTGTGCCAAGGAAGACCGACCTCTTTAATTTCTACGTCGCAGCTATATTTAGTAACGCGCTAATTTGTGCCTCGTTTTTGTATTGTAAAAAAAATATTCTGTTTCTATTGACTCGCATTTTTGGTAAGAATAAAGCCTGCATTATGTACAAATTATTACTTTTGTATCTATTACTAAGTTGAATAAAAAATAAACAAAATTTTATTTTTTTAAGGTGCTCACCCTGTATACAGTGTGTCCAAGATAAGGAGGGCCAGTATGGGGATCTCGGTAATGGTGAGAGATACAAATTTGGTTAAATGAGACGAAAGTTGCGCACTTAAAGGACTAAAAAAATGACGTCTAGAAATTATAGAATTATGACATTATGATGTGCATTTTAATATTTTAACGGCATGTAAAAAGGCCTAACTTACTGTATGAACTTATTTTTACAAAATTATGAGAAATGCAGGTCTGTATCTAAAAAATTTTCTGATAATGATCAGAAAAAAGCTCGAAACGTAATTAAACCATAATATGTGGCACATTGTTGAATTCAGAGTAACAAATTTGGCATTAAAAAACCAGGACCGTATTTAAAAAAATGAAGTTAATGATGGTTTCTCGAAGACGAAACGTCGGATAAAAAATTGATAACGTAATCATTAAGTCCACTAAAAGTTGCTATAAAGAAGTTTAATCGGTTTCGCTCTAACTTTAATATTAACGCCAGAAAAAAATAAAAAATAAAATAAAAAAATTCGGGTTTTTTGAGATAATTCTAAAACGAAAAATCATATCAAGAATTTCTAAACGTCATTTCTTTAGTCCTTTAATTGCGCAACTTTCTGTCTATTTAACCAAATTTGTATCTCTTACAATTACCGAGATCCCCATACTGGCCCTCCTTATCTTGGACACACTGTATATTTGTCTGACATTTTTCCGGTTTTAATATATATAATGTGTATGCAAAATTTCGTCTTACACCTCCCCATCTTATTATGCCATATGACAAGAGCGATTCCACTCAAGCATTGTACACTTGTTTTAAAATTCGCACTGGTAGGAATTCCCTCAATTGCCTAAACACGTAGTTAAAGCTTCTTAGTTTCTTAATTAGAAGCTGAATATGTTTTTCCCACTTTAGGTTAGAATCTAAAGTTATTCCTAGATATTTAATCGTTTCTGCTCTCTGTATGAACAAATCACAACTGCATTGATGTCTCGTGCAGTCAAATTTATGTATATTTATTTGACTAAAATGAGATAGATGACTTTTGTACGAAGCAAAAGGTAAAAACCTAGTCTTCCTGAAATTCATACGTAGTTAGTAAGTTTTGATCAAACCATTTTTTTATGTCTATAAGATCAGAACGAACTAAAATCGACCAATATTCAGCATCATAAATAGCAACTTTGTCGTCAGCATAAGATAACAAGCTTCCACGAACTCTTCTGGATAAAAGGTCATTTAGGTATATTATGAATAATACTGGGCCTAATACTGTTCCCTGTGGGACTCCAAATTTAACAATCTGCACATCGCTTAGTGTTTCTTTAATTTTGACATACTTACTGTTTCCTATTCTCTTAGTAAGATTTTATCAGATTATTCGCAATTCCCCTTATACCCATACTATACATCTTTTCTAACAGTTTACTATGACTAATAGTGTAAAACGCTTTGGCCAAATGATAATAGATATTAACGATAGAAGTTTGATTATGAGCATTTTAACGACACGAGTTTGATTGCCAAAAACGAGGTGGTGAGCCGAGTTTTGCGGCAACCAAACGAGTCTCGTTAAGTGCCATAAGCAAACGTGTATTGTTCAATATTTTATCTTCATCAATAAATTCTAGTGCAATGTATTTCTTTATACAAAAAGTGTGCGGTAATAAAGCTCTTAACGATACTAAAATTAATTTGGTTAAGAGTCTATAACAACACTGATGTAGATAAAAACATCTAACGTTGGCCTACTGTTATCGACATGTTTATAAATCGTTTTAGTTAACTGGGCTATAGCGTCTTGGGCACTTATGTTAGATCTAAAACCAAACTGTTTTTCAGAAAGTAAGTTATTGCTATCTATGAAATGTACGATTCTCTACTTCAAGATTTTTTCAAAAATGTTTGCAATATTTGATAAGAGCGATATAGGCCTATAATTTTCAGTTAATTCCTTGTCACCAGTTCTATATAGAGGCTTTACAATTGCTATTTTAAAGTGATCTGGACAGGTTCCGTTTTCCAATATTTTATTTATAATATGAACTAAATAAGGTGCTACGAAATCCGATATTTCATGTAACGTGTTCGCAGTAATGTGATCGAAACCCGGAGCTTTATTTTCCTTTATCTGAGCAATACATTCTTTAACTTCTAAAACTTTGGCGGTTGGTTGTAAGAAAATTGTTTTGGCACAACTTTGTTTTGAAAAAGAATTATCAATTTCAAGGAGAGACTTTAAAATTGCATTTGCCATTTTTTCCGCAATTTGCGTATAATATTTATTAAATTCATTCGCAATATCTTTTTTATTAGATATATGTTTATTATTGGCCTTAATTGACTTAACTGCAGTTGAATTTTTATTTATGTTTAGTGACTGATTTACCGTGTCCCAAACCACCCTTGCATCTTTATAATTAGTGATTTTACTTTCTTTTTACTTCCTTTTACGATAAAGGAAGTATTGGATTCACCCCAAAAATTCGAAATTGAGTTTTCAACAGATCTTCACGTTTTAGAGTCCCCTGATCCCAAAAAAACATATTTTTTTTCATTGGTCTGTGTGTCTGTCTGTCTGTGTGTCTGTGTGTCTGTCTGTCTGTGAACAGAATATCTCAAAAACGAAAAGAGGTATGGCGTTGAAACTTCATATATAAGTTTTGTGTACTATGTAGATGAGACAGCAAGCTTTTGAAGAAAATCGCATAACCGGAAGTAGGTGTTTACTCTTGTGATTTTTCAGTTTTTTTCGATTTTTTCAAAAACGGCTCTAACGATTTCTTTCAAACTTTACATTTTTATTACATTTTTAATGTGCATTGACGTGAAATAGGTGATTTTCCAGTTGAAAACTTCTAAAGTGGGTTTCTTTTGTTTTTTTTCTATTTTTTTATTAACTCCTATTTTAAATGGAACACCCGGTATATTATTACATTTTTGAATTTTGCTTAAGATTTTAGAGAAAATTTGTCTCTTCAACTAACGCTCTATTTTGTACCGTTTTGTAGAATTCGTAATTTTGAAAAATTTTGACAAATGCTTAAAAATTAAAAATTAAATTTTTGACTAATTATAAGATCACTGTAAAAGGAAGTTGTGTGAGTGTATCACACCAGATTTTTTGTTTTAAGAATTAAATTATTTAATTTGTTTCTATACATTTTATATTCTCGCAGTACATCTAAATCATTGTACTTTTTATACATTTGAAACAAAAGGTCTCTTTTTTTGATAGACTGTATGAGACCTTTTGTTACCCAAGACTTTCTTTTGACACATCGAACGTCCCGCTTCCAAACTTCCGTACATGAATCCATAGCATTTCTAAGTTTGTTAACAATGTTTGTTCCCATTCCAATTTTCGCCACTTAAAAGAGACCTTAATTTGCTGTAATTAATTTTTTTAGTTTTAATCGTTTTCGTTTTCGGTAAAATTTTATGAAGAAATAGTGACTTTCTAGATAACTGAAAAATGATCTGCGATTGTTGATTCTAAAATAAGAGGAGTGATTTTTTCGGCATCGATTTTAGTTTTCAAATATATATGATCCAAACAGCTTTTAGATTCATCGTAGACTCGGGTGTAATTGTTTATACAAGACAAAAAACCTGATTCATATAAATTATTTAAATAATCTTGAACATATGGCAGTTTCTGCATAATATTAATATTGATACCTCCTATAATTATTTCTTCTTGATGAGTACAGTAATCCTTAAAATACTTCTGTAAACTTTCATTGAAAACATCTACGTTTACAGAATGCGGTCTATATACAGTTACAAAGACATTTTGGCTGCTCAAGTTTATATTATATTATAAGCACTTAATCAGACGTATATTAATTAATTCATGGTGACAATTTAAGGAGTCCTTAATAAAGACAAAAACCCCGTCATTCTCATTAATGTCTCCATAATTATAATGTGTATTATAACCCGCAAGTTTAAAATTCGAGGGATCCAATACCTTCCATGATTCAGGTAACGCGACCATGTCAAAGCAAAAGTCAAATTGACTTAACAACATTTGTATTCCGTCAAAATTTTGTGTTTATACTGCGTATATTAATATGAAATATTGAAAAACCCTCATTGTTGTTCAGAATGGTTTTACAGCCATCGACATTTGCTGCATGCAATGTGTTGAATTCAAAAGCTTGATAATCGTTTATAAACTGATCTATAACAACGTAAAAAATATATTGAGACTTACATTATATGCACTTTCGTCGTTATTTAATGTCATCCGCACTTAACACACGGATTATAAAGGAGGTATCAGTTTTCCGGACAAAAAGTTTGGCATCTTTAAACCAGACAAACTTAATAGTAATTTACGTAAGAAGTTCCGAAAGTGATATTTTACGGGATGAGTAGGAAGTTTCCAGGACGAGCCGTAGGCGAGTCCTGGAATCCTGCGAGACCCGTAAAATCACTTTCGGATCGTGTTACGTACAATATTTTTTCTGCTGGCGTTTATTATGTTAAAAAGAATATGGATGGATACATTACTTATGAACCTTATATTATACAAATTACATATAACAATCACTCTCATGAATACATTACTTATGAATATTAATTACACAATTATAACAATTACTTATATTAATATTATTAGGGATATTAACAGAAGTGGCAGTGTTGCAGTTAGTATTAGACGTATTAGTATTTGTATTAGTTTTCGACGTACTAATTTCGTTGCGGCCCTTTTCAATCTGTGAAGCTATGTGAATTTTGTTTTTTAAAGAATTTTCTACGTATCCCTCTGCTACACTGGTTGATTTCCAGCCTCCGTGTCTCTTCAAATTGGTTATACTACCACCACCATCAACTAGTAAAGTGGCTGAGCTCCTTCGTAAACAGTGCCCGGTGTATTCTTTGGGGTGCGGTAATTTAAGAAATTCAGCAATTTTGCAAGCGATATTTTCAAAAGTGTGAATACCAATAGGTTGTGTAGTACATCTTCCGTTTTTGTAATATACAAATAATCTACGATGAGGTGTGTTTGCTTGACGTAATGACAAATATTTTCTGTATAACGAAATATTACTTTCTCCAATGACGACAAAGGTTCTTTCCATATTCGTTTTAGAAGTAGGAATTTTAATCACTAACATGGTTGTCTTATCTTCTATATCATCTAAACTCATTTTACAAAGCTCTTCACGACGACAAGCTCCTGCCAAACCAATTATTAATGCAACCTAAACATACAAAAAAATTAATCAAAAGGAATAAGAGAAATTAGATTTAATTATATTACCTTTGTCATTAGGTAGATATTATCGCCAGCTTCTGATAAGAATTTATCTATTTCTTCTTTATTCAATACTCTTGATTTTTTTGGTTTATAGCCAACGGATTTTCTTTTAAGGAAAGCAATAACTTTGGGATAGCGGCTTATATCTATATTATTTTTAATGTTAATTGTGGACTTAAGCATCGAGTAATTGCTCCAGAGGCTTGACGGCTTTAAGGTTTTAGATTTTCCCATTAAATATGCAAGAATGACTTCTTCATTTATAGTATGCACATTTTTATCATTGCTCCATTTTTGAAATAAATTGTAGACCAATTCATACCTCTCTCTTGACTTTAGCGGCAATAATTCATAAGTAGCCGCTTTAGCAGCTTCACTAATCTCATGTGGTATTAGTTCGGCCTCACTTTCACTACTGATTTCCATTTTTTGGAATGGTAAAGCGAAAACACACACGAATGTTATATGACAAGCGCTGTCATAATAAAAAAAACAGGTTGATGTTATTGCCAAGGCAGTCTACATAGATTACATGGATACACAAAATCGTCCCGAAAGTAAAAAATAGTTCCGAAAGTGAAAAAAATCGTCCCGAAAATATTACTTTCGGTACGATTTGTGTAAAGTGGGACTTTCGATTTAATAAATCATACCGAAAGTTTTATTTTCGGGACGGCTGCAGAAAAAAACTTTTACATCACCAATTTTCTCATTTTTTGCTTCGTAGAACAGGTTGCGATAATAGGGGGTGAGGTGCTCGGTTACGTAGATGGGCTGTGTAGACATTTTGATGTTGAGTGAGGCAGTAGTTGGTTTGCGGCTTTTACATTTGCTTAAAAAATCGTCCCTAATAATTCTGTTTGAAAACTGTAAAATAATCGGGCTTTTAAGTCCAATTTCTTGATTTGACTCTGTGCGCCGCTTGTATGTCGCTTCTAGATACGTCGCTGCCTACATGTTTCCCTAAAAGTACCTACCACCGTTTTCATAATATCTTCTCCTGAAGTTTCTGGTACTCCATCTATCTGAAAATTGTGGTTCCTTGCATACTGCCTATCTTCTTCTATTTTTATATTGGTTTTCCGCGTTTGCTTTTCTAATTTGTCGTATTTGACGGAAAGTTTCTCTTAAAGTTTTTTTTATATTTTCATTTTCTTTTTGCATTGATTTCATTGGAACCGAGTATTCACCTAACATTTCTGAATAGAACTCGATAGCTTTCTGAAAACTATTGATTTTTTCTACGAATTCTTCTTTAATCGTTTCCTTAATTACTGATGTCATTAGAGATATCATCTTAGGGTTAATACTTTCGTTTTTGACATCGGCATCTAGGCCTTGTCTGATATCAGACTCCGTTTTCAACTTGCAAGAAGAGCATCGCCACGTGGCCTTATTATCAGCCGAGCATTTTCGCCAGATGGTTTCTCTCACATTACAGCAGGTATAATGCATTTGGTTATTGCAACCTTTACACACAATAAAGTCATTTTCTGCAGGTAATTTGCCTTAATAAATATCAGACTGGTCCATCTTTGATTCTAGCTTTATAATATATACAATGCACTTTTTAAACAAATCGAAATATTTCGAGAAGCGCTGTACTCACACGTCTTATTACTCGCACAAGCACACCAAAATTATATTACATAAAAAGGGAATGTTAGCCAATTTTAATTATCCGTAAAGTCCTTATAATACTAAGGATTCAGCTAAAGCACGCAATAAAGATAGCTTTCAATAAAGTAATTGAATAATCGTACATTTTAGTACATAATCGTTAATACTTTAAATACAATTTCATGACTAGTGATTTACATTATAACAATTCAAATGCAAAAGTTTTTCATAGCATCAAGTTAAACAGAGTAAGTATACATTGATTATTGAAAACGTAAATAACGACAGTCGATAGTAAATTAATCAAAATTATATTACATAAAAAGGGAATGTTAGCCAATTTTAATTATCCGTAAAGTCCTTATAATACTAAGGATTCAGCTAAAGCACGCAATAAAGATAGATTTCAATAAAGTAATTGAATAATCGTACATTTTAGTACATAATCGTTAATACTTTAAATACAATTTCATGACTAGTGATTTACATTATAACAATTCAAATGCAAAAGTTTTTCATAGCATCAAGTTAAACAGAGTAAGTATACATTGATTATTGAAAACGTAAATAACGACAGTCGATAGTAAATTAATCAAATAATTAGAAACTTAAGATGTTTGTCCAAAAATAGAGGTGCATCTCTATCCAAACGACATTACAAGGCAGCGCAAATTGGGCTATAAGTAGTTAGCTCTTCCAAGCTTCTGGTCTCATAAACAATTTATCATTATGAAAGCAAATCCTTTGTTTAGTCAGACACAAAGCCTTCCATTTATGTAATAACATGCGGTTCACTTTAAACCAAGCGGCGTTAAAATATTTGGTGTGAACTGCAGAAGATTAAGAAAGTGATATAAATTCTGTTACATCATTTTCATGCTAAAGTTCTCTGAAAACTATAAAAATTGGGTTTCGAGACTTCAAGTAAAATCTAATACAACCTCGAGAGGCGCCATGCCTCTTCGCCAACTTGCGCTGCGAAACAGCTACTCTGTTTTCAACAGTTTTTACTTTTGAATTGTTTTGTATTCAGAGATGGTGGTCTTTCCGTTTTTGGCAGCTCTGCAGCAGATATAACCAATTTCCATCTCCGAATAATCCAATAAATTATCGAAATTGGTGCGCTATCATTTTTCAAATTTTATAGAGCAACACAAAATAATTCTGTGCAAGGATAGTTTGTTCTACCCCTAAGTTTACATGTTTGCCATTTTGTAGGTTTATTCTCCAAATACTTATTGTCACATTCTTGATATGATTCTCTACGTTTTCAATACAAAAAACATTCTGAAGAATAAACTCGTTTAAAGTTAAAGTTTGTGGCCTTCTATATAAAAATAATAAGACTAGTAAAAATTCAACTAAATATTTCATACAATAAACACAGCTAAGCATTTGTGTAGTATTCTTATAAGTAAAAATTGAAATTTACACTGGCTGTTTAGTTTTTCATAAAAATCGTTAAACTTAGGGACCTTAATACGCTCACCATTAAAAGTCGTTAAAAATGCAGGGTGTATCTATTCCGTCGTACAAAAAGTGCACTACGATCTTTCACGTAAAATTCTGAGTAGAATATCTTAATACCATGACAGATTTGTCTTCATAAACCATCAGGACATTTTTTCAAAAAATCTTAAAATGTAAAATTATGATCAGATGCAAAATTTCAGAAATATCAGCTTACTTGAAAGCGTGTTACCACAAAAATACTTCACCCAATACACATGGTTGTCATATTCTTATGGCATTCTACCTTCTCTACAGTCAGGGTCTACACCACTTCATAGTTGCACCACTGCATTACTCAAAGTAGTTGATGATTTGATACATTGTGTCGATCAGGGTAAACGGTATGTGTTAATTATGCTCGATTTCACCAAAGTATTTGATATAATTTATTGATCATAACGTTTTAGTTCTTCTTCTTCTTCTTCTTCTTTAACAGCCTTTTACCACCCACTCCTGGGTATAGGCCTCCCCTTTCTTTTTCCATTGCTCTCTGTCTTGCGCCAGCTGTAACCATTTACTGCCTGCTGTTTCTTTTAAATCATCGTGCCAGCGTCTTGGTGGTCTGCCCACGCTGCGTTTGTTTAAGCGTGGCCTCCATTGTAGGATGCATTTTGACCATCTGGAGTCGTCTTGTCGTGCGATATGCCCGGCCCAGTTCCATTTCTGCTTTGCAATATATTCGACGACGTCTTCTACCTTTGTTCTTTTCCTAATAACTTCGTTTGGAATATGGTCTCTCAGGCTTACTCCCAGCATCAACCTTTCTATGGCTCGTTGAGTTACTCTAAGGTTTTTAGCAGATTTGATGGTTAGTGCCATAGTTTCCATTGCATAAGTCATTACCGGTAAAACGCAAGTATTAAACACTTTTTTCTTTAAATTTATTGGTATGCTTTGATTTTTCATTACATGCCCTAGTTTTCCGACTGCTGTCCAGGTCATTCTTATGCGTCTACTTATTTCTGCGGTTTGATTTGCTTTGCCGAGTGTGATCTTGTGTCCAAGGTAGATGTATTCGTCTGTTCTGTTTATTATATTGTTGTTCACTGAGATGATTACATCTTCTGGGGTCATTATTTTGGTCTTATTGAGATTCCTCTGTAAGCCACAATCACCTGATCTCGCCTCAAGTTCGCATAACATTTCCTGCAGTTCCTCGATGTCTTGGCTAGTTGCTAATAATTATCTTATCGGTCTAAAGAAAGACACTATCGGATTATTGACGAATTATTTATCCAACAGAACCCAAAGCGTTAAGTTACAAAATAATATATCTAATTTAGTTTATTTAAGATATGGAGTTCCAAAAGGATAAGGGTCCATCATTGGTTCCTTGATATTCACTAATTATACTTCTCCCTTCATGGATTACATTAAATACTGCCAATATCACGCATATGCTGATGATACTCAACTGTATTATTCTTTTAACCCTTCTGATATTGCCAAAGGTGTAAATGTAATTAATGGCAGTTACATTTTCTTCTGCACCTGTAATCGCCAAAAATATGGTAACTGGTAGTAGTAAATTAGGTTCATTCAAAACAGATTGTTGTTGAGACTGAACTGTTGCTTGCTCATGTATAGTCTGTTCGTGGTAACCTAAGTAAGCTTGATCGATAGCTAGAGATAATTGACCGATTTGGGTAGACAGTGTTTGCTGATGCTGTTGTTGGATGTTGCTTTCGGCGTTCATACGACGTAAGCGACCTAAGACATGATACATTCTTGCCCTAATGCGTTGGACTTCATTATCTTGATTATTGACATCAAACTGTTCTAATGCTTCTTGCAGTTCGTGAAGTTTTCTAGCACAAATCTTCAGTTCTTCATCAGGCTCGAAATAAATTCTTCTTGCCATGTCTAGCAATCCTAACTGCTGTCTGGGCATAGCGTCTCGCAAAATTAATCTTTTTTCAATTACGTTCAATCCCACTGGACATCCACGAATTAACAATTCATATGTCAGCTTGTCCGCCAATAATCTTCCAACATCCATTGTAAATTGTCGTAACTAAACAATCCTATACCTATACTAAAAATACTAAACCTTACTAAAAAAACACAATAGAAAACAAAAATAACCCTTCAGTACTAATGATACCAATATCTACTAATATGTCCCCAGATATACCTAATCTAAACACACATTCCTAAATTCTAACAAAATTCCTCAAAATATGCAACATAATGGCTATAATCCGAAAATTACCGATACGACAAAAAACCAATCGATACTAATCAAATACTGCACTAAATGCCAAAATACTTAATCAAAGGCCCCACGTTGGGCGCCAAATTTGTTATTTGCTACACGGGAAATTTTTCTGTACACAAAAGAAAAAGAAAATTATATACAATTTACAACACGGCGGTTCAGGAATCGTCTCGTAGTGTAGCAAATTTTCGCCAGCTAGTTCCTGAGCAGGAATGGAGGGGTTGTCCGAAAGCGCCACTGGTTCGAGACGGTCCAAACCAAAAAACCTACAGGTGTCCGTGTAAGTTTTTAAACCACTTAGCTGTTTTATAAAAATAATAAAAGACAGAAAACACACTAACTTGAAATAATATAATTGTTTATTTACAGTGTGTACACATACAAACTCTGCACCATACTCGAAGAAGGCAAAACAAATCTATAATAGAATATTTGTTTGTAATTGGAATAGTAAATTTAATTTTAGTTTTACTTATATAATGCACAAGGTTTTAATGTTAATAAGTTTGAAGTGAAAAACAGAACTCTAAGATTTTAACTCGCAATTTGCTCGAGTACACGTATCTCAACTATGAGGATACAGTGACTTAAAAAATAAGAACTGCGATAACGATAAACGGGAGTTCTCATCAAATCGCTTCACCGATCAATTAATTTATCTAAACGCGGTCTATTCGAATGGTACCATTTCGCATAGGGGGTTTATACACTTAAAACTATTTTCTGCGCTAAAGAGGAGTTATTTTTAATATTTAATCTCCCGGTAAATCTTCGCAAAAGAATTAATTAAATTCGAAAGTGTTGAGGCACTTGAACGCGATCAAAATGCTCACAGGCAGTATAGCCAATCGAGAAAAATATTAAATACATAAATTGAAAATAACCTATTTCGAATACATGATTGCACGAGGTGAACATCGCGGTTACACAACATTTCTTAATTTCTCGGCACAACCGGTTAGGGATATCACCATCGTCAAAAGTAGGCACATTGCATAAGCTTTTATAAGACCAGCACGAACGGTATTTTTAGTTTGAACGATGAGATGACTAAAACGCTAGCAGATACCTGGTGATGCATGACAGGGTACGGCAGTGGCGTCGACAGAGCAGCTATACACGGAGATACTGTCCACGAATGTGCAACTTTATGAGCGGCAGGTTTCTCTCCAACTATTGCACTGAGAAGAAACCTTGTGGTTAAAGTTTCGAAAGCTACCACATAAGTTGAGGGTGCTCAGCACTGCGTGGGGGTTGGTCCTCCAGGTGCTTTAGTAACCGACATCAATGCCACAGGGGAAGCACATGCAGAATTGGGTACGAAAAAGACGCAAAAGGAAAACGAGGAGGAGGAAGCCTAAAATACCATATTCGAATTCGCTGTTTACACGGAACTACAAAGAACATACCAGAGTTGGTGGATGGCCTCGAGTGAGTATCTTGAAGAAATATGTTATTATTCCAGTATCACTGGCTTCATTCTAGCAATTTCACACAGCATTTCCTGATCACAGAATTCACCAATAGTTTTGGGATTTACATTATCCACTTCAAGTGAAAATTCCAAATCACATGCAGTCCCAGAAGGAAATAATCTCACGAAATCAGTCTCATAAAATGGCCGCCGGAAATCGTACTCACAATCAATTTTAAAAATTTTACTATACTCCCTTAGACATTCAAGGATTTTTCAAAAGCCCCAAAGCCCAAAAGCCGCAAAGATTAACATGCAACCAAATACACACCTAGAAACTGCAGGTCACTCGAAACCTCTAAACTGAATCTGTATGTATTTAAGCGAAAAATTATACGAAACGATTCTTGACTGCATCTAAATGGTTTCAACACTGTAACAAAAGTTAACAGTACACAAATTCCTTTAGTCGTAAAAATGGAAAAAAATAAACTTATATTTGGACAATTCTCTCAGATTTTCCAATGATGTTTCTAAAGATATCCAAAAAGCCTACTTAAATCTTCGTATATTGTAGCCTCACAGGCTTCACCTTTCTGTTAAAATTAAAACTGCACTGTGCAAATTTTTAGTCTTATCACAGTTTACGTAACAAACAACTTCCTGGATTGGATTGTGTCATTATTGAGGTCGAAGAACTCAACGTTTCACCCACTTTCGTAAGGAGCTTCATCAGGAGAAAAGCAAAAGATCACGGCGACCCAATGTACAAACCATACCAGAAGCGAAATTCTTGTAAATACTATGTCATCTAGAGGTGTTTATAGAGTCCCTTGCTCGTGTAATGTTGTATACATTGGGGAAACAGGACATTCAGTAAAAACTTTTGTTTCATCATCCACCATCGCAGAACACCAATGCGATACCGACCATAAGATCCGCTTTGATGCAATTTCTATTATCTGCAAATCCCCATTCTTCTTGAACAGAAATATTCGCGATGCCATTAAGCTTTACAAACAACTTAAAAATTCAATTGAGATAAGGGCTTTTCCCTTCCTTCTATGTGAAAAGCGCTAATTTCTAAGTCTCGCCCGTGGCCACTCATCCACGACGACGCTTGCCTCTAAATTCTCTCCTTCTCCTTCCAGAAGAGTTTTTCTTCTGGTGTGGTTTACATGTTGAGTGACCGTGCTCTTTTGCTTTTCTTCTGATGAAGACCATTATGATCTCAATAATAACACGGTCCAATTCCGGAAGTCGTTTGTTACGTAATGACAATGGCCATGAAAGCCTCCGAAATCATCTTATCACAGTTTACCTTCTATAGCCCTCTATATTTTCCTTGTTTAAGTTCTAGTGATAGGAGAGTTCAAAGAGTACATAATTCCTGTCTTCGTTATATTTTTGAATACGAAAATTTTATGGGATCACATATAAGCTCTCTCATAATCAGTGGTTGAATATGCGTAATCGTTTTTGCGTTAGCACGTTGTTTGTTCTATAAAGTCGTTGTATTTTAGACTTCGTTATATCTTACTAGTAAGATTCGTTTCCGTAGTGTACACAATATCAGCATCAGAAACAAAGGAATTATCACGCCCCCGAAACACACAACTACACTTTTTGAATGTTAATTTTTATTTAACATTTATAAACTATACAATTCTTTACCTGAATCGTTAAAACGCTAGGCAACTAAATAATTTAAATGTAATCTTACGAAAGTATTGCTTACTCGTCAATAACTGACCGATTGTGCTACTTTTTACTGAATAGTGTTTTGTCTTCTATTTAGTTTATACTTCCCTCGTCTAAAAGACTTCTTTACGTTACAAGGTCTCTAGATCACGAGAAAAACAAGTTTTCTCAATTCCGTCTGTCTATCTGTTGGTCTGTTTGATGATAGTATAAGCCAAAAGCTATTTGATGGAGGAAGACGGCAGACGATATTTTGCATTCAGATTGTATACCTTCATAGAATTAAAGCAAGAAAATTTCGGTAAAATAGCTGATCACTTTAAAAAATAAGGTTTTGCCTATATCTGCATTAACTCAAGAACTGTTACTTAAATGAAGGTAATATTTTGCACATAGCTCAGGTTTTTACCCTTGAAGAAAAAGGGCATATTTTGTACTCAAAAACTAAAAAAATTAAGGTTTTGTTTATTTTCCCTTGAACTTAGAAATAGATAAAATTAATCATTTTCACATAGTTCAGGCTTTAACTTGACGAAAATGGGGCCGAACAGATACAGGTTAAATATAAAAAGACTTGAAAAGGGGTTGCATTAAGCGGGTTCTGTTTCATACCGCCGCGCATCGCACAGACGCGAGAAGTCCTCCATAAACGCGTACAACACACGGGTGGAGTTGAAATCCCACCACCGATAATGTTTTTTTATTTGAAAATTGATTTAATTCGCATCACCAAGTGTTTTCTTTTATTGTTTCAGTATTATTAGAAACGTTAATATATTTTTAGCTCTAGTTTTCTTTGATTTTTAAAATTGTTTAATGTCACAATTTCCACTTGCAAGGGAAATTCTGAATAAAGCCCTTTACAGGCTTTTTTAGTTGAGAATGTTTATAAGATTAATGCTTCACATTCGATAGAGTAATTTTGTCTTTTATGTTATTTTACATTAGTTTTGAGTTATTTGCTTCCAAAAAAATTATGTTTACATATATTTAAGTTGTATTGAAAGTCTGCCAGGTTTAAAAACAGAACAGGGTGCGATAGGATTTATTCTCGCCATCCAAACTTTACTTTGGAATTCTTTCTCAATTAATTGTATTTATTTTTGCATTTACTTGCTGGTATTACTTTAAATGTCTTTATTTGTAAAAGAATAAATAAATCACTATTACTTTATTAAATAAATGTAACTTAATGTGGAACCAGAAAACTAGTATAAAAAACATGTGAAATGCCCAGTTTTAATACTCGTACTTTGAGCTACTCGCGTGTGTATTACAATACTGGTCATTCTAACACTAGTTTTTCAATATACTATTTTAGCTGTATTAATATTTGCGCGTTAAAAAAATATACAGTTTTTGTTGCTGCTGAAAATACTTATAGCCTTAAATATGGATTTTTTATATAAATTTTTAGTTTTTGAATATTTATTGCATTATTTATGAAGCTTTATTCAGGATTTAGGTATTTAGAGAAATGATGTGTTATTTATTCATTTATCAGTACCTACTATTTCTTAATGCTAACGCAGTTGTCTATATAATTTCTAGTTCTGCTTCAGCAAAACTATTGGTTTAATGCGCCTTCAAATACTAGTGCTAAAGAATTAAGGAATGAGTTATGCGCCACCAGAAATCAAACAGTTTGGTAGTACCCTTTTCAAGAAAAACAAACTGTATCGAAGTATATGCTTAATCAACTAATTTTTGTTTGTAAATTCTCCAACCAAAATTACTTATGCTACTTCATTCAGCACCGTGTTTAAATGACGCTTGCTCATTGAGAAATGAAATGCAACGCCGGATATTCATAACCTTGCGTTGATATTTTAACTAACAACGATTCTCTAGAATCTGTGAATCGTTTTCTTTCAAAAGTGGTTTACTATACTTGACATTTCTCGAATTTCTCTGCAACTTTAAAAACATGAGAATAGGTCAAAAATTACTTAGATTAATTAAAATTTATAGTTTCGCTTAGTGGTGAAAATATGATCACATTGCACTTCAGATTGAAATTATAAAGCTTTCAGGCTGATTATGTTCTTAAGCTTTCGAATGTGTCGAAAATGATATTTTAACCTGATGGCCCTATTTTTCATGCTATCAACTACTCAGTAAACTCGAGAAATTTATAAAACTATGAAAAACTTTACTTATATTTGCAAAGACAGAATATACTTATATCTTCAGATAGTTCCGGATTAAGTACTTTCGAACTTAATATATCAAAAGAATAAGTGAATCGTAAAAACACTTTTGTAATCAGATAACTAATCAATTAGCACCACTTCTACCAATAGTTTTGGATTTAGTTTGCTGTACCTGTATAAGAGACAAAAGGTAACAATTTTTTAAATGCATATCAAAATACAGCTTCATAGTCTTTCGATTCCATTAATTTACATATTTTGCTTTAATCTGAAAGTCGTAATATTACAACTAGGACTAGACGAATATATGCATGGAAATGTCACTTTTTGTTAGTCGGACCGGTGTTAAAGTATTGAAAACCAAGTGGCATCATTGTACACTATGGAGCTGTTTTTGAAAGTCGTTGATAACTTTTAATGCTCGTGTTGTCTCTCCGCACAATACAATCTTATTTTAGGCGTCCAACTAGCGGGATTAGTTCCAGAGGTGATACAAAACCACTTAGAAGTTAGAAATCAATAAGTAGCTCTCGGTAATAAAAGTATAAATCGTAGAGTATTTGGAAAATTTGCTAGGCCACCAAGGAAATATAAATTTACGTGGTATCAGTTATTTTTTCTTGGTTTTGCATATCTCATTTTAAATCAGTTCTGAAGTATAACTTGTTGAATTCAATTGTGTGATCCCATAACGAAAGGAGATGAAAAATGATTCCGAATTCACGCAACCAATATTAATCTTTTCTCTAAATTTGGTAATTAAACGTGATGTAGTCGAAAAAACCTTTCTGGAACTTTGCTTGGCAGATACCTATTGACTAAGCATACATGATTTCCTTTTGAAAATTACATTGTTAATCACGGGTACGAATGCAAAAGTATGCATATTTGTCAGTGGACTTATTTATATGCTGTTCTGTCGAAGTAGTTGTGACATATCGGGTTGTCTAACATTATCAAACATTTAGAAGAGTAATATTAACTAAGCATATATTATTTGTGGCTTTCGCGGTTACTCGAATTATTCTTGTTAAGGGGGTTCACGTTTCAAGATGCACTTTATTTATAGTCCAGTGCATTTAGGGTGTGACCTCGGAAAAAATCCTAGAGAGCTGAAATTTGGTTTACACCTCCCTTTCATCGTTTCAAATAAGGATTGAGAAGTCCTCAACAATCCGTTGTACGCATAACTTTTTAGAGTGCTCAGAAGGTAAATTTTTCGGTTTTTTAACTATATCTTCGTTCCTATCGGCTTTAAGACTACGAAGGTGCTATAACAAAAGAAAGGTAATAAAATTATCTACAAAAAAGGTTATCTATAGTTTTTACATACAAGTAACAGTTTTCACAGAAATTTGGTAGGAAGGTCATGAGTTTAGGAAATATTATTATTCATCTTGAATATTGTTGATGGGAGCAAAGATCCTTGCTCAAAGGCATGCATAGAATCGATATCTGGATTGTCAATGTTCTGGTCGCTTTCGATTTCGGTTACATGCAAATCCTCCATTGGTGCAGCGTTCAAACAAGATTGTCCGTGACAATGACCGCAAATTGGTGTGCAGACGAGTCCCAATAGTGGCAATTACAAATAATCATTTTTAGAAAACAGTCCGGAGCAGGAGGTGCTGATGATTTTTTACGTGCAATAAGTTGTCCTTCAATATCCATCCCCACCAAGTCTGTACTTGATAGTAGACTTGGTAGAGATGCTCTTCAGCTGCTTTGGCTCTAGGTGATAATAGGCTTAACCTTGCAGATTTGTTTTTACCTACGGATTTAGCGAAGCACAAATAACGATAGGTGTTTATGGAATCTTCTTTAACTGATGCGCCATGTATGCCCAAAAAATATAGTAATCCATTATGAGCAATTGATTTGTGGAGAGCATCACTTTTATTGAAAACTTAATCTGCATTCTGTAAGTCCTGTCTTTTTTGCAATAATTTCAGAGCTCTTGTTTTTCCCTTATGGAAAAGAGCAGATGTTGTATCACAATCAGAGAACGCATGTAAAAATAAAATATGGTCCTTGCTCTTTTCATGTTGCTTGAAACTTCGGGAAGAGAACGTTTCTTGCTGGACAGTGCTCCTTTGCCCAGTTTGAGAAAAATAAATCTTTCCCAACAGGTGTTAAAATAACCAAAAGATCAATATCTTCTCCAACAACAACGGTTGTATTTGTAAATGAATGTTTCAGTGCTCTTTCAATTATGACGTCAGCATCACCCCCAGCCTGTTCGACGAGGAAACTTGTGGCTTCGAATTTCTCTCGACAGCATCGAAATCAATTTGCATGTGTTGTTGCTTTTAGAAAGAAACGTTTCCCGGCTGACTGCTACGTTCATTGTCTCGTCAAAAACACGTCTGAAGATGAGTTTTTGAAAATCGGCGAAGTTATTCCATAGCTTTCGCATTGTGTCTGCTGTTGTTATACCCATCAAAAACAATCACCGCCTTTTCACCAAAATTTGTATGGACATACTTAAAAGTTGCCAGTGAATTTTCTAAAAGCTTCATTTTTCATCGAAGTTTCTAATCCCTCCATGTCCTGAATATACAAATGGGCCGATTTTGCATAAAGAAAATTTCCTGCTGCGTGAAAATATGGTAGCATTATTTTACAGTAGTTAAATGCATCTTCCAATTTCCCATTCTTTCTGCTCTTACAAATTCCTTTGCAACAGTAATTATTACGAAATATTGTCCCCACAATAGTAGGGCTTTTATTTTGTAACTCAGAAATTTTGTCGTCAAATTTTTCAACTCACCAACATTATTTGACTGTTCAACGTCTTCAAAAGGGGGAAGGAAGGAAGATATAGTTGAAAAACCGAAAAATCGACCTTCTGAGCACTCTAAAAAGTTATGCGTACAACGGATCGTTGGGGACTTCTCATCCCTTATTTGGAAAGATGAAAGGTAGGTGTAAACCAAATTTCAGCTCTCTAGGATTTTTTCCGAGGTTACATCTATTTTTCGGATAAATGCACTGGACTATTATTCTATTTGAATTAAGACCGTAATCTATAAACTAAATTTTAAATAAGATAGTGACCTTTCTTGAATCGTTATGCTTATTTTCGTATATTGTAGTTTTAATTTGGTTCAGTATTAATCGCAGTGTTTGATCTCAAGTGAAGTCGTGTAAACTGCAATTTTAGATTACATTTCTTGAGAGTAAATCACCACCTTAAAATTTGGCTTACACCACGTACCCTTTGTAGATAAAAACCCTGAATTTTCTGGCTTAATGTGGCTTAATGTGCCATGCTCATTGATGGGCACCTTGAAAACAAGGATACGCAGATTTGGTCTTGTTGTTGTTTGTGCATATCGACTAACGTTTCACAAAACGTTGCAGCTTGCATCACCAGAGTGAAAGTCGGTCTAACTGAAGGTCAGTGTGGAGGTATTTATAGTCGTCTCTGCCAGCCATTCGGAACAACATAACGCTGATTGATCGTTCAAGTCCAATGTAGTTTGAGTCCGTGGGGCGTGACCGGCTGACGCGCAGTGCTTGTAACGCTTTTTTACTTCCTTTTACAATAAAGGAAGTATTGGATTCACCCCAAAAATTCGAAATTGAGTTTTCAACAGATCTTCACGTTTTAGAGTCCCCTGATCCCAAAAAACATATTTTTTTTCATTGGTCTGTCTGTCTGTGTGTGTGTCTGTGTGTCTGTGAACAGAATATCTCAAAAAGCGAAAAGAGGTATGGCGTTGAAACTTCATATATAAGTTTCGTCTACTATGTAGATGAGACAGCAAGCTTTTGAAGAAAATCGCATAACCGGAAGTAGGTGTTTACTCTTGTGATTTTTCAGTTTTTTTCGATTTTTTCAAAAACAGCTGTAACGATTTTTTTTAAATTTTCTATTTTTATTACATTTTCAATGTGTATTGATGTGAGATAGGTGATTTTCCAGTTGAATACTTCTAAAGTAGGTTTTTTTGTTTTTTTTTCTGTTTTTTTTATTAACTCCTATTTTAAATAGAACACCCGGTATATTATTACATTTTTGAATTCACCTTAAAATTCTAAAGAAAATTTGTCTCTTGAACTAACACTCTATTTTGTACCGTTTTTGTAAAATTTGTAATTTTTGAAAATTTTTGACAAATGCTTAAAAATTTAAAATCAAATTTTTGGCTAATTATAAGATCACTGTAAAAGGAAGTTGTGTACGTGTATCACACCAGATTTTTAGATCGTGTATTACAGAAATCCACGTTTTACTAAGCTTGAAACCATCTTTCCTATGTATATTATTTGGATGTCTTTCTATTTCACGAGGTGCAAGGCAAGTATGCTGGGGGTGTTTATCTACAAAAAAATGTGCTGTCTCACCCGAAATTTTATTTTAACAAAAATTGTTCGAGTAACCCTGAAAGCCTCAAACAATCTATAACACGCCTCTACGGCGAGGAAGTTCACAACCAAACCAGAACATTAGACCAACTAAGGCAAAAACATAAATTATTAGCAAACCTAGCCCTTCTAACACCATCTAAGAAATTCGCACAACAGGATTCTCAATAATGACAGTCTAGAATTATTAATATCCGAAATACAAAGAGTTAGTAAGGAATTATATAGCACAGGATCAAGGCTATACACTCTATACATAAAGTTGTCGAACACGCTGGAGCCAACATTGCGGGAGAGAATCTATGCTATCACTACGAGACAAACATACAACACACTGGAACAAGCAACAGCTAAACAAGCTGCCAAATAGAATAAACCAGCGCCTCAGTAGCCATCGAAACAATTGGCTACGAACAAAGTAATTCTAAACCTTAGCAACATACAATTGGATAAACAGACCATATCCTCACTAAAAAAAGGTTTCAACTTCGCCATAACTTCTGAACAAATACTAATGGATGAGATAATATGTGAACTGGATGCAGCAATTCGAAAACTTCCCAGAAAATATGCATAAATAATCCGCCAAGATGTGTCTTCTATATTAAGAAGAGCGAAACCGCTCCGCTCTAACATTAGTAAAGCAGAGAGATAGGCAGCATTAAAGAATAATAAAGATACCATCGTTCCCAAAGTCGACAAAAAAAATGATACTGTGGTGCTGAACACTGAAGATTATATTACAAAGATGGAATTTCTACTATCTGATAAATAATCTAAATCGCAATCCGACTACCTCTCTCAAAACAAAGAGAACTGCCGTTATAAAACACTCCGCTAGTATCAATCCCGCTTTAAAGTATCGCTTGATTCCTAGAGAATGATCCCATAACTTCTCTCATCTATGATCTACCTAAGATATATAATGAGAAGGTATCATTGCGACCAATTGCTAGCGCGATCAATTCTCCTACACATGCTTTGGCAAGGCATTTATTCAGAATACTACAACCTCTAACTGGTACAGCAGACTCTGTTATCAAAGATGCAGTAAATTTTGCCAAGAAACTAAAGAACGTAGAGTTAAACAAATATATCTTAGTCAGTTTCGACGTAGTATCACTATTCACGAAAGATTTATTGCCTACAGACTAAGTAGAACTTGTTGAAATATGTTTGAAAAACACTTACTTTAATAGGAATACCAAAATTTACGAACAAGTCGAAGAAGTGGCCATGGGTTCACCGCTATCGCCTGTTATCATTAATATTTCCTTAGAAATAATGGAAACCAACGATCTCGAATAATCTCAGTTAAAACTAACATTCTTGTTTAGATATGTAGACAATACCTTTGTTATCTGGTCACACGCAGTCAGACATAGGAGCTGTTTCTAAACCCCTGAATTCTGCACATAACAACATACAATTCACAATAAAAATGGAGGAAAATAGCAATACCGTTTTTAGACGTTCTGGTAAAACGTAAATCAGATGGTAGTTTATGATATACAGTCTATAGAAAGAAAACACACAAGGACAGATTTCTAAATGTTAACTCACACCATCATCCAATGCAAAAACCAACAATTCTTAAGACTTTGGCGACCAAAGCTGTTCGTATCTCAGATACAGAGAATATGAAGAGAGAAAAGAAACATTGATTTGACTCTTTACAAAAGAATTGATACACAACTACCGCCATACGAAAAGCGCTAGACAAAACTATGACACAAAATCTTTAAAAAGAATCCGCACCTCTGGGAGGCTTAACATTTCTACTTTACATTAAAGGCTCGACTGATAAGATTGGGCGTGTCCTACAATGGTGCATCATCAAAACTGTGTTTCTGACCAATGAAACTTTGGGTAACAGTTTCATATCAGTAAAAGACAAAATTTTAAGTCTAAAAACCACATTTCTTGCTCTTGCAGCTCGATTTACATTGAATAGACTGATCGTTCCATTGATCTTAGAAGAACATAAAGCTATTACAAACACAAACGCATCACAAAGGCAGCCGTACCTAAGCATACATTTACATTTGGACACATCTTAGAATTTGAACGCTCCAGAATACTTGCCAGAATACCTCATTACTTCCCACGAGTGATACGTGAAGCCGTAAAAATAGAAAAAAACATCCAAATAATATAAACAGAGAAGATGGTTTCAAGCTTAGTAAAACGTGGACTCCTGTGTAATACACGATTTAAAGCTTTACAACCACTGCGCGTTAGCCGGCCAAGCCGCACGAACTCAAATTGCACTAGATTTGAACGACCAATCAGCTTTATGTCGTTCCGATTATGCAAGCTGCAATGTCTTGCGAAACAGTAATCGATATGGGTTCACAAACAGCAACAACGCCAAATCTGACTAAGTGTTCTTGTTCTCAAGACCATTGAGTGGAACCTTGTTCGAGGTCAGAAAGTGCAAGCCACATTAACCCAGAGAATGTTGGGTGTTTATCTATAAAAAATACTAGGCGGTCTAAGCTTAAATTCACAAACCTTAAAACTTCTCGAGCTTTCACTGTAAAAAATCCAACCAACAACAGCTTTCGATGTCGACTGTTTGCAACGCCTACAGCTTATTCCGCAAACAGTAACAACTTTGATGGTCCGTCAACCCTCGAACTGCATCTATCCTGTCAATAACTCCTACTGTTCTTAGAATCCAGTCCTGCTTCCTTTTAAACGTCACCGTCACAACAAGCGACTCCAGGTAAGTTTCAGTATTATAATGATCCAAATCTAACCTTGTTTATTCTGCAGATAGTCCGATGTCAGCAATACCCACAAAATTATCCAAATCAATCAGCTAATTATGACAACCTCCTTTCAAATGCTTGACTTGTTTTCCATGCAACCACCAATGTCAACAATGAATCCTTATTATGTCTTGTATATATCAATGAATCCAAATCCCATTCAAATAATATAATCTTCTGTGTTATTTATTTCCGATTCACTATATATCTCTTCACCGATTGTATATCTTTATTAAATTAAAGTTATATTCTCACCTATTACACCAAGTAGATTTGTTTATAGCCCCTTTTAATTTGCATTTACCAGAAAATGATACAAATTAATGCATTAATTTCCTATTTTTTTATTTACTAAAATTCGTTATTTCAAAAGTGCATGTACATTTTTCATGAGTTGTTTCAGTAACTAATTAAACAAAATTTTTATTCCTGTTAGATACAATTCTTATTGCATACTTATTTATTTTAAATATCCTATTATTACATGCTATTAATTCTTATCATTCTAACAAATACATTTGTCAATTGTAACCTTGGCTTGAACTTTATTCAAATTAAACTCAACCATCAAATTTGTATATTCAATTACTATTTCATTATCAAATTACCTCACCCATTGTCTCAATTAACTTTCATTATTCATTTAAAAATTAACACCAATTCTATACAAACACTTCAAGATTTGATTGTAGTAATCTTTCAAATTTATTAGTTTTATATTTTTATCTTTCAACCACCTTTAGTGTATCACAACAATATTTACTTTGCTAATACGTTTTTTTTAGTTCGATATCTATTATAATAGTTTGTTACAGGTAGTATTTAAAGTAGCAGTAATGAAAGAATCATATGTGTATGTCGCAGGCATATAACGAAATTTGGAAAATTGGCATATTCCTAGGAATTTGCTGTGTGTTCTCGCAGATAACAATACGAGATTAAATCTATTCTGTTCTGCCATTCGCTTAGACATTTTTTAAATGCCAGTACTTAAAGCGACATATTGCTGTCTGGAAATAAGGCCATAATGCACAATATGGCCGACTCTATTTAAATTGTTAATAACTGTTTCACATTTTAAAATATTTTAAATTTTTTTTCAAAAATGTAAAGTAAAACCTTGCCAATTTTGTTACAATATAATTTATTTATTAAAAATATTAGGTTTTGAATACAACATCACTTCATTTTTACACTAATACAGATTAACCTAATCCTTAATTTGATTAAATTCATCGAATTATGCAATTTGACTAAATTCATCAAGTTGGGCTTGTCAAACACAACTCTTCGCCGTATTTTAAAGGATTTAAAATGTCTTCCTTACAAAGTTCAAGCCGTGCACCAATTACTACCAGGAGATTTAGAAGTTCGGGTTACGTTTTGTGAACAATTCCTTCAACTACTGAATAATAACCAAAATAATTTGGATCGAGTGCTAATACTTTTAATACATAAATTATATTGTAACTACAATTGGCAAGTTTTTACTTTACAATTAAAAAAAAAATAAAATATTTTGAAATTTGAAACAGTTATTAACAATCTAAATAAAGTCGGTCATTCTGCGGGACCCTGTATTAATACTTACTGTTAAATACATTTCTAATAAAAGACACATTCTACCCTTAATAACTTAACACAACCGCAACAATATTCAATGTTATTGTAAATGGCATTTAATATTTCGAAATTATAACAGCATTAATGGTTGGAGTTCTGTGGTTAAACCACAGATTATTTCCGTTTGATATTATTTTAGCCGATCAGCTATTATTAACGTTATCAAGAAAGGTGGATGCTCCACCCTTATTGCAGAATAATACAGAACCGCAGAAACCTCACTGAACTATAATTTGCGTATAAAGTAATAGAAATTGATAGTGCGTCTCTATACCTCTAATTTTACTTTACCGGCATTAGTTAGAAATAGCCTATTGAATTCCAATTTCTAATCGTCTATTAATGCTGCAAAAACACGTTTCCATGAAAGGAATTAAAAATGAATATAATTGTTTTCCACGATCGGCAGTAGAAATCAGTTTCTAGGTTATGAAAGTTGTGACATAAATAACAGATTCTCTTTCTAGTGAAATAGATAATATGAATTAATATTATAATAATTCTCTTTAGGGAGTTTTCGTTATAAACAATAGTGTTAGAACAATGTAAGAATAATGTAATAAATTTCTGATGTAATTGTATTCGTAACATAAACACAATTCGAAGACTGCTAAATATTTCAGTATAATTTCGATTTACTTAACGCTTTATTTATAAAAATATTTGTAGCCCTTGCGAGAAGCAAACCCTTGTTAATTTATTTTTAAATGTTTAATCTGCTTTATGAATTCTTAATTCACTCTTAATATTACTAGATACGAATCCGTTTATAAATATTTTCTGTAAAAAGCTATACGCAAAACTTTCCTCGTTAACACTAAATCATTTTAAAAATCAAATTAAGTTAGGAGTAAAAATATCTTCACGATTCTAATAAATTAAATAATTTTGCAAATAAAAATAACCGTACCGGTGGTCGAATTCGAACGGCAGGTGGACCGCGTGTGCAGCCCCAACGTTTTGTGGGATATTGTAAGGGACTAGGCAATTTCTACCTTCGCCACGGAGCCCCGACCCTTCGAATTTCTGCGTAGCAGCTATATTTAGTAACGCGCTAATTTGTGCCTCCTTTTTGTACCGTAAAACATTTATTGGCTTCAATTTTTTGTAAGAATAAAGCCTGCACTATGTAAAAATTATTACTTGTATCTATTACTAAGTTAAATAAAAAATAAACAAAATTTTATTTTTTAAGGCGCTCACCCTGTATATATTTGTCTGAAATTTTCACCGTTTCATGCCAGGTATATATGTATACCAGGTTGTTGGTCATACCTCTAAACATAGGCAATTTACATCGCTTACCACGGTTATGCTCACCATTTATATGGAAAAAAATGGTAATGGTACTAAATTAAAGAGAACGATTTTACGCGTCGTTTAGTATTAAAAACTTATTGGGTAATGTTAATTGTGCATAAAAATATTAATTTTAAAATTTAGCTATCCCTCTCACTTATATTTGTGAATATTTAAATTTAAAAATAATATATTTATGCACAATTAACATTATCCAATAAGTTTTTAATGCTAAACGAGACGAAAAATTGTTCTCTTTAATTTAGTTAGTACCACTACCATTTTTTCCATATAAATGGTGAGCAGGAATATGCATAACCGTGATAAGCCATGTAAATTGCCTATGTTCAGAAGTATGACTAACCACACGGTATGTAATGTGTATATAAAATATCATCTTCCTCCGACAAATTGTTTTTGAGCTATACTGCCAACAGACAGACATACAGACTGACGGAATAGAGAAAACCTGTTTTTCGTTATCTAGGGATCCTGAAACGTGAAGATCTGAAGAAATCTTCGAAGGTGAGTTTTTCGTGATTACAATACTACTTCCTTCGTCTTTCAGACGAGGCAAGTAAAAATGTCACTATAGAGCGACTGGAAACGATGCTGGGGTGTAAGATATTTCTAAAGGCATGATAGTTACATAACATTTGTTTTTATAAAAGTTGTAGGTACTAAGGCAGTGTACATTACTAACCTATTTCATTATTATACAGGCTGGCTCAAAAACGTGTGGCGAACCAAACTGTTTTTTTTAAATATCATCTGTCACAACCTTACTCTTCGCTTCAGCCAAATAGTGACACGTCCCTCATAGCTACGTGCCAAATGTGGTAGAGCTCCATTTATTATTATTAATTTTCT
Source organism: Agriotes lineatus (assembly GCA_940337035.1). Lineage (NCBI taxonomy): Eukaryota > Metazoa > Arthropoda > Insecta > Coleoptera > Elateridae > Agriotes > Agriotes lineatus. The sequence goes on from OW679194.1 coordinate 151,311,426, forward strand.
GGAGTGTTTGGTGTCTGACGTCTAGTCTTGTGAAACTGGAGATATTTGAGAATTGTAATCGAATTTCTAACAAAAAAAGGAAATAATTCAACAATAATCCGGGACGGATGATTGCAGTGTGTGGAGAGACTGTTATTATATCTGTATACAATTTGGCTATTTGAAGTTTCTGTTCTGAGTCGTAAATTGCATTCCCAATGAAGATATGATACTATTTAGCCAACTTTAACTCCTCTAGAAACATAGAAAATCAGTCTGTTCTTGTTGGAAGGCAAACATAGTACAAAACCGTTCTAAATTTTTTACTTTAAAAAATTTCGCCGGTATATCCGGTTTTGTTTTTGTAATTGTTCCCACAGCAGTTAGTTTGAGTTTCACATAGCTTCACCAGGAGATCGAGACTAGTATCAATAGCAACCGTCGAAGGTGATATTACGTTTTGTTCCTGATATCGAAGCAACTAAGCGATCTACTATGTCTGTGGGACTATCGCTAACGCGAAATGAGCCATTGGGTGGTTGACCATTAAACCACATTTGGTCGGATTGTTTGCCGAAAACAAAATCTGTCACAGAATAATTTAAATTTTTCCTCAATGGTTAAAAATTCAGATGATGAAGCTGAGGCGTTTATTCTTGTTAGTTATCAAAGCGCAAACAGGATACTAACGGCCGGTCTTATAAAGACCACTAATCTGACGTTAACTTTAATTCGCTGTTAAAATAAACAAAAGCGCATCAAAACGTTAGTGCTTAAGACATTTTATTCATTGGTAAACAAATTTTGATGCGCTTTTGTTTATTTTAACAGCGAATTAAAGTTAACGTCAGATTATTGGTCTTTATAAGACTGGATGTAAGAATTCAAATCGCATCTGGGCTGCAATGCAACGAAAGATTTCCGTCCCAGTATCATCGCTATTCTACAGCTCATGCAAGTGACAGTGGTTGTTTCTAAATACACCCCATACATAAAGGAGACCAAAAACGGCTTTTATTGCTGGTGCAAGTGTTTCTCCATAATGAAGAAAGACGTTCTATTTATTGGATTTTTCTGCACTTTATTGCTTACTGTATTGGAGCAACCGCAAAAAATATTTAAGCGAAGTTTTGGCACTATTTGTAGGTACAGTTTTTAACTTCTGGAAAATGTGTAATATTAATGCTTTTTGCACTGGTTCTAATTTTTCCTCGTTAGTGAATATCTCGCAGCAGTTTTCTCTAAAAGAGTATTACCTCTGAACAGCTTATAATTGCCTGTTCCTCCTCTGCTCTATCTTCCACTTCACCTTCAGCTTCTTGTTGGAAATCGGAATAATCAATACACGCACTTGCATCATTTACTTCTTCATATGCTTATAAGTCGCCTTGATCGATTAATTCACCATTATTTTCTTCTTTATCAAATTCATCTAATTGAGCCTATAGGCGTTTAGGCTATTTTATACCAAAAATAAATTATTAAAGTAACTAGCAACTTAAAATAAAGAACTTAAAGCTAGAACTGGTTATAATTCCTACATATTTCGAGGGCTCGCCTTCATCATCAGGCGGACTTATTATAACTTATATCTAAAAAAATAATAAGAGGACTGTCACATTTCCTTATTACCAAAGTGAGGTTAAGATACCTTACTCAGGAAAATTTTCCCATTTTTATGAACACATTGAATACAAACTAAGATAACGTTCATCCCTTAAGGCAGGGTTTCTTAACCTGGGGAATGGACCCCAATGGGGTCCATGGCATGAGTGCTGGGGGTCCATGTCAGATGGCATGAGTGCTGGGGTTACATGTCAGATATGAAGACAATAAATACTGCGCGTGATCCATCTTAAAATGTAAGTAAGCATGTACCTTAGGTACTTTTGCCCAGAAAGCTTTAATCAGGAGACATGGGTGCGTAGTCCGTTTATGATTGATATGAATGATATCAATGACGAAGATCTTGTTAAAGATGATTTAATTGACATGAGATCCAAAGCAGTGTTGCGAGATGAATTTAACGCAAAGGATGTTTGCGATTTTTGGTGTAGTTTAGGACAAGCTTACCCTCTCCTTTTTAAACGAGCAATGTCCATATTAATTCCGTTTGCTACTACGTACCTTTGTCAGTCAGGATTCTCAGTATTAGTGTCAATTAAAACTAAAAATCGTAACCGACTAGACGTCAAAGGTGGTATGCGTCTTACGTTTTCTAAGACAATTCCTCAATTTAATGTGCTTATCGAACGGAAGCCGCACCAACCGTTTCATTAAACAACCGTCAAGCGCTAATCTTTACTTTGTCTTGAAAATAAATAAGTTTTTGTTTCAAAATTCCTTGTTTTCTTTCCCTACAATTAAGTTTGGAAGGGGTCCGCCAGATTGTTAAAATTTTGAAAGTGGTCCGTGACTACAAAAAGCTTAAGAAACCCTGCCTTAAGGGGTTTGACATTGAAATAGCATTAAATTCAGCAAAAAAGAAAACTACGTAACAAAATTTCGGAGCTTATTTGAACTAGAGTACCTACTTATTATATAGGTACTCTAATTTGAACCAATGTCAAGCAGGCGAAAGATAGCTGCAGATAACAAGTGGTAATACCAACACTAAACAATAAGCATAATCTATTCCATCTTTAAAAAAACGATGCTTGGCCATGACAATCTGACACATATCACTCTGTATATGAGCTGACAAAACTGCGAAAAATTTAGGTTAGGAATTTTGAAGGTTCATAATGCCCGATGTTGCCATAATGCGTTACATTATTGTGAAATGGTTTTAAAAAGTATAAACAAGGAATCTATAAAGCAAGAGTGCTTTTATTTAAAATAGTTAAGGCAGAAGTGGCTTGAGTCTCGAACGGCAGAAAAGGAAAAAAAATGGAGTCATCAGCCGTCTAAAGTTGAACCTCCTCCATTATTTCACCATCATAAGAATGTAACTCCTCTTCGTCATCAGAATCTGAATCATCTTCTAACGAAATAATGAGAGGCGGCATATTTTCAAAAGAGATAGGCCTCATTTTACGCAACGATTTTTCTTTTATGAGATTTTCGCAGTGACTACATTGTTTTTCCACATTTCGTTAGTACATTGCGACAAAGACCTAACCCATAAACTATTAGTATGCTTTTGGGAAGAATATTGAGGGTTTATATGCTTGTTATAATAGTCCTTTGTTACGTTCCATGCCATTTCAATTGATTTAAATTGACAGTGTAGGGTGGTAAACGAAGAACTTCATGGCTCTATTCGTTTAACAGTTGATCAATTACGTAAATTTAGTTGCTGTTTTGTTGAAAAGGTTTTAGTAGCTCCCAAAGTTCTTTTTTCTTTAAAATTTGATAATGTTCCTTGCCGTTATTAGTTTTCTCAATTAGCCATTTTTCCAATTCGCCCCTCTTAGAGGAAAATGTTGGCGGCTTATCCAAAAGCATGAAATGGTAAGGAGCACTGTCCATAACCACCACACATTTCCTCTGAATTTGTGCTAAAGCAGGAATAAGCTGGTTTTTAACCCACTTTTGGAAAATCTCTTCTGTCATTGTTTTGTGATAATCTCTATCGCTGTTCTTTGCATCTAAAAATAGATCACCCAACCACCCCAATTCACAACCCGCATGTAATACTTTAAACCGTTTACCCTCACTTTTCACTTTTGATGGATTGCATTTATCGTGGACCCATCGGCGAATTTGAGATCCGTTTTGATATATCCAAGTTTCGTCTAAGTACACAAACAGGTAATTTGCACAAGAACTTTGAAACTGCAGAAATTTTCTTCAAAACCGCACCTTTGTCATTTTTACGTGTTTTTATTCAGAAAGAATTTTTCTATTATTCACAATTTTGTATTTAAACCCCGTTGATTTTAATATTCTATATAAAGTTGTTCTGCCACCCATAAATTCTAACACATTTTTTGCTGTTTCCAGCAGAGTGTCTAAAGTAAAGAATTCGTTTTGTTTGTTTGATGCACGAATAACTTCAGTTAAATATCTTTTTTCTGTTTTTCCTCTTGTTGTAGTTTTAGTAATTTCCAAACTTCGAGGTTTTTTAGTAATTACAGAATAAATAGCAGATCTTTCTATCTATCAATAAATGATGCACTTTAAAAAAAATCTTTTGTGGGATACGAATTCAGTGTACTCACGTTAAAAAATTCCATCAATCTCTTAATGATTTCATCATTACTTGGATCGGATCTATCTCGCCTAAAATGTGTAGCACTTCAACACACTGCGTTTCGTCTCCAAAGACACACCTTTGGGAACGCTGTTGATATGATCTAACATACGATCAAGAGCCGCACTGCCCATTCATCGAACCGCGGCTCAATTAAAAATTTATCTCATGTCAGTAACGCCTAGCATTCATTTTGCAAGAAGCAGAAAAATCAAGCAATTACAACCGTTTTATTTAGCCAGAAACATAGCGACAAGCCGAACGCTAGGCTATAATAAAACGTCGCAGTTTTTTCCCACAAAGAAATCTGCAAACGCAGATTTCAGCAAACTAATTGAGGCTACCCTAAATAAGGAAAATCTTTTAAAACTGTAGCCCGAAACAAAGGGCCTCCAATAAAACATAAACGCCGAAAGAAGGTTAGCGGCCGTATCCCAAAAACAGGCAGAACTGGAATTTGCAACGTAGGCTTTAAAAATATAACGGTCGCGAACTCCGAAAACACAAAGGAACGCGGCTTTAAGCCGTCCATTTAGAAAGGATTAGGCAGGTACTTTCCAAAGCAAAGATGTCATCTCTAGAAGCTAGAGTGCCGGCCATGATTAACCATGAATAAATCAACACCGGCGAGCCGCGCTTTAATTGCACACGTATATAGCGTATCAAATAAATCTCAGTTAATATTGACACACATGTAGGCGTGTGATATATCGCTGAACGCGTCTTTTTAGAAGGAAGACGACGGGTGACTTTAGAAAACCGCCGCGCGTAATTAACAACGTTACAGGGCAAAATACTAAAAACAACGAATTATCTCCCTCTTCAACACAAAATCGAGATCCGGGAGAAATTCAGGTTGGTGGTTTACCTTTATAAGAAGAGAACGCTGGCAAAATAATATATTTGACTGATCGCCGATCTCAAGTCACCTTCAGCTTCTAATAGATTTCTGGTCTCAGAAACTCACCAAGAGTAGGAACCCAGCTTTCGCTCTAACAATGCCACCGTCGCAGCCGTCCGGAATGGCTGTAAGCTCCCGAACTCGACAATAGCATCCTCCAGGCCGTTTCCTCCAGGACGTTCGCAGCCGCTGCCGTACCTATCCTCAGCAAGAAGCATGGCCGTCACCATAGTATCCTTCACGCGGATTCCTCCAGGACGTTTGTGACCGTCGCCGTCTCCCAGACTGCAACCTCGCCAGCTGCCGCTTCTATGCCAGGAAGCTCGCATACTCCAAAGACGCCGCCGCCGTCTGCGCTTACGCTCAGCCTCCACAGAGGAGGATCGCCGCCAACCGACGCCGTTAGCTCGCGCCGCCTGCTGACACCGTTTAGCCCATTTGCCGCTGCCGCTGCTGCATCCACAGCAGAAGGCCGCCCGACGCCTCCTCCATAGAGGAAGCCCGTTGCCACCGCCGCCGCAGCATCCACAGAGGACGCTTGCCGCCGCCGCCCATTGTAGCCGCAAGCTGCAATATGCCAAACGCCCCCAGAGAACTATTCGAGCGCCCGTCCGGGCCCTCACATCTCACCTCGCCGAGGACCGAAGCCCGAACCCCCTGAGTTCGGATCTGCCCGGCCAACTCCTAGGGCTCGCGCCGTCCAACGCAGCCTAGTCTCAGATCACCGAGGATAAGAAATATGGATAGCCGACGTTCTGTTCCACCGCCCTCCGCTCTCAAGCTCGAGGTTCGCTTCAACAGCCCGCACCCGAAGTGTGTCGTCGTCAGACGCATTTTGCACGGCCCCAAGGCGCCCCAAGCTCCGGGCCCGGGCTAGCTACTTGCGGACCAGAGTGTGTTCTGGCCCGCAGCCAGCCGTCCTGCTACACGTCCCCATCAGATCTGCCTAGGAATCCCAGGAACTCCGCGCCACGAGAAAGACTTCGCCTGAGCTCGCGCTCCCAGGGATCGACACCCCGGCTTCACACCGCTCCGCCGAGAGTCCACCTGGCCACTGCACTGGCGCCCCAAGCTTTCGCCGCATCCCCCTGCATGCCGCCGAGGTGTGTCATGCTGCCCCAGGTCATCCGGCACGTGGAGACAACCCCGCCCCCAAAGGGCTTCGCTAGGACGCGAGCCCCAGATCCAAGAAGTCCTGGCCGAAGTTTTCCTGCCTCCAGGTCGACCGCCACCATCAAAGCTTCTCGCCCATGGAAGTGCTCTCCACCGGGTCACGCGTATTACTAATATTGTTCTATTTTATATCTCTAGGTTAACTTTGTAAAAACTGTACATATTAATATTAACTGTAAATAAATAAATTGTTAGATCATTTTCAACCTCGTTCAGCCATTTTTGCTATCAGTCCAACTATAGGTTGTCATTAACGAAATTAGTTAAAAATATTCTGCCCGAATTTTCACTGGATTCGGCCCTGTACTAGTTACATTCGAATTTATTCAGGCGGGCATTGAAATGCTTGCGCTTCGTGTTTGTTTTCTTAAGTAACCAATTCTTTAACGCTGGCGCAAGGCCATAGTAAGATTTCTTTCCTCGAAACTATTATAAATATCACCGTTTATGTTGCATTTGCCGAATTGTGTCCGTGAATTCATTCTTTAATGCAGGAACCGATCGCCTGCACAAGGCCGACGTGAAGTTTCTTTCCTGGAAATTAGATTGTAAATTAATACCTTTTCTTAGCTTCTTGAATTGCGCCCCTCGCTCGCTGAAAGCGCTGATTTGGCTATCGAAGGTTCTAGAATTGTTCGCGTTAATTGTTCCTTGTTTCTTTTGCAAGGCTGGCAGGTTCTTTGCTCTGAAGGAATGAGATCATTCTGCGCGGGGGTGACCATCGTTTTTACCCGCGCGTTTCTGAATTAATTGACATCGAGCTGTGAACCACCACTAACGTGCAAGTTTTTGTCGCTCCCGCGCCGCGCGCTGCGGTCCGGGATGCTTTCTGTGAACGCCGTGTAGTTTCATGTTCAAGTTATGCGAACTTTGTGATCATCACGTAATTAAATTTTGATTTGGAGTCCAGCTTAGACCTTTGGCACGACTATTTTACCCTTGTTGGGTGTTTGAAAGAACGCGCGCGGTGGGCAATTGAGTTTATCGATAATTCAGTGTTGGAAAATAGCCGAGTCGTCTCCTTAAGTTGTTGTACTTCCCAGGGGAAGATAGTTGCACCATTTGCAGATCCAATTAGAGACGACATCTTTAAGCTTGTGATTAACGGTTTCGCGTACCTTTGTGGGGAAAAACCATTTGCGTACTGCATTTTTGAATTACCGACGCTGAGTTTATCGAAATCGACGGGAGGCCCACCGCGTGTCATTGTTGTAGTGCCCTGGTTGCATTCTTTGCAAATTCCGATTACGTCGTGCCATTCCGAAGCCTGGAATAAACCAACTCTATCGCTCCGGTTCTTGCCAGGGAGGGGCCCACATCATTTTAGGCGCCGCTCAGCGCTAAGCAACCATCAGGCCCGGCTCCGGCCCTTTCTGTACCTCTGCAACGCCCTGCCAAGCCTCCACGAGGACGAGTACACCTGCATTTAAGACAGCATGCTTCAACTCAGGTAGGCGCCTTGTATCGTACCAATTAAATAATTCGGGTGCCTAACTTAATGTGCAATTTTATATTTTATTGTGCGTCAGTGCTTATAAACGTTGCGTACGTCCGCTAGGACCTATGATCTGTTTCAGTTAATGTTTACCAGGGGCTTTACTCCTGGCGTCCATTTTATGTCACTTGTCTTGGATAATATTGTTTTTTTGTGTCTTTGTAACTAGCCCTTAAGATATATTTTGGTTTTGTGGGGCCCCCTTTCATATTCACGTAGGATATCGTATTACTAAATTTAAACTCACCTCCGGGTGTTTGTTTTAATGTACCGATTTGTGTAAACTGTCATTTGTTCCATTAAATAATAAACTTGTTAAAGTCAGTTCATTCTTTTTATGAATTTTGAAACCCCTTCTGGGTCATTAACTAATCCAGTATGGCAAAGGCCAAGTGTAATTAATTTTGTAAAGTTAAAGCATGCTCTTTTGATTAAGCGAGCCCCGAGATTTGGGCCAGTCAGTGTTCTTTTGTTATTCTTTAGTGACGGTGGCCTTGAAGGTAAGTGATTTAATGACAAGGTCACCCGGCTACTCTGAGAGGCTTGGTAACCAACAGGCTGAGGTGTTTATCAACGTACCTGGAAGACTTCTACATAGGCTACGTGTATTGTTCTTGGTTCTAGACACGTTAGCCACCCCTAATCAGAACCAAGTGGCGCTCAGGCATTTATTTTTCTGTTAAGCAAGCTTTAGGGTAAGTACCCCGTCGGTTTTCTATTTAAGTCTTTGAACTAAACCTTCCCGACTGAACTCAGTGCGAGTAACCGGAGCAACAAAATCTGCTCCGACACATTAAGATCTGTGATTTCTAGGGAAAGCCGGCGAACCCTGTAGTTTGTACCTGATTTTGGACAAGCAATACGACCTATGTCGATCTGACGAATTAATACCGTAACAAAATGCTTAAACCAATTATGATCTGTTTACAGGAGCTCTAATCGTCGTTCGTCGTAGACAGTCTTACCCTGAGCTAGTCTGGTAGTGGCCCTAAAAAACATTTTTAACCGCGGTCACGCCTCACGCAAGCGAGAGCGTCTCCGTATTGTGTTACTGTTTATTTAATTTTTCACAATAATCACTTACTTTACCACTTTATTTTTCAGAGATTAGGAAAGTGTCATAACTACTGCTTTCCTTAGTACTGCCAATTTAAGAAAAGGAAAGCATGGCAACCTATTGTTATTTTAAGATGGAATAGATTATATATGAAAGCCGGTAGAAATTTAAATTTGTATATTATAAAAATTTACAAATTGAAATAAGCTAAATATATTAGAAAAACAATCACACTAGGAAGAAAAGCACTGTAAAAGCAGAGAAAATAGTCAATAGTTATCACAATTCATGCAAAATATTAAGAAAAGTAGTTATTCTCTCTAGCTATAATTTCAATACCTCATGATGAAAATAATTACTACGTCAGTGGTACAGTAAAACATCCAATGAACTCTTCCGAGCGGCTGTTAACAAAGTCTCGATCGCTATGATGATAACCAACGTTTGCTGAGCGAATAAGGCACACAGAAGAAGAAGAATAAAGTAATAAGACGTAGATTAAACTTAAATTTACTTAAGCGAGTTGATAATCGAAGGAGTATAAAATGCGGTGAAGAATACAAGCCCAGCCATTTCGGAGCTTTACTTGAACGAAAGTCAAGCAGACTAAACAGGGTAAGAAACAAAAATTGGCATAACCAGCTTTAAGCAATAGCCGTATGAAAAAACGGGTGAAATTTTAATGTAAATTATCAGACTTTTACAATCTTAGAAAATGAAATGAGCTAAATCGAAAAACAAAGATACAGGAGAGAAGAACACTGTAAAAGCAAGAAAATACTAAATAGTTACTTAAATTATTAACAATCTTACGACCATGCTTATTTTTTCTAGGAATAATTTTAAACTTTTCCAAAAAGTTGAGATGAGAACTTTTACTATTACGATGTAATAAGACATAATTATTATTGGGGTTAAAATAGTGGTGCTGTTTCAAAAGGTGACAAACAAAAGCTGTTTTGAAATTAACCAAATATAAATTTATGTTGTTAAAAGTTAGACGTTTGCAACGTTTTTGATTAGGACACACACAAACTGATAAAAATTAAAATCAAAGTAGCAAAAAATATATTTGTAAGACAAGTGTATAGAAATTGAAGATCTAGACGGAAAACACGTCACTTTTGGAGTACATAAAAAAGTTAAGGAATTAACAGGAAGCGGAAGAAAGAAACAAACTAGTCTAATAAAAGACAGAGACGGGCAACTTATACTTGATCTAACAGAAAAATTAAAACGGTGGCAAGAATATATTAAAGATCTGTACGACGATACCAGACGTGAAAAGGAGATAGTAAACACAATAAATGAAGATTTCCTGGAAATAACATCGATAACATGCATTGAAGAACGATAGGAATAGTAAAACTGTAGGTCTTAATGAGAAACCCGTAGAATTTCTAAAACTAATGAAAGACGAAGAACTACAGACCATCGTAGATTTATTTAACGATATATACCGTACTGGCAATATATCACAAGAATGGCTAAAGTCAGTAGTTTTTGTATTACCGAAGAAGAACAATGCTAAGGAGTGTTCGGGATACCGAACCATAAGCTTGATGAGTTACACATTATAAGTATTTTTGAAGATCATCAATAACAGAACATACCACAAACTAGAAGAAAAGATGGGTTAAGCTCAGTTCGGATTTCGGAATGATATGGGAACGAGAGAAGCCTTGTATGGAATGAGTGTACTGATCCAGCGATGCCTAGACATGAACATTGATATACACACGCGTTTTATCGACTACTAGAACGCATTCGATAATGTTTAACATGAACAACTCGTTGAACTTCTGAAAAGGAAAGGAATAGCGCCACACGACATACAAATAACACAAAACATATTCTGGCAGCAAAAAGCATAGCCCAAATTGACAGATAATTAACAACATGCGATACGCTGACGATACATTGTTGTTAGCGGATAACATCGACAATTTACAATGCCTACTGAAAAAAGTGAACAGGGTCAGTAACAAATAGGGTTTGAAAATGAATCTTAAAAGGACCAAATACATGTTAGTCAGCAAGTGACCCTCCCCAGACGCCATTCTATCTACAAACAACATAACAATAGATAAAGTTAGAAAGTACAAATATCTAGGAACATAGTTGAACGAACAAAGTGATAGTACACAAGAAATAAATACAAGAATCGAGATAGCCATAGAAGTATTTACAAAAATGAGAGACCTTTTTTCCAATCGTAATCTCACCTTAGAATTGGGAATTCGCATGATTAGATGCTGTGTATTTGTATTCTCATTGTACCCTATTTCTCATTAAATCTTTTTCCACATATATCTTTCACCGTTATTTTAATAGTATTTCTATTAATGAATGTTTTGTTTCTGTAATTTTTCGTACTGGGTTTATTTTGTTAATAAAGAGATAATTTGAGTTTATCATTCAGTGTTTGTATTATCATAAGTTTCTTACATGCGGCCCGCACAAGAGTTTTAAATTTGTAGCTGACCCGTTGTAAAAAAAAGGTTGCTCATCCCTGCTCTACAGGGACACTGGAGAAAAGGTTTACTACATCAAATGAAAAAAAGGTGCAATTATTGGGAAGGTAAAGTTGGGATAGGGTGCAAGATGATTCAAACGATTTTTTAACAGAAAGATTAGATTGATTATTACACACAACTGTCACATGACTGATATCATCCAATGAGAACTATGCATTTTTTGAAAATCGACCAATCCCGAACTGATTACCTGATAAGCGCCCTAGTGATGATTATCAAGCGATAATCTTTCTAGTGCTGATTATCGACGCCGTAGATCGTGTCATAATTAGAAAAGAAATGTAAGAAACAAGTAGATACAGTTTTTTGGCATTATTAGATCAATTTTAAATCATAATTCGTATACAGGTTTTGTGTAATAATCTTGAAAATATAAACGCGGGCAACACACTCACATATAATTTTGCCCGTGCCAAGAATAATCGTTCTGGGTGCCTTTATAAAACTTCCCTCGGGCAAGCCCTCTGGACAGTTTTCATTGCAACCGCACTCGACCCTTATCGTGTGCAAACGAATGTCAAACACATTTTCGATATTGTTTATAAAGCCAACTTTGAAATTTAATATAGTCAAATAAAAATATTGATATAAAATGCAAGGATTAAGAAAAAAATCATATTTCTCTTCATACTGCAGATAGAAACAAAAATAAAAAAAATAAATAATACACTATACTAAATACTTACATAAAATCAAAGTATCCAGGATGTTCTGTTAAAGCCATGCACTTAACTAAATATTATGGAAATAACACAGGTACGTTCAACACCCTGTATAAGAGTTTTGTTCAGAATTTTCGAAGCTGGAAGATTTTTCTCCAAAACTGCGAAAACTTGATCAACATGGATAATTCTTAAGCATTCTAGAGCATTTTCAAATCTTGCCTTTTTTTGTGTCCTACTTGAAATTTTGACGATTACATTATACTTACTGATAATTATATTGCGCTTAATGTCAATTGTAATCACTAAAAACAGAAATTTAAAGATTAATTAGTTGGGACCAAAAACAAAACTATTAAAACTAAGTACTGCATGTAGTTCTGTTGGCTTTTTAAATTAAGATAATGAATTAGAGGCGTGCGAGTGGGGTTTTATTACCCGTAAGGGTCTCATAGAAATGAATATAAATTAGCATACAGAGGGAAGAATAATTAATCAGTTACTTATGAACTATTAACTATTGCATACAGGCAACTTGAAGATATTTTAATAGTTAAAGTATGATCAAAAATTATTTTCATTTAGTAGGGCTATGGAATATGAGTAGTTCCTAATTTATGAATGCAACTACATTTATACTTAAAATGTCAAACTTGACATTTGATTTGTAAGTGACTTATAGTTGCATTAAAAATTATAAAGTATTCCATAGCCGCCAACTTTTTATACGTTGTATAACCAACCTACAACTAGCTGTACCAGTTTTCTGTGCAACCGATGGTACTTGACCTGAGCAAAAGATGTTTTTAAACTACCGGCAAGGCCACCTTGATATGACGCGGGCACCCTAGAGGCGGGAATTTTTAAAGAGTTACTGCTAGGGTACCAAAGAACATTTGTGCCAAAATTCAGAATTACATTATTTTTTTATATATCTATTATGCCTGGGCTAACTCAAAACACGCAGCAGAAAACAACGGAGCCATGTTAAAAAATATATCGTATTTTTTACAACAATAAATCAATTTACATAATTTTTTTCTACACATTTCATACGCTAGAAGTGTGTCTTTATGTACAATAGTTTCCAAAATACCTCAGTGCTGAAATTTATGCCGCCCATTCCCGGTACGCTTTGTTTAAACAATTTCTGTGGCATTTGTATGCGATGTAAGCATACAATTGTTTATTCATAAACAAAATCGCCAAACATTTTTTCTGCTTTTTTGCAATCTTAAAATGAATGGAGCCTTCCACGTTTAGATCCTCAAGGTCATTCCAGACAGTGTAAATTTTCTTTTAAACTATATATTCGAGTGCACACCTCATCATTTTAGAAGCGACTTTTAAGTGCCAGATTCCCGACTAATATTTTTAAACTGGCGAATTTGATAAATATAATAGCATTCAAACTTGTTTTAAGAAATTTAGTGAATGCATATTATTTATGTCACATATTACAAACATTCGATTTTTATACGGAGAGCGATTCTTTTCCTTTTTATCATATTTAATACTTTATGTCGTTGGTGCCTAAATTAGAGTTGTTCGTTTCAAATAGAATAAAAGAGTCGCCATGATTTGTTGCAGAACAGCACTAGTCATTCATCTGTAGGCTCTAGAAAATAGGTTTGGAGAGGAGGTGACATCATCGTTGTGGTCACATATTACACGACATGCAAATTCGCTTAGAAGTCAACTGATATTAATTAGCGGTTACGTATATCTAGATAAGTAGATAAACTATGAAGTATTTTACTAAGAAGGGGTGAATATCTTCTCAAATTATTGATTGCGGAGGTACTTTATCACTGAATCTCTTACTAATACACCTTAATTAAAGATAAATGCGAAATAAAGTTTGAAACATTATAATTACCTAATTGTTCATGTTTTTCCTTTTCAGAAAATATACACATTGCCCAATCGAATTAACTTTCTACCTAAATTATTTTATTAACTTAAATAATAAATTAGTAATTACGAGTATCCCAAATCATGTCTAATTTTGATGATAATTTTTCTGTCAGAACGTTAGTTACACTTACACGAGCGCTTCCCACAACTTTAATTGCTCTCTTAACTATTTACTCTTGATGTACATTGTAACTCTTAACATTTTTAATTTGGTATGTTGAGGCTTGCCTAATAAATTCTTTACTTTTTGACTTTCTTACTCCGCTACATTTGCAGTTTAATTTCTAATTTTCAAATAAAACGCATATGCTTCAATATTACTGTTATATTCAATTGAGGATTTAAGCATATTTCAACTGCGTTTCCTCCTGATCTCGAGTGGGACAAATAAAAACAGTGTACTCTACAGGAATATTCCAAGTGAAAAGCCAATCATATTAGAATATTATTTCCTGAATAAAAACTTTCTCTTAATATTTGTAAAACAGTAGTATTTCTTGGTTATACAGTTTTGTCAGTATCTTAATTAGTTTTGAATATATAAATTATTCGCTGGTATCAGGTTAGCTTTAACCGGCAAATGATTTAATTTTTAATTCTTTTATTTACTTTACTTTTATTTTCTTCTAATTTTACTTTTTGTGGTCACTATTGCAATCGCAGTTTGCTGGATGTGGAATAGAAGGTACGTTGTGTATGCTTACTCCGCGTTGCACTGTGCAGCATTACGACGAATGCTGAAAATTGTCAGCGAAATAGACCACCAGCAGTAATTAAATTTTATAAGTAATTTATTGCAGTTATGTTTCAGACTTCTGAACAAGCACAATTTAGTATCCTAAAGTTGACATGCTAGCATTTTAATTAACGGCAATTTTCTCATTTCAAGATAAAATTATTAATCTTAGTCAGCAGTTTATCAACTGTTTCTGCAACTACGAACAAATACGTATTACTAATGTTTTATTAAGTTCTCGATTATAAACACACAAACATTCCAACATTAAAAGCACAGTAAAGGTATATCCGAACAGGAATGCACTGAAATTGTTCAATTGGTCTAAGGAAATAAATTATTTCTTATTTTGTATTTCAAGTAATTTAATTTCTTACAACAGACACATAATCGAACCTATAAAAGTAATATATGTTTATAATAAAAATAATCTCGGGTAGCAGTTTGTACATGAAAATTTATGCAGATATCATAAATTTAGTTTTGAATACAGCAATTTCAAATACAGTTCAAAAACTTGTGTAGAATCGTTATATTTGGTAAAAATATTATTAGTAATGAAAATCACAAAATGGACAAGAAGTAAGTATAAAAACAGATTTCCACGTGGTGGAAGCAAGTCGGAAGACAATTGGCAACACTTGCAACTAGTTGCACGTAATCTGATTTCGAGATCTCCATCAAATCGAATCAGAGAGAAAGAGGGATTCCGAATATAATATAATTTATCCAACAATTAACTAGCACGTGCTTACCTTTAGCAGTCATTAACACGAGAGTGCAGAAGTAATTCTTTCACAATCAAGCTTCAGCGACGCTTGTTTTAAACTGAGCTTTCCGCGCGGCTCGAATTTCCAGATACCAAACACTTGCGCCGACGCTTTCCTCTTCCTTTTCCGCGTGTTTCCCGATAAAATGCAGCGTTTGAAAAAGGCCAATTTGTAATTAGTTCATTAACGCAATTTTATGAATTTCAAATTCTATCAAGAATCGAAACTGTGTTAATTAGCCAAATTGGGACATTTCCTCATCTGAAATAAACAGAATGCGCTGCTGCGGTTTAAACTTCGTATAACTGATATGCGACATCTACTGTAACGTTCCCAGAACCTTTTTTAGATAAAAACAGAAATCACTCGTATAATAAGTACCCAATCAACGATAAGGTGCATTATTATTTAACGTCAATGTAACTGTAAACATACGTTTATAATTTATTATCTGATTTTCGCCCACTCAGATTGCACTAAGCACTATTGAACCATACAGCTGTAGCTTTTTCTGTAAAATTTGTTGTTAACTAGTAAACAACATGCTGATCAAACATTTTAATATGGATTGATATTTTGTTCGACAAGTGAGTAATTTAAAGATATTTATCTTCATCGGTGTTGTTATAGACTCTTAACCAAATTAATTTTAGTATCGTTAAGAGCTTCATTACTGACTCTTTTTCTATAAAAAATACATTGAACCAGAATTTATTGATGAAGATAAAATATTGAACAATACACGTTTGATTATGGTACTTAATGAGACTAGCTTGATTGCCGCAAAACTCGGCTCACCGCCTCGTTTTGGCAATCAAACTCGTTTCGTTAAGATGCTCATAATCAAACTTGTATCATTAATATCTATAACATAATGACAATATGATGAAGTCTTGTAGTCTTGTGGTGTGATCATTAGTAGTTAATTTGACTTGATTGATATATTTTCCAGAACTTATTCACTTGATGGATTCTGAATAACAAATGAGAAATGAATACGATACAAAAGAAATATGAACATTTGTTGGCATTGTAACAAAACAAACATAAAAGGAAGTACTACTTCTAATAGGTACGTAAAGGAAGAAAAAACAAACTATGTTCAAAATAATCACTAATAACTTCGCCGAACTTCTGACAACGTGTCAAGATGAGTCCTTGCTCGTGATTTAGTATTTCGTACTTATTTATTCTTTAACATTTAAAAGCAGTAAGTTCAAATAATTGCTATCGGATGGGCCCACGACTAATTTCTTATTTAGCCTTCATAGTATGAAGCATCCATAACTTACGTGTAATACCAAGGCAGGTGCTCTTGCACCCCGCCGTGTTTTATTATATAAGTCACTGTTACTAGCAAATATTTTTTATTGTAACTATACCGGGTGACAATGAGAACAGGGCCATGCTTATATCTTCTTTATTTATGAATCGCTTTAGATAAAATTTTATATGAAGATACTAGAGATAATTTCTGATTGACCGATAAATGTAGTCAAAATAGCCGACTTCCGGTTTCACGGGAAATGATACCAACTTTGATTTTTTGATAGATCACCGCGTATATTTTATTTTTTTCGATATCTACAAGTCATTACATAAACCAGTTTTGCCAAATTTGCATATTTTCAAGCAAAAAAATGTTCTTTACAACTTTTATTTTTTGCGACAGAAGACTGTGACTTGAAAACATATGTTCTAATTGACTCTAGCAACTATTAATAATAGCTATTTTATCAATGAAATCAATAACACACCCTTAATAAAAGAACAAAGTTTCCTAGACACGTTTTTTAAGAAAAGTGACTTTTTTTAAATTGCACCTACCAAGAGCCATCTTACCATTAAACAGAAAATTTAATTACCATGTAACGATTCGCCCAGTCGAAACGCGTTTTTGTGAATTAAAATCAATTCGCGCGTTCCAGCCTAGCGATTCTACGTTACAAGTTTGAATTTTTCGCACGCGCGGCCGTCTACGTCATCAAGAGATCCCTGCTCCACGTATTGCGCCGCTCCCCCACTTAAAATGCCCGAGGTGGTGGCTTGATGCACGAAGCACGAAGAAGAGCTATAAAAGCCGCTTCTCGTCCGTTCCAAGGGGCAGACTTCATTCATACATTCATCCGCATACATTCCAGTATCCTTCCAGCCCCAAATCATCCCCAATCCTGATCCTATCCGACCGTTTAAAGAGAATTTTACCCATCCTGTCATTAGTATTTTCCCGTAGCTACGATCGAACCCGAAGCCTCCAGTCTTGGAGACCGTGTTCCTAGCTAAGGTTTAATTGAACCCGTTCCCCGAATAAACAGCTTTAAGAAACGATGCCCACGAATGGGAAACCGTTTCGCTGTTTAATTTAACACTTGTGAATATCCCGAACTAATAAATGTTGAAACATCTCCTGGAGGACACTAGTAAATAATTATACCAAAATTTCCTGGAAGACGTATTCGAAACGAGGGTTAAACAACCAGGCCGTTTCATATGTCAATTTGGTTTCACTAAATAAATCCAGCGTCTAAAACAATATTTGCTCGGCCTAGAAGGCCCCTGTAATCATTCATCATTCATCATTAGCCTTCTTCAATCCAATTTCGGATGTAGGCCTCCCCTAGTTCTTTCCATCGTGTCCGGTTTTGGGCCACTCTCTTCCATGCTAGGCCAGCATGTCGTTTCAAGTCATCCACCCAACGCATCTGTGGTCTTCCGCGTGCTCTTTTTCCTAACCATGGTCGCCAGTCTAAGACTCGTACGTTCCACCTGGTGTCTGTTTGGCGGGCGTTGTGGCCTGAAAATTGCCATTTAAGTCGAGCTGTTCTGTCTCTTACGTCAGTTACTTTTGTCATTTGACGTATCCAAGTATTCCGTTTCTTATCTTTGAGTGTTACGTGTAGCATTTGGCGTTCCATAGCTCGTTGAGTCCTTATCAGTTTGTCGATATTTCTCTTTGTCAGGGTCCAAGTCTGCGCTCCGTAAGTCAAAACAGGTAGTATGCAACTGTCGAATACTTTTGATCGAAGATGTTGGGGTATCTTTCTGTTCTTCAGTATATAGTTCAATCTACCGAAGGCCGTCCATGCCAATTTTGTTCGTCTCTTAATTTCTATTTCTTGGTTCCCTTTGTTAAGTGTAATCCTTTGCCCAAGATATATGCAGTCTTCTACTTGTTCTAAAACACTTTGTTCGAGTTCTATATCTATGTCATCTTCTGTGTTTGTCATTATTTTGGTCTTTGATGTGTTTATTCGTAACCCTGCTTTCTTATAGATGCCTCATTTAGTTCTATTAGCATGGAATTTAGCTGTTCTTTATTTGTGGCAAATATTATTACATCATCAGCATACTTTAGGTTATTTAGATATTTTCCGTTTATATTTAAACCTTTCTCTTCCCATTTTAAGCGTTTGAATATGTCTTCGAGACCCAATATAAATAATTTTGGAGATATTGGATCTCCTTGGCGAACTCCTCTGTGAATTGGGATGGGTTCAGTTTCCTCTGATAAATTGATTGTGATTGTTGTTTCTTTATAAATATTCCGAATAAGTGTCATATATCTGTGATCTATTCTACTGTTCCATAGACTTTGTTGTATTGCCCATGTTTCGATGGTATCGAAAGCCTTTTCGTAATCGATTAGTGCCACGTATAAAGGAAGGTTGTACTCGTTTGCTTTTTCTATTATTATCTTGAGTGTTAACAGGTGATCGACTGTACTGAAGCCCTTTCTGAAACCGGCTTGCTCATCTGATAAGTACAGTTCCATTTTGTTGTTCAATCTTTTCGCCAGTATTCTTGATAGAAGTTTGTATACTTGGGATAAGAGTGTTGTAGGCCTGTAATTTTTCAGATCCAGTTTGTCGCCTTTCTTGTATAATAGTATCGTCATGGCTTCCTTCCACTCGTGCACTATCTTTCCCTTCTCTAAACATTTGTTGAATAGTGTCTTCAACGCTCTTACAATTTCGTCTCCTCCTGCCGTCAGCAACTCTTTTGTTAGGTTGTCTTTTCCGGGGGCTTTTTGGTCTTTCATTTCTTTTAGTGCATTTATTATTTCGTCTTCCTCTATTTCTGGTAAGTCTTCGGAATTTACGTTCATGATTTTTACTTTTAAATTTTCTTTCGTTTGTGTAGGAGCTTTTTCTTGGGACTTGTATAATTCTTCGTAATATTCCTGGACTCTGCCTTTTATTTCTTCATTTGCTCTTAATTCCTTTCCGTTTTTGTCTTTTATTGCTATTATTTTGTTTCTACCTATAGTAGGTCGTAGTACTTTCATATTTTGGTTGTTTTTTATGACTTTTTGTATTTTTTCATTTTGTTTTTGAATTTCGTTTTGTCTTATGGTTTTTCTTATTGTTTTATTTAGTTCTACAAATTCAACTGTTTTTTGTTTGTTTGATTGTGCTAGTTCTCTTCTTTTTTTCAGCATTTCCTTTACTGTTTTGTACAGTATTTCGTTTCCTTTTATGTGCTTTGGTATTATTTTTTGAGCAGAATCTAGAATCGTTGATTTTATGATTTGGTTAATTTCGTCGGTGTTCATGTGTATGTAATTTCTGTTTTGTAGATGAGTTTTAATTTCCTCTCGATATTTATCAGAATTCTCTTTCACTACTTGAGTATCAGTATTATATATTTTATTTTTGAGTCTTTTTATTCTGTTCAACTTTGTATTAATCTGTATCTTGGCTCTGATGAGCCTGTGGTCGCTACCAATCGTACATTGGTTCAGCACGCTGACATCTTTTACTATTTCCTTATTATTTGATAGTACGCAATCAATTTCATTTCTGAAATTTCCATTTGGGCTGATCCACGTCCATTTGTTTTGGGGTTTCTTTCTGAAGAACGAGTTCATTGCAAATATATTTTCTTGCTCTAGAAAATTATATAGGATTTCACCCCTTTCATTTCTTGTTCCGTACCCAAAGTTTCCCATTCTATGTTCATTTTGATCTTGTCTTTTGCCCAGCTTTGCATTAAAATCTCCTACAATTATCTTGTATGGTGTTGGGTCGTCCTGGAGCGCCTGGGTTACTTCTTCGTAGAAACTTTCGACTTCTTCGTCTTCGTACGATTGTGTAGGCGCATATACTTGAACTACTTTTAGTGATACTTTGTTGTTCAATTGTATTATGAGATATGCGACTCTGTTTGAAATTTATCTATACATTTTTATTCTGTCTGTGATGATGGTTTTGGACACAATAAAGCCCACACCTCTTGTTCCATTATCTTCGCAATTTGAGTGATATATTATATTTCCTGAATTCAATCTAATGGCCTTCTCTTCTCTTCTTTATCTAACTTCTGCCAATCCGATTATGTTCCATTTTATATTCTTCAGTTCTTCTTCTAATTCGTGTATTTTGTCATTTGATTTGAGGGTTTGTACGTTATATGTTCCTATGTGGAGTGTTGTTTGTTTCGTCTTGTTTTTCTTTATTTGAGTGCATTTACTTATGTTCGAATTCTTGCCCCCCCCCCCCCCCCAGAATCCATGGGGCAGACTACCGAAGTAGTGTGGGACTCAGAATTTACAATTCCACCCACCTGGGGTCCAGTATCCTTTCTCTTAAAATTCGACATATTAGAAATAATAGGGGGTTTTGGCCAGATAAAACGCCACGCTGGCCAGACGTGTTGGCGAGTATATTTCTCGGCCGATCCTCTGGATTCAGACGCCGTTTGCAGCCGCCCATTCTGGGTCAAACGCTACTATTGTGGTTGTATAGGAACCATTAATTTCCATATGGGAAATTTGCTTTCTATACTAAGTTATGTTGCTGGTTTTGGTCCGCCCCGGATGTTTAATTCCCCCAGTACCTACCATATCTGGTAGGGGCTCCCCTGTAAGATTGCACTTAATTTCTGTTTGACTACAGGTTTGTACTCCCCGTTTCAAATATCTTCCTATCGTAACACCGGAGAGCGACAGCGCCGCAACGATCTTAACCTATCTTGGGCCGAAGACACGAAGCGGTCCCCCAGGTGGAAGACGTCGCCGATAACTTCTCCTCCGGCCGCAATTCGCACTGCCACTTCACAGTATCCCCGAGATTCACAACGCTAGCCCGGTGTCGTAAGGCGAAAAACGTAATATATTAGAAATAACCTAAACTTGCAGCTGCACGCGGTTTTCAACGTCGGACGGGACATTCGAGCGCGAAGGTTGGCTCCACTGCAAATCACTTTGGGCAAAACGTCTCCCTGGCCAGTGGCGTCCCGTCGATTCCTGCAGAAGGCGGCCATTCGGACCTTCCACACACAGATGCAAAACGGGTTGCCGACGCGCAAGGAACTGGCAACTGGGTGCCCATCATAATTAAATAAATACATTGTAAAATACATTTTATTTGATTCCTTAAGAACAATACCTATGTTTGTAAATACTGAACCTTATAATTAAACTGTCTAAAGTTATCCTAGTGTTTGCTTGCTAATATTCAAGTGTATATCTGGCTGAACTAAATTATCTCCGACTGAGAAAGATACCCGATGGTGATTAATTAAATTCATTAGCCCTAATTAGCAAAGGGCTAGTACCGTTTCAACCAATCTAACGATATGCATCATGCACTACTTTATCCTTACCTAAAATTGAAGATTTAATTAATTATATTTTTAATATTTTGGTGCAATACCTAAGCAAATTCTGTAGCACTGTTGTATGTAATTTGAGTCGTAGATTGCGAAAAACAAAATATATTGAAGAATTCATTTAAAAAATCAAAGTTAGTGTTATTTGCGGTGAAACCGGAAGTCGACCATTTTGATTATACCTGTATGTCAATTCCAAATTATGTCTAGTATCCTTGTATCAAATTTCATCTAAATTCATGCATAACTAACGGAGATAGTGGCGTAGTCCTGGTGACATTGTCACCCGGTATACTCATACAAGCAGTACACGTTTTCAAATATTAAAAACTAGCGTTTTGCACCCAAATTGGGAACGAAATAATAATTTGTACAAGAGTGGTCCATTTTGTGAGCCGAGTTTATTTTGAGGTTAGAAAATTCACATAAAAAAGTCACTTATAAAAATTTGACAACCCTACGACTGGCTTACTTGAGTCGCGCTGAGTCGATTGACCCCAAAATCAGCCAATTCGGCCCTCGCGTTCGCTCTCAATCGTCATTGAGCTGATAAAGAAGAAAGAAGTTCGCTCTCAAAGTGGCGTTAAGCAAAGCAATTTATTATGTCGGATTAAGTTACCTATTCGTGTTGTACAGGGTGTTTCATAACGTAAGGGGGAGATTGAAAGGGCAGCTAGAGGGGACCAAAATAGAGTTATGTTCTTCATCAACTTCTGACCAAAACTCAACACCAAGAAAGTTACAGCAAGTTGATGTTAAATTAATTAACGAGTATCCTTTACAAACTGAGGTAGTAACTTACGCTATAAGTTCAAGCAGGGGATACTAATTTGAGTGTCAACTAAACAAGGTTGAGTTAACAAAATTAATAAAGAATAAATAACGTAAAAACTAAGGCTATTTACATGTTTCGTTTAAATGCTTAAAAATTGGTGTTCACTCATGAAGAACCCCTGACTATTTAATACTAACTAAGCAACAAGTAGCAGTAGATATTTGTTTAAGTGTTAATCCATGTAATGGTCAAAATTATGATACATCACCTATTATGTGTTTAATTCGACTTAAATGTATAACTACAGTAACGAAGAATATGTAGATATGATTATTAGGTATGTATGGAGCTGCTGAAGAAAATGCTGGACGTGCAAGACGTATGTATACGGAAAGATTTCCAGATCGTCAAACGCACTCCGAAAATTCTTTTCTTCGAGTAGTCCAACTCGGAAGAGAGACTGGAAATTTACAACCTAAGAGAAGTCATGGACAGACCAAATCAACATGGGCTGAATGTGGAGAAAGAACTTTTAGAAATGGTTTACGCTGATACAACTACAAGTACAAGCCAAATTTCCCAACAGGTTGGAGTTTCTCTCTTCTTTGTTTGGCGCTCATTGAGTAGCAATGGTTTCAATCCCTATCATCTCCAAAAGGTGGAAGGACTGACTCCTACTGATTATCCGCAGCGGCAGCAGTTTTGCGAATGGCTGCTAAATCGCACTAATACGAAAACAGAATTTCCAATACACGTACATGTGACATCATCTGTACGTGCTGTTTTACTAGGAATGGTGCTCTGAACTTCTACAATTCTCACATATGGACTGATCAAAATTCGAACGCGATTCGCCAGAGTAGCTTTCAGCAGCGTTTTAGTTTGAATCTGTGGTCTGGTATGTTGAACAATACCTTAATAGGGCTTTATGAATTACCAGCGCGCCTTCTACAAAAAGTTCTGCCACAGCTCCTCGAGGATGATCTTTTGGATGTGCGCCGTACCATGTGGTTTATGTATGACGGCTGTCCTTCACATTTTAGTCATGATGTACGAATTTACCTCGAGACCATCTTTCCACAAAAATGGATTGACCGGGGTGGATTCATTAGATGACCCCCACGCAGTAAACTTTTTCTTATGTGGTTTTATGACAGAATTGGTATATGCCACCGAAGTTGAAACTATCGACGAATTGCGCCGTCGTATCAACGCTGCAACGGAGCAGTTACACCAACAATTTTCAAGAGTATTATAGGAAAACTTGATTCGTAGAGCACAAATGTGCGTTGAAATGCAGGGTCAGCATTTCGAACACCTAGTGTGAATTGTTTGTAGCTTATTTAATAAAAAAATTGTAATTTATAAAACATTTTCTTTATTTAAAAAGGTATCTTATTTTAACTGTGTTTTCTGTATACTTTAAAATTAAACTACCTTAACAGCAAATTATTGGGCTTTTAAGAAATATGTTTCTACGGAAACGAAACCGAATTGGTATTCTTTCTAATTTTTCCTCATTAATAACAGCGGTATTCAATAAGTGGGCATTAATTTACAAGAACTTTAAACTACTCTTATTTTTATGTTACTGGGTTTTGGCCAAGTTTATTAAGAATATAACTTTATTTTGGTCCCCCTAGCTACTTTTTTACTCTCCTCCGTACGTTATAAAATACCATGTACTACAGAGTGTAGAATTAGCTTTTAACATAAACTGTTAATACATTTTTTAAACAGGTAAAGTACAGCCGTTCCAATTATTTCTTGTATTTTTTACAAAAGGAGATAATGTAGGAAACTTGCATTGTTACTTTCTTAAAAAGATAGGTAATAGTTTAGAATTTTTGAGACAAAGAACTATTGTTTCTTTCAACACTTCTAAATTCGGTTTTTGCAGAGCTGTAACATTTCAAATATTTGTAGGATTTCTGCAATAACACTTCAATGAACGCTCTGGAACTGTTAAATGTAATTACTTTTCCTCCAAATCCGCAAGGTAGTTTTGTATAGCAAAAGTTCGTAGAGAGATCTGGAGTGATAAAATTGAGCCCATTATGTAAACAATATTTATTCTTAATAAACGGGGCTGCGCGCTATTGCGCGGTCTATCCTATTCAATTTACCACCATTTTTAGGCCTATTACGTTGAGCTATTCCGTTCTGTTACACACCCCGCCCCTGCCTTCCCCTGCCATCCACCTGACCAAAGAAGGGGGCCCTTGGGGCTTCACTCCTCTCCAAGAGGGCCCTCAGGGCTTAGCTCCTCTTGAAGGGGGCCCTCGGGCCTCCGCCTCTCTCTACGGAGGCCGTCGGGGCTCCTTCCCTCTCCAAGAGGGCTCTCGGGGTTTTGCCCCTCTCCAAGGGCGTTTTCGGGGCTCCACCCCTCTCCAAGAAACCCTTCGGAACTCCGCTCCTCTCCAAGTGGGTCCTCGGGGCTCCGCCTCTCTCTACGGGGGCCGTCGGGGCTCTTTCCCTCTCCAAGGGGGCCCTCGGCGCTTTGCCCCTCTCCAAGGGCGTTTTCGGGGCTCTACCCCTCTCCAAGAAAGCCTTCGGAACTCCGCTCCCTTCCAAGTGGGTCCTCGGGGCTCCGCCTCTCTCCAAGGGAGCCTTCGGGTATCCGCCCCTCTCCAAGGAAGACCTCGGGGATCCGCTTCTCTCCTAGGGGTGCATGCATATGCAAATGGGGGACATCGCGTCTGCAATTGTGACACACACGTCTGGATCGTTTTCCTTTATTATATTGGCAAAATAAATATAAGTCTGTTGCATATTCCAAATGCATGTACAAATAAAATAAACTAAAATGATGTTCTTCGACCTGAGGCTACAACAAGCATCTGCAATTCCAAATGCCGGCTGAAAGTGAATATCGGCACCACCAAAATAAAAATTATGATAATTAGTAAACAGCCTGAAAATGCATGTTAGAAGTAAATTATGGTATTATAAAACAAGAAGTAATTAGGCCGCGGTCGAAGATGCCATATAAAACCACACTTTGTGTGGTTAGTAACTAGCAATCTCTAGCCTACATTAAGAGGAAAAGGAAGTAATGAGTTATCTTACTGATCGTTCATCGATCACACAAACTTTAAAGGCGACAGCATTTGAATGTATAAATAACATAGCATGGAGAAATGATCAGATAAATGAAGAAGTGAAAGTATACATTTACAAAGCAATGCGTGACATCTAATAACATATGCAGCGGAAGCCCATACTGAAACAGCCCAAACAAAAAGATAGTAATATTACAAAAGGTCTTACTATGGAAAAGCACTAAACAGTGAAGGATTGACAGAATTCGAAATGGAATGATAGGAAAAGAATGCAAAACGCAAAATAACACAATAGACAGGGATAAAAAAGATGCAGGAAACGACCACATAGACCGAACTCCGGAACAAAGGCGTGTAAAGAAAGTAAAAGAATGAAAATCAAGGTTACCACGTTCGGTAAGACGCCCGGGCAAAAGAAATGATGGAAAGACAACACAGAAAATGGTTATCACATGGGATCAACCCTAAAAGAAATATCTGAAAAAGAAAAAAAAAAGACAAGTTTACAAACAAACAGGTATGAAATGCTTAAAGGAAGGGAGCAAGAAAAGAGATAAACTGTAAATAAGAGTTTTGTAGAAAAAAATAGTGCATTTCCAATCACGCTATTGCTTGTAATGTTCCTGTTTGCAAAATGAAAAATCAAGAAAACTTGAAGTGCCACCTTAACAATAATCAGTAATACCTTAGAATATGAGAATTGATGAAATAAAAAATCAATTGTTTCTGATGCGTCATTTTAACCTTCTTTTGCTATCAATGTATTTATATTTTGAGTATTTTGGGTTCATGAAACCATATATGATAGAGTGCAAGTGTTAAAATGGTGTTGTTCTAGAAACAACTTGCATGGAGTAAAGATTTGGAGCAATTACTAACTTCCAATTAGTTAGGAAATATGAAAAAACTTTTATGATTAATTAGGATATTTTTTACCGTAGAAGGTGCTATATAGGATTTTTTCAAATAGAATACTTTTCTTTCTTGTAGAAATACCGAATATTATCATTTTTTTTCATTCTTATTAGGTAAAACGTGTTGTCACTTTTCGTTTCTATGCAAATTGCATTAGACATGTGACATATTTTACTTTGCACGGCGCTATCTCCGCCACACCAAGCCATTTGATCAAAACAAGATTTAGCTGATCATATCAGGTGATTTAGAAGCGGGCCAGTAACGCGCGATTTCTCGCAACCCCCTGTTGCCCCACTCATGCTCTTCTAACTAAGCGAAGTGGAAGGAAGCCGCGAACGCCTATATAAGAGCTATGTCCAGTTATCTGAGGACATTCAAGTCCAGAACCTTAGAGCCACTGCTCGGATTAGAAATATAGTAAGTTCGGGTGTTTCCAACCAATGTTGTTAAAGCGGCAGAAATTAGATAGCATTAAAGTCGTCGTGTAAAAGTCAGAACTAGCTAGTAGTCGTAGTTATATTGAGTGATTAGCTGATCAACTAAAGTGGTTGAGAATAATTGCAGGTAAAACGGTTATGGGACTAAAGCTTAAGCTTTCAATACTTCTTGGAACTGTATATTCATTCCGGAAATTGCTGAGAAGACCTGGGGGCAGGAGGGCTAAATGACCCACAGCCAACCGCCAACCTTGTTAAATTTTACTAAGCGAGTAGCCGCCAGTCCAGAACCAGAAAATATCAGCTTCCAGCGATCACTTTAACTGCCCGAGCTACCTGACCTGTCCTGAACCATTTATCCTCTCCTGGGTTAGTGAAACTGCCTACGGCAAACCCTAGCTGAGAACTAACGTTGATACCTTCACTTTCAAGTTGCAAAGCGCATGGAAAATCATGTTGACAGGCTTAGAGATAACTAAATATTCCATAATCCGCTCTTCACATTCGAGCTGATTTAGATCAGTAACAGCACTGGACTGCCAGTCGAAGAACTTCGACTTTCGCCAGTCGTTAGAAACTGCTGCCAGAAGCAATAATTCAGCCCCATGTGGTCGTCTTACAAAGCCGTAACAAAACACGCAGTGCCCGGCGTCCACTATAATCAAATTTTAGCACCACTAGGGTAAGATGCAAGGTGCTAAAAATCCGCCTAAAACGCCCCAGGGGCCCATGTTAAGCTAGCATGTTAAGTATTCTGTCTACGCTCGAAGGTCGAGCTGCTAGGTTAGGCAGAATGGGCATCTCTAGCTACCCAAATTCCAGATTTTAGCCGGCGCTGCGCGAGCTCCGAAGCGTTAAATCGTCTCGCAGGCATGTGAAAAACTCCCGCAAACGTCTATACTTCGGCCCATACTAGTTTAAAGACATTCACTTTCACTTCGGGTTTCTTCACCATCAAACCAATTCTAGCACTTGAGGGTAAAAGTTGAACCGCCATTAATCGCCTCTTTAGAGTCTGCCATGTTTACGTAGAACTAATCACAGCTCTTGTTTTACGGTTGCTACAGCGACCTTCAACAGCCGCACGTTAGCTTCCAGCCCTAGCCGGCATTTGGAATTGCAGATGCTTGCAGCCTCAGGTCGAAGAACATCATTTCATTTTATTTTATTTCTACATACATTTGAAATATGCAACATGTTAAGCCATTTTGCCCTCTGTAGCCATTTAATTACATTTCACGCCTTTAAGGCAGATTGTTTCTATTCAAAACCAATTTTCAACTTTTAGTCACAAACGCAAGCTCATTCCGTGCTCATTCGTTCCCGAGTACCCTGTATGTAGACGCGCTTGGATCTTTTGGAACACCCTTTTGAACGCGTGTGACTGCAAGGCCTCGCGCTCTCTTTGTCACGGGAACGTGCTTGTTTTATTTATCGCATCGCCATTGGCGGTCGAGGGTCAGGTGGTAACGCCACGTGCGGCGTCCTAACGCTTCTTGCTTGGCAGTTCAGCTCAGGCCGTTGATCAAGGAGGTCGCAGAGTGTGTGTTGGCTCGGCGTTCCCGCCATGGCGGGGACGCCAGCCTTTCTCCCGTCTCGTGCTGCTACAGCAAGTGTTTGATAAACTGTTTCGCCTTAAGCGAGTTCCGGCAGGACTACAGACAAGAAAGGTTGTGTGTTGTGCTAGTGGCGGTGATCACTTTTAGGCGTGGGTGCGATGAGCTTTGCGAGTTCGTTTCTGCTTCCGTAAGTAAGGGATTGTCCCCTTTAACTCAATGCTCGAGGATATATCCAGCAGGACGTAGTGGACCGCTTTTGCCGCAGTCGTTGTGCTCGTAGGGGCACTTTTCATGACCGCCATATTTGACGGATTCTAGTTCGTTTGCCCCAAAAATGCCGTATCGCGGCTGATTCAACGCCACGGATTGCAGCAGACTATCAACCGATGGCACGCCATTCTCAAGGACCGTCTCCGAATTAAGGTACCTGTAATAGAATCATTTGAACATAATAGTGTTACTTGTGCAAACGATGTTGCGTTTGTGGTTTTTCTGCGAAGGCGTACTTGCGCCTCTTGCTCGCTTATTACTATTTTATGCGGCGCTCTGGGCCCACGATGCCTTGTGACGCTGTCGTCGCTAACTTTCACTTAAATGTGGCCAAGGTGCGAGCTTGGCGCTTGACCGTACAAAGAAATTCATGAACTCTTCGTAGGTGTCTGTGTGAAGGGCTGTTGTTAACCCTCATTTTAGCAACTGCATGTGTGCGGGTTTGTTTATACCTAACCATTCAATTAGCGAACAAACGCATCGCATAGCCGTGCGACGCCGTCAATATCACGATTGGTTCGAGACTTTTCATATGTGCGCTGGCTTCGTGCCTCGTTTAAGTTCATTTATCGCATGCATGGGCGACGTGGCACTAGCTGGAATGTATATTCAAAATTCACCTATTTTTGCGAGGCTATTCTAGCCCTTTTGGCCAAGTATTGCAGTTACGCTGCCCCCTCCTCTGCCTAATAAATTAGGCCGCGAGTTAATTCGTCGCATACCTTTGCGGCGCCGTGTTTATCAATAGCTATATTGCTTCCGTCGCCTACGCAGGCGTATGATTCATTGTTATGAACTAACGCCCATTGTTTATCACTGTTCTGTTTGTTATAAAGTGACGAACCAATAGCGGCCAGTCACATGTTGTGTGTTTGTACCGTAGCATTAGCGCGTCCATCAGCTGATGCGTATTTTTCTTAAGAGATAACATAAGTTTGGCGGCACGATTTGCTGCCCGAATGTATTAATCGACTAATAGACGCATAACTAATTAAGGGACGTATTATTCTTGTTTGCCTTGTGCATGCTTTGTTTCAGATAGTGCCCCTCAGTGTACAGATTGGTGTACGACGGGACTTGAGAGTTCGGAGCGTGCAGGTAAGTTTGGTCGTTGCACCGACGCGGCTAAAAGGTCCCAATACTGCAATTTAAGTATTTTCAGTCACGAAATTGTTGTTCCAGCTTACCGCTCGCGAGTACCTTTATCGACGGAGTATCTCGAATACTTCGCCACCGATGACCGTCCATGCCCGGTTATTCGGTCACACCTTACTACAGGCTTGGTGGCGCCCTTATAATTTTGACGTACCCTGTATATGTCTTAGCACGCTTGCCCAACGACGTATCGTTTGAACCCCGCCCGACTCCCTGAGCGCTTCAGCCGAGGCCTTTAGTCTGTTTTAACGAATCTCAGGGCAAGTGCGCCAGTTTTCCAGGACTGATCCAGTCGTGCGACGCTCATCTTGGATGGGTGTCGTTAAGTCGTTTTGATACCGTAACAAACAGACTTATATTTATTTTGCACCATAGAATTAAGAATAAATATTGTTTACATAATGGGTCTATTTTATCACTCCAGATGTCTCTACGAACTTTGGACCTACAAAACTACCTTGTGGCTTTGGAGGAAAAGTAATTACATTTAACAGTTCTAGAGCGTTCATTGAAGTGTTATTGGAGAAATCCTGCAAATATTTGAAATTTTACAGCTCTGCAAAAACCGAATTTAAAAGTGTTGAAAGAAACAATAGTCCTTTGTCTCAAAAATTCTAAAGCATCACCTATTTTTTGAGAAAGTAACAATTTAAGTTTCCTACATTATCTCCTTTTGTAAAAAAATACAAGAAATAATTGGTAGGGCTGTACCTTATCTGTTCAAAAAATGTATTAACAGTTTATGTTAAGAGCTAAATCTACACCCTGTACATGGTATTTTATATCGTAAGGAGGAGAGTAAAAAGGTAACTGGAGGGGAACAAAATAAAGTTATATTCTTAATAAACTTGGCCAAAACTCAATAACATAAAAATAACAGTAGTTTAAAGTTCTTGTAAATTAATGCCCACTTATTGAATACCGCTGTTATTAATGAGGAAAAATTAGAAAGAATATCAATTCGTTTTCGTTTCCGTAGAAACATATTTCTTACACGCCCAATAATTTGCTGTTAAGGTAGTGTAATTTTAAAGTATACAGAAAACACAGTTAGAATAAGATACCTTTTTAAATAAAGAAAACGTTTTATAAATTACAATTTTATTATTAAATAAGCTACAAATAATTCACGATAACGAAAACATTCACACTAGGTGTTCGAAATGCTGACCCTGCATTTCAACGCACATTTGCGCTCGACGAATCAAGTTGGAAATTTTTGGTGTAACTGTTCCGTTGCAGCGTTGATACGACGGTGCAATTCGTCGATAGTTTCAACTTCGGTGGCATATACCAATTCTGTCATAAAACCACATAAGAAAAAGTTTATTGTGTGGGGGTCATCAAATGAATCCACCCCGGCCAATCCATTTTTCTGGAAAGATGGTCTCGAAGTAACGTCGTACAGCATGACTAAAATGTGAAGGACAGCCGTGATACATAAACCCAATGGTACGGCGCACGTCCAAAATTACATCCTCGAGGAGCTGTGGCAAAACTTTTTGTAAAAGGCGCGCTGGTAATTCGTAAAGCCCTATTAAGGTATTGTTCAACATACCAGCCCACAGATGCAAACTAAAACGCTGCTGAAAGCTACTCTGGCGAATCGCGTGCGAATTTTGATCAGTCCATATGTGAGAATTGTGAAAGTTGAGAACACCATTCCTAGTAAAACAGCATTCAGCTGTCACATGTACGTGCATTGGAAATTCTGTTTCCGTATTAGTGCAATTTAGCAGCCATTCGCAAAACTGCTGCCGCAGCGGATAATCAATAGGAATCAGTCCTTACACCTTTTGTAGATGATAGCGATTAAAAACATTGCTACTCAATGTGCGTCAAACAAAGAAGGGAGAAACTCGAACCTGTTCGGAAATTTGGAGTGTACTTGTAGTTGTATCAGCATCAACCATTTCTAAAAGTTCTTTCTCCACATTCAGCCCATGTTGATTTGGTCTGTCCATGACCTCTCTTAGGTTGCAAATTTCCAGTCTCTCTTCCGCGTTGGACTACTCGAAAAAAAGCATTTTCGGAATGCGTTTGACGATCTGGAAATCTTTCCGTATACATACGTCTTGCACGTCCAGCGTTTTCTTCAGCAGCTCCATGCACACCTAATAATCATATCTACATATTCTTCGTTACTGTAGTTAGCCGTTTAAGTAGAATTAAACACAAACACAGGTGATGTATCATAATTTTGACCATTAAATGCATTAACACTTAAACAAATGTCTACTGCTACTTCTTTTTTAGTTATTATTAAAGAGTCAGCGGTTGTTCATCAGTGAACACCAATTTTATAAGATGGAGCAACAGCACATACTTAGTTTCGTAAAACGCCATAAACCAACGGTTTCGCTTAATTGTGTTCGAATCAGTTCCTTGCCAGGCTAGGTCTCCCGATCTATCGGCTTACGATATTACATCTAGTGATAGAAAACTAAAGTTTATGCTTATTGCCCAAAAAATATTACACAACTAAATTTGAAAAACTTTGAAATCAATAGAATTCCATTGAAAATGCAGCCAACGTAATACATAATTTGCGCTCAGGAGTAGAAGAACGTTTACAAAGAAATGGAAGTAATTATACAAGGCGTGGTCTAACATAAAAATTGTTTAAACTTCTTAAATAAGATATATCTGCTACGTTTTGCCTGTTTCCATGGTTTATTCTTACAGGGGCGTAAAGGTTTTTGGCGTTGTATCCGCAAATACAAGAAAATGTTTCTAAAATATTCTGTCGTACTCGTACCATAAGTATTGCCAGCAAATGTCTTAAATTCTCATGTCTCCGTCGTAAACCCTGGGCAATGCACTCCAAAACGGGTGTAGTTAACGAGAACACGCAAGGGTGAGTTTTCCGCACCTTAAAAAGGAAATAAACCCTGAATGCAAATATCCTGATCCTCCAGGTTGAAGTTAGAACGTAATTGACCTTTGCTTCAGTATATTGTTTAAAAAACTTATAATCCAGCTCAGGTCCAAACCGGACGATGTTATAATAAACAACGATTTCGAATATTGGTACGTGTAGAAAAATTAACACCAAATGCGATTAGGTAAGTAAATCAATAGACTAAATTTAGACGCAGTTGTATTAAATGCGACAAAAAAGATTGGTTAACGCAGTCAACAACTGAAAAGACATAGCCGTATATACAGCAACGCGCCACTGTCAATCATACCTAAAGGTGTAACTAACGTAGCTTTTGGTATTAAAATTTGATATGACATGTAAAAATTCTAACCTGCCATATGACAGTTAAGGTCATTTAATCAACTAGAATAATAAACATTCAAAGCTAATGGATTTAGAAGCTGTTCTAGTTTTTTTGTGGTACCAATAGTACAACTGTTTTAGTATTGTTTATTTTCGAAATCTACATCTTACTACCTCAGAGGTGGAGTAGCGTATCCCTCCCATATTTATTACTTCCTAATAACATTATTAGCTCCTGCAATACATATATACATCCCGGTGCGTGGAGCATTGACCGCGACTGTGTGCTCCTAACGGGACGATGCGAACCTTATCGCCATTATGCGCACTCTCGCGGAATTCAAATGATGTTAAAAATCGCGGTAAATATCGTGAATTAGAATATATTTATAGGTAATAATTTTTAAAATTATTTTGAATCTAAATATAAAAATAGAAATAATTGGTATGTGCTTTAATATTTTATAGATAGATAGATGTTGGTTTGTTCATCCTTAAGATGTTTACAAAACAGATATTGTTATTTAACAAACAGATTTAACATATCTTGAACAAAGCTTTTTAAACTGATATAAATTAGCAGCCTGTTTAGTTTCGTTCGGCATTTCATTATATAATTTGAGTTCATTATAGAATAAGTTTTTTTGAGAACATGATTTTGCTGTTAAGGGCAATCTAAAGTCATTTACAAATCTAATCTTATAATTATGAATATCCTTATTGTATACTACAAATTCAGTCATATAACTAGGCAGTTTATTATTAATAATTTTAAAAATTAAAACTAGCGTATTAAAATAAATCCTTTGCTTAATGCTAAGCCACTGTAAGGTTTCCAACAAAGAAACAGAGGTTCGTTTATTGCAAGATAAAACAATGCGCATACATTTGTTTTGTAACTTTTGCAGTCTTTGTAAGTCTCCTTCAGTGGCATTAAATAATATACTGAAGCAATATTCAATAGCTAGAATATGTTAATATGTTCGAATTTATAACAGACTAGAATCTGTTAGATGTGAAACTCTTTTTTTATGTAAAAATCTCGCCTGCTCCTCAATTTTCTTATTTTTGGGTTTATTTGTTTTTATATGTTAAATTTTCCCTTGCAATATTATGAAATAAAAAAATCGCGGGCTGCGTGAAAGGCAATATTAGCTAGGTCTCAACATCATACAATTACTTTTAGGGACCTAATAAATATTTAAACTATTTAAAATTTGTTTTATAGGTACATAATTTAAAAATAATACATTCAAGACATACATTCAGGAGTTTAGACATATTAGAAAGTAAATATTACATAAATTTTCAAAAATTTATTGTCATAAAAATTTAAATACAAAAATTCTAAGATAGATATAAATTAGAAATACCGCCATATCTAAAATATCCCTATATTTTTCATATATGAATGATCACTCTCTCCTGTCCAAAACAAGAAGGACGCACGGCGCAACGGGATGTATACATATATGGCTCTAGGTATGGTAATTTATTCAAGTAGACCAATTTATTGATGCTGACACTTAAGCCACAGACCAAGAAAGAAAAAGGGCACAAATACCAAAAAGATTTAAAAATGTATGAACAACTGAGTAAATTAGGCATTTTGTGCATTACAGTGGCCACGCCCAGGGGTGCCAGATCGTGTCAAGCCGAATTCGTTAGCTTCGTCGGAAAAAATCGTGAGAAATCGTGAGATTTCGGAAATGGAAAAGATTTGAAACTATGGATGCAAATTAAAAAAAAAGCTATTTTAAAATTAATAAAATATGGAATATATGTTTTCAGATTTATTAAACATTGAGTACAGAGGTTGTACATACTTACATAAATAACTGCAAGAGAATTGTAAACATTTTAAATAATTGCCATAAATAAATAAATTAAATTAATATAAAGTAAATGTTAAATGAACTAAATATTTTATTATAGAAATAACACATGAATTCTAAAAATAAAAATATGGCTACATAGAATATACATAGACCTAAGTATACAGAAAAAATTGTTCGACTACTAAGAATCCGAGTCCGGGATGACTGGTTTGGAGGGATAAAGTACTTGACTGTTCATTTTTACTTCCTTTTACAATAAAGGAAGTATTGGATTCACCCTAAAAATTCTAAATTGAGTTTTCAACAGATTTTCAAGTTTTAGAGTCCCCTGAACCCAAAAAACATTTGTTTGTCATTGGTCTGTCTGTGTGCGTGTGTGTCTGTCTGTGTGTGTGTGGGTGTGTGTGTGTGTGTCTGTCTGTGAACAGAATATCTCAAAAACTAAAAGCGGTATGGCGTTGAAACTTCTTAAGTTTTGTGTACTATGTAGATGCGACAGCACGGTTTTGAAGAAAATCGCATAACCGGAAGTAGGTGTTTACTCTTGTGATTTTTCAGTTTTTTTCGATTTTTTCAAAAACGGCTCTAACGATTTTTTTTAAACTTTACATTTTTATTACATTTTGAATGTGTATTGATGTGAGATAGGTAATTTTCCAGTTGAATACTTCTAAAATGGGTTTCTTTTGTTTTTTTCTCATTTTTTTATTAACTCCTATTTTAAGTTAAGCTGATTTCAAAAATTTAATAATATATCGGGTGTAAAACAGCTTAAAATTCTACTCTTGAACTAACGCTCTATTTTGTACCGTTTTTGTAGAATTTGTAATTTTTGAAAATGTTTGACAAATGCTTAAAAATGAAAAATCTAATTTTTGGCTAATTATAAGATCACTGTAAAAGGAAGCTGTGTGCGTGAATCACACCAGGTTTTTTAATTAAATCTGGGCTTATCTTGAAATTATGTAAATACCTTTTTCTTGAAAAAAAAATTAATTCGTTTTCAACTGCAACACGGCCTCCTGGATTAGTGCGAGACTGACGTCTCTACCCGGCCTACCACATTTGTATAATTTTTGTGATTCTGAGGCCAACGTACTTTGGCGCCATCTGTTGGGTTTTGGATAAATTATCTGTAACGTAGGCACGACTTCCTAGATTAATATTAATCCGGGTGGCCGTGTACGTATGCAACCAAGGGCACAAGCGCAACGTACTGTAGCGCCTCTACAAACTATAAAAAACGCCTTTAACTAAAAATGCGGCGGGCCGCTTAGAGACGTCAGTCTCGCATTAATCCAGGAGGCCGTGAACTGCAACTTCCAACTTCTTTATGTTAACCATAGATGGCAGCAGTAGATGATGATAACTAGAGTTCCTATATGTACTAAGAGTTGAGCCAAGAAGACTATACTAAGGAGATGCAACTTCCTATGACGGCTGTATATAAAAGCGGCCCTTATGTCGGGATAGCCGTCGCGGCGCTGTCGACAGCGTGTACTCTCGTTCGAGAGTTGGAAGCGAGCTAAATTAACCTGTAATCGCGGTTAAAAGTCAGTTTACGGTTGTTAATCCAATGGAGTGTATTTCAAGTGTGTTATCAATTGTTAAAACATGGTCCGAATTTCCAGTTACACTCAGCAAATGTTTGACATTGACAGTTCACGAGTTTTGTGAATGAATAATTGTACACCACGGCCGCCTTACTTGTCAGCTTTTAGCGGTCCGCTTCGAAACGGGAGTTGCGTGTCCTTAGTATAGTGTTCTTGGTTGAGCCATTGGATCCACAAATCAAGGACCATGTGATGTAGCACAGATATCTTTCATTTATTTTAGTTGAAAGAAATATGCATAAAGTTTAAATCGGCAAAAATCAGATACTCCATGGTTTGTGGATCCAAAACAAGTAACCCTACATGTCCCAACTCTTTTATATACAGGGACTCTAATGATAACTAGTGTAGCTGTATAATACTTTAGTAAGAGTAGGGCAAACAGCGAAAAATTTTGGATCATTTTTTCATGGCTACCAAGATTTAATGATATATTGAAAAACAAGGTTGGTAAAACTGACACACCAGTTGTTAGTTTTATCAAATTCAAGCTTAGCAGGTTAGGTTTTGCGTTAGTCTGTGTCAAAAACTGAGGGAAAACCTAACTTGCTAACCACAAATTTGATAAAACTGACAACTCGTGCGTCAGTTTTACCAACCTTGTTTTTCAATGTATCATTAAATCTTGGTAGCCATGAAAAAATTATCCAACATTTTTCGCTGTTTGCCCTACTCTTACTAAAGTATTATACAGGTACACTAATGATAACTAATGATAACTAGAGACCCTGTATATTAAGTAAGATAAGAGATGGGACAAGTGGAACCAGTTTCCAAGGCTAAGTTGATCAGTTTCTGTTTTTCAAACAAAATTTCAAGATGTCATTACCAAACTGACATTTACTTTACACGACAAATTTCTAAATGTCAAACAACGAAAATAATTATTCATTATCAATAAAAATTGTGTCTGATTTTTACTTCCTTTTACGATAAAGGAAGTATTGGATTCACCCCAAAAATTCGAAATTGAGTTTTCAACAGATCTTCACGTTTTAGAGTCCCCTGATCCCAAAAAACATATTTTTTTTCATTGGTCTGTGTGTCTGTCTGTGTGTCTGTCTGTGTGTCTGTCTGTCTGTGTGTCTGTCTGTGAACAGAATATCTCAAAAACGAAAAGAGGTATGGCGTTGAAATTTCATATATAAGTTTTGTGTACTATGTAGATGAGACAGCAAGCTTTTGAAGAAAATCGCATGACCGGAAGTAGGTGTTTACTCTTGTGATTTTTCAGTTTTTTTCGATTTTTTCAAAAACGGCTCTAACGATTTTTTTCAAACTTTACATTTTTATTACATGTTTAATGTGCATTGACGTGAGATAGGTGATTTTCCAGTTGAAAACTTCTAAAGTGGGTTTCTTTTGTTTTTTTTTCTATTTTTTTTATTAACTCCTATTTTAAATGGAACACCCGGTATATTATTACATTTTTGAATTCTGCTTAAGATTTTAGAAAAAATTTGTCTCTTCAACTAACGCTCTATTTTGTACCGTTTTTGTAGAATTCGTAATTTTTGAAAATTTTTGACAAATGCTTAAAAATTAAAAATTAAATTTTTGACTAATTATAAGATCACTGTAAAAGGAAGTTGTGTGAGTGTATCACACCAGATTTTTATAGTTGGATTTTACAGACTGTAGATAGGTATAAATTGTCTATTCACATTTAATTACAGTTTCTTTCTAAAGTTTTGTTCGTTTGGCTACTCAGACTTGCTTAGTGCAAGAACATGTTTTCGTTTGTGTGAACTGCATTCTGTTCGTTTGTAGTTCGAATTACGAACCAAACGTGATGAATTTATTTCTGGCGTCGAGTAGATTGAACGAGTCAAGTGTGGATTCAAAGAGCGCGAAAACTAACCTTAAAATTGTTTCAGTTTGGATTTACGTATATAGTCCATTTACTTGACATCTGCACTGTCAGTGTCAAATTAAAAAAAAATTTCTTGACTATACCTCAAAAATAATGTGTTTTTTATTAGACTGTACAGTAATTTAATTGTTAAAATGTGAAAAATAGCAGTGGTGCCAACATAATGTCACTTTGACAGTGCAGATGTCAAGTAAATGGACTATAGTTAGTTACAAATTCATTTCAAAAGATGTAAGAACATTGCAATCAGCTGTGTAAATATAGACTCCCGGTATAACTTGTCCAATGCGCGATTACTCTGACGCTGTAAAAATATTGTAATTAACCATGTTAATCAAACAGAGCAGCAACAAAAAGGTAATTAAAGTTGTTAGAGTTGTCAGAAAGTTATTTGATATGATTGATTAAGGGGTTTTTACGTTTCAGCATCCTTTTTAACTATGCGTATGCTGTTACTTCTAAAGACTCACGTATGGAAAAAGCGGAAATGTGCAATTCTCCCCAAAGCGATGTTGAAAACGCTGTGTGGAAGAAGTGACAAATTGCTAATAAATCAATACAGAGAGAAAAGGCCAAAAATTCTATCTATAGGAATGGTATCTATTTCAAAATTATCAAATTAATTTTTAGTTTAACATTATCTATTTTAAAGAACTGTGAAATACTTTGAAAACAACATACAATACACCAAGTGTAGGCTATTGTATTGGGAACAACAAATGATGCAGACGATATTGATAAAAAGAACGGCAGTAATGTCAACAGTGAGTAACTATTATAGAAACTTAAAATTATAGTTTATAAATCTTAAAATTTACATTTTAGTAGATCACGTAGTGCTACACCATGCCAAATACACTAACAATTAGCATTCGTAATACTACAAGTCATGCAAGTATATCAAAACAATGGCAAGAGTTGCAAAAAGCCATTGTAGAATGAAATAAAAATTGAGAAGAATTGGAAGTAAAGAAATTCAACAACGGAAACAAATACCCGAGCAATTAAAGCTGAAAATGAGTTGTTACAGAAGTTATTAGTTATTAAAGTTACTTTTCATTAAAATAAGGTATAGGTATATTTCATTTTTATTTGTATAACAGCAAATTAATATGAGTGTGTATTTTATTTTGAGAAAATTAAACACATCCTCTAAAATACCACCTTCAAAAGTGATATCTTGCAATTTTCTATTTAAGGTTGTAATTTGTAGGGCATGACAAATGTAGCTCACAAATTGTATTATATCAACTAGAATCACAAATAAACTTTAATCTCAAAGCTGTTGTTACCGTTTTATTTGATCAGGGTGTAGTACTATAACAGTC
The DNA here is from genome assembly GCA_940337035.1 of Agriotes lineatus. Lineage (NCBI taxonomy): Eukaryota > Metazoa > Arthropoda > Insecta > Coleoptera > Elateridae > Agriotes > Agriotes lineatus. Next base: position 151,351,511 of record OW679194.1, read on the forward strand.
TGATCTTACTTTTATTTGCTTATTTTCGAGCAATAAATAATTACCATTGTTAATTAAATTTTCAAAGAGTATTTTACAGCCAGATAGCAGATGCCAGGGTTCAGTCTGTTCAACTCAAATATACAATCAAGTACACATCAAATAAAGCGGTTTATTTTATATACCTATTTACAGTTTAAAACAATAACTAAAATATTCATGTATTTTCAAATAAAAGATCTGGATTTTAATGTTATCTTAGCGCCTATGGGGCCACGATACTTCCTCGGTCGGACAATCTCGTGCGTAGAACGGGCGAGCTCGTAGTTAGTGGAGCGTCCTCTACTCGGCTAAACTGGAAACAGAAACTAAGTTAAGTTTATTTACTTTTATCGTGGGCATGAAATAAAGTTATATTTGTTTTTATTTCGGGGGTGTTGAGGTTGACCTTGCTGTAAGGCGTAATCCCATTACGTCGAAGCTATTCTACAGTGCCCGCAAAACCTCGTGTGATGCAAAACCTTGTGTGATAAGTGAAAAGACGGTAGAATTAAATATCATGTGTCAACTAATGACTTTTGAGCCAAATTTGCGTTTTAAAGCTGTTACTAAAATTCCAGGGGTTTCTAGGTAATAACTAGGGGTTTTCTAAGTACGTTCTTTAAGGTGAGTTAAACCTCCTTTAAGCTACATGAATTACTTCTAGCTTGAAGCTAACCTCACAATTTTTGGTTTAGATCTCGGGAAGATTATGTACGATGAATTGGGGCATTGCGGAAAGCATGGGAAATCTGCAGGACGAGTTTCCTCCAGGTGAGTGAAGCTCTGAATCTTTACGGGTACGTTAATTACGGGAGTTTCGTTGCGGGCACTTAACCTCGCAAATGGTTCAAGCTTATGCACAGACCTGAGGGGCCTCGCTTTTAAAATGCTTTCTAAATGAATTACGTGAATGTTGTCGGGAAGCGGTTTCGAGGAGGTCTAAGACCCTTAACAGGCGTATATACAACGATCCACGTACGAGTTTTAGACAACGCCGGATTCGAAGAGTAAACGTATCCAAATTCCAGACAGGCATATAAACAATGATCCACGTCTGAATTTTAGACAAGATAACTCCTGAATTGGCTCGGCGGAGATCACAGGCATTGAAATCAATGAGCCACTTTGATCTTTAACAGGAATTCGGGGATTTCTGGGAAAGATTGGTTCTAAGACTGAAAGTCAAAAGGTAACTTCGGACGGGACCAGGATTTGGGCCCCAGGGGGGCCCAAGGCAGGAAGCTGGTTCGGATCGCTGGATGCAAGTCCTTCCAACAACGTACGATACCTCTTATTTATACATTACCATACGCCGTAATTTGTGCAGGATTTTAGGCAGGGATGCGCTGAACGACGACGGCTCGTGACCTCTGCGCACCTCGATTGTTTCTTCGTGCGTCGGCGATGTTTTCGGACGATTTGTGACGAAGTTTTGGCGGCGGTCAAATTCGAACGTATTCCAATGCGTCAAAATACGATTTCGGCCGGCGCTAACGTCACACAAGCCCCTTCCTATGGAGGAAACAGCCGGTGGGTGGACGTCTTCTTCATGGAATTATCCCTTTCGGCTTGGAAAACACCTGGGGATCCCGGAATTCTCGGCACACAACTCAGACAACATACATTCTTGGGAACGTGGAAGTTATGGGAGTAACCGGCGTTTCTTCTGGCAGTGTCTACTAGTTGAGTATACTTTTGTAATACTTTCAACTGGGGGAGATATAAGGATCGCGATTTCGACCTATACTCCTTTCAGGACTTCTCGGCAAAAAAACAAGTTCGGAAAGCTAGAACAGGCAACTGCTAATATTCAAGGGAAACTTGCTTGCAGTTTCTGGTCAACAGGCGGTTGTTGTGGCATTAATTTCCACCTGGATCTTCACTGGATTCAATTTTACGGGGAACATTCAGGAAAACTCTCAGGTTGTACTCCGGTACGGGTTGCATACAATTCCACAGGTTCATGCTCTACAAATGCACGTTTTCTTATAGGCACCAAGGCGAAAGCGTGATCATTTTCAGGAGACATTCAACAACATGCATGTAATTAATAATACTGGCGGGTACAACGGGCATGGACAGGACTGGTAATTTTTTAGAATTTTCTGGATAAGCGGAATGAAATTTCATGGACTGCAATCAACCACGTGAAAGCAGTTTCGGGCTAGATGAGACTAAAGATTACGCGGTATCGAATCATTTGTCTTCTCATATATTCATTCTTCGGGCTCATACAATTCTATGGGGTGCATTCTGAAAGAAATGCTACTTACGGATGCTGAGCTCGCGGTATCGACTCGCATTCATTCAGGTTTTGTTCAATCGTGGGAAAGCATTAAGGTTACGGGATTAACCGACTTTCTCACAATATTTGAACTTTAACTGGAAGAAATTAGTAGAGGTTGCGGAGACCAACTTACAATTTCATGGACATTTTGTATGTTTGCAGGTTACCTCGGTTCTGCGAAGATGGCTTCAACTTTGAAGATCTTGCACTGGACGTAATTTACCTGAAGGGTTCGCGTTCCAAAGACTTCTCGCGAGGGAGGTTGTGCTGCAGGATAGCACGATGCTCCACGTCTCTTGTAGCTGGCTGTACTTCTCAGGGTGAAGCTGTATACCAGGAGACGTCTCGGGAGGAAGTTTTTATGGAGGGAACTTACGAACTCGGGGATGATCTGGACTCCAAAGCGTAGTACTGTGCTCAAAGCTGATTTCCGGACTTCAGCTGTGGCTTGTGTACCTTCTGGAATCTCTGGGACCATTTGGAGGCGACCTAGTTGTGTAGATGCCCTGGCCTTCGACGGTCGGACTCTTCCAACAGCCTGGACTTCAAACAGGAGCCCTCTATAGACTGGATTTTCTCTTTTCCATACTTGGAATCAACATCTTTCTGGAGGTTTCTAGTTTTCTGGTGTTGGACAAGCTGGTGGCCTCTATGGGGCCGTGTTCCAACATTTCTGCAGGTAGTTACAGGCGGTTCTGGCGGCGGTAACATCTGGCTCTGGTACATGTCTGTGGACACGGTTTGTACAATATTTAAAATAATTAATTATACTTTAACTGATAACTAATTATTTTTCAGGTAAAACTGCTCGAGCGCCACTTGGATCTGCTGGACTGGCTGGTGAAGCAGATAAATTACTTGACTATATACTTGAGTTTATGTCCCTGCTCGTGCTGGCCATATAACAGTCTGATCTTACTTTTATTTGCTTATTTTCGAGCAATAAATAATTACCATTGTTAAGGAAATTTTCAAAGAGAATTTTACAGCCAGATAGCCAGATGCCAGGGTTCAGTCTGTCCAACTCAAATATACAATCAAGTACACATCAAATAAAGCGGTTTATTTTATATACCTATTTACAGTTTAAAATAATAACTAAAATATTCATGTATTTTCAAATAAAAGATCTGGATTTTAATGTTATCTTAGCGCCTATGGGGTTAGGCAAGCCACGATACTTCCTCGGTCGGACAATCTCGTGCGTAGAACGGGCGAGCTCGTAGTTACTGGAGCGTCCTCTACTCGGCTAAACTGGAAACAGAAACTAAGTTAAGTTTATTTACTTTTATCGTGGGCATGAAATAAAGTTATATTTGTTTTTATTTCGGGGGTGTTGAGGTTGACCTTGCTGTAAGGCGTAATCCCATTACGTCGAAGCTATTCTACAGTGCCCGCAAAACCTCGTGTGATGCAAAACCTTGTGTGATAAGTGAAAAGACGGTAGAATTAAATATCATGTGTCAACTAATGACTTTTGAGCCAAATTTGCGTTTTAAAGCTGTTACTAAAATTCCAGGGGTTTCTAGGTAATAACTAGGGGTTTTCTAATTACGTTCTTCAAGGTGAGTCAAACCTCCTTTAAGCTACATGAATTACTTCTAGCTTGAAGCTAACCTCACAATTTTTGGTTTAGATCTCGGGAAGATTATGTACTATGAATTGGGGCACTGCGGAAAGCATGGGAAATCTGCAGGACGAGTTTCCTCCAGGTGAGTGAAGCTCTGAATCTTTACGGGTACGTTAATTACGGGAGTTTCGTTGCGGGCACTTAACCTCGCAAATGGTTCAAGTTTATGCACAGACCTGAGGGGCCTCGCTTTTAAAATGCTTTCTAAATGAATTACGTGAATGTTGTCGGGAAGCGGTTTCGAGGAGGTCTAAGACCCTTAACAGGCGTATATACAACGATCCACGTACGAGTTTTAGACAACGCCGGATTCGAAAAATAAACGTATCCAAATTCCGGACAGGCATATAAACAATGATCCACGTCTGAATTTTAGACAAGATAACTTCTGAATTGGCTCGGCGGAGATCACAGGCATTGAAATCAATGAGCCACTTTAATCTTTAACAGGAATTCGGGGATTTCTGGGAAAGATTGGTTCTAAGACTGAAAGTCAAAAGGTAACTTCGGACGGGACCAGGATTTGGGCCCCAGGGGGGCCCAAGGCAGGAAGCTGGTTCGGATCGCTGGATGCAAGTCCTTCCAACAACGTACGATACCTCTTATTTATACATTACCATACGCCGTAATTTGTGCAGGATTTTAGGCAGGGATGCGCTGAACGACGACGGCTCGTGACCTCTGCGCACCTCGATTGTTTCTTCGTGCCTCGGCGATGTTTTCGGACAATTTGTGACGAAGTTTTGGCGGCGGTCAAATTCGAACGTATTCCCAATGCGTCAAAATACGACTTCGGCCGGCGCCAACGTCACAGTACTTGCTTTTTGTTGATGCATTGCCTCAATTTGATCATCATCAAAGATGTTTTGAAAAGCCGATTTTTTTTCTTTCCAAATGTAATTTAATACTAGTCTCTTACTTTTTTCAAAATTACTATTCCTCTGTTGAGATTTTTTATGACTTTGTTTCGATTTGCAATAATGTCTTTTAATTTAAAAAACTTCCAAAATGTCGCTGTCAAAATGAGGGTAGTACTAAGTTTTTTTTAGAAAATTACCCGTAACTTTGTTTTCAAAATTTGTATCTTCATTATCTGAATATGTTTATGTGGAATAATGATGGCGCTGCATTATATTTTAGTCTTTTACATGGGGTTTTGCCTGTTGTTAAAAACTGGTCTCGTGTAAAATGTTCTTCGCATAATCTGTACGATTTTTCATGCTGCAAGATCGTAATACCAGATCTTTCTACCCATACTTTTTTATAAGGATAATTTTTTGGAAACCTAAACATAGAAATGTTCTTGCTGGAACGGTTCTTACATCCAACTGCTGAACAGCTAGTGATTTTAGTAAAATTTATTAACAATAATGATCCTTGACACCGAAATGTCAAAGAGGCTAAAGATAATGAATGAATGAATGCACTAATAAATAATCAAATAAAGAGAATGCCACTTGTAATTACAGCAAAAACTACAAACGTCAAATGACAATAATAATTTCCATGGCCGGCTGTCACTTTGACATTTGTCACACAATTCAGCAGGCCATGGAAATTGGTTCCAACCTATCAGCATTGATCAGTTGTATGTCCCATCTCTAATTTTAATATACAGGGTCTCTAATGTACAAGGTTGGTGAAACTGAAAGCGTGTTTCGCTTTCAGTTTTACCAACCTTGGATGATAATGCGGGAAATGATAAAATCATTGACAGCATACATTAAATCATATTAAGACTAAAAAAAATTTGTTTTCTATTTAATCGTTTATTGTTAAAAATTTTTATGAAATTGGTTTAAATAGAATTGATACAAAAATCGTGAGATAAATAGTCCTTATCGTGAGATCGTGAGATTTCCAATGAAATCGTAAGAACTCACGATAAATCGTGAGATCTGGCAACCCTAGCTACGCAGGAACGGCTAAAGTTAGGACGGCGTACCTACGTTGCCAGTTTGTGCACTGATGGATAAAGCGGGAAACTTAAACTTTCAAAAAAATATGTTTCAAATTACAATACGTACATTAACTCAAAAATTTACCGTAACAGCAACTGTTATGATTACGCATAAATTCTCCAAAATTTAGTAAATTATCTTTACTTTAGTTTTCTTTTCGAGAAGCCAAATGACATATTCATTTGTTAAATTAATAAAAATCAGGTTATTTATACATTTTATATTTCTTATTAACAAAAATTTAGATATAATATAATTATTAATTTAAATAATTATTAATGTAAATATTAAAAAATAATACAAAAGATTTTTTTTCCTAATTATTTACTCATAAAAATGATCATTTCCAGGATCTTTAGATATACATAATTTCTGAATGCATGCCATGTAAATTTTCTATAATTAGCGGAGTTTCTTCAATATTGGGTTTTCGAATCTTATTAGCGGGCTATACTCGGTTTTCAAATCAAAGTTGTTTTATTTCCACTTTACTAATGGATTCAGCACTTTTTAAAAAATGTGGAACTATATTTATTGCCATTGACAACACACATGGGCTTACTGCCTATGATTTTGAACTCACTACCATTTTAAGTGTAGATGAGTTTAATGAAGTGATACCCTTAGCATTTATGTATTCTAACAGGAAAAATTCTTATATCAATCAAGTTTTCTTTCAGAAAATAAGAGATAACGTGGGCATTATAAAAACTGACACTTTTATGTCAGATATAACAAATGTATTTTATAATCGATGGGAAAATATAATGGGTCCACCACATAAACATACTCGGTTTTCAAATCAAAGTTGTTTTATTTCCACTTTACTAATGGATTCAGCACTTTTTAAAAAATTTGGAACTATATTTATTGCCATTGACAACACACATGGGCTTATTGCCTATGATTTTGAACTCACTACCATTTTAAGTGTAGATGAGTTTAATGAAGTGATACCTTTAGCATTTATGTATTCTAACAGGAAAAATTCTTATATCAATCAAGTTTTCTTTCAGAAAATAAGAGATAACGTGGGCATTATAAAAACTGACACTTTTATGTCAGATATAACAAATGTATTTTATAATCCATGGGAAAATATAATGGGTCCACCACATAAACAGCTTTATTGTTCCTGGCACATAGATCGTGCGTGGCAGTCAAATTTGTCAAAAATTAATAGTGCTGAGAAGAGGGAATGGGTTTATAAAACTTTAAAATATTTACAGACACTTTTGGATCTGCAGAAATTTCAAGTTTTTGGATATTCTGAAAAATTAATCAACAAAAGTTTCGTCAATATTTCATTAATTATTATGCAACTTGTTTTGAAAAATGGGCCTATTGTTTTCGAGTTGGAGCAATTGCCAATACAAATATGCATCTCGAGAGTATGCATAAAACACTAAAATATTGTTCTCTGAATGTCATTTTTTGGCAGTGGTCTATTATGATATGTTTTTCGGACTTTTTCAACTGTCTAGGGTGTAAATCACACAACGTTTCGGGAGCTTTGATCTACTCCCATCTTCAGGTGTTCCTGGTTAGTCCTGTGAAGGACTGATATTGTACGTTTTTTTACGTATATTTGTGCCTCCCCCGGGGTTTGAACCCACTCTAACCACTAGGTCACCAGGGCCTAGAGGTTAGAGTGGCAGAGTAGTAATCACAGCGACCAGCGGTCCCGGGTTCAAACCCCGGGGGAGGCACAAATTTACGTTGAAAAACGTACAATATCAGTCCTTCTCAGGACTAACCAGAAACACCTGAAGACGGGAGTAGATCAAAACTCCCGAAACGTTGTGTGATTTACACTCTCGACAGTGGAAAAAGTACGAAAAACATATCATACTAAAATATTATTATTTACAAAGTAAAAAAATTAAACGTTTAGACAAGCCACTTCATGTTTTGATCGAGTTTTTAAAAAATAAAAAAATTGAAAGAATTATGAAACTAACAAAATAGGATACTTCAGAACTAGTGAAAAATATCCATGCAAGACATCGTGTAGCAATATTCACCAAGTTTACTGAGAACGTAATAGAAGACAACAAAGTTTATACCATTAAATGTGATTCTAGTGAAAACACATATTTAATTACAGAAAATCTTTCTGACGGTAAGGTAGGTATGCTGCCCAATAAAAGGCTCTATTTGCTCCATGTGTTTGCATTCCTTTAGCTGCACTTGTGTGGATTTCAATATAAGAACTTTTAATCTGTAAACATATACATTATATTGCATCTAATTACCCAAACTCAGCTCCTGGTAGCACAAATATAATAGCAGGAAATAGTAGTAATGAAGTTAACAATGTTATTCAAAATTTAGCAACATTTTCAAGAAATTATGATAAACTTTTGGATGAAATAAGTTCTGGAGCTTTAAGTCTAGTTCAAAATATGAAAAACCAAAGAGTATTAAACCGAACAATTAAAACTAATTTTAGATAATATAGAAAGTGCGGAATCCATTAGTGAAATGGAAATAATAAACTTTGAATTGAAAACAGAATATGTTGAAGAACCAGCTAATAAGAAAATTCGAAAACAGGCCTCTTTTCATTCAACACGTAAACAAAATAAGAACAGAAACTGTAGGAAACCCAATATTGAAGAAACTCGGCTAATTACAGAAACTTTATATGGCACGCATTCAGAGATTGTATCAAAGGATCCTGGAAATGATTATTTATATAAGTGAATAATTAGGAAAAAAATATTTTGTATTATTTTTTAATATTTACATTAATAATTGTTTAAATTAATAGTTATATTATATCTAAATTTTTGTTAATAAAAAATGTGAAATGTTTAAATAACCTGATTTTTATTAATTTAACAAATGAATATTGGCATTTGGCTTCTTTAGAAGAAAATTAAAGTAAATATAATTTAGCAAATTTTGGAGAATTTATGCGTAACCATAACAGTAGCTGTTACGGTAAATTTTTGAGTTAATATACGTATCATTGTAATTTGAAACATATTAGTTTGAAAGTTTAAGTTTCCCGCTTTATCCATCAGTGCACGAACTGGCAACGTTGATACGCTGTCCTAACTTTAGCGGTTCCTTAGCTACGCCAATAAAAATGCACGAAAATACTGTTTGCGTTTGGTGAAATGTGGAATTAAAAACGTGGCGGCCCTGGTTAATAATAAACAACTAGGATCTAACGAAAGTTGGGTTAGAGTTGCTGAAATAACTAATTATTAATTATTATATACATATAGAACAACAATAATAAATACCGGCAAGGTAAAATCAATCTCAGACAATTTTAAATATCAAATAAAATTAGTTTTTCCTTTTATAAATTTACCTATGCTGCTAATTACCCAATTCAACTTGAAATAATTCCAGATGACTGCACCAGGATCTGCTATGGACTCGCTTAGTGCTGCATTGAAGTGCAACATCATACCAAATCAGGAATATCTATTGCAAGGATCTGTGTTGGACCAATATGTGGAAGTTCTGTTACACCGGTTACGTGGTTTGTGCGATAATGTTGACAGCGGACCAGAATCATTTCACGATCATGAATTATGTTTTACTTTAAGAGGAGCAGGGCCAGGTTCGTCAATGGTTTTACCACTACGAGTAAGAAGAGCTCTGGATTTCCCTGAAGCTCCCTGGCAGTTGCGATATGTAGGACAACATGAATTAGGAGATAAGAATCGGCCTACTGTGGTTCGATCTAGTATAGATATGGCATGCAGCTCAACTATTGTAGAATTTCTGACAGAATTGGGATGTCGTATGGACTTTGAATACATAGCTAGGGGGTACATGTTTAGAAAAGGCAGGATGAAAATTACTGTTTCAAAGATTTTCAAAATGGGCAGCATGGCCAACAAACCTGGTGAAAGTGTTGAACCTATTTCACAAAGTTATTTAGTTGAATTATCTGTGCTTGCACCCTCAGGGCAGGATGCTATTGCTGAGGATATGCGTGTATTTGCTGAACAGTTAAAGCCATTAGTACATTTGGAAAAAATCGATTATAAAAGACTAGCTCATTTGCAATAAAGTATTTAGTTTTTAGGTAAATTGTCGAAATATTCATATAATTGTAACATATTTTAATGCTAAATAAGTATTAATAACATTTTTGTCGGGAAAACTGCAGAATCGAGGGCCAAACTCCTATTTTGATATTAATTATTATCAACCGTGTTTCTCTAGTAGCTTAACTAAAATTGTAAGGGAAAAAAGCAAATGGGGGGAATTGGCCTCGGATTCTGCAGTTTAGCCTTTTTTATCCACACCATCCATTGAAAGTTCGAGTCAAGTAAGGCAGTCGTCGAAGGCGTGATGCTAAGCACATCGCCCAGTACGCCATTAACGGTGTACCAGATTGATTGGGTTTTGGAAAGAGATATTTCGGCGACCCTGACTCGCCTTGTCTCAGGCCACGTTCCTACATGGAATGAAGTGCCCAAACTTTACTTTACTTTACTTACCCCATAAGATGCTGTGTATCATTCTGGATTATTTAGGTTCGTTGCAGGCTTTCATTGTTTTTAACATTTAATAGCTCAAAAGATTGTTTTGGAACTGCTGATCACATTCATAGTTGACTGTTCGTTTTTTGATCATGCTCATATCTTACTATTGTATTTGTTGCTACAGAAACAAACGACTGACATCGAAAATAAATTTTTCTGTTATTTGGCATCAGAATGTTAACATTTGCCGCTGAGTGAGCGTTTTCAAGCGTTTTGGGTTGCCGCATTGAGCAAAATAGTTAGCTATGTCAGGAAGTTTCTTTGAAAACGCTAGTCACTTGTTTAAATAATCGTGTTACATGTCATAATTGTACATGTGATCTATGCTTCTAGTTGGTATGTTGTTGAAACCTGAGAAAAATGTATTATTTATTTTAAGAAAAATTACATATGATGTGTTCCATTTTTTATACATACCTACTTAATTGAGTTGAATTGGTAGCATAAAAAATATGCAGTTTTTTACAATTACGTGCTGTTTCTTAACTTATATTACGAAGACGTAAAAAAGACCACTCTAAAATGGTAGTCAATTACAGTAGAACTCGCTTTTAACGATCATGGTTACGGCGAATTCACGTTTATAACGAATAATTTTGAAGGTATATTTGAATTACATTTGATTTAATGCATGTATTTCATGTTTATTACGAATTCGTTTCACGGGAATAGCGGACAAAAATTTAAGAATATATTATTAGGACTGGTCCTTTTCATCTCCTAATAAAATGTAACTGAAAGATATTATTTTGTTGTGACAATATTATAATTAAGGTTTTCTAGGAAAATAGTGGTCAGTTAAATTTCGTAGTAGGCCGCTTTCTCTAGCACTCTGTAGAATTACTACATCGTACGCACCGAAGTAAGCGCGAGCTAGTGGGCATTACAAGCAACTCGGTTTTTCTTAGAATCCAGCGGCGCCCTGTAGGATCCAGTTCTTCGAAAACCGATAATGGGTTTCCCTCAGTTCTGTTATCGCATTCTGCAAAACGAAAGTGTTGCGTCATAGCCACGTCTTAGCTATTGTATTTTTTTGAACAAAACCCTTTACAGGATTAAAAATACAATAGCTAAAGGTGCTTACTAACTTGAGCATTTTTACGTGCACGAACGGTTTGCCCGTAAAATTGCTTTAATCAGCAACATCCCAAATTTGCGTGCGCGTACGTACAAGACCTATTGTGTACATGTTGAAATTCTCGCGAACGAACGTGTGTGCGCGTAAGCCGTTTGTGCACATAAAAATGCTCAAGTCAGTACCCAGCTTAAGACGTTGGCCTATAATGCAACAAAAAGAGTTGCGAAAATATTCAAGTGGATGTATCTTAGTCATTCCTTTACTGACATTCTGTATGTACACTTGCTTTCAAAACTTTCGAGTACACATTCAAAATCAAGTAACAACAATTTTGCAAAATTTTAGCTGTGTGAACGGGTAATTTTGAGATTAGGTTAAAAATGACATTGACAGCATGTGCTCTGTCAGTCGAGGCATTTTGACTTTTCAAAAATTTTAATGTCAGAGTTGATTAATTACAACCCTGATTTAATACAGCGAAAAATAGGTGTACGCGAAAGTTTTGAAAGCAAGTGTACCTACGCATTTTCTGGTTGTGGAAAAATGTCCGGAGTCATACGGAAAATTTTATCGGTTTCCGAAAAAGTAGAAATTATACTGGAGTTCGAAATTTTCTCAAATTATTACCTTCTTGGATATAACGAATAACGGTTATTACGAACAAATATAGCGGCCCCGTGGAATTCGTTATAACCAAGTTCTACTGTATATGTATTTTTGTATTTTCTTTTGTTTAATTGAAGTTGATATAGTGTATTTTCTGTTAAATCAATGTGTGTTCGCTGTTGAGAAGTTTATTCAAACGCAGAGCATTGTACAAAGGCAAAAACATTGACTACATTTACACGGTCCGCTAACACCGGTGTTACAACATCGGTTGTTGTTAACACCGGTGCAAATTGTAGTGTAAATGGGGTTTAACGCCGGTTTTACTAGAACCGGTTTACTAACGCTACACCACTTCGCCAAGAGGCGTGACGTTAGTAAGCGGGTGTAAAATGTACGTGTAAATGGATACTTTCGACTTACACCCGTTTTGAAACAGGACTACCAACATAATTGTAAAGACGGTTGGTTGTTCTGAGTCGCAGTTGTCAACCACACCAACGTCACTCCGTTGAATTGTATCAGCTGTGTTATTAATCTTGTAGGTTATAGTGGTTATGTTTATAATTTTATAATAACAGACAGCATCTGACAGAGTTACAGATGGAAAATCTCGAAGCAATTGGTCACACTGCGACGAGGTTTTAGATAACACCACGCTAACACCGACGTACACTTTAACGCCTGTACAACACCCCTTGTGTAAACGCACATTTTACACGAGTTTTAATCACAACGGTTTAAATAACACCAGCGTTATATTACCGTGTAAATGTAGTCATTGTAGATGTAAATTTCACATTTCCAGCCACGCAAAGAGGAATTGGGTTAATTAATTCCATGTGCATGGCAAACCTGACTGAAGATTTTTCAAATCTGCTCGCACAAGGCACGGCAAATAATGATATTCTGAGAAATATGTTCCCTGGCTGAATAATTTCAATTTAACCTAAAAGGAAATAAAATTGAAAACAAAATTATCATACACAGTATAACATACAGAGTTTATCAAATAAACTAAATCAACTCGAAATAATCTCTCAAGAATTACCTCATATAATTTGTGTGCAAGAGCATTGGCTAAATTCAGAAGCTGCTAAAATAATTAGTTTACCTGGTTACACAGTTGCAGCAAAATACTGTAGGAAGGATACCGTTCATGGCGGAACCCTTATACTTTCCAAAAATAACTTGAAGGTACATGAACTACCAAAGTTCAGTGAATACACTATCGAAAATGTTATCGAATGCTGTGCAATTAAATTTCAATCCGCAAAACGTAAAATATTAGTAATATGTGTTTATAGACCACCATACAGTAATAACATGGAGCTCTTCATTACAACACTGTCAATAATATTAGATCGTGCTTCTTCTATCTGCCCAAATATTATTTTAACTGGTGACCTAAATGTTAATTATCTGACAAGATCAAAAGACCTTGATTCACTAATGGACATTTTTATTTCTTATAAGATGGTTCTTACGTGCCAGGAACCAACGAGGATAGATGTGAAAAATGGTAAAGTGTCAATTACTGGCATTGAATACCTAGTTACTAATATAGAAGCTGAGTACAGCTGTAAATGTATTAATCATCATATATCAAATCATCATAGTCTTGTGCTGATACTAGATGATGACAATATAAATCCATCAACAATAATTAAAAAAGCTACTCTAATACGGAGAACTAGTACTACTAGGTTAGCAACACTAGCCTATGATTTAATAGCAGTTGATCGGAATTATCTTAAACAGCTTAACATAAATCAAGGATTTAAGGAATTTTTATCCGTGTTTATGGAATTATTTTATAAAAATTGTCCAAAATATTTGCCTGAATGTCGCAAAAGTCTTATAAAACCATGGGTAACCGATGAAATAAAGGACAGCAGTAGAGTTCTAAGAGAAGTATTTTGTTTGTTTAAACAAACAGGTTCGACTGAAATAAAAAACAAATATAATCTACTGAAACGTAATCACCGGTACTTAATTAGCAAAGCTAAACTAGACTTGAACAAAAAATTAATAAATACATCATCTAACAAAACAAGAACTGTATGGAATCTGGTCAACAACAAAATTGGCAAAAGCAATTCTCATCCTAACGACATCACACTAATTACCCATGAGGGAGTTCTTCAGAATGGACAAGTAGCTGACTATTTTTGTGAATACTTTTCTACCGTTGTTCATGTCAAGATGAATGCGCATTTTCAGGGAAGATTTTCGGAAAGATGTACATATACAACTAGTGCAGCTCCACATTCTATGTTTTTTAGTGCGATTACAGAAAATGAGGTGTTAAAATCCATCAATAGTTTAAAATTAAATAAAGCTCCTGGTGAAGATACGGTGAGTGTGAAAGTGATACGTGCGGTGGCGGAAAGTATTAAAGGGCCTCTTAATCTACTTTTCAATTTATCAGTGGAAGTCTGAACATTTCCAGAATCCTTAAAAACAGCATTAATTATTCCGATACCAAAAAATCTGGTGTGATACACTCACACAACTTCCTTTTACAGTGATCTTATAATTAGTCAAAAATTTCATTTTAAATTTTTAACCATTTGTTAAAAATTTTCAAAAATTACAAATTCTACAAAAACGGTACAAAATCGAGTGTTAGTTGAAGAGACAAATTTTCTCTAGAATTTTAAGGTGAATTCAAAAATATAATAATATACCGGGTGTTTTATTTAAAATAGGAGTTAATAAAAAAAATAGAAAAAAAACAAAAGAAACCCACTTTAGAAGTATTCAACTGGAAAATCACCTATCTCACATCAATACACATTAAAAATGTAAGAAAAATGTAAAGTTTAAAAAAAATCGTTAGAGCCGTTTTTGAAAAAATCGAAAAAAACTGAAAAATCACAAGAGTAAACACCTACTTCCGGTTATGCGTTTTTCTTCAAAAGCTTGCTGTCTCATCTACATAGTACACAAAACTTATATATGAAGTTTCAACGCCATACCTCTTTTCGTTTTTGAGATATTCTGTTCACAGACAGACACACAGACAGACAGACAGACAGACACACAGACCAATGAAAAAAATATGTTTTTTGGGATCAGGGGACTCTAAAACGTGAAGATCCGTTGAAAACTCAATTTCGAATTTTTGGGGTGAATCCAATACTTCCTTTACAGTAAAAGGAAGTAAAAAAGGATCTGCAACAGATGTTTCCAACTATCGACCTGTAAGTTTGCTAAGTGTATTTTCAAAAATTTTTGAGAAGAGTGTATACAATAGATTAGCACAATTTTTAAGTAAGTACGGTGTTTTCAAAGACTGTCAGTACGGTTTTAGAACATCTCGGTCTACTGAAATGGCTGTCGTTCAATTATTAAGTATTGTAAACGATGCACTTGACCAAAAACACTTTGTTGCTACCATATTTTTTGACATGGCACGTGCATTCGATAGTGTAGACACTAAATTTATAAAATGTAAACTGCACAACATAGGCATAAGGAGTTATGTGTTGGATTGGCTGGTGTCATTCGTTACTGATAGGCAAATATCTGTAAAAGCTAACAACCTACAATCACATAAATGTAATGTAAGCATAGGGGTACCACAGGGGTCCATTCTTGGTCCCTTGATATTCCTTTGCTTTATAAATGTTTTACCAGAGCATGTAAAATTTGGATATCCAATAATTTTTGCAGATGATACTTCCGCAACTATTACTGCAGCATCACCTGAGCTACTGGAAATTCGTTTAAAAGCTGTTTTAAATGAGATGAACGGTTGGTGCAGGAAAAACAATCTAATGTTAAGTTTAGAAAAAGCGAAATGCGTTATATTTGGCAAGAACGTCGTAAATATTGATACTAATATTGATTGCTCTGTGCAAGCAACCTTTTTATACATATTGACGCTTTGTGTAAGAAATTAAATAATTCGAGGTTAGCAGGTTAGGTTTTGCGTCAGTTTTGACACAAACTGACGCAAACCTAACCTGATAACGTCGAATTTGACATAAACTTACAGTGCCACCAACATAAACAGTGCCACTAACACAAACAATGCCAACCTAAGAAATAAAATAATTTATTATTATCGGTCTATTCATTATATAATCGTAGCGAATACCATTCGAGCAATCGAAAATAATGATTATTTTTCACTTGTATAGCCCCTCTATTTACAAATAGTAGCGACATCCTGGGGCAAACCTGATGCAAACATGAAAATACAAAAAGTTACTAAACGGTAAATTTCAGTGTAAACAGTGAAAAAATAACTTCTCTGAATACCTGAAATCCTTTTCTGCCACTATTTTTACACTTATCGATACAACACCGTGCCATTTCCACGTCCTCGACTTAGAATTTGCCCCCGAAGAGAAAAATGAATAAAATCATGACAAATGTCAATGTCACATTTTAATTAATTATACAACTTCCTTGGTAATTTTTAAATATGCTAGGGACTTAAGGGATACCAACGTGATTTTGCCCCAGCGGCAACATCAAAGGTTGTCGCTACTATTTGTAAATAGAGGGGCTATATTCACTTGTAACTCGAGCTGCCCTCTTGTGGTTTTTCGCAGATTACGTCTCGTTACTCAGAAAATAATCGATTACTTTCGATGCTCTTGTGATATTATAAGTATTATAGGTACGATGTATAGATCATCGATTATACACTTGACAACGTGATGTAACCGTTTTGGTTTTTCGCGGGGTCCAATAATTAAAAATATTCAATCTAGAGCCATGATTTTGAACATCGTTGATATAGCAACATTGTTGGGATTCTAATCCGTTTGATATTACTACAAAATAATACGATTTTTTCTTGTTTAATTAATTTTCCATTCATTATATAATCGTAACGAATATCACTCGATCATCAAATTAATCGATTACTTTCTCACCAACTCGACGTATTCCTTAAAAAGTCACTCCAGCTGCGCTGTCGTAATTTTTCGCAGAATACGTCTCGTTGGTCGGGAAGTAAAATAATCGATTATGTTTTATGCTCTTTTGTGATATATTATAACTAACAAACTTAAAATGTTATAATTTCAATAATTGTTGAAATGAGATGTTATTTAGAGCGACTTGAGTGTAATATATTAACATTATAATTCATTTATTAGGTGTAATTATTAAAAAAGTCGTACAAAACTAGCAAAGTGGACCTTTAATTTTTGGAAAGAATAAATGCTGCTGGCAGAGATTTATAATATAATTAACTACAGTTAACAAGTAATTATTAATGTAAAAAACTAGCAGTACAATTTATTAAGTCATCTACATCATTATATTCACCACATGTATCTATCTTCTGCACTTAAATGAATAATAATAGGTTCTCTATCTGCAGCATCTATATGTATATTTTTCAGCTTTCCACTGTGAAAATATTACTGTTTTTGTAGGTCTTACATAATTATTCCACTAACACCTAATGTATTCAGCCAGATACTCATTACATCTCCAGGGGATGACTTGGTAATTCAAATCTTGTCGTAGAACCTCAAAGCTTTGTGGCCATGTCTAAATGATCTACTTTCTGTGGTAATTTAGCACTTAATTTTTCCCATGTTTCATCTTTCATTGCCTTCTCTGAGTAAGCAGTGCATTTTAATTTAATTATTTGATCATTATCTTCTAACCTCCACCCGTTTTAGGTTTGGGAAATTACTCACAGTTTCGCAGCTTTGTGTTGTGTATTTTATGTTTTTGGGTTTATGTCGTCTTTTATCTTCTCACTTCTCTGACTTCTCACGCTTTTATGTATCTCGATATGGCCCAATTTGGACTTGAACACCGGAGCCTCAAAAGCACTCACATTAACATTAACCTTCACTTTTATTTCCCTTATAGTTAAATAAAAGGAGGAGTTCTGAGCTCGACGCTGTTCAACCTAGTCATAAGATGACGTCACAAAGGAGACCAGAGAAGAAACATCCAAATTGTACTTAGAACACAGGGAGTTACAACCAGTATATTTACGAGAATGTCTATTTGCCGATGATCTTGTAATATTTGCAAAAAACGAGACAGAAATAGCAGAGAACTTGAAAATCTGGGAAGAAAAACTCAAAGCAAAAAATTTAAGAATTAACACTGAAAAAACAAAAGTAATGGTCACAAGAAAAGCAACTAATATTGTTATAAACAATACAAAAATAGAAAAAGAAGAGAACGTTAAATACTTAGGAGTCTATTTAAATAATAGAGGGACACAAGATCCTGAAATCAACAAGAGAATTGAGAGTGCTTCAAAGCTATATCATACCATTAAAAATACATTCTTAGGGAAGAAAGAGATATCATGTAGGACAAAAATAAACGTATATAACACAGTATTTGTGCCAATATTAACCTAGGGATCAGAAAGTTGAGTGTTAACCAAAAAACTGAAGGGTGAAATACAGACCACAGAAATGAAATTTCTAAGGAAAATTCTGGGAGTCCCAAGGAAGGATAGATTACGTAATGACTACATAAGAGAAAGGCTAGGAGTTGAACCAATCATGATGAAAATAGAAAAAAACAGCTAAGATGGTATGGGCACCTAGTAAGAATGAACAATCAGAGACCGGTTAAGCAGATATGGGAGGCAAAAAGAATAACGAAAAGAAAAAGGGACAGGCCAGTTAAAACTTGGGATGAAACCATTAACAAGATCCTAGAGAGAAGAGGAATTGACAGAAGAGAAGCAACTAAAATGGCAAAGGATAAGAGGAAATGGAGTCAGTTCGTACATGGAAGAATCACCTAAAAGACAAGTTACCCTACACCTATGGGTAGATAGGGTTTTGATTATATATATATATATATTCGATCATTTTCGTTTTTATCCAGCTGCGAACAGGGATTTTTTCTTATTATGAATTTGACACGCGACAGCCGGGTGTGAGAGCGAGAATACGGAAGCTCTGACCTTCCGCCTTGCAGGCCAAGCTCCTTCATGGGGTGCCTCACCATTATTATCTAAAATGGTAACTGGCGTTATTCATTATATTTATACTTAAGAATGGTTTGTCTAGGCTTGGTAAGAGTTGGGTTTTAAATCGCTGCGATGCTCAAAATGGATTGTGCTTATCGTGTAGTGACCACTCTTTGCTTTTTTTAAAAACTTGCATTTTTAACAAAAACATTGTTTCTCGCATTAGCTATAATGCATCTAACTCCATATCCTGTTTTTCTTTTTCTAGTAGCGACCGTTCCACCTTTTTTTGAATTTAAAACCAGTTAATGAATCTTGGTATTTATTGATTTTTAAGAACATAGACAATCTGGAATTTCTTTGGTAACCATCTCAGCAAACACAGTTAAATAACATTTACATATATATAACATTGTTCTTTACAATATTACATGTAACATCAGCAGGTTATTACATGTTCGTTGCATGTAATTTTCAATTTCCCACTCATAGAGTTGCCATACGTTCCGGTTTCCCGGGATTGTCCCATTTTTTTGTGGTTTTTTTTCAACGTCCCAAAAAAAGGCACCGGGATGACAATTTGTCCCGCTTTCTAAACTCTACTTACCAAATATCCACAAACTGACAATATAATTTACAGTGTTAACATAACTTATAGCTGTGAATTAGAAATTTACTACAATACACTATTTAAAGTCTTAAAAGTGGCAACGCAGCTCCATCCATGGTTAACAATATACTCCTACGCCTACCACGGATAGGAATGATGATATTTTTAGATTGTGTTAATATGTACTGCCTATTCCACATAACAATACCTCATTCGTTTTCTATTTTCTATTCCTTCCCATAATGCCAACGTTGAGCGAATATTTTCGCTAATGGTTATCCAATGGACAGATGAATGAAATCGTCTACAATCATCAACGACTATTCTTCAAACAATGGTATATTTTGAAATTAATTATAATGCATTTTATAAGTATGCTTTGGTTAACACAGAGTTACACAGATTGGCAAAATCTTCTGAAAAGTACAAGTGGTGTAATAATAATAATACCAAAGAATAAAAATATTACCAACTTGTGTATTTTGAAAGTTCTGAAATTATTGTTATTATCTTCTATAAGTTATATTAAGTTGAGAGATATATATTTTTTCTACTCATGACATTGAAATCAGTCATTTTGACATTGATTCCGGTGGTTGAAGTTGCATTTCAACCACTAGAGATTGAAATGCTCGGACTACCGGGATTTCAAACTGTTTGACATTCAATTGATGACAAGAGAAATGTCACTTTATGTTTAATTTTTTCTAAAGTGCATTAATTTGTTAAAATGAGTGAAAATTCGTAGAAAAAATAGTATATGTAACTCGTGGCTGATAAAATTTCAACGTCTCGAGTTACTTTTTTCAACTCGCTTCGCTCGTTGAAAAAAACCGCTCTCAACGTTGAAATTTTATTTCAACCACTTGTCCCATAATATACTAATTTTCTACTCATGACATTGAAATCAGTCATTTTGACATTGATTCCGGTGGTTGAAATTGCATTTCAACCACTAGAGATTGAAATGCTCGGACTACCGGGATTTTAAACTGTTTGACATTCAATTGGTGACAAGAGAAATGTCACTTTATGTTTACTTTTTTCTAAAGTGCATTAATTTGTTAAAATGAGTGATAATTTTTAGAAAAAATAGTATATGCAACTCGTGGCTGATAAAATTTCAACCACTTGTCCCATAATATACTATTATCTTACAGTAGCATCTATTACCTACCTTACATTATACAACTGTTTTCAGTGACTAAAATGAAGTTTTATTCACAAGTGAGTTTTCATTATTTATACTACTGCATTGTTGGTAGCACTGTCAAGCTATGTCAAATTCGTAATTTTCAGGTTAAGTTTTGCGCCAGTCTGTGTCCAATAACAAACAAAACCTAACCTACGAACCTCGAATTTGACATAGACTGACAATACACTTCAGTACTGCCAATACACTTCAGTACTGTCAAACGTATATCACATATCATAGGCGACTAATTATAAATTTATTTCGCGGCATATTCTGACTGCGCATACTATATAGGCACAAGAATTGCTACTGTAAGATAAAACGTTGTATATCACACATGAGCGAAATGCCATTATAAGCTCTTGAGAAATTGTATCGCTCGTGCTGGGGTACTCGCGATTCAAAATTCTCACTCGCTATTATTTTGTGTTCCTTATTTAATTACTTATAAAAAAATAAATTCCTTTTATTTTTGTAACTACGTATTTACTTAACTCCTAGCCTAGTGTATGCAAAATAAATAAAATTTATTTTATCTACTCCAGTGGGATAAGTAACTCATTACGTCACTCATTTGACACTATTTCCATTAGGTATTAAAACTCATTACACCACACAGTTATGTAATGGCTTCATTATCTAACTGAGTGGTGTAATGGCTTCATTAGCTAACTGAAATAGTGTCAAATGAATGACATAATGACATTTGCCTACTAAAATATTTTTGAAAATGACAGATCTGACATTTCTCTTAATGCACTTTGCTCAATTTTAGGCAGTTGTAGATAAAATTTTGTACAATGCATGTGTGATAATGCATCATTAATATACCTGTATGCTTAAATAACTCGTGCTACGCACTCGTTTGTAACTTACACATTTGTATACTAAATAATTATTACTAAAGGATTCGTCTATTTCCTATTATAAAATTATAACAATTGAAAGCTTTATGGAGGGAGGAGGAAGGGTTACTAGGAGTCTCAGTTTGGAGTTTTAGAAATATGGCAACCCTACCAACTCAGGGTATTGTAACTACAATATAACAACTACAAAATATTGTTATATATCTGTAATAGTACAGGTAACTGTTTCCACAAGTAACATTGCTGTTATATGTTTGTTATGCAACCTTATTATTGTCGTTATGTAATACTTACAATTGTAATATTTAAGTTACCTATGCAATCTTATTATAACCGCTCATCACTAATTTGTCGTCGTTATGTAACATTTATAACTGTAATATTTAGGCATAGTGAATGTTATTTTATTGTTATCAGGAGATATAATACTATTATATTCTTGCTATTTCCAATTATTTGTCGACAGGATATTGAATCATGTAACGTACAGGGTGATTCAAATTTGAGCCACATGGTTGACATTCTGCTTGGCAAAAAGGGCCTATGGTGGCCTACTTGCTAGACTTCGGTCTCCCCACAACTACTACTACTGACATTCTGCTTTGTGAACCATATTTAATTTAAGTAGGCAACCTGAAAATTTTTTTCATTCTTTAAAAAGTATTCATGGATTGTTAGATATGCAACTTTGCCAAATATTAAGCTAAATCTGTATATTTTACAAAATAAGCATGATCCCAGTGACTAGGCTCAAATTGAAATCATCCTATATCTACTTAACATTGCTGTACAAACTGTAACCATAGGGTGGAAAAACAAAAACACAATTATTACATTAGTATTTTATTTTACTACAAAACTATTGCATTTATTATAATAAAATTACTCAATTACAAAATTACGTTTCCGTTTTTTGCGCACGGGCAAAACGCTTCATATGCTTTCAAATTCGTTAAAAAATTTTTTTTTATAAAATGTTTATTTGCCAGATCAACACGACTTTTGCATTATACATGGCGTTGTTAGTATATGTTGCAAGTGACTAATCTAACTGATGAGGTATCTTGATTCCTCGGGTACCGCTGTGCGATTATTTGTCTTCGTCTTCGTCTTATAAGAATTGGTTTTGGGGGAGTCTTCGTTTTAACCGGGAGTGAATGTTCCGCTTGCCAAGGTTATAGTGAGCTGCTCCATCGCATGCCTGAATGTTGTTAAGAAATTTGTTGGTGCTTGTTTTTATGTACTCTTCTATTATTGGAACAACTAGTTCGTAAGGTACTTAATTGAGTATTTCTGATGAACCATGGCGCTTCTACTGAGATTCTTAGAACTTTATTCTGTAGCCTTTGTAATTTGATTATGTTTGTTTTTGATGTGGTACTCCATATTGGTACTGCATAGTGCTAATGGTTTTATGAGGGAAGTGTACATCATGATTGCGCATTTGGCTTTTAGTTTTGATTTCTGATTTAATAGTGGGTATAGGTGTACTAGTCTTGCGTAACTCTGATTGAGTTTGTAGTTGATATGCTGCTTCCATGAGAGTTTTGTGTCTAGAAAGTAGAAGTACTCCTAGATATTTCACTGTTTCATCAGGGGTATTCCATTCAATGATTTGGTTGTTAACATGAATGCTAGGTGGGTTGCGGATTCTGCTGAGTGTGAATATTTTTTCCTTTTTGCTCGAGTTGATTTGGATGTTCCAGTCACTAAACCATTTGCATAATTTGTTTATAGCGGCCTGTAGTAGTTGTGCTACTTTTGTTAAGTCATTGTTTAGTGTAATAATGGCTGTATCGTCAGCGAATGTTGCTAACAGTTTGGCATGTCTGACGTGTAGGTGTTAAATAAAAGTGGTCCTAGTATACTGTCCTGAGGGACTCCAGCTCGTATACTTTCGGTATCTGAGACTTTGGCGTTGATTTTCACTGCGAAGTTTTTGTTGTCGAAAAAAGAGAATAGTATTACCTTTAGGTAGTTGGGTAATCTTAGTTTTAATAGTTGTCTTTTCAGCCCCTCTAGCCAGACCTTAGCGAAGGCCTAGACTACATCAAGGAAAACGACTGTTGCGTACTGTTTGTTTTTATATCCAGTTTCGATTGTTTCAACTATTCTCTGAAGTTGGTGTGTGGTTGAGTAGGTTCTTCTGAAGCCGAACTGATATGGGGGGAGTATGTTAAGTGAGGTCACTTCTTTATTGAGGCGAGTGTAGTTTTTTAAAGTGATGCATAGGCCGTGAATACTGCTTCTGAAATTACAAATGAAATATAGATGTATTTGACATTTATTCTCTGTAGTATTACAACAATGCAATGATAATAAAATATTTAAAACAATAAATAATCACACTTTCTCATATAGAGTCGAAGCCAGGTGCAATTTATATTTAACTCAATTTTACATTTTTTGTGGTGCATTTGGTAGTCCTTTATGGATGTATCAGTGCTATAGTGTTTCCTTGATAATTTTGGGTTTTACTTTTACTGAATAACATATTCCAACAAATACTTGTCTTTTTTTTTAACACTATAAAATGTGGTCGAGACATTTTTAAAGCCCCTGTCCCACTGACGGCCGGTCTTATATACTAAACCACTAGTATAAAGTTAACTTTACTTTACTGTTAAAATAAACAAAAGCGCATGAAAACATTAGTGCTTATGGCATTTTATTCATTAGTAAAGAAATTCTGATGTGCTTTTGTTTATTTTAACAGCGAATTAAAGATAACGTCAGATTAGTGGCCTTTATAAGATTGGCTGTAAATAAAATATTCTACGACGCCTACTAAAAGTAGGTTTACTACCAATGGCTTGTCGAATTAAAAATGACATATTATAATACAGCGTGCTAAAAGTACAATCAGCTGTTTACTTTTAGCGCGTGTGCTAAATGTAAACAGCTGATTTAAGTATTTTAAAGTGGAAGTGAGGTTATAAAGTTATTCTAGGTATTTCTTTCGTTACATGTAGTGTTTTTTAAATAATTCAAGCGTTATGTAATGAATAAAATAAAAT
Source organism: Agriotes lineatus (assembly GCA_940337035.1). Taxonomy (NCBI): domain Eukaryota; kingdom Metazoa; phylum Arthropoda; class Insecta; order Coleoptera; family Elateridae; genus Agriotes; species Agriotes lineatus. The sequence continues at coordinate 151,376,212 of OW679194.1, forward strand.
GTGTACTATTATAATTACCTTTGACAACTATCTGCTGCAGAAATAGTCACCTGTGCCGGCTACTTATAGTACTTAGCTACAACCATCTCTTTACTATGACTAAATTATAACTGTCAAGAAAGTAAACTTTTGTTAATTCGATATTTATGGATTAATAACAGTAAATTTAAGGTCATAGAAAAAAATTGTATGCAAACTCGTGCTAAAGGTGTTATTGCACTCAACAATTTTCACGGCTGTGGTAATAAAAACCCAACTGTTTACATCAATACATATAATTTTACGAAAATATAGACACACAAAAAAGTATATAAAGCAGTTGTGCGCTGCACATGGGAAACTGCCTTAACTGGATCCTAAAAGTTCAGTAGTTCATGCAAAGCCAAAAATAATTCCGCGCACACAAATAGCTTGAACGCGAAGTTGTCGATTCTTTTAGCATACGTCGATGTTTGGAAACCCTGGACGCCGAGACAACAAATGACGTGATAGCTGCCGGTGCTTCTCCATTATCTGGGCCGCAAACACATTGCCAACAGTTGCGCAATTATTTATTACAATTGCTAACTGCTTTCTTATTGCGTAGCGCGGTTTCAAGCAGGAACTAACCTTATTTCAATACGTCCACCAAAGAGCAGGAGAACAGCTCTGGGTGCCTTCTTGATGCCGAAATCGCAGCTTCTAGCGATGTCGGATTGGAACACCGCGGCCTCACTTATAATGTGCTATTTTACTGAAATAGCTTGCACCTCGGCTAAAGATGCACGTCTTCGGCGGTTTGCACGCGCAAACCCTCAAAAACACTTTTAAAATGTCGACCCGCGCCCTTTACAAGCTTGGGAGGGAATGCCTCTTCCGCGTTGTAGCGATTATGCTGTTCTTTGTTCTCGGGATTATATTTCTGGCTTCGTACATTCCCGCACGTTTCACTACGAATTCGCATGTAAAACCTTATAGTACGAGGTCGCCCAAACAGAGTTTATTACTTATACTGCGCTGCTACTTGAATAAGACATAATAACACATACTGTCAGGTCTTATTACTAATCGTGTAAATAATAAAAATGTATGAAATATGTAAATACAGGTGGCACGAATTGGCCCGTTTTAGGGCCAATGTCAAATATATTCGAAAGTTAATCGTTTAAAACTACAAACTCCACCGGCGTAAAAATAACCACTATTATATTTCGGCATAAAAGTTACTCATTTACCATGCCTGTCAAGTCACGTAAGTTGTCACCTTTATGACGTTTGAAAATAAAAGGTTTTTATAAAAGCTTTAGGTATAAATACACATTTCGGGATGCTACAATAATCTCTAGCCGGCGTTTTAACATCAAAGATACACAACTTCGAAGCTAAACTGTTATAGCACATTAAGACACCACAGAAACTGATAGACGTTAGCCTGAGCAGCTTCAGCATTGGATTTTTCATTCGCAATGTCCGGCATGTCCGTTTGGTATAATTACGAGATATCGAAGAATCGCTAGAACTGCTTCCCGAGAGTTGTAAATTATGTGTATTGCCCCATGCACCGAGTAACAATTTCCTACGTATAAATATGAATTTTGGGACGCTGCAATAACCTTTAGACGATGATTTAACAGCAAAAATATCAAATTTTGCAGCTAGAGTTTTTAGAGTGTTTTTAGAACATTAAGGCACTACAGAAAGCGATATACGTTAGGCTGAGCAGCTTCAGCATTGGATTTTTCATTTGCCATTACATGTTCGTCTGGTATAATTACTAGACATCGAAAAATCGCTAGAAATACTTGCCGAGAATAGAAAATTGTGCATATTAGCACCCCTAATTGCCCCATGCACCGTATTACTGAGAAAAACGATAACGCCGACAACCCTCCAGTTTGTTACCACATAAAATTCGGACCCAGAGTTTGTTACTGTCTAAATAGATATTATAAAAATAAAGAAAAACAATAGCACCGTCTTGGGATCACAGCATGTTACATTACAAACTGACTTTACGAAACACACAATGCAAAAATACTAGCTCGTGAACTAACTCAAATTTAGGAAGGAATTACATAGGACCGCTGTCCTAGCCCATAACAAAAGGGACGCCGGTCTAGCTTCAGTGAAGCGAGGGGGGTTCAATTCGAGATGACAGAAGGCAACGGCCTAATAAAAGAAAAGCAGATCTTAATTACAAAGATCCACCACGTTACTATAATAGAAACATGCACAGGGGGCCCGCCGAGGAAAGTGGAAGCAGAATGGGTTTACCTTCTAACTATAACCTTGGCCGTGTCTGGTCGGCGAGCCACGCACAACAGCATCGAGTTTACTTTGCGGGAAACTCTCTTGTGCAACTTGCTAAACTCCTTTCACAAAAGAAAATACATACATAAATTGCATGCAAATATCGTAAACATAAGAAAACCACAGTTAAATAACAATACAATATATTAGCAATAATATGTAAATGAACAGTAAATAAGGGTACGAAATTGGTTAGTAATGGTTAAATGTATAAATTACGTAACATCTTAATCTAGTTAAATGCGGTACACTTGACATCAAATAATGAAATGACTCGTAAACGGTAGTAAGATTGAACAAACAAAACACTGATTTAATAAACATAAATAAATGACGGTAATTAACTAAACATCGCACACTTGCGACACACACTTCAATTGCCACGACGTAAAGTTAAACAAGAACTTGAAATTTGACGGTAATTAATTAAATTGACAAATTAGCAACTACAAGGGTTTAACAGTAAATACTACATAGACGTCAACGTTACACAAACTGTCAAGCATTTCGGAAACACACTATGTACACTTTAATCTAGGCATAATAAAACCTATTACATTGGGACGGTATCTTACGGAGCTTTACTTAGCTGCGATCGACGTCCAACGAAGCTGTAGATGGACACCTCCCAAACAACTGCTCTAAAACTCCTGAAGAAGCTGCACCATAACAACGGGAAGTGGCTGACGGAAGAAACCTGGGATTATTCCCAAGTGAGGGCACATTTGAAGCCCGTGACGATAATGGCAAAGCCAAACGGTAAACAGAAACTTCTAAATATATATTAAGCCTGTTATTGAGATTTCCACTGGAGAATCCGTCAAACGACGTGTACAGGAGCTGCCCACTCCACGATAAAACAGAACCCCAAAGCCTAAAGCGGTAAAGAACTGAGCTAAGACCGACTGACACCAAACACCACCTGCGGTTTATACGGAAAAAGTCACTAAAATTCGCAAAACTACAACTTGCTATCTTAAATCGACGAGATTTCAAATATCGAGGCAAAAAATGCGGCACGCACTCCCACAAAACTAACGTAAGCGGTTTTTCACAAATTAACCAAATGCAACAACTCCCAAGCAAGCCCAAAGGACCGCACGGGGCGGAAAAACAACCCGCAAGCTCTTGTTGCTTCTTCCATGAGCTGAGAAAGAACACCCAACTTATTCGCCGCTGGACGCTATCAAGACCGAATTTGTTTTATTACAAAACAGGAAACGGCTCTTCTCTTTTATTTTTTTGTAAATTTCCAAATCAGCTCTCTGTTTAAGAATTATTATTATGTGATAATTATGCAACCTGCATCTCTTCCAATTATAATAAGTTGCATAACTCTCAGGTTTTGTTACAATTTAGAATTAATGCATTTTAGTAGCACTCACCGTGGAATGCTACAAAGTGACAGTGAGTTTACAACTATTTTCACAACTTTAACTAATAGAAAGGTTAGTAAACGGCTTTACACAAATAACTTCCAGACATGCTGCCAAATAACCGAGCGCGTTGGTAACTTTACAATGAAAATGGGCGAATCCCTACAATATTAAATTTGCAAGTGAGCCTACCAAAAGGGTAGCGCCCACTCGCCTAATAACAGCGTGATATTCAAACAGGTTTGAACCAAACAGTTACTTAATAAATCGCACGAGCTGTAAACGGCTCATGCTAACTCCGCCAGTGGTTTCATGAGTCTGCACCGTTAGGAATTCGGTACATAAACAAACGGGACCTGTAGCCTTCGTGACGAGCACTAAAACGAGACGCATCGGGGTATTTTAATGATTGGCGATCGGTTCAGAATCGGCACGCACAAACTTATATTTCTATAGCACACAGTACCTGAATTAGCTTATCCTTTGCGAAGACTTCAACTGTCCCCAGCCGTCGAACGGAATCCTCCAGAGCTGCGAAAGGGGTTGCTTTTGATTGCAGGAACGCTGCGGAATACAGCAAGGGCCAAGAATGGACTCGAAACTTTTGCAATGGGTTAACCAACAGATTCCTAGCTGAGAGCAGATGCGTATTCGTGAAGCATGCGGAACACACAAAATACACACAAATGTCCAGGGGTTCGTTTGTTCTTCCTGATAGAATCCGCACAGAGGTGGTTGGTGAAGTCAAAGGCATATACGGGACGATAAGGAGAAACAACAGGGCTCAACAGCGTTACCACAAAAAATCATAACTACTATATAACGACTTGCGTTCTTGGCGTCTCGGGTACGAATCCTTTAAACTTCGGAATACAATTATAGGAAGATTTTTCACATACTAAACGTAAAAAACGGAAACTACCCGCCCCCACCGCACAAACGGAAGGGGAGGCGAAAGAACCACACTTCAAAACTGCTTGCAGTTACTCCGAAAGCTCGTGACCGAATCCTCGCTCAAACCACGCTTCTGCCGGAAGAAAATGGGAGGGGCGACCTGTTATTCGCGCCTAAACAAGCGACCGACATCCAGCTGTTGCGCGGGTATAGACGAGAGCCGAATAAAACACTCGTTCCTTCGCATACCTGCTCACATAAACTTCTAATTTGAGCGAAATAATTCCTTACTGGAATCTAGCGTTTGCAACGAAACTCGCGTCCACAGACGGATCGACGAAGAATTCGCCATGCTCGCACAAGTTTAGAAGACGCGCTTGTACAGCGTGCGTCAAAATTAGAAGACAGTGCGAAATTTCTCGACTGTTCTCCCTAACATAATATATCGTGTGTTTAAAAAAACTCATTCGCAGCATGCTATGATCAAATTGATGTTCAGCATAACTTGATACATACCCATTGAAGCCAACGAACTATCATAAGTCAGAGAGAACTAAATTAAATCTTGATCTTGAACTATTTTCGGAAAAATATACAAAACACTTAATAAAATAGTATATTGTGTATCTAGGACGAAAAGCGTAACATTCCCAGACGACTGTGAATATTGGGCGAATGCTGAGCCCAACAACACAGAAGTCTGGGAATGTTGCTTTTTGTCCAAGATACACATACTATTTTGCCGCCAATCGATACAAGTAATTAAAAAATTAGGAAATAGTACTCGAATCCCTATCTAGGCCGGGAATATTATTCCTCTACAGTTGTATTGTAAATTACCTAGCAACGGCTGATGTAATGGAATGTTGTTTGTTTGTTTGTTAATGGACAAGGTCTAGGCATGCAGAGTACCAGGTACCTTAGACACCGACTGCTTTAGTCATATGGTCAAAGTCCTACTTAGACTTTTGCCGAGACTAAGGAGTTCCAACCCTAGCAAGGAATCTTTTACATGCTACACATCGTAGTAACATGGGACCCACGGCTTTACATCACTTCCGAATGATGGCATTCTGTAGAGACTTTCATCTGCATTTTTTTATTTTTGAAAAGCTCACCGGGACCGGAAATCGAACTCGCGACCCTTAGATCAGTAGTCAGGATGCTTACCACTGAGCTACCGACCTCGGCATGGAATGTTTGAATTATTCCTGTACATTTTTATTGTAAATTACCTAGCAACGGCTGATGCAATGGAATGTTTGACTTTGCTCAACAAAATTTTGTCAATAATGTGACAGTTCTAGTACGATTGGCGGAAAAATAGCTATTTTTGTATTAAGGGCGTGAAGGAGGCGATTTTGGCCCGCGGCGGAATTATAAGCCAGAGGGCCGAAGGATTATAAAACGCCAAAGGGCCAAAATCGCCGTACACGCCCGAAATGCAAACAAGATTTTTTGTAAAATCCACCATAGCTTTGAAAAATAAATGGCACGATTCGTTCTCAAAAATCAAATTGTTGTTGGTTGCCAATGTGATGCTGGTTTTTTAGGCCTTAGGGCGCAAAAGGCATTATTTACGCCCGCAAATTATTTTTAGGCCTTAGGGCGCAAACGGCACTATTTACGCCCGCAAATTAATGCATAAATGACCATATTTTAGTACGATTTTACAAAAAAATGTTTATTGACCGTTATGATTAATACACCCGTTGTTGTCTAAATGCCACCTTATTTTTCGTTTTGACTCACCGAACCCCTGGGGTTCGATCGAACCCAGGTTAAGAACCACTGTTCTGAACTAAACAAAATCACGCACTTACACAAATGACCTGATTTTTTGTTGTTACAATATTTACATATTTTACAAGTGGTAGCTGCCAGTAACTGCCATAGTCCAGTCAACGAAGACCAAAAAAGATCGAATAGGGGAAAAATTCGTGTAGTTGCTAATTTTTGTACAGTGGTAGGGGGGTGTGCCATGAACAAAATACTAAAAATCCTGACCGGTGGGGGGTGAGCGAGGGGGTGTGGGAGCGTTTAAAGAAAATGTTTTCACGTTTTTCTTGAATAACTCGAAAACCGCGGCTTCTAACGAAAAAGTGTTCATATACAAAATTAAACTACTGAAATTTCCTACAAAAAAGGTTCTATTTATTTTTTCTGTAGGAAGAATAGTTTTGCAAGATGCAGGGGATGGAAGAATCGTGGATTATTAAAAATAGTGTTTTAATGGTATAAAATTAACGTATAATGTTAAATGAACTTCGAACTAATAAAAAAAACTACATTAGTTATTAAAAACAAACATCTTATCTTCAATGTGAACATTTCAAAAATCAACAATTGAATCATCACCGTCAGGGTCATCTTGCACTTCGAGTAACGATGCACCATTCGTACACTGACCATGGCACGTGCCTCACACCATGGAGCACTGGTAAGCGATCCATCCTCTCCTCGGTTCCATCCCCACTCGATCGGGGATAGGGGGTTGTTGAGCTATTGCTGTATCTTTAAGTAAGTAATCAAACCGCTGTAAGTAACAAGAAATAGTGTTGTAAAAAGCTTTATATAAAAACAGTAAGTTAATAAAATTAATATACCTGTAAATACTAGCATACCCGAGTTTATTCAGATTTTGCTGATCTGCAGTCGCGTGGTACATTTCTAAAAATATCTTCTTACCAGCGTGTGACAATTCACCATATTAGCAATCCAATTCTTCCATCAAACTTTTGAATAATTGTAAAGCTGTTGCTCGAATTGAACTAATGAATTTCACCACAGATTTCCTTATATCAACCATCTTTAATATTTCACCGCAGAGACCCTGTCAGTGAATTACACAGTAATAATTATATGCTCTTTGGTAATAGTTCAGTAAATTTGGAACTTATAATTTCTTCAAAACTGAACAAACCCGTTCGTTATTCCAAGCATTGCCAAAGATCGTCTATTGTAATTGAACACAGCCTTTACGTCCTTCGTCCGTCGAATAGTCCTCACTGTCCGTATTTCCAAAATTTGTATCAATTTTGTATTTTCAGTAGTTTATTTTACGCCTAAATGTCTGCTACCTATTATACTATTTGAAGTACGGTGTGTTGCCTGTTCTGTTCTGCGCCAGTAACAACTTTCAGATCAATACTTCGAAAGAAGCGATTCTCTTATCTACTAAATGCGAGGTGAAAATTTATGATCTTGGTTATCTGTAGTATTCTTTTTATTACTATACTTCACTTGCTAAATTTTCTACTGTTTCTCCAAAAATGGTAGAATAATTCGCTCGAAGAGACCCCGTAATTCGAATTATTTTCGCCTCAATACTGGGCTATACAATAAAACAATTTTTTTCTTAAATGTACATTTTAATTAATATAATGAGTACGAGACTCGTATATACAAAAAATAAATTTACATTAATTACAAAATTCTTAAATTATGGTTTAACTTTAGATTTTGGTTTTTTAATGTTTCATGCAGCTAACAAAAATGAAAACCTGCAAAAATACTGTGCAAAATATGTTTGTCACTTCTTAGCAATAAATAAATTTTTAAAAAATCAATAATATATATATATACAACAGCATTTCATTAGAAAAAAAAATAATGTAGATTCCCTAAATAAATATCTAATATGTATGGAAAAAACCCGACTTCTATTTATTGTGTTACACAAAAGAGGTAGAATTTTTGATGAAATATGTTTTGATAACTGATACATCTGATATGTATTACACCTGAATAAAGCAAATGCTATATTTGTCTACCCTATGCTGCCAAGTGTGTCTACCGTGCATGTCTATAAGAATGATGATAATTTTATTGGCCAGAACGATGCTTATAGCATGATTTGTATCAGTTCTCACATCACCTGGAGTAAATATACAATAATACTAAATTACTTACAAAGAATCTACCGTTTAAAATTTATAGTATGACTACTCAACATTCACAGCATGTTTAATTATCTTTACTTTTATCATAGCATATAACAAGTTGACTGGTTTCTCTTATTCAGCATAGTTCAGCTGTAAGTGTTAGTATCAGACAAAGTAATGGCAAACAGTTTCCTTTCTTACATTTTTATGACAGCAAATTAACACTTTGTGATAATATGTGGCTCAGTAACAATAATATCTTCTTTTCTAAATATGAACAATGTCTAGTATCAGTATATTAATGTTTATATGATAATATTACAATTTGGCAGTATATTTAGGAGTTTGACCCGGAAATGTATATTTAAATATATTTGAAGCTTTTTTAATATCTCTTATACAGAAATATTGCTACAGTATTAGGATTGCACATGATTTTACGGAAACAATATTGTTTTCTAAGCAGATGTAGAATTTATAACACATATTCTATTATAGCATTATTACATCTAATTTTGTGTGAGCATAAATGTTATAAAAACCTAAATTGGAAATAGTTTTTCATCAAATGCATTCTTGAAGCATTTATTGTAATTGCGATTTGTTTTAAAGATGTTGCTTTATTATGTGTATAAAAGGACATTATGGTATAATTATATGACATACGAGAAATAAATAAAATATGCAATATATCGTGCTATTTCGCTGTAAAAAATGTTGATTCCACTGAATTATATAAAAGTTGACAGCTTTGCAGACGTTATATTGCAAATAATAATATAGTAATGGTACTAATTGTCACTATACAAACATGTGTAATGCGTTAAAAAAGATAATTTCGTAATAAATTTAGAAGACTGCAAATTATTGGAACAATAATAAAGTTACTAATAAAATTAGAGGTTTCTTCATCTATTTCAGTTAAGAGTAGCAGGATACTCAACACTTATATAAACTGTAAGGGTTATAATTAATTGAAAATTGTAAATTGTGCTACACTTTAAATACAACATACGTATGTTACTTTATTTTCTTCTGTATATACTAAAATATGTAAAGGTTATCTAGTCTCAAAATAATTAATGTTGCTTTCTGACACTAAACTTAAAAGATGGTGAAATATTCTCCAAATTGGGCCTTTAATTGTTTTGCAGTTTTAGAGATATTTGCTGTGGTTCGTTCCAGGAAGCACACTTTATGTAATTGAAGATATTAAATGCTATAAGGGCACTGGTTGATATCCTAAATATTAGTAGCTGTTTTAAATGTAGTAAAAGATAACTTACGTATGTCACAACGACTACCTACATGTATTTTTATGCAGCATAACTTCAGTCAGGTGTAAAGTGAACAGTTTGCATACATGTAGGTTATAAAAATGATGAAATGTAAAAAACGGCAGTACAAAGGCAGTTACAAATAAGTTAATGGCATCTGTACAATTTCATAAACATAATACTATCTCTATTTTTTGCCTAAGGTAAGGCTGCCAACCGTCCCGGATTGTGCGGGACGGTCCCGCAATAGCAGTACTAGTCCCGCATTCAAATAGCGCATTGAAAACGTCCCGCAAAACGTCAAATGCGTCCCGCTAGTCCCGCATTTCTTAGTCTCAGATGCTTGCGAAACCTCGGCTCTGCGCTTTACCAAACTGTATCTCGATCTGAAAAGTGTCACTTACAATTAATTCATGGTACGTGATATACTATTCAAAATAATAGTAAAGGGCAGTATTTTTTTTCAATGCCTGCTTGTAAAGCTTTTATCTACGAAAATCTCTATAATAAAGTAACATTTTAACGATGAGTGTGGATAATATGCTACTTTATTCACTAGTGAATAAAATAGTCCATAATCCATAACAACTAACAAAATAATTACGTGCTACCGTGGTAACTAGTACAAAAAAATTTAACATAATATTTATTTGAAATGATTTATCCAATTTAAAAATTTTATATAAATAAATTTAGGTATTGCAAAAAAATTCATATGCCACACGTGAATAACGGGATTTTATCCATTCAGGGAAATTATCTCACTTTTGGCTTTGCCTCGTGAGCTTTTAGTGAGTTTTTCCTTTATGGATAAAATGCCTTGTTATTGTTGTACCATACATAACTATTATTATATATCTGTATATATTGGGTTTTAGCCCCCCCCCCCCCCGCGCCGTTCATAGTAGCCATGTCCCGCATTGAAGCCTTCAAAAGTTGGCAGCCTTAGCCTAAGGCATGATCATAAGCAAAGTTATTCGTATATGCTAGATTGTTCGCTGCTCCACTATAATCTGCCCATTTGGAGAAGTCCATTGATGGTATTATACCACTGCGACAGGGCACTCGAGGGTTGCTAAAACAAAAGTGTTAAACATTGAGATGTTTATAATATGGCCGTTAATATTTACATTTCATGGTCAGGTAATACCATGGGATATAACTGAATAGTATCGATTAAGTCAGTATTATCACATATAAGTCTTGCAAGTCGTGCTTTTCTAACTTCGTGAAGTTGTTCAGGAGTGAATGAAGATGGCTGGTTTGGTAATTCATACCTAAAAAAAGGCTTGGATTAGCAAGTTTCATATTAAAACTGTTATTAGTGATTGGTAATTATAAGTTTTAGTTTCGATGTGCTGTTATACTTCTTGCTTACCAGAATCGATCTCCTCTTCTTGAATAACTAAATTGTGTGGCAATAACACAAGCAAAAGTGGGCCCTAACATACTTCCCGGCAGTGGACGTTCGGATACACCACCAGACCATAGATCCACATCGTTGGGATGCCTGTAAAGTGTTTGTATTTTTGAAAATGATAATAGAATACAATTATTATACAATAACTGTATTCAATTCTAATAAAAAAGGTGTTGTTAAATATTAAGGATGCGACAGATTATTTCATTTTAAAATGAAGCATACTATTGTTTTCTCAAATTGGATGCACCATTTTTTAATAATTTAATTTTAAATGTCATTTTAATTCCCAAAATCGTAGATATTTTACTTACTCAAAAATAGTGCTGTATTTCCTAACAGTTTCATTAGGCATAGTTCCAAATAAATCATCAAAACTGTGAGCTTCAGGTAATCCACAGAATTTTCTGAATTCCATGTAGCCAGGTATTCCAAATTCTCTTCCTCGTTGCATGTTGAAACTCACTAAGTCCATACCGTATCGTGCTCCAGCCTTTTTAAATAGATGGTTCGTAACTTCTTGAGTAATGGAATCGTCCATAGCTTGAGCCACTTGGTTCATGAGACCCATAAAGTATTCATCAAATACGCCTGCTCTATATAGATCATACGGTCTGCGGATCAAGTCTGATAATCTCTTTGATGCTGAAAATTAACAGTTGAAATGAAATGTGTTTTTAGAAGGATGCTAATTTACCAATAAATTTATGTGCTTTACTCCATCTTTCAACTGCTGTAGGTAGGAGTGAGTGGCCAAATCGGAAAGCAGCAGAAGCAAATGCATCAATTACATTTGGATTTACATTACTGTCATAGCCATCCCAGTAACCCTAAGGGAAATTGGTTAAAATGGGTTCGACACATTATCAATGGTAAACTTACTTCCTTTTGTAGCAAAAGCCCGAATTTTTGCATTACATCTTTACCGAGAAGAATTGGTAAGAACTCATTGTATGTTACATGTTGAATTTCTGCAATGTTGATTCGACGTGATTCCTAAAAGTAGCTGTTTAGAACAATTCAAGTTATAAAATTATTTCAACGTACCTGGAATAAAGTTTCGTCATCCCAGTGAGGATTTACATGTGCTAAAGCATTGGCTATTCGGTTATGTTCACGGGCCATTAGGGTATGCATGCAGGTAAGTACTAGCTGTTCATTTACACGAATTTCACCTGTAATTGGTTTCTTCTGTAAATATCTGCATATTTTCAATATAAACTTTGACCTACCTGCTTCGAAGCAATACATGGAAGCATTGGGTCGAGTGCAACCTTCATCAGGGATATCTAACTTTAACGGCAGCAAATCTCTCAATCCATATTCAGAAAATACTGGATTCATCCTTAATTGACCTCCATAACCAGATCGCAGCTTCCTATAAGTAAACAATACGAAACTATAATTAGAACATGTTGATTCAAAATTGAAAAAGTGTATCGATTAGCAATAGAAGCCGTTTTTTGCCGAGTTTGTCTGCAAACGGTATTGAAAAGGTTTTATCAACCTTTTGTTAAATCAAAGTGTAGAGGGTACAAACAGCTATGTAGAGCGTCAATAAATAATTCCCGCGAAACGGGCTATAAGATAAAGCGTGGGCAGCTTCCGGTGAAGACAAAACCATCATATGCCAACAGGAGGTGCGCTTGAAATCGACAACGGACGCGAGTGACTAACAAGCTCTGAACATGCAATGTTAGAGTCGTGAGTGATTGACAATCTGAAGACGCAATGTCAGAAGGCGCGGCAATTAACGCAGAAGTGCAGGGGTTTCGAACTATTTATTGCCTAAAGAGGTCTAATACCATAAAACCTTTTAAGACACAATGACTCCGTTGGAGCTATCAGACGAATAAATCAATTTTTGAACACCTGGGTAAACGAGTCTGGGAGCCATAAATTCCTTCACTGACGCAAAACCTTTAAACGCACAATTCCCGTTAGCACATCCGATGACACCCATCTGGGCAGACGAGTAGGAGCGGTATCATATATTCTGCTAATACGCAATAAAACAGAAATAGATATAAACATGATCGGAGCGAAAACTCGAGGCGTGCGTTACATGAGCATCCGCCGAGCTCTAATTTGACTGTTCGTACGCCTGTTATAATCGCGCAAAATATTAGGTACTTCTGTTCTTATTTGTGCATTGTATATGCCGAAAGTAATTAAATTAAAAGTGTCGTTGACATTCACAACGTATTTATTATTTCCAGTAACGTGAGTGTAAACACTAACAACCAAGAAAGCTATTCCCACGCATATTTCTTATCGCGCGTTTATTTTGTCATTTCATGGACCAAGTTGTTGTAAACGAAAAGATCATTTTCACAATTTTGTAATACGCTTTGACCTTGTCGTTGCGATTGGTGCCATCTCATAATTCTCAGTGGCGAACTTTAAAACTAATTTTAGTCTAAATTTGTCGAAAAAGTGATATACTGTGGTGAGCATACAATTGGTGCTTCCTACCAGTTTCTTTTTTTAGGTTTATAGGAATGTTTTGTTTTTAAGGATATATCCTAGTTTTCTAAAAGCCATCCATGACAGTATCAGTTTTCTTTTTAATTCTGTTGTCTGATCATTGCCTAGCGTGATTGTTTGTTCCAAATAACTGTATTCATTTAATTCTCAATTTTGTTGTTGCTTGGGCTCGTGCTTTTCGTTCTATGCACGTTAATTTTTAAATCTAATTCTAGGGATGCTACATTTACTTCTTGCAGTATTTCAGTTAGCTGTTGTAAGTCGCTTGATATAAGGAAGATGTCGTCAGCGAACTGTAAATTAGTAATTAAGTAGGAGTCATCGATTTTAACGTCTTTATTTTCAAACGGCGGTGAGAACATCTCTGAAATACACAAAATCCAGAGAGAGCATCTAACAGCAGTGTTTTGGTACATCTTCTAAATCTATAGCAATAGTAAATAACGTTGGAGAGATTGTATTTCCTTGTGGCGGCCTTCGTTTGAACGATTTCCCTTATTTTGGCTTTTTCGTCTATTTTTGTCAAGTGAAGCCTTTTTATAGATGTATCTTGTGATCCTTGCCTATCTGGAGTCGATTCGTGTATTATCCCTAACTGTTCAAAATAGATACAAAATTTCTATAAGTTCAATTTCAAGCGAAGATATTTGTAAAACTATTATACTTTTAATTATGGCGTATAACACATGTTTGCAGGATTTCGTCTTTATTTTGATCCCCTGGACATATTTTCTAAATATTTCGGTTTTCCTAATCACTCTGCATATATTAAAGTTGATTTTGTTAGTCAATTCACCTAGATTTGAGTTCGCTAAGGGTGTTGCCGACATTCGTCTTTTAAGTTTCTCGTGGTATTTTGTTTCTATTTATCTGTTTATGTACCTTCTTTCATTTATTTCATAGTAGTCACGCTCACTTTGTTGTTAACGAACATTTTTGTTCTAGAAACACCTTCTTGTATACTGCATTTTGTATTTTAAGTGCTTTCTTATATTTTCTTTCTATAAGTTTCAGAATATCGCGTGTGGAAGACTATATTCTGACAACTGTTTTTTCTGTTCAGTTTGATATTTATTTAAAACTTGCTTCTAACTAGTCTATGGTGACTTCTACTCTGTTTAGTTTCGTAATATCGCTATGTATATGTACCTTTATTGTGGAATAGTAAAACGAATAGTATATGATACGCGTGTATTGCCAGTCTTCATATTCGGGCAACAATGACAGTCACAAGACAGAAGGTAAACAAACTAAAGGGAAACCAGAAAACAATGGAAGGAACAATTTTTTGTATATCCTTGAGAAATAAACTAAAAAACAATGTTATAAGTAGAACTAGAATAACTGACGCCACATAAAGAGTGAAAAACTGAAATGACATTGGAGGGGACATATAGCAAGAAGACAGCAAGAACAAGTGATCATTGAAAGTTATAGGCTGAAGGCCTAGAAAGACCAAATGAGCTTCAGGCGGATAAATTATATATAATGAAAAACTATAACAAACGATAAGAGAGGCCTACATCCAGCAGCGAATAAATATGAACCAACGGAGAAGAGGTGAGAGCGTGTGGCTGGTTGGTGAATCGTTTGAGTTTCCAGTCAGCAGGTAGAGAATTGAACATTACACCCGAATAGTTCGTTGTATTGATTGCTCTCCGGCCATTACAACATCTTTGGTGATCGTGACCTCTGTGAAAGGCCATTATTCCTTATCGAAGGGTTAGGCTAGACATCTACCCGAGCCGGGGCTGAAAATGTCTTATAAAACCGTAGTGTGGCGGTCAGATTGTCTAATTTCTTCTTTTTTTTTATTGGCTTTTTGTCATATATCTCTAAACATAGACTTTTCCCTTCTGACGCAATAGTTGCATGATTTATCTAAATGGAAGATATAAAAGCAATGCCCCAACCATATTATGTATATATGGTGGTATTCTGTGCATAAAGACTACATCCCACATCTCCTTGTTAATGGCACATCTTTCAGTAAACTCATATATTTTGCAACAAGTACATAAGGTATACGATATACTTTCTAACTAAATGCTTTACACTGAAACTGGAAATTTGACATGATGGGAAATTAATGAAAACAAGAACTTTTATTAAAAATTCAGGTTTTCTTTAAGGATCAGTAGTACCTAACTCCTCTTGTAAAACAGTAGAAGAAGCATATATGTTAGCAAACATTTCATGGATACTGAATATTCGATTTATGCTTCAAGAATACCTTTGAAACTTGTTCTTCCTTAATCTTTATGAATGAGTTGGAACACACTTCTGCAGTCGTTAATACAGACGAACAAATAGGAACTGGGTAATATGGGGTTCTCGTTAAAAACCTCTGAATTTCTACATTAACCAAAATAAACTAACCCAAAAAGGGTAGGTAGTAGATACTACTCAATCGAGAAGACAGTGTTGTAGTAACATTCAAAACAAAATTAGTGTATTCGACAATCAGCTTTCAGATAGAGGTTGATGTACTATTTTCGTGTTTCAATAATATGTATTTTTAATACACATGATCGCATGTTGTAAAGTATTGAAATTTTAGTTATTTTTGAAAACCCTTTTTTACATCTTATTTTTAAAAAATTAATAAAGTACCTTGCAAATTTTTCTGTTACTCCATACACAGTGTTGCCATCTAGTACACCTGTAAGAGTATTGAATGGCACTCGTGAACCTGCAATTAAGTTATTGGTAGCACATTCGGTATAGATATTTTGTTGTTTCAATCTTCTTACCTAATCTACAACCTGGGCGAGCTGCGGGGAAAGCTCTGACAAAGTCCATACATTTAACATTAAATAGACGGTAAAAGTAATCATCCTCAGGGATAGGAATTTCGTTACAATACGGATGTTTTAAGTGCGCTGGTCTGTGGCAGCATTCTTCAGGATCATTTCTGTTAAGGGCATCTGTAACAGATTGCAAAATAATATTTGAGCTTTGTAAAAAATAGTTAATATTGTAAATTCTATTACTAACATTAACTGTACATGTCACTTAATTGATTTAAAACAAAAAAGTGATATTAAAGATGACAAATATATGCTATTGCAGCTAATAATAGTGATGCATAGCCCCATGTGTTATTTTATTTTGAAATGTTGCATTAAATTTGCTAATAATAGCATGCATTTAGCTGTAAATGTGCAGAACGCCACTGATTTTTAGTATTAAGTATTTTCAGGAATTGAAATAAAATTATGTTCTATTATCGTGTAAATGAAACTATATAAAAGGTTCAGTATAATTTCAAATTGAAACAAATATATTTGTTACTGAATTGTTGTAATGCAGTTTACGGTTTAAAATGATATGGTAAACTTCCCCTCCACATCTCTATAGCTCAGTGGCAGAGTACTGGTCTTGTAAACCAGGGGTCGTGAGTTCAAACCTCACTGTAGGCAACGTTGTTTTTATCCAATACGTACATTGATTTTTAGTACAGGCATGTATTAGGCGCAGCTGCCGAATTGGCACATGCTCAATCCGGGAACTGTCGCCCAATTGCCGAATTCATTTGCTCAGTTGCAGTTTTGGTCACACCCATTTCGGCAATTGAGCGAATTCCGCATCTACTGCATTTTTAGTAGTATTTTCAAGCTATGTCAAATTCGAGATGTGCAGGTAAGTTTGCTCCAGTCTATGGCAAATAACAAACAAAACCTAACCTACTAACCTCGAATTTGACATACTGACAATACATTTCAATACTACCATACATATAACACGAATCACAGGCAATTATAATTATAAATTTATTTGATCGCTCGCTACTTTACAATTTGTCACTAGGACTTTACTGCTGCCAATACAAAATTTATTGTATTTTAGTTATTTAATGAGTTGCTGAATAAAATATTATATGGCAGGCGTGTGTTATTACAATAATTCACTGGAGAAAAGACTCTTCTCGGCTTGGCGGCCATGAGGGCTCAACTTTGCTGTTGTGGATTATTTGTAATATAACAAACTTGTACCATAAATAACTATAAAATTGATTAATTACATTAAACTGTCAAAGCTGTAGCAGTAATATGGCGGGATTTTTAGTGTTTGTTAATCCACGTTATTTGCTTCACGATTCTGTTTAAATTGTATGTTTTATTTATATTAGTGGCATACACGATACTTTCTAGACATAAATAATAGTCTCCATCAATATAAATCGATTTATTATTAAAATAATGCGGCATGTAAACTTTATTTCTAACACGTTCGTGTTGCAGCAGTCTATTCCAAATGTCTGTAAAAGTTGATTACACAATTTGTATTCATATATCAAGATCGTTGCTTCACCAAGTGCCTACATTGTTAATGATAATGCATTTTAATAGATTTTCAGTTGATGAAACTGTTTAAAAATAAAAAGGTTAAAGAACATGTTGTTTTTAGATTCTGCTATTGATATAATGGTTTTACTTTTAGGGTTTTCCTAAAACTTTAATACAGTGTGATCATATACTAACTAGCCAAAATCGCATTAAATTATCAGTTGCAAATATACGGTGGAGTAAAAAGGAAACTTACCCAGGGGTGTACCAGTAAGAGTGTAATCGTGATCCATGAATTGTCCCCATGCGATTACCATAACAGTTCCAGCATGGTCATGGAAGCCTTCATCAGGATGCATTGTTCGAGATACAATTCGAGAAAGAGGTAGTTGGTTTCCTGTTACACTGATGCGAGGTGCTGACATTCCATCGGCATAAAGTGGTCCAATTAATCTATATAGGAAAAAAGTATTAACATTTTCTCAAAGCTGATGTAGTATGAGAAATAATCACTACTCTTTGTAGGTACTGGAAGAAGTATTTCTTTTGGGATTTACAATGTTTTTATTTTCTACCTTATACTATATATAAACACCTTCCTTTTCCCTATTTGGTTTAGTGTTGGATTTTAAAAGTTGCTGGTTTTGGTGAACAAAAAAATGATTATAGTAAAGGGTTTACATTTTATTACCAGTTGTAATAACTTGTTAAGTATCAGATGCAAGCTGCGTTTACATACTTTCGGAACTGAAAGGAAATGTAAATTCAATAATTTACATACGCTACTACAGTTAGAGTAAATCTTTTGCCAAAGGTCATGATTCAGCTAAGTGAGAGTGTGAGAGATTAAATTCAAATAACATAACAATTTGTTTGGAGTCATATGACTGAGTTTCTATTTAAATTGCAGGATGACGAAGCCTTTTCCTAGCAAATTTTAACAATGGGTTGCTCTAGTTGTTGTATATAGACTTGATTGCCTAATTCATTTAATGTTTGGGAGAAAGACCCAATGTCTGGTTTACGGTCATTGAAAGAAGTGATAAAATTCTGGGCTTTTATTGTGAAGAGATTGTGTATACGGAATACTATATTTAAATTTTCAATAACGTGTCGTTAACGATTGTATAACTGAGATAATGCAGATCTTATAATTATAAGCTCGAATTACTAAAATACAGCTTACAGGTAACTATGACTGGAGATGTATAATATTAAATCATCGAACTTGAGGTGTCATTCATCCTCTTTGGTATTCTACCTATAAAATACGTGATCATAATAATAATAGGTAATTTGAAGAGAGAATGACACATGACCTCTTATTTAGCGATTAAGGTTACTTAACCAAAGGCATGTAAACTCTGGTAAAGAGAAGCTATTATTTATTTTCAAGTATGTACAAGGAATATTAAAAACATTTCAAAGTAAAAATCTATAGAAATCGATAAGACATGAACAGAAATATATTGTGATTTATAAAACAACACCATTGAGTTTAGATTTGAATATAGAATTTGAGGATGATTGTAAGTTTCGTATTTTTACTTCTGTTAAGGTAGAAAAAATAGAGTTACACATTAATAATTATATTTTTTAGATAAAAAATATTGCTTAGAACTCGCGTCAAACAATTTAAAGCACAATCTCAAATGATAGTCGACCTTACGCTTATCTCGTTATTCTCACCTGGTAAATGGTGTATTGGTTGCTCCCCAGGTCGGATGTTCCAAATTCGTACAAAGTCCATCAAATCTTCTGTATTTTCCAGGCCTACATTCTACATTTGCAAGGAATGGAGGACACATCTCTCTAATTAGGGTTCTCGAGGTATCGATTAACGGCAGTCCCTTTTCTATATCTTCATAGCTTAATCCATATCTGTATAAAAGTTGGAAATTATCGCCATCGTTCAGTTGCTTAGAGTAAATAAGGTGTTATCACACTTACGTCCTTGCTAGGTTAATAGAAACATCTAAGAGTACTTCTCCAACAGTTTTGACGTGTTCTGGTTTCCAATCTCCTAGAGGGTGAGCCACGGCTGATGGAAATAGAAAATAGCAAATAAATTAATAAATTATGTTATCGCTTACTATAATAAAAGTTCGTGACCAATTGAGTGGGGAGAGGCGGATTCTTGTCTGAATTTTAGATATAAATTACATTTAAATTTGTTATGAATTTTACATTGTCTGGAGTTGCATTAATATATTTAAAAAGAATAGTAATTTCATATACTGTAAAGGCGACAGCTGTACGTGTTGCTATATTGGAATAAATTAAAGAAAATAAGGAGAACTTTTTGTCTTGTTATTATATTGAATACATTTTACAGTAACAGAGCTAATCTTTGATCACTTACGAATTCTCTTCCGGGCATCTAAATAAGCTTGATTTACAGCATCGTACGTTATGCAAGTGTGTGGTCCATTATATCCTCTGAAACAAAAACGCCTGTTTTAAGAACAACTTGTACTTACATATATGTCATAACGCCGTTGTTGTATAACGTTATTGTTCTGAGTTTACGTTATTAAGGTTGGGGAAACGTTTAATTAGCATTTAGAGTACACGTTTTAGGAAATTTTATGCGTCACTCAAGTGAAGTTATGCCACTTATAGAGAGATTTCACTTGTAGTTTATGTAAGGCGTCCAAATTACATTTATTATGCCACTTTTGCAACAAGTTCGGATTAGTTCTTGCTAGATTAGTTTGAAGCATCGTTTACCATTTTAGCAATATGATAAAACTGATTTATTTTTATAGCATATGACGCTAAACATAGTCGAATTTTTATAAGTGAAGCAAATGCCATTACTTTCTAAGTGACTAATACTTTTTACAGCTATTGGTAATGTAGTAGCAGCTCCTTTTATAAAAAAATACTGTTAATAACCTAAGCATTAAATTGCGACGGGTCGAAGTACCAAGAATTCATTTTCATTTTCTTTAAGTTTTATCAAAAATCAGAATAAATAATTAATTGAGATTTGGTGGACTCAATGTTTCATAGAATGCAATTAATCATTTACAGTGGCATAGAAGAACATATGCCCCTTCAATATTAATAATTTTTTGGTGAGGTACTCCATTTGAATAAATCTTCGCAATTTATTAAAAAGCAAAAGTTATAATTTTTGTTTAAGATGTGATTGTTCGATTTTGAAATAGCATAACATGAAATGCTATTACAAAAATAATTGGTTAACGAAACACTGGCTGTTTAATAAAAATTGTTTGCTGTTTTTAAGAATTTTTAGACAGTGGATCAAGATTTTAGAAACTGCTTCATTTACTTTTGCATTTTCAACAATCCTGTTATTATCCAATATTAAAATGTTGTAGTTTTCCTGTACTAAGAAAATTGTGTACTTTTTAAACGTTTTAGTAAATTGTTTAGGTACATTAATAGATGGGACCTCAATAGGCGAGTGGCGATCGCCGCTGCAGCCAAAGTCACAGTGAAACCACAGAGCGGGCGAGAGTTCGACTCCCAGCACGGGCGGTCTGGATTTTAACTTAGTTAAGGTTTAGGTTTAAGTGACGTCGGCGCCCCCTGAAGTAATGCGTAAGCAGTTCCGGGGAGCAACGGTAGTTGTTAGGATAGAAAAGGAGGTACGTTAGTAGATATATTTAAAAGACGGAGTGCCTAATAAAAAAAATGCTAATTCTGATTTTTGTGTAAATTTATTAACATCTAAAAAATTATCCCTTCAATAAAAAAGGCAAAGAGATGCGTTTTTAATTTCATTTAAGTATCTATGCCACTGGATTGAGCCAGTTAACTTAAATGTCCTTCTCTAATTGTATTTGAATAGAGATTTGAGTGGAATCAATCAACAATCATCACACAGCTTCATGTATCCATTGTTGGACATAGGTCTCCTCGAGACTTTTCCAGTTTTATCTTTTTTGAGCAGTGCAATCCAATTTGTCGAAATTCTTTTCAGGTCTTTCTTTACTACTTTTGTCGGTTTTCGGTCTCCACTCCAGGAAGTTTTTCGTTCATCGGTTATGCTTCATTCTGGCGACGTATCCAGCCCGCTCCCATTTTGATCTTCTGATGTCATCTACATTAGTTTTTCTACATATTACCTCGTTTCTTACACGATCTTGAAGGCTTAAACCTAATAGCGATCTTTTGCGTTACACTTAACTATCCTGCAAATGTTTTTGTGAGAGTTAAGGTTTCTGCTCCGTATGTTAACACTGGCGGGATACATTGATTAAATGCTTTCCGCTTCAAGCCCATCAGAACGTCCACTCTGAATATGTACCTTATTTTTTCGTATGCTGCCCACCGTAGAGTGATCCGTCTGGGCAGTTCGAACGTTTGATTGTCCATATCGATTTTTACCTCATAACTCAGATGCACATACTTGTCTACTACTGCCACTTGTGTTTTCAACTTGTATTAAATCGCTGTGGACCATGTTAGTCATCATTTTAGTTTTTGTGATGTTTATATACAATTCAACTTCTTTTGTTGCGTGTTATAGCTCTTGTAGCATGGATTTAGCTTCTCCTAGATTATCCAATTTAATCAAAATATCTTACAAAGCGTAGATGATTGAGTCTTTCTCGGTCGATACATAATTATACCTTTGTGTTGCGAAGTTAACATTTTTGGTGGTATAATGAAGATTTGCAGTTGTTGTTATGCTTTCATATATAACATTCTTGCAATATCTATAGTCGATTATATACTCCTGTGACGCCCTCAACAATTGCAGACAGTTCTACAGCATCAAACGATTTTCGGAAGTCAACAAATACCAGAACCAAAAGTCGATTATATTTAATTGTCTGCTCTATAAGAGTTTTCAATCATTGCATGGTCATTTGTACCGTATCCAGAGTGGAAAGGGATTTGTTCACAGAGTTGATAAAAGTATAGTTATTTGGATTCTAATATATATGTTGTTACAATTTGTGTAGTTGGTTAAGCAGGCTAATAGGCCTGTAGTTTTCGAGATCTGTACGTTTCTTTATGTAAGAGAACCATCACTGATTTCTTCCAGCTGGCAGGACTGTTTTGGTCATGTAGACATATGCATTGAAAATTCTTTTAATATTTAATACGCAGCGATCAGTGATCTCGGGTTCAAACCCCGGGGTAGGCATGAGTGTACGTACAAAAAACAGTCCTTCTTAGGACTAACCAGGACTTAATTCACCTGAGGACGGGAGTCGACTCTCGAAACGTCATATGGTAAACACCCGAGACAGTGAAAAACTCCGATAAAACATGTCATCTACAGAGACTATTATATCAAATAGTCGAAAGAGTGAGGGACAGGGTTTGTAACAATCACAAAATTACAACAATGGCAAGACAGTGTGTGAATTACAGATCAGCAAGTGGAGATAGTCTAAAAATAGAAATATTTGTGAACAATTGTCAACGAAAGCAATGAATACACAGAGGAAATTATATCAAGCATTGGGCAAGCTTGGACAAATTTTTAATAAAATAAATAATGTATTATGCAGCAGAGACATGGTCTTACACCATGGAATCGGAATGTTGCTAGATTATGTTGTTTTCAGTGGCATTTTATGCAGAAGAAGCTTGGAAAGTGAAGACAAACATCACTGACTGGCGAATGCGTTTAAGATACGGACTTACCGAAGAATGCTGAAAATTAAATGGGAACAGCGTAACGAACGATGAGGGACCTCGGTAGGCGAGCGGCGATTGCCGTTGCAGCCGAGGTCACATTGAAAATCATGGAGCGCTCGAGCCGGAGCGTTGAGAGTTCAACTCCCGGCACGGGCGGTCTAGATTTTCAATTAATTAAGGCTAGGTTTAAGTGACGCCCGCGCCCCCTGAAGTAATGCGTAAGCGGTTCCGGGGGGCAACGGTAGTCGGTAGGGAAAATTAAAAAAAAAACGAACGATGAAGTACTCAAAAAAAATAAAGAAAGCAAAAGAAGTATCAAACACAATAAGAATAAGAAAGTTTACGTCACGTTACGTGATATGAAGAGAGAGATATGAAATTCTGCAAAATATCAGGGAAGAAAAAATAGTGGAAGCTTGAATAACCTGAGACACTAGCACAACTGCAGTTCCATTGAATTGTTCTGATGTGCAAGGACCAAAATACAAATAGTCATGATAGCCAACCTTTCGAAAGGAGACGGTAGCTAGAGAAGAAGATCTCTTTTCTTATGGTTTGACATTTCCTTGATCATTCATGTTATGATCTGTTGGTTAGTATTTTTATGCTTTTTAATATTCTTTTTTGTTTCGTTCTTACTTTTGTTCCTATACTAAACTTTGTATCTCTCATTTGTTGGACAAAATCTTTCTTGTGATTCCGTTAATATATTTACGATTCTGTCGTTCAACTTTTCTATGTAGCTTGTTGTTGGTTTCTTGGTCAATACTGGCTTTCGCTATTCCATGGTCACTTGTTACGAATTTATTTAGTACTGTGACGTATTTGAGTATGTCTTCTATCTGTTATGAAAAAAAATCTATTCCATTTCGTGTTTTCCACCTGGACTTCTTCAGGTCTATCTTCCGTGGAGTCTCTTGTAGAAGAAGCTGTTCGTTTAAAATATATTGTTTTCCAGTAAAACGCTTCGATCATTTCTGCCTCGACTTCCAAAATTCTTCATAGCAATTTTTAGTGGATCAAGTTTCAGCCCTAGTTTGAAGTTGAAATCGCCGTCGCAAATAACTGAAAATATGTGTAGTTATCTGTGATAGCTGTGATATACCGTCGTGAGAGGTTTTAATCTCTTCATCAGTATGTTGTAATATTGGGGTATTGTCTTTGATTGTTTTTAGATTGTATCGGGTGTTTAGTCGTGGACTGGCATACACTACTCTGGTAGACACTACTTTTATTACTGTTGTGTTTGCTAATAGTTCTCATGTATGAACAAGCCAGCGTTTCCTATAGACTCGCTTTTCTTTCCATGGTGATAAAAGAGATGACCGGATTTAAGAGTTTCAAAACTTTTACCCCGTCTTTTGACTTCGCTTGTTTTCTATTTCCACAAGTTTCTTCTGAGGTAGTAAAATTCTAGCCTTAAAGGTTGCAACTTTTAGAGCTATTCGTTTGTAGGATGATTCCCTTGCAATAGTTTAACGGTGGTCAGTAGATGTGAAATCATACTCACCTGGGGCTCTTCCCTTTTGTTTCGAAATTTTACATTGGCAGAAGGTAGTGGCTGAATACAAAACCGCGCTAACCTTGCGTGTTGGCAAGGGGAGAGTAGGGGAGTTGGGTAGGCTAAAGGTTAAAACATGATTTATGCAGGGGAAACGGAGGTGGAAAAAACCAAGAGCTCAAGTGGACAGGGTGGTTAAATTTCTGAGATAGATCTGTCTCAATTTAATCTGAGTTTTAATTTCCGAAAAATCCTGCTAAATAGATCTGCAATTGGTTAAAGAGTGGAAAAGGGAGTATTTTTGGTCAGTCTAACATTTATGCATCGTTGTGCGGGAAAAAAACTTGGACACCCTGTATATTTCGAAAAGTTGACCAATGATAATTGTTGTTTATTTATATTGTACTTGTTATAAGACCTTTTGACATTTTAAAATTACTTTTTGGGAGTTAATTAACTAATATTACAATTTTTATAAAATTTTGGTATACGTTGGTATACGTACTTACTCACTTATTTGGTTATTTAATTGTACTTATTGTAATTATTATTAAACATCTTTCTAATAGTTAATTATTTTATCACTTGAAAGTTTTTAGGATTCTGGTGTGGATATAGAGAAGCGATTTTCAATTTTGTAATCTACTTATTTAAAGGAAAGTGTGCAGCAATTTGATATTGTTCTCGAAAGTATATTTTTAATGTTAACGAACTGCTTATGTGAGATTTACAAAAAACATTAAATTCAAATTTGTAGCAGAATTTAGTTGTCGTTATGTGCAATAATTAATGACAAGAGAGTAAACTTTATCCCATAATGAGTGCATCATCACTGATCGTGACTTAGCAAAAGATTAGTTGATCAATTAATAATTACACAAGGTTATACAGAATTAGTAATGAACTGATTATTAAAAATCCATTATTTTAAAGAATAGTTCGGTTATAGTTGAAACTGGCTGGTAATTAATCATAACCGCATTCACTCATTAATTACAGAAAGCGAAAAAGATATTTAAAATTATAGTATTCGTACATAACGAAACTGCTGAGAATGAACATTTAAATGCAATTTTCTCTTTTTTGCGATATGGAGAAACTTCAAGTTCCATTCAGCACTCAGAACATAATGAGTCATCAAACTGCAATAGGTTCGAATTTTGCTCCCACACAATCGGCAATAAACTTGTTGATTTTCACTTCACAAGAGGACCAATTGTTTATTATGCAGGACGACTTTTGTCGGACAAGTGTCTACGGCCTTGCGTAGGCGACTGGTATTTTGAATAATTATTTAATAAAGGTCTTTTGATTCAAGTGAATGTTCATATCAAGCGTGTCGAGTGCTCTACTTTGGTTTCGTTCCTTTGTGTGATGAAATTTCGATTTGCTGATATCCACGTTCTTAAAGAAAGAATATGTAAATTGTTCTTCACCTGCCACTAAGGTAAAATACGATATTTTTCAGAATACCTAATGAAAATGGGTACCGTTTTATGTTTTTAAAATTTAGTAGAGAAATAATTTCACACGAAAGGAAGTTGTTTTTTCTAATATAATTCTGCAATTTTATAAATAATTGTAAGCCACGTAGTAATAAAGGCGTAATTAAACTAAATACACTTTCTTTGTTAAAGGAGAAATCAAGAAAAAATAATAAAACTGAGTTAGCTTTTATTAATATTTTTTGCACATTTCAGGCAGTGTTGATGGAAATGCCAGCTCTAAGATTTTAATGATAATAATTTGAAAACATTTCAACTATAATATGAGGAAAGATACCAATGGGGTTTATACTAAGGGTTTTTATAATTTCAAATATCAGTAATATACACATATGACAAATTAATCTCGTATTGGGTCAATTCAAAATCTTTCCCCATTTCCATCTAAAAATGTAGTTAACTTAAATTTTGACATTTACGCAACGTATACCGGGTGACAATGAGACCACAGCCATGCGTATATATTTTTATTTATGAATAGATTTAGATAAAATTTTATATGAAGATTACTAGAGATAATTTATGATTGACCGATAGACACAGTAAAAATGGCGGACTTCCGGTTTCACCGGTAATAACACCAACTTTAATTTTTTAAATAGATCACCCTGTATATTTTATGTTTTTCGGAATCTACAAGTCGAATTACATAAACTAGTCTCGCCAAATTTTCATTAAGTCGAATTCCATAAACTAGTCTCGCCAAATTTTCATTTTGTCAAACAGAAAAATATTTTTTTCAACTTTTATTTTTTACGATAGAAGGCTGTAATAATAGCTATTTTATCAATAAAGTCAATAACAAACCCTTAATAAAAGAACAAAATTTTTAAAGAAAAAGCCACTTTTTTAAATGGCACCTACCGAGGGCCATCTTCCCATTAAACAGAAAATTTAATTACCAATCTATCGATATGCATCATGCACTACTTTATCTTGATTTGAAATTGAAGAATAATTAATACATATATTTTTTTTAATACTTCTGTGTAATACCTAAGTAAATTCGGCAGCACTGTTGTATGTAATTTGAGTCATAGATTGCGAAAAACATAAAATATATAGGGTGATCCATAAAAAAAAATCAAAGTTAGTATTATTCCCGGTAACGAAGATAGAGTCATGGCCCTGGTCTCATTGTCACCCGGTATGGCTATTCACCAATCTTTTGTGTAAATAAGCAATGAAGAAAATTAGTAGGTATCTAGATTTAATCAAGTCTATGAGCTTCGTGAATATTCAGACAGAAAAACATTTTTAGTAATAAAACATTTGCAGTGTTTTAACTTTTCTAGAAAACCACAGCTTAGTTTCAAACAAGGCTTTGAGAAAAATCCTTTCGGATCAACAAAGTACACAATTTCATCAAAGTACTTTAGAAATAACAACATCAACGAGGATTTTGTAATTTATACTAAAAAAAATAGCAAATACCATAAGCGATTTCCCAAAACTGTTCCAGTATTTTTATGAAAACAGACATATCTAACTGGAAATGTTTCGGGGCCGGATAACAGCAATTAATTTAATGTGAGATTAGTTTCTCAAACCAAATTAAGAAGTGCAATACATTTAAACATTTTGTAACATTTAAGCAATTATTGCTTAATTTAACCTGCATCTTGTAGTTTACGACTAGTTATAGAGCAAATTAATTCAAAGAAAATGAAATCACATAGCTACTTTATCAGGATGTGCTTGTTAATAGCCGAGGAAGTTATACTCTAATTAATTTCGGGCAGTTAAACAATTATCATTTGCAGAATGTTACGTAAAATGTTTCGACTTCAATGATTAAGAGTATTTAATAAAAAACCTAAATTTACAATGTTTCTAGGCTGTTAAAATTTATTGTAACTAACTGAAACGTCACAATAAAATTTTAATAGAATGAGTAAAATAATCGACTTATACCTGATTCCTTAATTTAAAGTTCGTTGGCATTTATACTGCTTTGATACTGTATTCTATATTCAAGCAACAAATAGGAAATGAAAGTTTTATATCGTTGATTAGTTCTTTATATATTATTTATGAGCCCATTCTGTTGATTTTCTGTCGAAAACATCGACGTTTTAAAATCGTTCTTGCAAAGTCTATTTAATTTAACTTTTTGTATTAATCTAATATAATCGAATGGGGTTTCGGTAAAAAAATTGATTGCTATAATCTCTGATTTCCTAGACAAGAAGCTTAATCTCACACAATTTCTCTAGATTAAATATATTTCACCGCAATAAAAAGCAATGTGAACTTTCATATAATTTCGCATTAAATGTTATTGTAGCTTTTGATGAACTTGTCTTGAATTTCTATGGCAGGAAGTGAAGGTAAAGATATTTAGAATATAGTTGGTCCATTTTGTATAAAGCAGAGATTAAGTGTAAATTATCGAAACACTACCCAAACAAGTTTTTGATATGCTTTTGATACAACTATTGGATAAGAAGTAATCAAGGGTGAATCGAGTTTAACGCTCTACAACAGTTTTGTAATAAGTATAAATATTTTGAAAATCAACTTTCATCTAAGCATCTTTCATAATATTTCCAACAAAGCAACCCAAAAATACATAGTTGTTGTTTAATGCTAATCACTTTCAAATCGCAATGTCATGAACATACAAAAGCTTCTAATTGGTGTGTTGTTTCTCAGTTGCAAATCTTTAACAGAATTTATAAATTGACGAATATTTTAAGATTGGATAGCGGGGTAAATCTACATAAATGATACACATTTAATTCCAGCTATTAATACTTACAGCGATGATCCTCGTAAAAGGTTGTACGTGTAATCGAAAGCACTGCTCCTGCCTGGACCATTCAGAACAAGGGCACAATCGTTGTCTGCCCCCGTAAAATCTACCGGGTTGTATTGTATGCATGCGCTGAGGGTAAAGTATGAGACTAGTACTGCTAGCAGTGGCTCGAACCACCGCCTGAAACAAAGTAAAAATTCTATTAGCTTTATTCTGCGAGTGCAGTGGTATGTATGCAAGAATAATTTTAAAATGTTACAAATCAAGTCAACATAAATAAATTTAGTATACGTACATACAATGTTATATTTAAGATAAATCAGGACTAAATATTATCCTTGCAATCAGGAGTTTCTTGTATTTCTAATGGTAGTTCGCAGTTGTTACGAGCTATATAACAGTATCAATTTTGTTGGTTCAAAACAAGCTTCTTTTTCTGCTTATGGTGTAAACATTTAAATGTATACAAAGGATTAATTTAACCACATGTATGGATATCAGACAAACACTGGATTATTGCAAGACAGTACGATATAGACTTGTTTCGAAATTCTAAACTCAGTTCCTCCCATAATCATCCAACTTCTACTGTTAAAAATCTGTAAAAGGTTGTACCCAGAACTTCCCTCGTCGAGATTGTGACACTAAATAATTGTAAAAATCAAATTAAGTTAGGAGTAAAAATACCTTCACATTTCTAACAAATTAAATAAATTTTCAAATAAAAAAAACGTTACCGTCTTTTAGACGAGGAAAGTAATAAAAATTCGTTTACTACGTAATAGTTACTTACGTTGCACGTCAGGTACACACATTTTTACAGTACCTACGAGTTCGATGTTTATCGACGAGACGACTAATGTGAAAAATGTACCAGATGTATAAAGTACAATGTTTTATTTGTTCCTCACTTGTAAACATCAATTTATCAAGTCACTGTATTAACCAAGAAAGTTTATTTTAACAAGTTACTAACTTGTAAAATCTTTACAAGTTAACTGTCAGTTTTACAAGCGTGCTCATCGATAAATGATAGCGTGCAAAGCCAGAGTTGTCTTCCTTAGTATGTGTCATATTGATGAATTTAGTTGCTTGTCAGTTTGACATTTTGAATAAATGGCAAATTTCTAGTTATTTACAAGTGAGGAACAAATAATATTCAACAATACACGCAAGGTAACAGGTTTTACTGGCTCAAGAAAGTAAAAACCCTCTTACCAAGCTAGTAAATACTATTACCTGAAAACGTCAAGAAAGCCAAACGTTCAAAGCTATTTTGAGTCGAGAAGGTTAACCATTAAAGAACTAGTACAGTAATGTTTTTACCTGACTCTTTTTCTGTTTTACCTATACTAGTCGTGTAATGGTTAACTTTCTAGAAGCCTAATGGTCTTTAACAGACCCTGATCACTAGTTTTTTAAACGATTGTCAAAATCTCAAGGTTATGAATCGGTTTTATGCTTTATTTGACTTTATTGGCGATTTCAGATAAAATTTTATACATACCATGTCATGAAGGTTATTCCACTGAACTCATGAGCTTAAAAGTACTCGGCCTTACATGCTCGTACAATATGCTCCTTCGTCCAGTAAAAGATAATTTTCATGACTTGATATGTAATTAAGTATTATTTCATACTGTGTCGCATTTGTTATATTTACGCGAAGTTTATGGAAACTAAGTGACAACAAATAAAAATAATGTGGCCACCTTGTGTAGCTTAAGGGTCAATGTGTAAAAAATAGTCTCGTCCCCTTGTGTCGCGTTTGCTTGGTTACAATACACAGTGTAGTATGAAATAAAGATTAAATCTTTTAATGATGAGATATAAAGTAGTTTCTTCAAGTCTGCGAATGTGAAGTACTGATGAGGAATCAGGGGGTCGTACGGGCAGTTTTGGTTTAATTGATATCTTATAGTGGTCTAAGAACTGGGAAAAACGCAACTTTCTGCTAATTATTCTCGAGGTCATCCCTTTATATCTTAAGCTACATTGGCCGCAAAATACATGATTCCGGTATGGACGCCCCGTTAGTAACTGCCACAGTCGGAAATATTACTTTTCCTGCTAGTTATACAATATACTATTAATTATGGAACCTAAATCTAATCACATTTTCTGTAAATTAAAGCAGGTGATGTATGAAAAACTGATATGTCAGTAATTCGCGAACGACATAAAACCACGTTCGATTTATTTTTGAATAGTTTTCTAGTGTGAACTAGATAAGGAAATGCAACCTCTTTCCCTACATCAGATATAAAATATTTAATGAAAACTCACTCCATTGTACGATTTCGTTAACTTCGACATATTAATTGCACTAAAATATAATATATTCGTTCCTTAATGGCAATAAAACTTCTTTTATATTTTAGAACTTTTATTGGGATAACACTAAATCTATCCCGGAACTAAATTCAGAACATTATGTCGTGTATTATTATTATAATAAGGAATTATAGTCTAGTTCACAGGCATGTCTGTTACCTATTCGTAGAGAACTAATTAGACGTACTTATGCCAACTTAATTAGTATGTATCAGATTGGAACCTTGCACTGCATTGTTGTAAATGGCGATTACAACTCAGACGTTATCTTCACATGCTATTGTTACATTGACTTTATATAACCCAGTTAATTTTACCAACACAGAAGTTCAAACAATTTCCTTTAATTATTCGTACTAATTTGAACTAATTATTCTTAAATTAAATGTGAACTGTGAAACCTCCAGGGATGAGATTAATTTCTTTTTGTTTCGTACAAAAATTTTATGAGATTGTTGTTTAGAATAACTAGTGCAAGAAACACTAAGGAAGAAATTAACGGAAGAATTCTACTAGAAAATAAACCACATTATGCAAGTTCTAACTGAATTAGTCTTTATATCATCAACAGAAACCAGACAAATTAAAAAAATAATCTACAATATCTTAGGTGGAAAAGGGAAAACCTACTTTCTAGTACAACAAGAAGAATATTTCAAACAAATATTGAACTACGAAATATACATTATTCTTAAGGATGGAAACATAGTAGAACGTATAAAAGCTAATTTACAGTAGTTTCAGAAGATGCAGTAAGAATGTTCACAGAATCGAAGCCGAGAAACAAGGACGCTAGAGAAAACCCACAAAGGGATGGCCGACATGTAACCTAGAAAACGTTAGAAATAATGAAAAAGGAATATGTGAGCGAAACAAGTAGTGGAGTTAAAAATTATATCCAAAGGTATTTAACTTTGCATTAACATTTCTGATTAGAATTTGCGGCTAAAATTAATAATACAAAATTAAAGTCGTGATCTTATCAGATATCAGACATGAAACGGTGTACAAAATAATCAACAAGAGGAGGAGCTCTATATTAATTCCCACTTATCCTGCTCAAGTGGATTTAAATTGTTTAACCAATTAGCTTTGTCTAATACCAGTATTGTAAGCTCTTCTTGTTTACCGCATGTAAATATTTGAATGAAACAGAAGATGTAAATTAATACCATACCATTTGTCACGTATGTAAAATCTAAAATTTCTGTATACGCCTCAGATCGTGCCTTGAAAGTTAGAAAGCTGGAGAATAAAAATATAAAGTATTTTGCTAGATAAATAATATACAGGGTGTTTCAGAACTATGCGATCAAACTAGTAGGGGGTATTCAGTGCGATGGTAGAAGACATTTGAGTATAGGACCCCATGTCCGGAAATGTTCCCCTGGGGCACTGGGACTCTATGATACGTTAAGCCGGTTTAAAAAGAAAATGTGTTTCAATTACTCAAATGTCAACGTACAGCAAGTTTATAACAATTCATCCATTCTTATGGACTTCACCAATCAAGAATTGGCAAATATGCATCTGGCTTATGGAGCAACAACCTGCAATGCATTCAAATGTTTTAAACTGTCTTAACATGTCAGAGAGTCCCAATGCCCCAGGGGAACATTTCCGGACATGGGTTCCTATACTCAAATGTCTTCTACCGTCGCACTGAATAACCCCTAGTAGTTTGATCCCATAGTTCTGAAACACCCTGTATTATTGTGAAGGGGAAGTATAATGAAGTGTTTGTATTAATTTAAACGGGTTTGTATTTTGCAGGGGAAAGTGTATTGAAAAAGAGCTCAAGGGTGGAGAAAAATCTCTTGGCTGCAGAATTTGCGAAAATGATTTTCCTTGACAGCCACATAATTGTTTCAGACAGCAGCCAATATAATCAGAATAGTAACCAACATTCAAAAGGGATATGTGCTACAAGAAGAAGAAGGTTTGTATTGAGACCATAATAAGTTTGCGTGTGTGTTTACTTGCAGTACATGGTGATAAATATTTTTTTTAATTCACGAACTGTAAAAACCATGTTATAATATTTCTTGTTTCAGAGAATGGAGACGCACTGTAGAATTACTATAATAGTATTTCTTGTTGTAGTAGTAGTAGTATAGCAGTCAATCAAGCTTAGCTACATTTCATTGTTTTACTAATACAGCGCCGAAGTTATCTAACAGATAATCAAGAAATCAGTTACTTTGAGTAGTTACAGGTACATACTTTTTTGGTATTACCAGTTATTCTATTAGTTGGTTTTGCAACTAAAGTTTTTTTCTGCTATAACATTAGAATTCAAGGAAAATGAAAGGCTTATGGATCATAAAAAGCTATTTGCACTAGTTCATCCAAAGAGAACATAGAGAGACCAAGAGCCAAGTAAATATTGACAATAGAAAATGGTGAACGTGTTTAAAAATTTCAAATAAAACTTTATTAGTTATAAGATCTCTTCATTCTTGCATTTTGCATTTCGAATGCTTCCAAAAACATTTAAAATGCCTCAAAATGCTAAGACAAGCGAGCTCGGCGGTTTTTTCTCAGACAAAGTGGAAATGTTGATTTCTCAATAATTTCAAAGAAAACAACGTAACAGTTCTCTCGTTCTTCTTTATTTTTAGTTCAAATATATTAATGTTTCTTTATCTTCATAAGCTCATAATTAATTTTCTCAGGGGTGGATAAATTAAAATTTAAAATATATTCTTGTCTATTACTATTCAATAAGTTTTAATTAGATGTGAAAACAAACGACTTAAAAATTCTTTTGAGTTGAGACTTCATTAACGCTCTAATAATTCTGTTGTTCACTTCAATTAAGTTTTGAACTAAAACGATACTTCGGTGGCAGCTGGAGAAGGATCTTAAACAGAATTTCTTCTGCGTTGAAGCTATTTATTTCACCTTCTATTGTAGTTAACGAAAGTGATTGTTCAGAAAAAGCTGAATTTAAACTTTCCCTACAATTATAAATATGACTGTAACATAACTTTAATAAACAAACCCTAAGTGATAGAAATAGATAAACCTTGAGCGTAGATGCCGAAAATTACCTATGCTAAGAAATTCTGTTTTAATGTGGTTTTTTCTAACCTTCATTTTAGTGTCATTCTTCAGTATTTAAAATGGTACGATATCTGATTTCCCAATGCGTTCTGTCAAAATCTGCATAAATAATAAAAAATAAATTGCAATTTCCTATTATAAATAACATTTCATATTATATCCGTTTTGATCATCAGATTGTAAATTTTCCTTTCTAAAGACTGACCCCGATGTCGGCTCATCACGTGCAGATCTGGCAAGCCAGTCGAGAAAGCGGTTCAGATGTTGCCTCCATGATATTAAATTACTACCGCGGCCACTGCAGCTTGTTCTTCAAGCGACTTCACGACATTCTGTTGTTGCAAATTAATACAAATATACCGAGTTAGATGGTGGTGCTCTATTTTTGTTCCACGACTTGTGGCCAAGTCGTGTACCAGTTCACTTTCGGTGCTGTATTACATGTATGTGCACCGAAAACGTTTCCATTGTATTTACGAGAAGATAAAAAAATAAATAAATAAGTAGTGAATGATGCTAACAATAAATAATTCCACATACAGCGTGTTCCCCGATTGACTTTAACATACGTCTGATGACCAGAACATTTTGGATTATATTGTCATAATAGTTCCTACTTGCCCTGAAACTTATTTTTCTCATAATTTCAATTCAGTTGAAATCAAGTGATCCTTGATAACTTGCAATAACTTCTATCTACGACAGTGTGTAAAATTGCCTTTTAGTTGGCAGTTTTAAGTTTGTAAAACGACTGTTTAATAACATATTTTCATTAGTTTACGTCGTCAGTAGGAACTTGTTTAAAAGATTTCATTAGGCACGTTGTCAGTAACAACGTGCTGTGCTTTAAAGATTTTAAAACACGCAAAGTTACGACCGGTTGCTGGTAATCCTAATTTACATTTAATTTTTTTTATATATACCGTGTTTTATAGATTCTATCGTAGGTAAAATATTGTACGATACACATGCGTAAAGCATCTAGTCACTCGCGGGGCTTAAAACGCTCGCTCACTCGCGTTTTAACTCTACCCCACTCGTGACTAAAGAGTAGCTTTACTCACTTGTATCGTAAATTACTATTTCAGTTTCATTTAAAGTACTGTAATTACTAAAATATGGCAAAAGTTTATTAAGGTACGTTGCTTGTACTCAAATACTGGTATGCAATTTGAAAAAGATTGGTTATGTTTGAAAAAACACAGTAGCTATATGACAATAGTAAACTACGTATTCCCAATTTATCATACTGCAATATTTTAAATTAAGCGATCTTTTTCAAACTTGACTAGAACGTTGCCGACAACTTTTTTAATAACCTTTTGCAATATTTCAGTTTATATCAACTACTTCTACTTTCATGTAAGTACTATCATGTGTTTAAAAAAAACTCATTCGCAGCATGCCATGATCAAATTGAAGTTTGCTATAACTTGATACATACCCATTGAAGCAAATGAAATAAGCCAGAGAGAACTACATTATATCTTGATATTGAACTATCTTTTTAAAAATATTCAAAACACAATAAAACAATTTTTATTGACTGTTATGATTAATACACTCGTTCTTGTTATGTAAATTCTATCTTATTTTATTTTTTGCTTTATACAAGTACACTTAATGCAGTGTAGACTTTTGCCTGTCACAGTGACAAATGTTTTCATAAACAAAAGCAATCTGACATTCACCTACAGACTTAAGTTAACACATGACTCGATGTTTTATCTTTATTTTCAAGGTCTACCCTAAATGAGTTTCTTTCGGAACACACGATATAATTATACAATATATTACAAAAGCTTATTAATATACTTTATATATTTATTATAACTTAAGGGCGAAAATATAAAAACATATAAATAATGCAGTCTTTTCTCATAAAGCAGCTATAAGTACAACAAAAGGCTTTACCCAAAACTTCCCTCATCGACATTGTGACACTAAATAATTTATTAAGTTAGGAGTAAAAATATCTTTACCTTTGCAATATATTAAATACATTTTCAAATAAAAAAATGTAGCCCGCTGGAGGGATTTGAACTCCACCGCATTTGCGAAGCAGATCGTAACCACATCGATTTTTCGACTGCGCCATCGAGACATTGGAACGAGTGCGGCGCGCGTGTCCCTTGAACAGCACGGTAGTATTGTTGAAACGTTTCGACTATTTTGTGACATTATCCTGTATCTTTTGAGTCCTAGTTTCGGCATGTATAAAGCCTGACCTATGTGAAAATTACTACTTTCTTCTATTTCAAAATTAACGTAAAAATAAACAACATTTTATTTTTTTAAGGTGCTCACCCTGTATATATTTGTCTGAAATTTTACCGGTACCAAGTATAAATATATATATTGTTATGATACATGAGGCAGTGTAATCAATTTCAATAAAGAAATATTTAAAACGAATAAGTTTGGAAGATTGATATAATTAAATCTTGATGGGTGTTAAATTTTAAACATTATTAATAAATTTAATTGAGACAATGAGAGAGGAGATTTTGATATTAATTGAATATACTAATTTAATAGTTATAGAAAATTTTTATAAAATACAAGCCAAGGTAACGATTAACAAATGTGTTATAATGATAATGTGAATTATTAAGTTGTAATAATAGATAATTTAAAATATGGTAAGGTGCAGTAAGAATTGTATCCAACAAGAACAAGTTTTTGTTTAAGGGTAGTTATATAAATAAACTCGAAGAAAGAGGTATAACATATTTTGAAATGTGATTTTGACTAAATAAAAATGGAAATTGGTGCATAATTTGTATAGTTGTTTGGTTTACATACAAATATAAATGCTATAAATAAATCTACGAGGTATTAAAGATGGAGCCTAAATATTAATATTATAAAATACTCAAAATCGGTGAAGGGATTGTTAAGTGCTGGGAATTACATTAAAGGAACTAGAGAACTACAAAATTGGATGGAATTGAATTTATTGACTGATGTGTAGCATAGTTACATGTTCATATTTGACATTGGTGGTTGCATCGTAATAAAGTAATTCAACTAGAACGAGATTTGTGATGGTGCTACCAGAATTGGACCACTTCAGAGGAGATTGCGGAGTACCGAAGGATATCTAAGAAAGAAACAAGATAAGAGCTGTTGCAGTTATAAACCTGAAACTTCCCAGGTTTGGTTGAAGCTGACGTTTGATAGAGGGATTCCGACAAATAGTTTTTGAGTTATACCGCCAACAGACAGACAGACATACATACAGACAGACATACAGACAGACAGACAGACAGACAGACAGACAGACAGACAGCCAGGCAGACAGACGGAATTGAGAAAACTTGTTTTTCGTCATCTAGGGACCCTGAAACGTAAAGATCTGAAGAAATCTCGGAAGGTGAATTTTTCGTGATTACAATACTTCGTTCGTCTTTCAGACGAGGTAAGTAAAAAAGTGAAAAATCGAAGCTATAGCTTTCTTAAAAAACTATCAGTTCACAAAAAATGTTATTGGTAATTTTTGTGCTAACGCTAACAATTTGAAAAATAATACACTTTTTTATTGCAAGGTAAATTTTGTGGTTTATATTTTCATAATAATAATTATTAAGTTTTATTTGCCATATAGGCTTCATTGGTGCTGGTGACGACAATCCTTACTAAATTTTGATCTTCTCAAAAAATACTCAACATACGCCACTGGGCCTTTTCTTGAAAATGCTTATCATTAAATCTGTCTGGGCTTATAAGTGCAGGCATATTAGAAAAATTTTAAGGGGAACCTCAAAAAAATAATAATGTTTGGCAGAAATGTTTCCTAGTTTTCTAGAAACGACTCTCTAAAAGTGGCTCTGGGGTGCCGGCGTCGTAAATTTTTACAGCAAGAAGCAGAGGAAGAAACCGTTTATTAGAAAGAATTGGGATGAAGTAATCCGTTCATATTATAGAAAAATTGTATTAGAAAAAGTTCTTCAGAATGTAAAAAATTGTAGCCCTCTGCAAAATTTCAGAAATATTGGGTTACTTTTATGACACCCTGTGTAGGAGGTGGAAGCACTTTTGCAAATTCTTCCAATAAACAAGGTTTTATAAAAGTAACTTGATGTTGGCCATAATTCTAGATTCTCAACAACTTTCCTTAACAATATTTTGCCTTGTTTCAAATAGAAATGGTACTTTACCAGAACAAAAGATGTTTTTAAACTACTGCCAAGGGCTCCTTGATATGACGCCGGGACTGCCTGGGCTA
This sequence comes from Agriotes lineatus, assembly GCA_940337035.1. Taxonomy (NCBI): domain Eukaryota; kingdom Metazoa; phylum Arthropoda; class Insecta; order Coleoptera; family Elateridae; genus Agriotes; species Agriotes lineatus. The sequence continues at coordinate 151,415,145 of OW679194.1, forward strand.
ACTCAAAACACAAAATAAATCTTATTTTTATAAGAATAAAACATCATAAATAATAATAATTCTTTCACTAAAAATTTCTTCATTCTTTTGATGATTTCGGAGGCTTTCATGGCGATTATCATTAAGTAACAATCGACTTCCGGGATTGGACCGTGTCTTTATTGAGGTCGAAAAACTCAATGTTTTTCCCACTTTCGTAAAAGCAAATAAGCATGGTAACTAAAAGTGTAAACCACGTCAGAGGATAAACTCGGCGCTCTTTTGCTTTTCCTCCTGATGAAGCCACATTGAGTTCTTCGACCTCAATAATGACACGGTTCAATCCCGGAAGTCGAGCAAGGACAATAAGAAACAAGAAACTAACAAATACGGTTTAATAAAAGTAAGCGCACAAGCTGAAATTTTGCAGGGGACCATAATTTTGCATTCTGATTACCTTTTTTTGTACTATGAACGGATTAGCTACTTTACCAGTCCAAAAAATGCCCATTATTGGCTGTCATGGCCGCTTTGATTTTAGAAAGGTTACAGTAAGTTAAAGTTAAATCAATTAATGGGCATTTCTTACAAACTATGGTAGTAACTAAGTTTTTTATTCAAATTGGGGATATCTGAGAGTTAATTAAACGATGTCTAGTTAAAAAATTTCAAAAAAATTTATAACATAAAAGTTGCAGCTATTTAAAATGTTCTTAGAATGTCACCAACTTTTGAGCATTGATAAACTGTAAAGAATGCTAGAAACATATTTTTGTAAATGTGCTTAGCAATGCACCCAATGTATTAATTTGAGTTATTGCATAACGTTGTGTCGTATATAGAGTGTTGACAAAATGTTATGGAAGAATGTAAAATTTTAAATTACTATAAAGCAAGAATAACTTTTCAATTTATAATTTTTTGTGTATTTAACATTTTAGCATTTGTAGTTTAATAAGTTGCAAATAAGTTTATGTTAATATATTGCAAAACACTGTTACATTAGATTCCGGATTACGAATAATTGTTGTGGTAGAGCAAGCATATTTAATTAACAATTAATGGGACTAAATCTTTAACTTGACTGTAAACACTTATGATCAAAACAAAGCTAACTAAGAGCAAATAAGGGAGATGAAAAAATTAACAACAGAACAGTGTTTTGTCGAAACCCTCTTTAATTTACATTTTGCAATGTTTATGCTAAATAGATGATATTGTATTGTAATGCTTGATCACAGAAGACACAAAAGAAATGTTCTTGACATTGTGTGAATGTAAATGCCAGATGTAAATATTCTGGCAAGCTGTTTTGCATTTTGGGTGAAAGTTTCATATGACAGTTAAAGTTCAACAAACCCCTACAACAACAAAATTACGAGCTTTCTCCTGACACCCTCTTTGAATTCACATCATTTAAATTACTATTTAAAATATTTCGGAAATCTGGTTATGTGAACACGTTAGTTTTCAAACTAAGCTTGATATCAGTTTCTGGAAAAGCCTGTAAATATGCATGGGGATTTGTATAATTAGCTTCACACAAGCTACAAATGTTACACTGACATTAATCTGATCTGGTTTGTCGAAATAAGCTCCTTCACAAATTTTCCACCTGGCTGAAGATAACTATTGGTTCAAAATGCCACGATATAAATATTAATAAGTCAGTATTAAAATATAACTGACTAAGTAGGTAGGCACTCTAATAACAATCATTTGCAGATCGCGCGGTGGCTGTTTGCTAATCACAGATAACGTTTTCAATTCATTACATAAATGGGTCAAGTTTGTTTAAACATTGAATTGCAAGACGTTTTGCAATCAGGTTTCCTGCTCTCGATTTCGCAGAGCTGTCGTGTAACTGTAATTATTTTTCTGTAACAGTCTGCAGGTAAATCACGATACTTGACTGTGTTTACTTACGCATCTATTATATGCAAATGGAAATCTAGTCATGCAACAACACGCGTGAATATAATAATAATTGCATCTTTTCCCAGTGACTTAAATTTCAGTGACTTAAATTGTGACATCCACGTTAAGGCAAATTTTATTTCTAAAAGTGAATCAGATTTTCAAGATATAAATTCCATTTCTCTTAACAAACGCAGATCATTTCCATTGCAGAATTAATATTTCCGTATCGCCTGTTTCACAAACGATTATTTACGTTAAATACGGTGAACTTTCTAGTTTATCTGAACAGTTCAGTTTTTGCTTGTAATGCCCACTACTAAGCAGGAGTTCAGATTCACTAGCAAGTGCGTTTTCAATTGTGGGTGGGTGTCTGGTTTAAAACAAAGAGCACGAAAACCCATCGACGTTTTAATATATGTGTGTTAATTACAGCCAGACAGTTTGAGTAGGCACGGTATATTTGTGTAATTATGCTCACGTGAAAACTGCCCAGGGGAGTAAAGTTAATTGCAATTGTTTTAGTTATATTGTTGGGTATTAAATTTATTGCTGAACGGATAATTACTTTGTTGTTATATAGGCTCTTCTTAATGATAGGTCGTGCTTTTGGCTTCATAACCTCTAACTATTTCACATTTTATGGGTGTGCTAAGATTTTTACCAACACTTAGTTCTGCTAAAAATGGTTAACTAGAAATTGTTCGATTGTAATAATAATAATAATAATAGGAACGTTCAAGCTAAATAAGAATAAAAATAAGATTTCAATAGTAGAACTTTCTACATTCAAAACTGTAGACGAGCAACACGTATAGTTACCATGTATAAATATACATAATTTAATATGTTAATAATTTCTCTGGTTCTTCCAATTGTACTTAAGCTGTAGATACCCTGTAATACCAAAAACATTGAGATATTATATTAATTTCTGTATATTCAGAGTTTAACTAACTGTATACAAACCTTGGTCAATTGATTTATACGGTGCTAGTCACCATAACACGAAAAACGGCTTTTTAGAATTGGTATATTAATCAGAACATTGGAGCGAAGAGTGACTATGATATTATTTCGTTGATACAGATATCAAGATGTACAATAATTACAGCGTAAGTGATTACTGGCAGTGGTACTGCTGGTTCTTGTTTCTCTGCGCAGTATTGATGCCGGACTTGAGGTTGGCAAGGGCTCGAAGAGGCGCTTGACCAAGGTGCTGGATGTAGAAAAAAAAAGTAAAACTCTAGGGACTGTTTCTGCCTGGGCGTAGCGGTAGTAACGGTTTGGCCTCCTGAAGAGTGCGTAATTCCAGGCATGGAGAAGTTCCACCTGGACAAAGCTGTGGAGCTGGTGAACTACGGGGCAGTCTCCCGGAGGACAAATAGTCAAAAGGGCGTTTTTATGTGAATATTTGAATACCTAACCACCCTGTAGCTTTCTAGTTATTAATGTTTTACCTTAGCAAATTTATCCGTAAATCAGTTAAATTAATTTTAAATCTTCATTACTTATACAAAATGGCCGATATAAGATGATGTACACTTGGGTTCATTGAAATCCACTACACCTAAACAGCCAAGTAGACGCTTTTCCAACTTTTTTCTGTAGTATCAATAAGGTTTTACTTAATATATCTAGTTATTATTAGTTTGCACTTCGAGTAACTAGATAACTATAAATACAAGTTTACATATACAACAATTACGTGTAGTCGAGTGCAATGAAACCAAGTGTACATGACCAATTCGAACTCTCGATTATCTCAAAATAGCTTAGAAAATTCTAATTTATTGAAATGGCATAAATAATTGGAAGCATTGGAATTGCTTATGCCATATATTGTATGACTACCCACTCTTATCATTATATCATTAATAATATTGAACTTATTTCCAATTTTTGAAATCACAAAATTTCAGATATTGTTGCAGATAACTGGGATTAGTCTTGTACGTCTCAGTGAACATGAAACTATGAACCTTTTTCTAATTTAACTGAAAATGTATCTCTTATACTGAGACATCATAAATTATAAAAGGCTACTTGAAATTTGAAGATTTAGTGAACTTAATGTTGTAACGTTGCGTGTAAACACTGATTTTACATTTTTGAGCTGGTATAGTGCTGAATTCTTATGTCTTGTGACATTTGATCTTCCTTGTATTTGGATTTAAATTGTATAGACTGTAGTATGCATATCAGTAAGCTTATCATAATATGTTAATTATTTAATTTGTGGCACGACGCTACTATTGTTAAATTCAGTTTTCTAAACATGGTTACCAAAAGTGTTAAATGGGTTGCTTGTATTTCGCGGTCTTTTATCTTTTTCGAGGTTTTCTCTAGAATTTATGCTTATGACTCCCCTAATAATCTGCATAACCTTACTCCAAATAATATTTGAAAAAAATAGTATAAGTGCTCTAAGAATTACAACGAATAAAATAGTTAAAACCCAAAACATTAAATGCAGGTTATAGGCAGAATTATTAAATCCGTTACTGTTATCATTTTTATTGGTATTATTGCAAATCATGGCATTTGCACATGCTGCATATATTTTGCTTTTTATAGTTTTTAAATTGTTATTTTTACTTATGGTGTTTCCTGGCGGTCAATTTTTTTTATTGAAGGCGTTGCATGTTTTACGGCACACTAAACAAATTAAGATGATACCACAATTCTTAAAAACGATATCGTTTGATATGAGAGTATTTTGAGAAATGTTTTGATTAATATTTGTTTCACCACATTTTCAATAATTCTCATCATTAAAGAAATTAACGAGAGTACTGCAAATGATGACTGGCTTGGTATGAGAAACAAATTCTGGATTGCTTAAAATTGCACTTTTGACGTTAGTGGTTTACAGTTTCACAACATTACATAGGAATTTCTTTCCAAATCAACAGTTGCTTTCCACATTTCCGCTTATAAATCTACTAGATCCCACATGACTGTTTAGAAAGACAAAATGACTTCCATTACAATAATAATTCACTTTACCTGCATTGCAGCGTGCGAATTTTGCTTTGTTACTTCTATCTGAAGCGATAAATTGACACTCGTTAATTATTCAATTTGCATATGCAGTTCCAAACATAACAATGCATGATAAAAACATGACACTGTACTCACCGGCATTACCTTCGAGGGTAGCTTTCAATAATAATTCAACTAAATATAAGTAATTTCAATGTAGGCTGTATTAATATTTTCAGGATTCGGAGGAGTGGTGCGTCTGTAGGTAGATTACAACTGGAGATCTATTGTCAAGTTCACCGCAGCTTCTTTAAAAGGTAAGCAAAATTTACCTTGTCATTTCCTCTCGTACTCTTGTTTAGCACTCTTGGGCTTGTCAAGCTGAACTGATGCATTGTGGGTGTACAGAAAACAAAGAGTAAGTTTAACTACAACGTTCTATTCAGTACAAGATAGTTTCTACTGATAGAAGTGAAACTTGTACTTATTAAAGAAAATTTTATTTTATAAAATAGGCTTTTGTTTGTACATCTAGATTTTACTTTTCAATACTAAGTAAAATTCTGCCTACGTCAAGCAGCTCTTAACAACTATACATATTAATATTTTTCGAGCTTTAATAATGAATTGGGTTTTTGGGTTTATATATAACTGATACCTGGTAATATTTAAATGTACATTGGAAACCCTACTATGCCAACTGCAGATGCGTTTGCATCGGAAAAATTACGTTCGAGAAGAATAAAGGTGTTGAAGAAGAATGCTGTGGATATTGTAACTTTTCAATAAAAAACAGAAAAAATATGAGTAATAACTCCAATGTCCCTCTCCACGATTGTATTTCGGTTGCATAGTCTGGTAAACACAAGCAAATACACAGTAAACAATGATTCAATAGAAACGGTGGTCACAACATCAGTGCTGCATTCAACATTCGTAAATATGGATGTTTAATCCTCATGTATATAAAGATATACAAAAACTTTCGAATGTTAAATACATTCAAGTTTACAAATAAAGAGCAAACGGAAGACAACTACTTGGGATTTCAATAAATTTATTCAATAAAATGAGTAGAATTTCAAATTCTACATCTACCCCATAATGTCAAATGATCAAAAATCTACTCTTACTTGGTAGAATATTAAATTTAAATTTTGTAATGGTTTTTTATATCATAAAAATTAGTGAATACCCACGCTAAACCTATAAAATCATTTTAGTATACCTATAAGATATAAAGATATTTAGTCAATAAACTGTGCGATTAATTATGGGCGTTAAAAAGATAATGGCATTAAGGAAGCAACATTTGACTTAAACATATCTCGTTAGATAGAGACTTAATTATGTCCACTAATTGAGTCGTCGTGATAGAGATTGGTATTGATCAGATGATATTATGTAAAAAATAAGGAAATCAGCAGCTTTTCTCATTTTTCCAGTTAAAATAATTTGAATTTGGTTTCTAAAGCTACCGTCTATAGCATAATCTAACGACCCATTTCCTCATTCAGAAATTAATTAAAAAGATTACTACTGATAAATCCGGTACGATTAAGTTCTCTATTCGAGTCGAGCTTAAACAGCCTAAATTGGGAAATGGACTTTTGATATAGTTTCCTGTTCGCCATAAGTTTGCCAGACAGGATGTTTACGTTTGACAGTAATTAACAACAACGGAACTGTAAATGCCTTCTAATATATTTAAATTTACTTATTTACACGTATATTCTGTATAATTGCTTTTTTATAAAATATAGCGCAACTCTATTAAATAATTTTTTAATAACTACGTATTACTAGAAGTACAAATGTATATTTAGGAAAGGATCTGAATTGAATTTAGCTGCTGTAATAAAGTGATCTCCAATTAAAATGTATTTGCATAATATCGATGTGCAATGTAGTCGTGTATAACAACCGGCTGCATGACCTTAATTTCAGAAGCAAACACTAGAGTATTTTAAAAATAAAAACAAAGCGTAATTGTAGAAATTCCGTCTTCGCTTGTGAAAATGGTCAAGGAGAACTTCATCATTCTCTGGAATTTGTTAATCGGCTTCTATGATTTTCATTACTTCTGCAACTCTAGTATGGTAATTGAACCTGCTTATTGATGCGATGGGTGCTGCTTCTTTGAATAAAATCACAATATAATTAAAACAGGCTATATAAGTATAATATTATAGTAACTATAAGGCCATAAAATGAAACAGCCCGGTAGTAAATTAGGTGTGTTTCGAAGTTGCATTGCTTTTGTAATTTAAGACATAGATCGAAGCAGATAGCGTTATGTTTGTATAGTTATAGAGAAAACATATTCCTTTTTTGAAAGTTGTAAATTTTGGATTTAGGATGTGTGCTGCAAAAAAGGAGTTATAATTTTTTGTAAATATACCTGAGAAAAATGCTGAACTTCAGGCGACGCCATAAGTAACAGAAAACAATTGAGTGAAAAAAAAAACGTTACCACGCAATGACGTTCTTTGCGAAATAATTTTCTAGTGTGAAATAGTAGCTGTGGGTGAACAGGTGGTTAAAAATTTCCAAATTTCATTTTGGATTTTTAAAAATGGAATATCCGGCATATTTTTGAAGAGTCCTTACAACGAGCTTTTGTTTGATATCTTACTTCATATCACTAAATTCAAATGTTTTTCAGGTATTCGAGTTTGAACATAAAAACATTTTAAGTATCTTAAGATGCTATATTTAGAGAGAAAACAAACAAACGGCATTACATTGGTAATTTCAGAACTTACACTCTCCGAATACATAAAAAACCAGGTTTAGAAAATAAAGATGCATATAGGATTGACATGAGAAATAACAAACGCGAAAAAACGAAAAGGGCTGAAGTAAATCTGAATTTAGGGATACGAAAGGCAATGTCAAAATAAAGATCATTAAAAGATCAAAAATATACGGGGTGCTCTAGTTAACAAAACAACCTAAATAATTAAATTCGCATATTTTTAGCACTTTGTATAGCTTTAATACCCAGACGAGAAGAAGAAATATTTGAATATTTAACGTAATTAGGTATACAATGTTTATGTAATTATTTTTGTACTTTTAAATCTGATTTTGTTAGACAGTGCCTGAACTTCTATTTTTAAAACTTTGTTTTACGTTATATTCAGCAACTTACTGCCGGTCTTATAAAGGCCACTAATCTGACGGTAAATTTAATTCGCTGTTAAAATACACAAAAGCGCAAAAACGTCAGTGCTTATGACATTATATTCATTAGTAAACAAATTTTTATGCGCTTTTGTTTATTTTAACAGCGAATTAAAGTTAATGTCGGATTAATGGCCTTTATAAGACTGGCTGTTAAAGTGTTAACAGTAGCATTTTAACGTTGTTTATGTGTTATTCCTTTAAATTAGTGGTTCTGAATCTTTAAGTAATCGTAGATCAAGGAAACCATTGTAATAATTAAAGCAAATGTATTGTCTCCTACTTGCATTTTTACGTAAATTATTATGTCTAATTGCGTGCAATTTATTTTTCTTTAATTTTTGTGAATGTTCTCGTGAACCACCTTTAAAGGTCTGGTAGACTACATGTGGTCTGCGAAAAAGAGGTTGGGAACCACTGCCTTAAATAAAGCATCTTAGGATGTCAGAGGAGATTTCATTATGATATCATGATATCATTCTGAAAATCTAATTTTACCAAGATTAATATATACAGGGTGTTGTATTAAAACACAAACTCAATTTTACCACACATGTATGAAATCTGTACTAAAATTTGTTTTCTGTGAAAACTCGATATAAATATCTGAAATAGTTTGGCCACTGCAAATTTCTGAAGTGGGCTACATTTTTCCAATTAAAACCCTCTAGCGAGTGATCGGTTGAAAATAGCTGCATACAAATTGATTAATTCGATCAACACTGAAGGGTCTTTCCAAAAAATCGATAATGTACTGGGTGTGCTATATAGAAATTACTGTATTATATTGCATGTGAACACCATGCACAAACTAAAATAATTTTAAAATGTGCCCAAACAATGGGTAACTATAACTATTTTCTCGCCAAAACGAAATATTAATACATTGTCTGAGTGTGGAGCTATCCCCCGTCCACACACCAATTAGACACTCTGTAGATATCGACTATAACAGCTACTGTATGCAAATGGTTAGCATAACAGCGCAACATAATGCTGCGATAAACCAATTGAAAGGTAAATATTTGAGAAACCCAGTGTCATTACATTTTTCTCTGTCTGCTTCCTATTTTTCTCAATACAAATAAGATGCAGTATTAATACTTTTTGTATATTTAGTTATATTTGGCGTTTGACAAGGTCGAATATTAAATCCGCTTCTATTTACTTTCATAAAACATTTTTAATAGGTGTAAAACTGAATTACGATATACTAAAGTAGGATACCTAAACATGGGTCTTGTTCAGGTGACAAAGATCGCAAACACCGTGTTGATAGCAGTTCGTACAACAGAACTGCAAAAGAACTTGAACACCTGGAACAAAATTTTGAAAACCAGGAAACTCAAAATAAAGAATGCAAAAATGAAAACAATGGTTATCGCCAGACAACCGCATTCAGTAAGGATTAATTTAGACAGCGCAGTTATAAGAACAGGTTAACCACTTCAAGTATTTAGCCATAACACCATAAGTGCAAATGGCTCTTTAGACTGCGAAGAAACAACAGTGAGTGCTAGCAATAGAATATTTTATGCTCTTTTAGTGTACAAATCAGTGTTTATACCGACTCTCATGCACAATAGTGAAACGTGGGTCCTATCAGTGAGGTAAAAGACACAGCTACAAACAGCGTAGATGAAGTTCTTAAGGAAGATTGAGGGGTGCACGAGACTGGACCGAATTCCAAACAATACATTAAGGGAAAGAGTAGAAAGAAATCACACACATAGAAACGATACTAGAAGCAGGGCAGCTAAGGTGGTATTGATATCTAGAGAGGATAGACCAGAGCAAACTCCCTAAGCAAGTGTGGAAAGCCAAGATGGAAGGACAGAGGCGGAGAGGACGACCTCGAACAACATGGAACGATGCGATTCAAAACAGTCTACAACTAAGAGGGATGAATTTTAGACAAGCGAGACTAATGACTGCCGATCAAGCCAAGTGATCTATATGCCAAACTCTTACACCGCAAAGGTAGAACGCGTTGCAATTAAGTAAGTATGTAAGTAGTTACATTTATGTTATTTTAGTACTACAGAAACCATTGTGCTTCTGACACGTTCTCTTACGAAAATTGCACAAATATCGTTACCACTTGAAATAAAATGAATATGAGTAGTGGAAGTCAGCATTTACGTAACTAAAGAGTACTAAATACTAAGATATTTCATAGTATAGCAAAAGTACTGCAACCTCATAATGGAGCAGATTACGTTATATTTATTAACTTCTATATTAATTTTTTTTATTGCTATGATTTTCTGCAATAAATTAGAGAAAACGTCTATTAATATCGCAAGCAGTTGACCCTACAAAAAACCAGTTTGCCGATTTCAATCTTATCTAAGTTGCAATCAGCGCCGGTTTAAAATATGGCTTTTTGATAAATTTACTTGTATGTTAGGCAAATACACTCATGTTAACGTACATTAATTGAGGCATAACATCTGTAGGTAGTTGCGTGTTATTTTTTAAGTGAAATAAAATTTTATGATCTTGTAATCACGCACATTCCGGGCTTAGAGATATTTCTAGTTTGCTCATCTGTGAAAGTTTCCTCCAGCGTATGAAACCAATAAAATGTTTGAAGATAATTAACATGTAGAACATCTCTAAAAATCTTGGTAATGCAATATTTAGGAAATTTAGGAAGAAGTGTGACAAATGGATTAGTTGCTGAAAGCTATCGGGTGGATATTTCTGTTATTTAAACAGATCAGAAATATTATCTTATATATAAATTTTTTAGATGTCGAATTAATACAGTTTATTGTTTTTAATTGAATGTTACGGTATTAATTGAAAATTGGATTTACGCCAAACCACAAAGTTGATTGCTAATGTTTTTACCGCTTCTAAATGAAATACATTTCGACCTATATGAAAACTAATAAATTGGTAATTGTGTAGAGGGGGAATATCCTTTATGAAGGCGCTTGTTCAACGAGAACAGAGCAATGTAAATGAGAAGAAGTACAAGAGGTCGCACATTCAATGTTGCAAATTTGCATGTAAATGGTTAGAAATTGGAGGTTACTGAGATTTGGTGAAATCGCTGTAGTATTCTTGATAATGAACTTAGAATAACAATTGTGCTTTATTACAAACGTTGGGTTAATGCCATTTAAATTGTTTGAGTTTTTAACGACTGTCGTGAGTTTAGGAATATCCACAAACTCATTAGAGGTGTTTATTTATACATACATTTCAATTAATTGTTCCTTTTATATTTTCATCTTATTGTGTTTTATACTTTTTCCCCATTATTAAGTTATTTAATTGGCTTCTCGTTTTTTAGAGAATATTTATTTATGATTGTGTTCTTTTACAAATTCTTAAATTTTTTATTAATATGAATGTTGATTCCATATTTATTGTTATTAGTTCCTTACATTTTTTATTTATTTAATCTTCTTATAAATATTATTCTATTGTAGACAGAGTTTTTGAATAACTCTAATTACTTACTACCATTTATCAGTTATTGTTTTGCTTGATATTTTCTTTCCTCTTTACTTAAATACCTTGGCTATACACACATCATTAAAATTCTGCATATCGCTATATTTCCATTCAATGAAACTTTCAACAACAATATCAAATGGAATCGGAATTCTCAATCTTAGTGATGGTAAATTTCTGAAGATTGGTCAGAAATGGTGTATTAATTTAAAAATTGCGTTTTTTTCAACATTTTGTGCCAGATATTAAATGCAAAATTCAACAAACTCATAATACAAAAAATAAAAAGTAAAAATAAAAGTTTATTAATAATCGCCCCGTCGAGCACCAAAACATGCCCATACGCAGTTTTCCATACTTTCAATAAGATTATCAATGGGCCTGTGAGGAATTGCATCCCATTTCGCTTGAGCAGCATCTTTCAAATCTCTCAAAGTTACTTACTTACTGATAAAGCACATCTACCAGTGAGGATGTAGGGCATGGTGGGAGTTGAGCCGGAGTCTTTCTCCAAAATTTTCTCCATCTCTTTCAATCTTGGGTGAATTCGTTCAGGTTTGCAGTATGCTATTCTACGAGGATTGTTTAATAGAAACACGTTTAGAAGCTGTAGCATAGTTTCTATTAACTCAATTTAACAAAAAACATTCTCTATTAACATTAAGGTATGAGTCCCACTGTTGTACTAATCTCCAGATTCCCTGTTGGTGAAATTCTTGCTGCTGTTGAGGAAGTTATTCTCTAATGGCCATCTTTAGTGATGTTTCAATGGACCAAAGATATGAAAGTTGTGATAAGAGTGTGAATAATGAAATGAACACTTCCTATATTGATGCTCATCTTTTCTGACAGTTATCTGACTTTAATGCGTCTATTTGCACTTAAAGCAGTTTTTAAACTCCTCGCACTTTCATCTGAAATTACAACTCGAATATTCCCTGGACGAGCCAATTCTGTTTCTTGTCAAAATTTTCTGCGCCATTAAACTACCGCCATGTGAGAACAACTAGAATCACCATCGACAGCTTTCCTTTTCTCAAGGATTTTTAGTGGTTGACGTCCTTCAGCGGTACGCATATTATTTGGACGGATTTTCTATAGTAAACGCCATTTCTGAGCTCTATAAAAATGTACACAAAGAAGCAATCGCAAACAAATTTTATAGACACCTCACTAATACGTCAATAAACGATTGCATTAACTGCATTGAAGTGCCATCATGATCATCAATTCACGCCTACACGAGCCAAACGGGTTTCTATTGAACAATCTTCATACATTTTCTTTTAGAGCTGCTTCTCTAACCTTCCCCTTCACCTGTTTTTTTAACAAGTTTGCCTCGAATACCTGTTTGAAAATTTTGTAGTCTGACATGCCCGAACCAACGCAATTGTCTCTCTTCTATTTTTTCTTTAATATACCCTATTTTTAATTGTTCTCTAATGGTTGTGTTTCTAATTATGTCTCTCCTTGTTTTGTTATCGATCTCTCGTAGCAACTCATTTTGTCGCTCTTATTCTGTCTGTCTGTCAATATCCACGTTTCTGATCTATATATAACAATTGGTGTAACAACGCTTTTAAAAACTTGTATTCTTATTTCTTTAGGTACTTTTTCTTACCCAAAAAACTATTTTCTATTGACCTGAACAGCCACCCTCCTTTTGTTATTCTTTCTTTTATTTCCTCTTTCATTTTTCCATAGACTGATAGCATCGAACCCAAATATTTAAAATTTTCCAATTGTTCAATTGTATTTGTTCCCATATATACCGTTATGCTGTTCTTTTGTTGCGAGCATCATGGCTTTTGTCTTTCCTATACTTACATTTATATGTATTTTCCTCAACGCTTCTTTGAAGATTTCTAGGTTCCTGTTTAGAGTTCTATCGTTTCTGCTTCTGTAACTGTTTCATCGAAAACCGCGGTAAATAAAATTGCTTAATATATATCCCCGTCTGATCCCCATAGTTGTTTCGAAATTATTTGATGCCTTTTGTCTTACTCTTACATAGTTGGTTGTTTTATGTACAGGGTTTGTATTCCATTTATTAAAGTTTTGCTGCCTCAAACTACTCCATATATCCTCTCCTTTAATTTTATCAAATTTGAAGAAATTCTTCTTCGATTATCATTCATGTAAATGAAATATTCGCCCACTGCACCCCGAAGCAGACGTACAACGCAATAGCAAGGACGTTCTCAACATAATTGCATGCCATCGTCCCTTGGAGGGCCACCGGTGGTGTGTGAGCGCCCCTCATGGTGCCTGACCAAAACATTATTATTACACGCTATCACCTTCAAACGGAAGACAAGGCTGGAATGTGAATAAGGGTGCTCGTCTTCTTGGACCTCTCGAAACAAAGTATCCAATTTGAATGGCTTCTGAAAATCTAACTTTACCAAGATTGATATACAGGGTGGTCCACTTTTTTGTAGCAGGACTTTAATAGTAGACAGAAACACTTATTTCAAGGCGAAAAGTTCATATGAACAGAGGCCCTGAAACTCTTCGTTTTAAAGATACAGGGTGATTTTGTTTTTCATGACACACTTTTCTTTACAAAATAAGGAAATTCGTACTTATGCTAATAAAGGAAGAAGAAATTAAAAAACCTTATTTTCAATGTCCAGTAATAAGTAACAAGGAATGTAACTTATTTAATTAGAATATGCTACCCCAAAACTAGTTCGAGTTTATTTTGAATAATAAACATAAATTTGACCAAACTATTGAAAAATGCGGAGAGACATTTTTTGTAGAGAATTAAACGCTTTTTTTGAAAAAAAAAACAGTTTCGATTTTTAACAGGGTCGTACTAGTGAATTTTCAAATTTATTGGTCGCGAAACCCCACATCTCCGCCAATGGTAGATCGAGGGCCTTGATAATGTCACGGAATGTAGTAGCATTTAGGATCGAGTTGCACACCAAATTTAGTTTAATTGTCTCAGCTGGTTGGGATACTGTACAAAAAAAAATATATTTTTTCGAAAATTTGAACGCTCTGAATCTTTAAAACGAAGAGTTTCAGGGCCTACGTTCATATAAAATTTTCGCATTGAAATCAGTTTTTATGTTTACTATTAAAGTCCTGCTACAAAAAAGTGGACCACCCTGTATACATGGTGTTGCAATAAAACACAAACTCAATTTTACCACACATGCATGGAATCTGTACTAAAATTTGTTTTCTGTGAAAACTCGATATAAATATCTGAAATAGTTTGGCCACTGCAAATTTCTGAAGTGGGCTACATTTTTCCAATTAAAACCCTCTAGGAGTGATCGGTTGAAAATAGCTCCATACAAATTGATATTAATTCGATCAACACTGAAGGGTCTTTCCAAAAAATCGATACTGTACTGGGTGTGCTATATAGAAATTAATGTATTATATTGCATGTGAACACCATACACAAACTAAAATAATTTTAAAATGTGCCCAAACAAAGGGTAACTATAACTATTTTCTCGCCAAAACGAAATATTAATACATTGTGTGAGTGTGGAGCTATTCCCCGTCCACACACCAATTAGACACTCTGTAGATATCGACTATAACAGCTACTGTATGCAAATGGTTAGCATAACAGAGCAACATAATGCTGCGATAAACCAATTAAAAGGTAAATATTTGAGAAACCCAGTGTCATTACATTTTTCTTTGCTTCCTATTTTTCTCAGTACAAATAAGATGCAGTATTAATACTTTTTATATATTTAGTTATATTTGCCGTGTGACAAGGTCGAATATTAAATCATTTACTTTCATAAAACATCTTTAATAGGTGTAAAAATGAATTACGATATACTAAAGTAGGATACCTAAACATGGGTCTTGTTCAGGTGACAAAGATCGCAAACACAGTGTTGATAGCAGTTCGTGCAACAGAACTGCAAAAGAACTTGAACACCTGGAACAAAGTTTTGAAAACCAGGAAATCCAAAATAAAGAATGCAAAAATGAAAACAATGGTTATCGCCAGACAACCGCATTCAGTAAGGATCAATTTAGACAGCGCAGTTATAAGAACAGGTTAACCACTTCAAGTATTTAGCCATAACACCATAAGTGCAAATGGCTCTTTAGACTGCGAAGAAACAACAGTGAGTGCTAGAAATAGAATATTTTATGCTCTTTTAGTGTACAAATCAGTGTTTATACCGACTCTCATGCACAATAGTGAAACGTGGGTCCTATCAGTGAGGTAAAAGACACAGCTACAAACAGCGTAGATGAAGTTCTTAAGGAAGATTGAGGGGTGCACGAGACTGGACCGAATTCCAAACAATACATTAAGGGAAAGAGTAGAAAGAAATCACACACATAGAAACGATACTAGAAGCAGGGCAGCTAAGGTGGTATTGATATCTAGAGAGGATAGACCAGAGCAAACTCCCTAAGCAAGTGTGGAAAGCCAAGATGGAAGGACAGAGGCGGAGAGGACGACCTCGAACAACATGGAACGATGCGATTCAAAACAGTCTACAACTAAGAGGGATGAATTTTAGACAAGCGAGACTAATGACTGCCGATCAAGCCAAGTGATCTATATGCCAAACTCTTACACCGCAAAGGTAGAACGCGTTGCAATTAAGTAAGTATGTAAGTAGTTACATTTATGTTATTTTAGTACTACAGAAACCATTGTGCTTCTGACACGTTCTCTTACGAAAATTGCACAAATATCGTTACCACTTGAAATAAAATGAATATGAGTAGTGGAAGTCAGCATTTACGTAACTAAAGAGTACTAAATACTAAGATATTTCATAGTATAGCAAAAGTACTGCAACCTCATAATGGAGCAGATTACGTTATATTTATTAACTTCTATATTAATTTTTTTTATTGCTATGATTTTCTGCAATAAATTAGAGAAAACGTCTATTAATATCGCAAGCAGTTGACCCTACAAAAAACCAGTTTGCCGATTTCAATCTTATCTAAGTTGCAATCAGCGCCGGTTTAAAATATGGCTTTTTGATAAATTTACTTGTATGTTAGGCAAATACACTCATGTTAACGTACATTAATTGAGGCATAACATCTGTAGGTAGTTGCGTGTTATTTTTTAAGTGAAATAAAATTTTATGATCTTGTAATCACGCACATTCCGGGCTTAGAGATATTTCTAGTTTGCTCATCTGTGAAAGTTTCCTCCAGCGTATGAAACCAATAAAATGTTTGAAGATAATTAACATGTAGAACATCTCTAAAAATCTTGGTAATGCAATATTTAGGAAATTTAGGAAGAAGTGTGACAAATGGATTAGTTGCTGAAAGCTATCGGGTGGATATTTCTGTTATTTAAACAGATCAGAAATATTATCTTATATATAAATTTTTTAGATGTCGAATTAATACAGTTTATTGTTTTTAATTGAATGTTACGGTATTAATTGAAAATTGGATTTACGCCAAACCACAAAGTTGATTGCTAATGTTTTTACCGCTTCTAAATGAAATACATTTCGACCTATATGAAAACTAATAAATTGGTAATTGTGTAGAGGGGGAATATCCTTTATGAAGGCGCTTGTTCAACGAGAACAGAGCAATGTAAATGAGAAGAAGTACAAGAGGTCGCACATTCAATGTTGCAAATTTGCATGTAAATGGTTAGAAATTGGAGGTTACTGAGATTTGGTGAAATCGCTGTAGTATTCTTGATAATGAACTTAGAATAACAATTGTGCTTTATTACAAACGTTGGGTTAATGCCATTTAAATTGTTTGAGTTTTTAACGACTGTCGTGAGTTTAGGAATATCCACAAACTCATTAGAGGTGTTTATTTATACATACATTTCAATTAATTGTTCCTTTTATATTTTCATCTTATTGTGTTTTATACTTTTTCCCCATTATTAAGTTATTTAATTGGCTTCTCGTTTTTTAGAGAATATTTATTTATGATTGTGTTCTTTTACAAATTCTTAAATTTTTTATTAATATGAATGTTGATTCCATATTTATTGTTATTAGTTCCTTACATTTTTTATTTATTTAATCTTCTTATAAATATTATTCTATTGTAGACAGAGTTTTTGAATAACTCTAATTACTTACTACCATTTATCAGTTATTGTTTTGCTTGATATTTTCTTTCCTCTTTACTTAAATACCT
This sequence comes from Agriotes lineatus, assembly GCA_940337035.1. Lineage (NCBI taxonomy): Eukaryota > Metazoa > Arthropoda > Insecta > Coleoptera > Elateridae > Agriotes > Agriotes lineatus. Next base: position 151,432,815 of record OW679194.1, read on the forward strand.
TGGCTATACACACATCATTAAAATTCTGCATATCGCTATATTTCCATTCAATGAAACTTTCAACAACAATATCAAATGGAATCGGAATTCTCAATCTTAGTGATGGTAAATTTCTGAAGATTGGTCAGAAATGGTGTATTAATTTAAAAATTGCGTTTTTTTCAACATTTTGTGCCAGATATTAAATGCAAAATTCAACAAACTCATAATACAAAAAATAAAAAGTAAAAATAAAAGTTTATTAATAATCGCCCCGTCGAGCACCAAAACATGCCCATACGCAGTTTTCCATACTTTCAATAAGATTATCAATGGGCCTGTGAGGAATTGCATCCCATTTCGCTTGAGCAGCATCTTTCAAATCTCTCAAAGTTACTTACTTACTGATAAAGCACATCTACCAGTGAGGATGTAGGGCATGGTGGGAGTTGAGCCGGAGTCTTTCTCCAAAATTTTCTCCATCTCTTTCAATCTTGGGTGAATTCGTTCAGGTTTGCAGTATGCTATTCTACGAGGATTGTTTAATAGAAACACGTTTAGAAGCTGTAGCATAGTTTCTATTAACTCAATTTAACAAAAAACATTCTCTATTAACATTAAGGTATGAGTCCCACTGTTGTACTAATCTCCAGATTCCCTGTTGGTGAAATTCTTGCTGCTGTTGAGGAAGTTATTCTCTAATGGCCATCTTTAGTGATGTTTCAATGGACCAAAGATATGAAAGTTGTGATAAGAGTGTGAATAATGAAATGAACACTTCCTATATTGATGCTCATCTTTTCTGACAGTTATCTGACTTTAATGCGTCTATTTGCACTTAAAGCAGTTTTTAAACTCCTCGCACTTTCATCTGAAATTACAACTCGAATATTCCCTGGACGAGCCAATTCTGTTTCTTGTCAAAATTTTCTGCGCCATTAAACTACCGCCATGTGAGAACAACTAGAATCACCATCGACAGCTTTCCTTTTCTCAAGGATTTTTAGTGGTTGACGTCCTTCAGCGGTACGCATATTATTTGGACGGATTTTCTATAGTAAACGCCATTTCTGAGCTCTATAAAAATGTACACAAAGAAGCAATCGCAAACAAATTTTATAGACACCTCACTAATACGTCAATAAACGATTGCATTAACTGCATTGAAGTGCCATCATGATCATCAATTCACGCCTACACGAGCCAAACGGGTTTCTATTGAACAATCTTCATACATTTTCTTTTAGAGCTGCTTCTCTAACCTTCCCCTTCACCTGTTTTTTTAACAAGTTTGCCTCGAATACCTGTTTGAAAATTTTGTAGTCTGACATGCCCGAACCAACGCAATTGTCTCTCTTCTATTTTTTCTTTAATATACCCTATTTTTAATTGTTCTCTAATGGTTGTGTTTCTAATTATGTCTCTCCTTGTTTTGTTATCGATCTCTCGTAGCAACTCATTTTGTCGCTCTTATTCTGTCTGTCTGTCAATATCCACGTTTCTGATCTATATATAACAATTGGTGTAACAACGCTTTTAAAAACTTGTATTCTTATTTCTTTAGGTACTTTTTCTTACCCAAAAAACTATTTTCTATTGACCTGAACAGCCACCCTCCTTTTGTTATTCTTTCTTTTATTTCCTCTTTCATTTTTCCATAGACTGATAGCATCGAACCCAAATATTTAAAATTTTCCAATTGTTCAATTGTATTTGTTCCCATATATACCGTTATGCTGTTCTTTTGTTGCGAGCATCATGGCTTTTGTCTTTCCTATACTTACATTTATATGTATTTTCCTCAACGCTTCTTTGAAGATTTCTAGGTTCCTGTTTAGAGTTCTATCGTTTCTGCTTCTGTAACTGTTTCATCGAAAACCGCGGTAAATAAAATTGCTTAATATATATCCCCGTCTGATCCCCATAGTTGTTTCGAAATTATTTGATGCCTTTTGTCTTACTCTTACATAGTTGGTTGTTTTATGTACAGGGTTTGTATTCCATTTATTAAAGTTTTGCTGCCTCAAACTACTCCATATATCCTCTCCTTTAATTTTATCAAATTTGAAGAAATTCTTCTTCGATTATCATTCATGTAAATGAAATATTCGCCCACTGCACCCCGAAGCAGACGTACAACGCAATAGCAAGGACGTTCTCAACATAATTGCATGCCATCGTCCCTTGGAGGGCCACCGGTGGTGTGTGAGCGCCCCTCATGGTGCCTGACCAAAACATTATTATTACACGCTATCACCTTCAAACGGAAGACAAGGCTGGAATGTGAATAAGGGTGCTCGTCTTCTTGGACCTCTCGAAACAAAGTATCCAATTTGAATGGCTTGCTGAACCAATTCTGGTTTCATTTGCAAACAGAATCTTCCAATTGTGTGCCCTCGCTGTCATTTCTCATGCCCAACGCAAGCGAGTAGTTTTGTGTTGCTCAGTTAATCCCAATCAGAGCTCTTTGGCGGTCTTGTCTAGGTGTAGTAGCCTTTGCCTACCCTTTCCTGCCCTATATTTGACTTCATCGATCTCCCACAACTTTTTACAAATTCTTCAGACATGCGAAACCCCAATTGTTCTTCAACTTCTCGTTGTGTGAGTCCATTCTGCAGGAAGGTCACACGCAATCTGACTATTCTCACTTGGTCAAAGTAAGAAGCTGTGTTTGGTGCCACTTCGTCAATTATCAGATTATCACACACCAAGTACGAAAGTAACAGTATTATTTAAGTTGATTATTTACAAACTCTGTGTGCTTAGCAAAAACTCGCGTCAATTGTTTTGTTTTTATGTTTTTCTGTAGTATGCTTGCAAAAGCTTCCAAATACAGCCATCCATGACAACAAAATTGCGAAACACACGTTTTACTGTAGTATAATACAATATGCAATAATTTTAATCATATGTGTATCATTGCTGCAAGTTCTCACTGTTGCATACAAATTTCGTTCGTGCATGTGTTTTATCATTCATTTGTTGCATTGATAAGCTTTGTTTATGGACACAAACATTATATGTACGTTTTATATTTTAATTTCTGTTTACTGATTAGTAAATATAACGGCAACAGTGTTTTATAACAACAAAGTAATTAATTTAGGTTTTACAGTACTGAAACACATGTGCTATCAGCTTTTAGAAAATATAAAACGATGGTAATCTATTATAATAGTGAATTGAGAAAATTAATAATATTAGTCAATAGATTTATCCAATCGGATTAATTTATAATTTTCTCACTGTACATTTAAGTGAGTGTGTGTATCACTTTATTGAACACAACTGAGGAAGAAGTTAGAGGTGCTTCTCTAACGCTATAAGGAAACAATTTGGTCGACGGAATAGGCCGTTTATCGATCGTAGAACAGGCTTAACAGTTAATTGTAGATCATGAATCGTTTGAAGACCTGAAAGCGATTAGCATGTAAGGCAATTATATGCTGAACTGTAAATAAATCAGTGTGCGGAGAGAAAGTGAAAACGCATGATTATTCATAAGGTGTTTATGCATTATATGCGGGTCATGCATCTATCTCACATGATGTCAGACTTGTGCAATATTGCATAAATTGAAATTATTGCCATGTTTTTATTACTCCCATTTGCACGTTTGCAGCATCCCCTGTAATTATCTGCACGACTTGTGTTTACATTGGTGGCATTTGAAATAATTTCGTTGGGTTTAATTTGTAGAATTATAATTATACATGTGCATAGCATGAGCAACTTTAGCAAATATAGAATTCAATTTCGAATGGTGTATTCTTGATATTTACTTTTGAGAGTTGAGGTGAAGAAGTTGTTTATAATTACTGTTTAACACATACGAGTAGTAATTCAAATATTCTGTACTGAAAATCTTAAAAAAGGTAGTTATATTTTCTAAGTCAAAATGCAGGATTAAAAAACCTGGTGTTATAAGTTAAATCTATGGGCTTGATACTACTCAATAAAATTAGCATAAAAACTCCACTAATCGTGCGTCCGAGAAATGTAGTTTCTATTGCAAGAGTGTTTCATCTTAAAGGAAATTTCCCGAAATCAGGTAATGTACATTTAAAGCGGATTAAAAGCAGGTACAAATGATTATGTATCAGCAACTATTGTGATTAAGGACTCCAATTTTTAGTTTCGATCTTCTCGAAAACCACCAACAAGGGTAGCATTTTTTATCAAAATAGGCAGACGTTTTTCGAACAAAAATTGACGAATATTCTCCTCCAAAAGGCTAGGATGAAAAGCAGTCCTTTGTTAAACGTACCCCTTCTGAATTTTTTTAAGGTCAGCTACTTAAGTATAAAAAATCGCGTAGGTATTTCAAATTCCTCATTTCTTTTAAACCGTATTTTCTATTATTCTTCTCAGCTCTACAGCTCTGTGAAGACGTAATTTCGAAGTTTCTTCTTATTTTTCTCCGTACCATTAGGTTAAGAAATTTGTAACACTATTTGTTGCACTAGGAATACTTTGAGTTAGCTGCCAATTACGTCACTGTTGTGCAATATGAAATTCCGAACTGTTTTCAATATAGAGAAAGAAAAATTAATAGTGCAGGCTACCCATACTAGTTAGCTTTAAATTGACAAAATCGTTTTATTGGCAGTAAAAATTATACTTCAGTGATCGCAGCTGATATTACTTAATTTTGCAAGGCAAGCTTTAAATTGCGCCGTAAATATTTATTATGAGCAACCTAGAAATATATTCCTTATACTCGTATTTTATCTTCAGTAGATAACTTACAATACATGGTTATGAGAAAATAACATTCGACCTATAAAAAATATTTTTGATAAGTTGATGAAAGTTCATGTACTCCGGCCATCTACATTTTTAATTCGTTTCTAAAATATTGGTCAACAATTACCGACCAGCCTTAATTGTATTGACTTTGGTTGGTGAAACGCCACAAATAATACACTTAGTAGTTACTTTGAGTATTTTGCCAACCTTCTTGATTCAGTGCAGTCTTAGAATCCAACAAATCGACTTTTTCCGCATACTTTCCTATGTCGTGCATGAAATTGAAAATAGTTGTCCCAGATGCATTAATTTATCTTGCAATAATACACTTTTCTTAGAAACGTCTATGTTCTTCTACTACTTGTTGACTCATCCGCAATCGAGTGTCTGCCGCAACGAAACTATTTGGCGAATAGGGTACTTGAAAATACAGGGATTTTTCTCCGTAAACGCACATTAATGTATTTGGGATAACCGCTTTAATTTATGAAAAACTCACATATTGTTATCCGAATAATATGCAATTTACAAATATATGTATAAATTAATTCCTTAATGAAATAGCCTTGAGGTTTGGTTGCCCCTGATCAAACAAATACTAGATTAGAAGTTTGACACAATTTTTCACATAAAAGATGATGCAACCCGAATACCTATAAATGTACAATTTTTAATTATATTAATAAAACTAACAGCTGTTTTATTTTTAATAAATAAAAAAATATTTTTGGTCTAGCAGTCTAGTAGACCGCAATGATAAGCTTTAGTACTAACACTTAAATATGCTAATATTTATGATTTTATGGTTTTATTCAAATTTTGTATTTCTTGCTATATCTAGACCATATGCATTATATTTTATGTTAACTGGAAATCCGCCTCATTGCTACAGTTATTGGTATAAATATTTATAATAATTTCTATAATGACATTAAAACAGATTCACAGCTGTTTTGTCTAGTTTTAAAAGAAACGCATACTGTAATGCTTAGATGTTACTATACACTCAAAAACAGATACCTAATGCGTATTGTGACCATAATGCGTTTTACTACGGTTGGATGTAACGGTGTGGATTTGCCTTCAAAATATGGACAAGTTGTATACAATTTCTGCAATTGTGATTAATCCGTTGATATACTGATTGCTTTATGTTGAAAACCTTCATATTAACCTATACAATTTTGCAATTCAACGGAGGAAATCACAGTTATCAGTTATCACGTTATCAGTTATCAGGGAAGAACACCTGCTTGTTTTTAGCAAGTAAGATGATTGTGTTCTTTTTGGGTTTTGTTTTATTTTTATCTTTATTTATATATACAATGTTTGTACTTATTTAGGACCCAATAAATGGATTATTATTATTATTATTATTATTAACTATCCTTATACTAAATAAAAATTATATTTAGAGCCGACACCCTCTATCCTCATATTTCTATATACTTAATGGGGAGCAAACTGGTTTTGAGAGTGAAAAGCTAATCAGTTTCTATCGATTCAATATCTTTAACGCTTTATCAGAAAACTTAATTGGCATATATTTGTCCTTAAACAGAAAATATAGTTATATCTTTCTAATTTAAATTCTACGTGTGTCTGCAATTATCTTTTACAGGTGATGCAGATAGAGTAGCTAAAGCAATTTTCAAGGAAATAAATACCCATTTAGTCTCTGAAACACTTCAGTTATCGATTAAATAACTACATCGTTTATAATTATGGAACAACTGAAACCTTGACTTTTTGTAATCTGTACTTCTAGTGCTTGCAATTATTTTTCCAGCCGACTGTATGACTGCACATGATGAAATTCGGCCGAGCATTATATTTGACATTCACCTTTAAGTTTCAGTCAATGAGTTGGGTCCAACGTATCTAATAAGGCAATTAAGTCAGATTGTCCGTTTTTAGGTGATACCCGTAGCAACATTTATTGATTTTATGCCCCCATATCATTATATCATTTCAGATTATGCGTTACCTTGCGGTTCCAGTTCATGTGCTTGCAAAAAAAACGTGTGAAAACCTGCGAGAGAACCGAGATTAAACGTTTACTGCACTCTGTTATTAGTTGCTGACCTTATCAGCATTTGAAGGTAATTTACTACCAAAGCTTGTAAAAACTCGAAAAAAATCACCTTATATCCGTTTAGAAAGCAGTGTAATTGGTGGAGGCGCTGTGAACATTAGAGTGCAATTACCTTACCTGAAAATATGCTAAATTGAGGGTTTTCATTTCAGCAAATCAAGTATTTGCAACGAAATAAAAAGAACTGCAGACACTTTAGCATGATGAGATTGAAAATTACAAAGTTATAGTAATTTAAATAAAACATTAGCTATTATATGGTTTTTAATGGTTGTTGGCAGTTTGGAAACCATGTGGGCGAAACTAACTGAAATCTTTTGCTATATAATGAAAATAATTGTATTAATTATTACATTAACTAGTTGAGCTTTTAACGACTGCGTGACGGGAAGTTAATTACTTATCTAATATAAACCTTTAAAACTTGCTGTCCTTAAGACAAACTACATTTTTTGCAGTCTACGAAGTATAGAAATTATATTGGTAGGATATATCTTATATGGAGGGCATCAAATGTAATAGTAGAAGGCTTCAGACTATGAATTCGACTGGAAAAACAAAAAGAAATCCGAATAGATGTTGCTATCATAACGCCCTATAACAAAGATACTGATCAGCTGCGTTCAGCAAATCGCAAGAAAGCACCACATAAATACTTAAATAAATAAAAATTGTAGGTTTATTTTCCTATTTAATTGAATTATTTGTTTTTTAAATAGTTCTTGAAGGTCAAAATGTAGCCAAACAAAAAATGTACGGATACGCTTAAAATAACTAGAGAAAAGCAGCCACTGAAAGCTTTGTGTCATTCGTCAACGAACTCAAAGAAAAGACTGTTTACCTCCAAAGAACCCGTTTAAGACCCTTACAGTTAAGTAAATATGTATACTAAGAATGGCACACAGTTTACTCATGTCATATGGTGGATACTTTTAGGTCAGTATCAACTCTACTATACCACTTAAACTGCATACAAAAATTGAAATCCGAAGATGCTAAAAAACATCCAACATCAATAGTTTCTACAGTGATAATTCTAGGTGCTTAGCTAGTATATGGCTTAGTATACGGATATAAAAAACAATATTCTTTATGTTTATGTGTATACGATTGATAATTTTTGTCATTCGGAGGTTCAAACGTTTAAACAATAAGCAAAGAAACTTCAATATATTTCTATATCTTCTAATGTTTATGTCCTTCGTTTTAATATTAAAGCAGTTCTGTAAAATATTAACCTCTGAAGCGCTTTCTCGGGCAGAGATATCTGTTAGTTCAATATTGTGCTTCGTACATTTCCAATGATTTCTACTCTGTAACATGAAGCACGAGTCCGCGCCTTGTATTAAAATCGGAACGTCGTCTAATTTATTACAGGCACGATTACCATTTTACACCAGTTGATACTGATGAACAAGTCTGCCAAGGGAAAGTAATAATATTTTACCCCGGAGAAACGGAACCAGGTTCTATAGAGGTCAGTCATTTTGTTACTGGATCAAAAAAATATCTAGTAAAATTTGCTATCTTTGCTTTTATAAGGGAAGACAGAAGCAATTAGAAGAATACACTTCTAACTTCTATTCGTTAGTGATAGGATTATTACTATCTGAGAGTGATTTATATATAAGGTTCTGTAATTGCAACACGAGGGAAAGTATAATAGATGTACTTAGTACAGTAACGAGTATTAAAATTTCTCTCAACTGCAGCTTAAATTAATTGATTTTTTAAATTATTACTATATTCACAAATAACAATTACTTAATTAACATCTTTTCAATTATATATTTTTTATAAGGGTTGCACATTTTCTTTAATGCCAGAATGTATAATATAGATATTGTCGTTAAATAGAGACAAGAGGTAATCAAGAAAAGCAATTCTGAATTATTTTATTAGAATTATATAAAATGTATATTTCATGTAGGTGTTCAAATGATGTTTATTCTGTTTTGTAAGTTACAGGTCCTACATTAGGGTGTATTTATCTTTACTATTTTGATATTTAACGGGTTTCTACTTTATCTACCATATATTTTAACTTGATCAATAATAAAGACCACAGATTTTACGCAAATAACAATTGCGAAATAGTTATTTGTTTATCAAGTGTGGAGTAACCGAGCTTCCCCCAATTTGTTTCTACAGAGTCAGTTTTTACGTCAATAAACGTTTAGTAACTTAATTTTTTACTGTTTTTGAAAACAGAAAATATGTATTTGCTAACTATTTTTAAAAAGTATGGAAAGTATGTAATTTCTTAACTAAAATTCATGCAAATTAATAAAGAAAACCCAAAGTTTTTCTAAAAAGTTAGAAAAATATTTGTCTACCACCTTAGTATTATAAACTCGTATATTTGGGCAATTTGTAAGAGCAGTAAATAGCAAAATAAAGTCGTGTTTATATAGTTAAATAACCATCTGTTGAAAATTCTTTTTATATTATATATCATTAGGAGCAAATTTAGCTAGCTTTATTATTTAAAATGTTTTATAAAGGATCATACACGTAATAAATTTAACCACATAAAACTGAACAACTTTTTCATTTATTTTTTTAACGCCCCCAAAACTTCCAAATAATTTTACTCTAAAAATGCCTATGAAATAATATTTTAAGGTAATTCCACAAAACACATCTGGTCCACTAACGTACCTTGTCAATTGAGGCATACTGATTTAAATTATTACGTGGACTTCCATAACACCCTATACAGGTTGAGAAATTTCACAGACCAAGCGATTCACAGTTTAATTAGATGTGTAGTCATGATTAATGGTTCACCTAGTTTGCTGCAATCGTGTTGTTGAATAACTTAATGAGAAAAGTGATTGTAAGGTACACCGTTCGCATTTCAAAATACTTTTCAATAATAACATTGATCCTTAAAGCGGGTTCACTGCTTTACACTCATTGTGCCTTCAAATTCTGATAACGCTTTAATTTGGAGCGAGGAACTGAACGCTGAAATTTATTGACGGATTTCTAGTATTTCTGCTGTTTTTAATAAATATTTGCTAAAAATATTAGGAAATACCCAAATTAATAAAGAATAAAGGCTTCTAGTTTTTAAATAATCATTTATACGATATAGTTTGTGTCCTATTATTTTCTCATGTTGTAAATTTAAAACTACTTTTATAGACAAAAAATTAATGAATTTTTATTTGAGTAAGAAATACAAAAAGAGAATTTATATATGAAATTTATGTTGAAAAAATTAAAATATTCATTGATATTAAGCATATTTCAAAAAGGCATAATACTAGGCTAAAAACTTTAAATTATAGTAAAATATTATATTTTCTTAAAGAGTTGGGTTCCATAGTGAGCTGCAACTCATTTTATAAATGTAATTATAATTGCGGCTTTTTCATTTTTGTACATTTTGGAATTACTGTTGTTATTTATAATACATTCGTATTAAAACTACTTGTTATTGATCGTCACAAGTTCGCAGGGCGTTTCATCTTTATTTAATTTTGATTTTGGGAATATTCGATGATGGAAGCATAGTTTATTATGTCATATCTAGTGTTATAAATCTAAAATAAAATTCTTATTAGTTGATTGTAACTTGTTCCATACTAACACCTGTGGTAATCATTCACCCCCAACAAAGAAACCTTTACTCAATTTCGACGATAAAGCTAGCCACCTATCCGGCTTATGAGCAGAGAAGTCTCATACAACTACAACGTTGTGGAATTAAACAAGCCACTAGCCTAGTGTAAAAGAAAGAAGAATAAGATTTGCATTGAATAATTTACTTAATTACATTTGCAGTAAAAAATAGTAGATGCTCAATTTTACACCGTTTTTCCGTAGGTTGGTTCTGCGGAAACTAAACTGCACTTTGCATTATTCATAAGTAATTAAGAAGTATCATGGTTGGGAAAGAATTGCTACCGCAATTAAAAATTTGTGTGTTAAGATTTAACTTGTATCTAGAAAAATATGGTGGAGTTACACACATTTTATTTTTTTGTGTGTAATTTTCACACACGTCAAAAATAAGAAAGACAAAAAGATTCACTAATGTATGTCATTTTCTGGACAAACTATGTAAAAGTCATAGACTTTGTCTTCAAATAGTTATTCTGTGTTGTGAAACCCATGTTTCATCCACTAATAATCCACCAGTGTGATCTCTAAAGATCCATCTAAACGTTTTATTATAATCAGGAAAACACTATTTTTTTTAAAAGAACGTTTGAGCAAGATCGCCTTATTTTCGGCACAGGAATCTGGCGTTAAGCTATGCTCACATATTTCAGGAACGCCTTTCATACACTATACACTTTGTCAATACAATAAATTATATTAGCGCCACTGATTCGTTTTGATTGGCATTCTAGAAGCTGTAGATAACTTTGATGATTGTATTACTTTCCATTTCAAGGCTTTTTGAAATGTTTAATACAAGTACCTAATTTTAAATAGTAATGCATAAACATAAAAGTTGTTCTGTTCCAAACCTGATAGTAACTTAAGCAAAAAGCACATTGCACGAAAGTGAAAATATTTCGAGGAATTAGACCCATCATGCATACATCGGAAATTCTTCTAAAAATTCTACAACAACGAATAGAAAAGCTTGTGGAAGATAATCAGTTTGGGGTCAGATGGAACATGGAAACAAGGAAATCAATCATAGAACTACGTATAATAATAGAAAAGATGAGTACGAAGAAGAAGCAAATTTACATTGCGTCTATTGACGCTAAAAAGGCGGTTAACTAGAGAAGAATGCGTAAAATTATGAAAGAAATAGGAACGACAGGTGAAGAAAAAACTATTTTGCAAAACCTTTACAAAAGAAAGAGTACATGGAAAACACCCCAGAGGATAACTGCAATACATACATGATATAATAATGGACACAAGAAGCAAAAATTATGTGGAGATGAAACGCAAAGCTTCAGACCGATAAAAGTGAAGAATTGGAACAAACCAGTCAGGAGGCTGATAACTAAGGAGGAGAAGGAAGCCTTTATTAGCATGTTGGCTTGATTTATAGATTTTTGAGTGCATACAAATGACTAAAGGCTATGTTTTGCTTCTGGACGATTGTGATATTTGTTGTTTTAATATCAACTATCTTTCTTGTTGGTAGCTTTTTTTAATAACACAATTAGCAGTTTGGTCTGACCGTGTTCGAATAGCTATATTTCTTTTCTATGGTTAACTTCTGGATATTTAAAATTCTTTGGGATGAATTAAATCTAGACTGTGAAGCAAGGTGTGGTACCATGATTTCGTGACTTTTTATTAGCAAAACAGACTTTAAATGTTGAGTTGATCACTCATACATCATACAGTCCCGATTAGCTCAAGTGCAATTTAATTTTCAAAAATAAAAAAGTCGTTCTACAATAGCACATTATCCTATATCAGTTACCGCTAGTTGGTGCTGAAGGAAGCAACACCAATCAAGGATACAGAAAGTCTGAACGAGGACAAAGTGTTTATAATTATGTCAAAAATAGGTAAATATACCTTAATAAACCTTAAACAGACAAACGAAACACTTTGGAATGTGAATAATAATACTCATTAAGAGAAAAAGAATTGAAGTCGCTCATCCAGAAATGCTACTTAACACAGAGGCTTATAGTGATATTATGAAGAGGAGGGTGATAACGCAAGAAAGCAATCCCGATCGTGGACAAAGCAAGTTCGATCAATGCTGATGATGCAAGACGGCACACGCATGAAGCTCACTCACATTTATATATATGATGTTGCTCTGCGAAGGCACCTAATATCCTATTTACAATATTGCTTTTTAAGCGTCGCTTTTGATATCATACAGGATTTTAGATTTATATCAGATAGAACATTAACTATTTATTTCAAAATAATTAGTTTTCGAATTCTACAAGTAAAATTAGTTTGTTTCCACCAGTTGCATCGCAAAAGATCCATCCAAACGTTTTATTATAATCAGGAAAATACTTTTTTTAAAAGAACGGTTGAGCAAGATCGCCTTATTTTCAGCACAAGAATCTGGCGTTAAGCCATGCTCATATATTTAAGGAACGCCTGTTGTACACTATACACTTTGTCAATACAATAAATTATATGAGCACCACTGATTCTTTTTGTTTGGCATTCTGGAAGCTGTAGATTACTTTGATGATTGTATTACTTTCCATTTCAAAGCTTTCTACTGAATTCTTACAGGTCTACGTAAGTGTATTAGTTTCGATAATTTGCTACTAGTTTAAAGTTTCAAATTTCTAAACAATTTTTTTATTAAATATCATTTTGAAATGTTTAATGCAAGTACCTAATTTTAAATAGCTCTTAAAAGTTTTTCTGTTCAAAACATTATTTAAGCAATTCCATAAGACCAAATTGATATTGCGTGAATTGCTTTAATTGGTTTGTTACGGGATAGTTCATGCGGCCTCGTAATATATGAAGCCATACATTTAAATAGTAATAAATCTCATTTTTCATACCTCTGTATGTTATAATTATAACTCGAGCAAATAAGACTGATTTACAGGGAACTGAAGCAACAATCAATACTTGGCTTGACTGAAGTCTTATTGATACAATGTTTATTTAATCCCGTTAATTATGTGGCATACTTTGTTTGAAGGTAATTATTTTAATTAAATGTTGCTCACAACGGTTAAATTACATAGTTTCCGTGTAAGGCAAGCTTAATAAAGCAAACTTATTATGCAGTCTATCGGACTTTTTATCGAAAAGCAAATAATTGAACATTACGAATAAATGTAGAACACTTGGTATCATAATACACATCTTTAGATAATTACATTCACTTTTCATCGTGACCATGGCCGGTGGCAAAGCCGAAAGCTCAAGGTCACGTATTTGGAACGCTTAGCGGACTTGACTGTAATATTCACGTGCGATTATGCAGCACAGCCTTTAGCACTGGCAACTGTAAAATATGGCCCGCCAAATTCGAACCGGTTAAGTTTAGAAAGTTGCCCAAAGGATTCGGTATTTCACCAAGCAAGTGGAGGAGTACACGCATTTAGTGGAATTTCCAGAACACTTTTTCACCGCTTTCATCGATGTCATTTGGGTAGATTTATCTGTTAGATTAATATGAGAACCTGAATTGCACCTCCTTTATATAAGCTATGCCAATGTGGTTTCTCCGCAATGGAATGTTTTACTGGTTTGTCAGCATTGACAGATGGTTTCCTGACACCTTCGATTTGAGAATTGAGATATTGGCAAATTATCCGGATGGAGTGTGCCAATAATAGTTTCCTGTTACTTCCTTACCTGGAACAAAAAGAGAGGTCATTAGTTAAATCAATGGTGAAAAGTAACTGCTGGTTGCATACGTAGGCAGAAGCAGTAATTTTTGTAGAGAATTTGAAAGCGGACTGACTAATTACATCTCCACAAAATATAAATACGGTAAGAAAGTATTCACTAGAATATTAATTATACTAAATGTTTATATCTTACGTTAAATATTATTTGCGTGGCAAATTGTTTGGGTTATAATTTAGATGTACCATTAATACAATAAAAAATGCTCATATCATTAATTCAGAATTAAGCTGAAATGGGCATTCAATAAAAAAACATTATTGTTCTAGAGAGTCCCAAAAAAGTGTCTCGCTAACCATTCGAATTCCATTGGAACCATTGCGTAGTTTTGTTCAATTTTCATGGGTTGAAGTGTTTGGACTGTTAGTTCTCTATGCTTGAAAATCGAACATGACAACACGACAATATCTGGACAATTTTAAAAATTAGTTTTTGAAACTTTTTTGAGTCACCCTGTACTATTTAACATAAGTTTCGTTACAGTTTTTTTTAATATTACATGTTTTAATTATTTTGTTGCAATAAGTGGCAGGAGAAAGTACAGTAATTTACTGGAAATGATTTGCATTACTAAAATTATTTTAATTGCATGTGTAGTCGACTTTTCCTACTTGTTTATCTTGACATTCCGCGTATAAGCTTTAGCTGATAAATGCACGTTGGTGATGTCAAGTTCACTTTATAATTTTATGGTCATAAAAAAATACATGAATCGAAACCGATACTATTTAACCCTGAAATAAATTAGACTAAAATTAGCGATTCGACAAGTGATGGATGAAAGTGTAGTTGCCTAAAATTTAAATAATTAATCGTACAAGGCAAATCAGTGATTAGTTACTGCGAAAATCTGTCGGCTGTCTCTGTTGAACTGTGGTTAGGGCGTATATTCCTCCAAAGGCCCTAAAGGCTTTGAAAACCTAGATTT
>OW679194.1:151447997-151534075 GCA_940337035.1 Agriotes lineatus
AAAACCAGTTTGCCGATTTCAATCTTATCTAAGTTGCAATCAGCGCCGGTTTAAAATATGGCTTTTTGATAAATTTACTTGTATGTTAGGCAAATACACTCATGTTAACGTACATTAATTGAGGCATAACATCTGTAGGTAGTTGCGTGTTATTTTTTAAGTGAAATAAAATTTTATGATCTTGTAATCACGCACATTCCGGGCTTAGAGATATTTCTAGTTTGCTCATCTGTGAAAGTTTCCTCCAGCGTATGAAACCAATAAAATGTTTGAAGATAATTAACATGTAGAACATCTCTAAAAATCTTGGTAATGCAATATTTAGGAAATTTAGGAAGAAGTGTGACAAATGGATTAGTTGCTGAAAGCTATCGGGTGGATATTTCTGTTATTTATACAGATCAGAAATATTATCTTATATATAAATTTTTTAGATGTCGAATTAATACAGTTTATTGTTTTTAATTGAATGTTACGGTATTAATTGAAAATTGGATTTACGCCAAACCACAAAGTTGATTGCTAATGTTTTTACCGCTTCTAAATGAAATACATTTCGACCTATATGAAAACTAATAAATTGGTAATTGTGTAGAGGGGGAATATCCTTTATGAAGGCGCTTGTTCAACGAGAACAGAGCAATGTAAATGAGAAGAAGTACAAGAGGTCGCACATTCAATGTTGCAAATTTGCATGTAAATGGTTAGAAATTGGAGGTTACTGAGATTTGGTGAAATCGCTGTAGTATTCTTGATAATGAACTTAGAATAACAATTGTGCTTTATTACAAACGTTGGGTTAATGCCATTTAAATTGTTTGAGTTTTTAACGACTGTCGTGAGTTTAGGAACATCCACAAACTCATTAGAGGTGTTTATTTATACATACATTTCAATTAATTGTTCCTTTTATATTTTCATCTTATTGTGTTTTATACTTTTTCCCCATTATTAAGTTATTTAATTGGCTTCTCGTTTTTTAGAGAATATTTATTTATGATTGTGTTCTTTTACAAATTCTTAAATTTTTTATTAATATGAATGTTGATTCCATATTTATTGTTATTAGTTCCTTACATTTTTTATTTATTTAATCTTCTTATAAATATTATTCTATTGTAGACAGAGTTTTTGAATAACTCTAATTACTTACTACCATTTATCAGTTATTGTTTTGCTTGATATTTTCTTTCCTCTTTACTTAAATACCTTGGCTATACACACATCATTAAAATTCTGCATATCGCTATATTTCCATTCAATGAAACTTTCAACAACAATATCAAATGGAATCGGAATTCTCAATCTTAGTGATGGTAAATTTCTGAAGATTGGTCAGAAATGGTGTATTAATTTAAAAATTGCGTTTTTTTTCAACATTTTGTGCCAGATATTAAATGCAAAATTCAACAAACTCATAATACAAAAAATAAAAAGTAAAAATAAAAGTATATTAATAATCGCCCCGTCGAGCACCAAAACATGCCCATACGCAGTTTTCCATACTTTCAATAAGATTATCAATGGGCCTGTGAGGAATTGCATCCCATTTCGCTTGAGCAGCATCTTTCAAATCTCTCAAAGTTACTTACTTACTGATAAAGCACATCTACCCGTGAGGATGTAGGGCATGGTGGGAGTTGAGCCGGAGTCTTTCTCCAAAATTTTCTCCATCTCTTTTGATCTTGGGTGAATTCGTTCAGGTTTGCAGTATGCTATTCTACGAGGATTGTTTAATAGAAACACGTTTAGAAGCTGTAGCATAGTTTCTATTAACTCAATTTAACAAAAAACATTCTCTATTAACATTAAGGTATGAGTCCCACTGTTGTACTAATCTCCAGATTCCCTGTTGGTGAAATTCTTGCTGCTGTTGAGGAAGTTATTCTCTAATGGCCATCTTTAGTGATGTTTCAATGGACCAAAGATATGAAAGTTGTGATAAGAGTGTGAATAATGAAATGAACACTTCCTATATTGATGCTCATCTTTTCTGACAGTTATCTGACTTTAATGCGTCTATTTGCACTCAAAGCAGTTTTTAAACGCCTCGCGCTTTCATCTGAAATTGCAACTCGAATATGCCCTGGACGAGCGAAGTCTTTAGCCAATTCTCTTTCTTGTTAAAATTTTCTGCACCATTAAACTACCGCCATGTGAGAACAACTATAATCACCATCGACACCTTTCCTTTTCTCAAGGATTTTTAGTGGTTGACGTCCTTCGGCGGTACGCATATTATTTGGACGGATTTTCTATAGTAAACGCCATTTCCGAGCTCTATAAAAATGTACACAAAGAAGCAATCGCAAACAAATTTGATAGACACCTCACTAATACGTCAATAAACGATTGCATTAACTGCATTGAAGTGCCATGATGGTCATCAATTCACGCCTAAGCCAAACGGGTTTCTATTGAACAATCTCCGTACATTTTCTTTTAGAGCTGCTTCTCTAACCTCCTCAATCCATGTTTTTCTAGAGCTTCCCCTTTACCTCTTTTTTTAACAAGTTTTCCTCGAATACCTGTTTGAAAATTTTGTCGTCTGACTCGCCCGAACCAACGCAATTGTCTCTCTTCTATTTTTTCTTTAATATACCCTATTTTTAATTGTTCTCTAATGGTTGTGTTTCTAATTATGTCTCTCCTTGTTATGTTATCGATCTTTCGTAGCATCTCATTTTGTCGCTGTTATTCTTTCTGTCTGGCATTTTTGTCAATATCCACGTTTCTGATCCATATATAACAATTGGTGTAACAACGCTTTTAAAAACTTGTATGCTTACTTCTTTAGGTATTTTTTCTTACCCAAAAAACTATTTTCTATTGACCTGAACAGCTTCCTTCCTTTTGTTATTTTTTCTTTTATTTCCTCTTTCATTTTTCCATCGCCTGATAGCACCTAACCCAAATATTGAAAAATTTCCAATTGTTCAATTGTATTTCTCCTCATATATACCGTTTGTTGTTCTTTTGTTCTGAGTATCATGGTTTTTGTCTTTCCTATACTTACATTCATATGTATTTTCCTCAACTCTTCTTTGAAGATTTCTAGGTTCCTGTTTAGAGTTCTATCGTCCTTAGATA
Organism: Agriotes lineatus; assembly: GCA_940337035.1. NCBI lineage: Eukaryota > Metazoa > Arthropoda > Insecta > Coleoptera > Elateridae > Agriotes > Agriotes lineatus. Next base: position 151,451,088 of record OW679194.1, read on the forward strand.
ATAATACGATATCATCCGCGTAGCACAATTCTGCTAATTCGAATTTTTTCATCTTCCAGAAGCCGATCTCGTAAGGTTTGGCTATCTTTTCTGCTTCTGTAACTGTTTCATCGAAAACCGCGGTAAATAAAATCGCTTAATATACATCCCCGTCTGATCCCCATAGTTGTTTCGAAATTATTTAATGCCTTTTGTCTTACTCTTACATAGTTGGTTGTTTTACGTACAGGGTTTGTATTCAATTTATTAAAGTTTTGCTGCCTCAAACTACTCCATATATCCTCTCCTTTAATTTTATCAAATTTGAAGAAATTCTTCTTCGATTATCATTCATGTAAATGAAATATTCGCCCAGTGCACGCCGAAGCAGACGTACAACGCAATAGCAAGGACGTTCTCAACATAATTGCATGCCATCGTCCCTTGGAGGGCCACTGGTGGTGTGTGAGCGCCCCTCATGGTGCCTGACCAAAACATTATTATTACACGCTATCACCTTCAAACGGAAGACAAGGCTGGAATGTGAATAAGCGTGCTCGTCTTCTTGGACCTCTCGAAACAAAGTATCCGTTTTGAATGGCTTGCTGAACTAATTCTGGTTTCATTTGCAAACAGAACCTTCCAATTGTGTGCCCTCGCTGTCATTTCTCATGCCCAACGCAAGCGAGTGGTTTTGTGTTGCTCAGTTAATCCCAATCAGAGCTCTTTGGCGGTCTTGTCTAGGTGTAGTAGCCTTTGCCTACCCTTTCCTGCCCTATATTTGACTTCATCGGTCTCCCACAACTTTTTACAAATTCTTCAGACATGCGAAACCCCAATTGTTCTTCAACTTCTCGTTGTGTGAGTCCATTCTGCAGGAAGGTCACACGCAATCTGACTATTCTCACTTGGTCAAAGTAAGAAGCTGTGTTTGGTGCCACTTCGTCAATTATCAGATTATCACACACCAAGTACGAAAGTAACAGTATTATTTAAGTTGATTATTTACAAACTCTGTGTGCTTAGCAAAAACTAGCGTCAATTGTTTTGTTTTTATGTTTTTCTGTAGTATGCTTGCAAAAGCTTCCAAATACAGACATCCATGACAACAAAATTGCGAAACACACGTTTTACTGTAGTATAATGCAATATGCAACAATTTTAATCATATGTGTATCATTGCTGCAAGTTCTCACTGTTGCATACAAATTTCGTTCGTGCATGTGTTTTATCATTCATTTGTTGCATTGATAAGCTTTGTTTATGGACACAAACATTATATGTACGTTTTATATTTTAATTTCTGTTTACTGATTAGTAAATATAACGGCAACAGTGTTTTATAACAACAAAGTAATTAATTTAGGTTTTGCAGTACTGAAACGCATGTGCTATCAGCTTTTAGAAAATATAAAACAATGGTAATCTATTATAATAGTGAATTGAGAAAATTAATAATATTAGTCAATAGATTTATCCAACCGGATTAATTTATAATTTTCTCACTGTACATTTCAGTGAGTGTGTGTATCACTTTATTGAACACAACTGAGGAAGAAGTTAGAGGTGCATCTCTAACGCTATAAGGAAACAATTTGGTCGACGGAATAGGCCGTTTATCGATCGTAGAACAGGCTTAACAGTTAATTGTAGATCATGAATCGTTTGAAGACCTGAAAGCGATTAGCATGTAAGGCAATTATATGCTGAACTGTAAATAAATCAGTGTGCGGAGAGAAAGTGAAAACGCATGATTATTCATAAGGTGTTTATGCATTATATGCGGGTCATGCATCTATCTCACATGATGTCAGACTTGTGCAATATTGCATAAATTGAAATTATTGCCATGTTTTTATTACTCCCATTTGCACGTTTGCAGCATCCCCTGTAATTATCTGCACGACTTGTGTTTGCATTGGTGGCATTTGAAATAATTTCGTTGAGTTTAATTTGTAGAATTATAATTATACATGTGCATAGCATGAGCAACTTTAGCAAATATAGAATTCAATTTCCAATGGTGTATTCTTGATATTTACTTTTGAGACTTGAGGAGATGAAGTTGTTTATAATTACTGTTTAACACATACGAGCAGTAATTGAAATATTCTGTACTTAAAATCTTAAAAGGTAGTTATGTTTTGTAAGTCAAAGTGCAGGATTAAAAAACCTGGTGTTATAAGTTAAATCTATGGGCTTGATACTACTCAATTAAATTAGCATAAAAACTCCACTAATCGTGCGTCCGGGAAATGTAGTTTCTATTGCATCTTAAAGGAAATTTCCCGAAATCAGGTAATGTATATTTAAAGCGGATTAAAAGCAGGTACAAGTGATTATGTATCAGCAACTATTGTGATTAAAGACTCCAATTTTTAGTTTGGATCTTCTCGAAAACCACTGCCCTCAGCAATTCCCCTAACAAGAGTATCATTTTTATGAAAATAGGCAAACGTTTTTCGAACTAAAATTGACGAATATTCTCCTCCAAAAGGCTAGGATGAAAAGCAGTCCTTTGTTAAACATACCCCTTCTGAATTTTTCTAAGGTCAGCTACTTCAGTATAAAAAATCGCGTAGGTATTTAAAATTCCTCATTTCTTTTAAACCGTATTTTTCATTATTCGTCTCATCGCTACAGCTCTGTGAACACGTAATTTCGAAGTTTCTTCTTATTTTGCTCTGTACCATTACGTTAAGAAATTTGTAACACTATTTGTTGCACTAGGAATACTTTGAGTTAGCTGCCAATTACGTCACTGGTGTGCAATATGAAATTCCGAACTGTTTTCAATATAGAGAAAGAAAAATTAATAGTGGAGGCTACCCATACTAGTTAGCTTTAAATTGACAAAATCGTTTTATTGGCAGTAAAATTTATACTTCAGTGATCGCAGCTGATATTACTTAATTTTGCAAGGCAAGCTTTAAATTGCGCCGTAAATATTTATTATGAGCAACCTAGAAATATATTCCTTATACTCGTATTTTATCTTCAGTAGATAACTTACAATACATGGCTATGAGAAAATAACATTCGACCTATAAAAAATATTTTTGATAAGATGATGAAAGTTCATGTACTCCGGCCATCTACATTTTTAATTCGTTTCTAAAATATTGGTCAACAATTACCGATCAGCCTTAATTGTATTGACTTTGGTTGGTGAAACGGCACAAATAATACACTTAGTAGTTACTTTGAGTATTTTGCCAACGTTCTTGATTCAGTGCAGTCTTAGAATCCAACGAATCGACTTTTTCCGCATACTGTCCTATGTCGTGCATGAAATTGAAAATAGTTGTCCCAGATGCATTAATTTATCTTGCAATAATACACTTTTCTTAGAAACGTCTATGTTCTTCTACTACTTGTTGACTCATCCGCAATCGAGTGTCTGCCGCAACGAAACTATTTGGCGAATAGGGTACTTGAAAATACAGGGATTTTTCTCCGTAAACGCACATTAATGTATTTGGGATAACCGCTTTAATTTATGAAAAACTCACATATTGTTATCCGAATAATATGCAATTTACAAATATATGTATAAATTAATTCCTTAATGAAATAGCCTTGAGGTTTGGTTGCCCCTGATCAAACAAATACTAGATTAGAAGTTTGACACAATTTTTCACATAAAAGATGATGCAACCCGAATACCTATAAATGTACAATTTTTAATTATATTAATAAAACTAACAGCTGTTTTATTTTTAATAAATAAAAAAATATTTTTGGTCTAGCACTCTAGTAGACCGCAATGATAAGCTTTAGTACTAACACTTAAATATGCTAATATTTATGTTTTTATGGTTTTATTCAAATTTTGTATTTCTTGCTATATCTAGACCATATGCATTATATTTTATGTTAACTGGAAATCCGCCTCATTGCTACAGTTATTGGTATAAATATTTATAATAATTTCTATAATGACATTAAAACAGATTCACAGCTGTTTTGTCTAGTTTTAAAAGAAACGCATACTGTAATGCTTAGATGTTACTATACACTCAAAAACAGATACCTAATGCGTATTGTGACCATAATGCGTTTTACTACGGTTGGATGTAACGGTGTGGATTTGCCTTCAAAATATGGACAAGTTGTATACAATTTCTGCAATTGTGATTAATCCGTTGATATACTGATTGCTTTATGTTGAAAACCTTCATATTAACCTATACAATTTTGCAATTCAACTGAGGAAATCACAGTTATCAGTTATCACGTTATCAGTTATCAGGGAAGAACACCTGCTTGTTTTTAGCAAGTAAGATGATTGTGTTCTTTTTGGGTTTTGTTTTATTTTTATCTTTATTTATATATACAATGTTTGTACTTATTTAGGACCCAATAAATGGATTATTATTATTATTATTATTATTAACTATCCTTATACTAAATAAAAATTATATTTAGAGCCGACACCCTCTATCCTCATATTTCTATATACTTAATGGGGAGCAAACTGGTTTTGAGAGTGAAAAGCTAATCAGTTTCTATCGATTCAATATCTTTAACGCTTTATCAGAAAACTTAATTGGCATATATTTGTCCTTAAACAGAAAATATAGTTATATCTTTCTAATTTAAATTCTACGTGTGTCTGCAATTATCTTTTACAGTGATGCAGATAGAGTAGCTAAAGCAATTTTCAAGGAAATAAATACCCATTTAGTCTCTGAAACACTTCAGTTATCGATTAAATAACTACATGGTTTATAATTATGGAACAACTGAAACCTTGACTTTTTGTAATCTGTACTTCTAGGGCTTGCAATTATTTTTCCAGCCGACTGTATGACTGCACATGACGAAATTCGACCGAGCATTATATTTGACATTCACCTTTAAGTTTCAGTCAATGAGTTGGGTCCAACGTATCTAATAAGGCAATTAAGTAAGATTGTTCGTTTTTAGGTGATACCCGTAGCAACATTTCTTGATTTTATGCCCCCCATATCATTATATCATTTCAGATTATGCGTTACCTTGCGGTTCCAGTTCATGTGCTTGCAAAAAAACGTGTGAAAACCTGCGAGGGAACCGAGATTAAACGTTTACTGCACTCTGTAGTTGCTGACCTTATCAGCATTTGAAGGTAATTTACTACCAAAGCTTGTAAAAACTCGAAAAAAATCACCTTATATCCGTTTAGAAAGCAGTGTAATTGGTGGAGGCGCTGTGAACATTAGAGTGCAATTACCTTACCTGAAAATATGCTAAATTGAGGGTTTTCATTTCAGCAAATCAAGTATTTGCAACGAAATAAAAAGAACTGCAGACACTTTAGCATGATGAGATTGAAAATTACAAAGTTATAGTAATTTAAATAAAACATTAGCTATTATATGGTTTTTAATGGTTGTTGGCAGTTTGGAAACCATGTGGGCGAAACTAACTGAAATCTTTTGCTATATAATGAAAATAATTGTATTAATTATTACATTAACTAGTTGAGCTTTTAACGACTGCGTGACGGGAAGTTAATTACTTATCTAATATAAACCTTTAAAACTTGCTGTCCTTAAGACAAACTACATTTTTTGCAGTCTACGAAGTATAGAAATTATATTGGTAGGATATATCTTATATGGAGGGCATCAAATGTAATAGTAGAAGGCTTCAGACTATGAATTCGACTGGAAAAACAAAAAGAAATCCGAATAGATAGTGCTATCATAACGCTCCATAACAAAGATACTGATCAGCTGCGTTCAGCAAATCGCAAGAAAGCACCACATAAATACTTAAATAAATAAAAATTGTAGGTTTATTTTCCTATTTAATTGAATTATTTGTTTATTAAATAGTTCTTGAAGGTCAAAATGTTGCCAGACAAAAAATGTACGGATACGCTTAAAATAACTAGAGAAAAGCAGCCAGTGAAAGCTTTGTGTAATTCGTCAACGAACTCAAAAAACAGACTGTTTACCTCCAAAGAACCCGTTTAAGACCCTTACAGTTAAGTAAATATGTATACTAAGAATGGCACACTGTTTACTTATGTCATATGGTGGATACTTTTAGGTCAGTATCAACTCTGTTCATACCACTTAAACATCATACAAAAATTGAAAGCCGAAGATGCTAAAAAACATCCAACATCAATAGTTTCAGCTGTGATCATTCTAGGTGCTTAGCTAGTATATGGCTTAGTATACCTAAGGCTTAAGGATATAAAAAACAATATTCTTTATGTTTATGTGTATACGATTGACAATTTTTGTCATTCGGAGGTTGAAACGTTTAAACAATAAGCAAAGAAACTTCAATATATTTCTATATCTTCTAATGTTTATGTCCTTCGTTTTAATATTAAAGCAGTTCTGTAAAATAATAACCTCTGAAGCGCTTTCTCGGGCAGAGATCTCTGCTAGTTCAATGTTGTGCTTCGTACATTTCCAATGATTTCTACTCTGTAACATGAAGCACGAGTCCGCGCCTTGTATTAAAATCGGAACGTCGTCTAATTTATTACAGGCGCGATTACCATTTAACACCAGTTGATAGTGATGAACAAGTCTGCCAAGGGAAAGTAATAATATTTTACCCCGGAGAAACGGAACCAGGTTCTATAGAGGTCAGTCATTTTGTTACTAGATCAAAAAAATATCTAGTAAAATTTGCTATCTTTGCTTTTATAAGGGAAGACAGAAGCAATTAGAAGAATACACTTCTAACTTCTATTCGTTAGTGATAGGATTATTACTATCTGAGAGTGATTTATATACTGTAATTGCAACACGAGGGAAAGTATAATAGACGTACTTAGTACAGTAACGAGTATTAAAATTTCTCTCAACTGCAGCTTAAATTAATTGATTTTTTAAATTATTACTATATTCACTAATAACAATTACTTAATTAACATCTTTTCAATTATATATTTTTTATAGGGGTTGCACATTTTCTTTAATGCCAGAATGTATAATATAGATATTGTAGTTAAATAGAGCCAAGAGGTAATCAAGAAAAGAAATTCTGAATTATTTTATTAGAATTATATAAAATGTATATTTCATGTAGGTGTTCAAATGATTTTTATTCTGTATTGTAAGTTACAGGTTCTAGATTAGGGTATATTTATCTTTATTATTTTGATATTTAACTGGTTTTTACTTTCTCTACCATATATTTTAACTTGATCAAAAATAAAGACCACAGATTTTACGCAAATAACAATTGCGAAATAGTTATTTGTTTATCAAGTGTGGAGTAACCGAGCTTCCTCCAATTTGTTTCTACAGAGTCAGTTTTTACGTCAATAAACGTTTAGTAACTTCATTTTTTACTGTTTTTGAAAACAGAAAATATGTATTTGCTATTTTTAAGAAGTATGGAAAGTATGTAATTTCTTAACTAAAATTTATGCAAATTGATAAAGAAACCCCAAGTTTTTCTAAAAAGTTAGAAAAATATTTGTCCACCACGCTTAGTATTATAAATTAGTATATTTGGGCAATTTGTAAGAGTAGTAAATAGCAAAATAAAAAGTCGTGTTTATATAGTTTCTAATAAAAAAATAAACATCTCTTGTAATTTTTTTTTATATTATATACCATTAGCAGCAAATTTAGCTAGCTTTCTTATTTAAAATGTTTTATAAGGGATCATACACGTAATAAATTTAACCACATAAAACTGAACAACTTTTTTATTTATTTTTTTAAACGCCCCCAAAACTTCAAAATAATTTTACTCTAAAAATGCCTATGAAATAATATTTTAAAGTAATTCCACAAAACACATCTGGTCACTAACGTACCTTGTCAATTGAGGAATAGTGGTTTAAATTATTACGTGGACTTCCATAACACCCTATACAGGTTGAGAAATTTCACAGACCAAGCGATTCACAGTTTAATTAGATGTGTAGTCATGATTAATGGTTCACCTAGTTTGCTGCAATCGTGTTGTTGAATAACTTAATGAGAAAAGTGATTGTAAGGTATACCGTTCGCATTTCAAAATACTTTTCAATAATAACATTGATCCTTAAAGCGGGTTCACTGCTTTACACTCATTGTGCCTTCAAATTCTGATAACGCTTTAATTTGGAGCGAGGAACTGAACGCTGAAATTTATTGACTGATTTCTAGTATTTCTGCTGTTTTTAATAAATATTTGCTAAAAATATGAGAAAATACCCAAATTAATAAAGAATAAAGGCTTCTAGTTTTTAAATAATCATTTATACGATATAGTTTGTGTCCTATTATTTTCTCATGCTGTAAATTTAAAACTACTTTTATAGACAAAAAATTAATGAATTTTTATTTGAGTAAGAAATACAAAAAGAGAATTTATATATGAAATTTATGTTGAAAAAATTTAAATATTCATTGATATTAAGCAAATTTAAAAAAGGCATAATACCAGGCTAAAAACTTTAAATTATAGTAAAATATTATATTTTCTTAAAGAGTTCGGTTCCATAATGAGCTGCAACTCATTTTATAGATGTAATTATAATTGCGGCTTTTTCATTTTTGTACATTTTGGAATTACTGTTGTTATTTATAATACATTCGTATTAAAACTACTTGTTATTGATCGTCACAAGTTCGCAGGGCGTTTCATCTTTATTTAATTTTGATTTTGGGAATATTCGATGATGGAAGCATAGTTTATTATATCATATCTAGTGTTATAAATCTAAAATAAAATTCTTATTAGTTGATTGTAACTTGTTCCATACTAACACCTGTGGTAATCATTCACCCCCAACAAAAAAACCTTTACTCAATTTCGACGATAAAGCTAGCCACCTATCCGGCTTATGAGCAGAGAAGTCTCATACAACTACAACGTTGTGGAATTAAACAAGCCACTAGCCTAGTGTAAAAGAAAGAAGAATAAGATTTGCATTGAATTATTTACTTAGGTAATTACATTTGCAGTAAAAAATAGTAGATGCTCAATTTTACACCGTTTTTCCGTAGGTTGGTTCTGCGGAAACTAAACTGCACTTTGCATTATTCATAAGTAATTAAGAAGTATCATGGTTGGGAAAGAATTGCTACCGCAATCAAAAATTTGTGTGTTAAGATTTAACTTGTATCTAGAAAAATATGGTGGAGTTACACACATTTTATTTTTTTGTGTGTAATTTTCACACACGTCAAAAATAAGAAAGACAAAAAGATTCACTAATGTATGTCATTTTCTGGACAAACTATGTAAAAGTCATAGACTTTGTCTTGAAATAGTTATTCTGTGTTGTGAAACCCATGTTTCATCCACTAATAATCCACCAGTGTGATCTCTAAAGATCCATCCAAACGTTTTATTATAATCAGGAAAATACTATTTTTTTTTAAAAGAACGTTTGAGCAAGATCGCCTTATTTTCGGCACAGGAATCTGGCGTTAAGCTATGCTCACATATTTCAATGTCAATACAATAAATTATATTAGCGCCACTGACTCGTTTTGATTGGCATTCTAGAAGCTGTAGATAACTTTGATGATTGTATTACTTTCCATTTCAAGGCTTTTTACTTAATTTTTATAGGTCTTGGTAACTGTAGCTTCTCTAATTTGCTACTAGTGTAAAGTTTCAAATTTCTAAACAAATTTTTATTAAATATCATTTTGAAATGTTTAATGCAAGTACCTAATTTTAAATAGTAATGCACAAACATAAAAGTTGTTCTGTTACAAACCTGATAGTAACTATAGCAAAAAAGCACATTGCACGAAAGTGAAAATATTTCGAGGAATTAGACCCATCATGCATACATCGAAAATTCTTCTAAAAATTCTACAACAACGAATAGAAAAGCTTGTGGAAGATAACCAATTTGGGTTCAGATGGAACATGGAAACAAGGAAATCAATCATGGAACTACGTATAATAATAGAAAAGATGAGTACGAAGAAGAAGCAAATTTACATTGCGTCTATTGACGCTAAAAAGGCGGTTAACTAGAGAAGAATGCGTAAAATTATGAAAGAAATAGGAACGACAGGTGAAGAAAAAACTATTTTGCAAAACCTTTACAAAAGAAAGAGTACATGGAAAACACCCCAGAGGATAACTGCAATACATACATGATATAATAATGGACACAAGAAGCAAAAATTATATGGAGATGAAACGCAAAGCTTCAGACCGATAAAAGTGAAGAATTGGAACAAACCAGTCAGGAGGCTGATAACTAAGGAGGAGAAGGAAGCCTTCATTAGCATGTTGGCTTGATTTATAGATTTTTGAGTGCATACAAATGACTAAAGGCTATGTTTTGCTTCTGGACGATTGTGATATTTGTTGTTTTAATATCAACTATCTTTCTTGTTGGTAGCTTTTTTTAATAACACAATTAGCAGTTTGGTCTGACCGTGTTCGAATAGCTATATTTCTTTTCTATGGTTAACTTCTGGATATTTAAAATTCTTTGGGATGAATTAAATCTAGACTGTGAAGCAAGGTGTGGTACCATGATTTCGTGACTTTTTATTAGCAAAACAGACTTTAAATGTTGAGTTGATCACTCATACATCATACAGTCTCGATTAGCTCAAGTGCAATTTAATTTTCAAAAATAAAAAAGTCGTTCTACAATAGCACATTATCCTATAGCAGTTACCGCTAGTTGGTGCTGAAGGAAGCAACACCAATCAAGGATACAGAAAGTCTGAACGAGGACAAAGTGTTTATAATTATGTCAAAAATAGGTAAATATACCTTAATAAACCTTAAACAGACAAACGAAACACTTTGGAATGTGAATAATAATACTCATTAAGAGAAAAAGAATTGAAGTCGCTCATCCAGAAATGCTACTTAACACAGAGGCTTATAGTGATATTATGAAAAGGAGGGTGATAACGAAAGAAAGCAATCCCGATCGTGGACAAAGCAAGTTCGATCAATGCTGATGATGCAAGACGGCACAAGCATGAAGCTCACTCACATTTATATATATGATAATTCATTTTCTTATATGGGTATTTCGCCACTCTGCAAATTAAAATATTAAATAACGAAAATATTAACAACGAACGTTTCGAGGGACAATCTGCCCTCGTTATCAACGAATAACAATTAAAACTAACAAGAACTTATCTTTTTTTCACTGGAAGAAAAAACGACCAACCTCCAATGAATTTTCTGACATTGACGTTTGTTGATATCTGTACCTACTTGATCTCATCTTTAAGAATCGATAGCCAACTATTGTCTAAAAATATTGAGAAAGACGACACGCATTTTTCTTCGTTAAGTAAAATGTATGCCGTTTCCTTAATTTTTCGTCTAGTTGACATCGATTCTTTAGACAAGATCTTTGTGTTGTCCCAGAGCCAAAGTTGTTTGCTCTAATGATACAATTTTCAAAAAAGAGAAAGAATTTATTATTAATGTTTTACAAGATAATGGCTATCCAGAGACTCTTGTTCGGAACATTTTCAATACACGAAGCAATGCCACACACATACAAAGGAATGACACTCAAAAATATAATACTCTTACTATACCATATATTCCAGGCATATCTGACAAAATTAGACGAATTGGAAATAGATTCAATGTTAGGACGGTATTCAAAACGATGAATACTTTACGGTCAGTTCTTACAAAAACTAAACCGTTCAACGAAGAACAGCATTCAAGGAATTGTATATATAGTATTCCCTGTGAATGCGGGAAATATTATATCGGTGAAACATCCAGGCCTTTAGCAGTAAGAGTTAAAGAACATAAAAATATGTTGAAAACGTATCAATTCAATAAGTCTAAGCTGGCAGAACATGCTTGGGATGAAAACCATAAAATACAATGGGACAACACAAAGATCTTGTCTAAAGAATCGATGTCAACTAGACGAAAAATTAAGGAAACGGCATACATTTTACTTAACGAAGAAAAATGCGTGTCGTCTTTCTCAATATTTTTAGACAATAGTTGGCTATCGATTCTTAAAGATGAGATCAAGTAGGTACAGATATCAACAAACGTCAATGTCAGAAAATTCATTGGAGGTTGGTCGTTTTTTCTTCCAGTGAAAAAAAGATAAGTTCTTGTTAGTTTTAATTGTTATTCGTTGATAACGAGGGCAGATTGTCCCTCGAAACGTTCGTTGTTAATATTTTCGTTATTTAATATTTTAATTTGCAGAGTGGCGAAATACCCATATAAGAAAATGAATTATGAATTCACGCCACAAAGAAGTTTCAGAGATTATCTTATATATATGATGTTGCTCTGCGAAGGCACCTAATATCCTATTTACAATATTGCTTTTTAAGCGTCGCTTTTGATATCATACAGGATTTTAGATTTAAATCAGATAGAACATTAACTATTTATTTCAAAATAGTTTTCGAATTCTACAAGTAAAATTAGTTTGTTTCCACCAGTTGCATCTCAAAAGATCCATCCAAACGTTTTATTATAATCAGGAAAATACTTTTTTTAAAGAACGGTTGAGCAAGATCGCCTTATTTTCGGCACAAGAATCTGGCGTTAAGCCATGCTCATATATTTCAGGAACGCCTGTTGTACACTATACACTTTGTCAATACAATAAATTATATGAGCACCACTGATTCTTTTTGTTTGGCATGCTGGAAGCTGTAGATTACTTTGATGATTGTATTACTTTCCATTTTAAGGCTTTCTACTCAATTCTTACAGGTCTACGTAAGTGTATTAGCTTCGTTAATTTGCTACTAGTATAAAGTTCCAAATTTCTAAACAATTACTTCGACACGAAGTGTACGAAGTATTGAAATTCCTTCATATCGAAAACCACTCTGAGTCAAATATCTCTAAAATTCGAGCCAAACGACTAATGAACCCACTATATCAAATCTCCGTCTCGGCGGTGCGGATCTTTTGGTGAAGATCCCAGCCCACTAGATCAATCCCCCGCATTGGGGGGTGCCTAAACGTGCTGTGCGGGGGATGTATGTTCGTATGTGTACACGATTCCGGTCGCCAGGAACCTTCCTGAAGCCTTGGATCGTTTTCATGCGATAGGTCCTCCGAAAATGAAGGCAACATCAACTTTTGAGCTATGGTCGTCGGCAAAAAAAATTTTTTTTTTGTTTTTTTTTTAATAAATAACTGGTTCATAGCATTTCATTGTATTAGCGAAACGGAGTGATGCTGAGTATCGAAGTATTCTTGGAAAGCACGGAAGAGCGCTTTTCTTGGGTGGAGGGTACCGTATATTTTTTTTTATTAAATATCATTTTGAAATGTTTAATGCAAGTACCTAATTTTAAATAGCTCTTAAAAGTTTTTCTGTTCAAAACATTATTTAAGCAATTCCATAAGACCAAATTGATATTGCGTGAATTGCTTTAATTGGCTTGTTACGGGATAGTTCATGCGGCCTCGTAATATATGAAGCCATACATTTAAATAGTAATAAATCTCATTTTTCATACCTCTGTATGTTATAATTATAACTCGAGCAAATAGGACTGATTTACAGGGAACTGAAGCAACAATCAATACTTGGCTTGACTGAAGTCTTATTGATACAATGTTTATTTAATCCCGTTAATTATGTGGCATACTTTGTTTGAAGGTAATTATTTTAATTAAATGTTGCTCACAACTGTTAAATTACATAGTTTCCGTGTAAGGCAAGCTTAATAAAGCAAACTTATTATGCAGTCTATCGGACTTTTGATCGAAAAGCAAATAATTGAACATTACGAATAAATGTAGAACACTTGGTATCATAATACACATCTTTAGATAATTACATTCACTTTTCATCGTGACCATGGCCGGTGGCAAAGCCGAAAGCTCAAGGTCACGTATTTGGAACGCTTAGCGGACTTGACTGTAATATTCACGTGCGATTATGCAGCACAGCCTTTAGCACTGGCAACTGTAAAATATGGCCCGCCAAATTCGAACCGGTTAAGTTTAGAAAGTTGCCCAAAGGATTCGGTATTTCACCAAGCAAGTGGAGGAGTACACGCATTTAGTGGAATTTCCAGAACACTTTTTCACCGCTTTCATCGATGTCATTTGGGTAGATTTATCTGTTAGATTAATATGAGAACCTGAATTGCACCTCCTTTATATAAGCTATGCCAATGTGGTTTCTCCGCAATGGAATGTTTTACTGGTTTGTCAGCATTGACAGATGGTTTCCTGACACCTTCGATTTGAGAATTGAGATATTGGCAAATTATCCGGATGGAGTGTGCCAATAATAGTTTCCTGTTACTTCCTTACCTGGAACAAAAAGAGAAGTCATTAGTTAAATCAATGGTGAAAAGTAACTGCTGGTTGCATACGTAGGCAGAAACAGTAATTTTTGTAGAGAATTTGAAAGCGGACTGACTAATTACATCTCAACAAAATATAAATACGGTAAGAAAGTATTCACTAGAATATTAATTATACTAAATGTTTATATCTTACGTTAAATATTATTTGCGTGGCAAATTGTTTGGGTTATAATTTAGATGTACCATTAATACAATAAAAAATGCTCATATCATTAATTCAGAATTAAGCTGAAATGGGCATTCAATAAAAAACATTATTGTTCTAGACAGTCCCAAAAAAGTGTCTCGCTAACCATTCGAATTCCATTGGAACCATTGCCTAGTTTTGTTCAATTTTCATGGGTTGAAGTGTTTGGACTGTTGGTTCTCTATGCTTGAAAATCGAACATGACAACACGACAATATCTGGACAATTTTTAAAATTAGTTTTTGAAACTTTTTTGAGTCACCCTGTACTATTTAACATAAGTTTCGATACAGTTTTTTTTAATATTACATGTTTTAATTATTTTGTTGCAATAAGTGGCAGGAGAAAGTACAGTAATTTACTGGAAATGATTTGCATTACTAAAATTATTTTAATTGCATGTGTAGTTGACTTTTCCTACTTGTTTATCTTGACATTCCGCGTATAAGCTTTAGCTGATAAATGCACGTTGGTGATGTCAAGTTCACTTTATAATTTTATGGTCATAAAAAAATACATGAATCGAAACCGATACTATTTAACCCTGAAATAAATTAGACTAAAATTAGCGATTCGACAAGTGATGGATGAAAGTGTAGTTGCCTAAAATTTAAATAATTAATCGTACAAGGCAAATCAGTAATTAGTTACTGCGAAAATCTGTCGGCTGTCTCTGTTGAACTGTGGTTATGGCGTATATTCCTCCAAAGGCCCTAAAGGCTTTGAAAACCTAGATTTTGTTTGATATTTCTGTTTTGCAATGTAGCACATACAATATGGAGTATTTGTACAGTAATGTATTACCATTTGTAGCTGTAAAGTCACACTATAAGCAGTTACCTTATAAGGTAGTTAAGCGATAATACATTTTACATCCAACAACGCATAGAATGAATGCAAACATTGTAACATGATCTAAATTACACGTGTAAACTTAGAAACTGCATCACAGTTAAAAATTCATTTTAATAAAAGGCTAGCAAACCTCAGGTCAACGCAATCAGTGTGGGTTCTAGAAGTATTCCATTACCAATTAACATTCAAAGCGAATTCCGAGGGGTATCAATTTTTATCAATTAAGAAATCAGCTTGATGCCACGTGGGCGTCAACTTCCTGCATCATAAATATTCCTGTTAGTTTTCCATAATTTGAGTGCAAAACTGATATACCAAATGTATTATTTATATAGTAGCTGCAAATATCCATAACCTTTGTATCTTTAAGTAGTTCTGTAAATGTGTACATAAAACTGGCAATTTTATTAAAATAGGTATTGATTTGAAGAAATATATAATTACGGATATCTTTACAACATTGATACATTTGTAGGATATTGTAATTAAGGTACTGTTTTGATGAGTGAACATTATTTTTAACATCCAACAAAAATTAATGTTTATGGTAAACGGTTTTTGTTTGGAAAACGTATGCGGACATTATATACATATCATCAGATTTCAGGGAGGCGGGAAAATGCGACATAAAGATATAAAAAAGATCCAATTTTGGAATGTAAAGACACTTTTTCAGAAAAAAACTAGAAAACCTTAAATTTAAAATGGACAAATTACATATCGACATAATAATATTCATCGAATAAGAAGGGTCCAATAAGGTGACTAAAGAGGGAGCTAAGATAATTCACACAACTGACTCACAAGGTGGAAGAGCAGGAGTTGGATTAATACTAAATAAGGAAAAAGAGTTGACGGCTACATCCACCTAAACGAAATTATGATCATAGTAAGACCAAAATTATGATCCAAGACAGGGTGATAATGCAAGTTTAAATGCGAACGACGGCCCAGGACGAGGCCAAAGTAGAGAAGGTCTACAAAAATATGGAAGAACTAATAATATAAGAAAGGGTGATGACAACCACTACGTGCGAAATACACTAATCAGATTTTTGATGATAAAGAGTTTTCTTAATGCAACTCACACAATTGACTTTGAACACCCACTGGTTTATAAACTACGCCGCAGTAGAAAACAAATTGAAAGATGGAATAAACACCTAGAAGAACTATATAAATTAGCGCTAACAGAGCTGAATAACAAGAAAGCGGTGGGTATCGACAAAACCCCCAATGAATCAATGAAAAGCCTTAATCAAAGCATCCATAATAAAATATTTTACCTTATATAAGACATACACAGTACAGAAGAGTTGGCAACAAAGTTCTCCAAAAACCTGATAGTAACCATACTAAAAAAACACTGCACGAAAGTGAAAACATTCCGAGCAATTACACTCATCACGCAGGCATCGAAAATTCTTCTAAAGATGATACGACGAATAGAAAAACTTGTAAAAGATAACCTTACTGACGACCAATTTGGGGTCAGACAGAACACGGCAACAACCATGAAACCATGAAACTACCTATAATAATAGAGAAGATAGTTACGAACAAGAAGTAACTATACATTGTGTTCGTTGACGCTGAAAATGCTTTTTATAGGGTTAACTGGAGAATAATGCATAAAATAATGAAGAAATTGGAAAGACAGGTGAAGAAAAAAGAATTTTATAGAACCTTTACACAAGAAAGAGTACATCAAATAATAATAGACAGAAGAAGCAAAAATTATGTGAGAATGAAACGCAAAGCTTCAGACCGAGAAAAGTGGACAATTGCAACAAATCAGTCAGGAGACTAAAGAGAAAGACACCTTTATTAGCCTGTTGGCTTGATTTATGGATTTTTGAGTGCATACAAATGACTAAAGACTATGCTTTGCTTCTGGAAGATTGTGATATTTGTTGTTTTAATATCAACTATCTTTCTTAATTGTAGCTTTTTTTAATAACACAATTAGCAGTTTGGTCTGACCGTGTTTCAATACCTATATTTCTTTTCTATGGTTAACTTAAATTGTAATTCTTCTTTTTATTCCTCTTATCTTATTTCCTGTGTTTTGGGTATTAGGCTTTTCTTATGACAGTATTTTGTTTTTCTTGATATTTTCTTCTAAATTTGGTGTAAACTTTTTCGTACTATTAAAAAGTGGCTATTTAAATTTAAATTAAATTCTTTAGAGCTGCATGAAAATCGAATTAAATCTGGACTGTGAGGCAAGATGTTGTATCATGATCACTCATTCATCATATAGTCCAGTCAGCTCAAGTGCAATTCAATTCTCAAAAATAAAACACACATCAGAGGAAGAAGATATTCGAACGCAAACGTAGCACTTAAAAATATTTTTGAAAACTTTGTGAAAGAAGACTTCTCTGTCTTTAAAGATGAATTGAAAGAGCAACAAATGTATTGAGGTAAAGAATTATCTTTTAAAAGCAATAGAATCACTTTTCACATACAAAATTAAATTCATCTTTCAATTTGGCCTCCAATGCGATTATTTTTGAAAATTATAACATTTATTTATTCTTTTTCAAATTTATTAATTTTAGCTTGAATGATTTTTTACATAAATAACATGCGTTAATGTAACAAGAAGAGTTCTTGATGATAATCATGAATGTATATTTGGGGAAATTATTTCCAAACTCTTTTAGGGCTTGTCAAATTAAGATTTTCAAAAAAACAATCATATACTGTAAAATCCCAAATTTAATCGACCGCAATTACAAGAATGAAATAGTTCGCAGACTGACCTTCAGACTTTTTTCATCTAACAGTTTTAGCATTGCTTCTAGACTGGGTAGTGCATCACGATTTTTGGTCACTTTCCAGTCTCCCTTCTGCACCACCCACTCTACATATTTTTTTCAGTTGGTCTTTATCGATTATGTGGATCAGTTCCTGTATTAAAATGAAAAAAGCAGTCGTTCTGCAATAGCACAGCATCCTATAGCAGTTACCGCTAGTTGGTGCTGAATGAAGCAACAATCAAAGAAACAACAAGTCTGAACGGAAGCGAACTTTTTATAATTATGTCAAAAATAGGTAAATATACCTTAATAAACCTTAAACAGACCAACGAAACACTTTGTAATGTGAATAATAAAACTCATTAAGGAAAAAAAATGAAGTCGATAAGATTCGAAAATACGCCTTAACCGCTCATCCAAGAACGCTTCGTAACACAGAAACTTATAGTGGTATTATGAAGAAAAGGGTGATAACGCAAGAAAGCAATCCCGATTGTGGACAAAGCAAGTTCGATCAATGTTGATGATGCAACGCGGCACACGCATGAAGCTCATTTACATTTATATATATAATGCTGCTCTGCGAAGGCACTTAATATCCTATTTATAATATTGTATTTTATAACGTAGCTTTTGATATCACACAGGATTTTATACTAAAATCAAATATAAGGAATATTTAAAGAGAAACAAACTATTTATTCCAAGATACCTAGTTTTCGAATTCTACAAGTAAAATTTATGTGATTTACAGCTAACTTCTGTTTCTTTTATTACATCAGTTTTGTAGAAGTTATTGGCGCTAACAGTTAGTTTTAAAGATGCTGCAGTTCAACTTCAGTTTTTATTAACCTCTAGGGATCTATTAGAAACCTCATAATCATTGCTGATCGTTATCATGGTTACATCACATTTTCCGTCGATTTTTGTTTTTTTGAATATTTACACCTTATTTCTAGTATATTTAAAAAATTACTATTTTTGCAGTACTTTTTTTATCAAATCCAATTTTTGTCAAGGCTTGTACATTTTTAGAGTTTGATCGATTGCGCAGTTATGGCATACCATTTAAGCTGACGAATCAATGTCTTCCACGCCTTTGCCAAATACTTGGTAAGTAGCAAGGTTTTTGGCGATCTAATTCCTTGCACCGAGTGCATTTGAAGGTTAAGTTGCTATTGCGACACGTGTTCTAATGTTGGTGTTACTCCAATTAAGAAATCCATTCTTCAACATTTTAGGTTTCTAATGTTTACAGATTTAATTAATTTCTAGTACCATATGGTATAGGTTTACTATTTAGTGATGCACAAAGCGTTTATTGTTAATGTTATGTTCACATTAAGGTAATTCGAGGGGTATTCCGCGGGGGAATTTTGGTGTTCAAGCTCCAGGAATTAGTAGGGAATTAGAGGAATTAGTTGGGGAATTAGAGGAATTAGTTGGGGAATTAGGAGAATTAGGTGAGGAATTAGGGGAATTAGGTGAGGAATTAGAGGAATTAGTTAAGGAATTAGGGGAATTAGTTAAGGAATTAGAGTAATTATCTGAGGAATTAGAGCAACTATCAGGAATTACAACGCAGCGCGCGCAACTCTAGACATAACATATTTACCAAATAATGTGAACGACCCCTGCGCTACAGTACCACATGCGTTCTTTAGGGTGAGTAAGTGCATTGTTGAATTGATTCAGTGATTTGCACCTGCACTAATCTAGTCTTCCCAGTGACAAGTGACTACAGATTTATAAAATCAAATCAAGGTAAGTTAATGTAGTGATGTCTTCTCGAATTTATTCCCATTCCAGCAATTAAATAATTATAACCTCAAAATAAGATGCGACCGCAGATTAGGAACTAAGTTTGAAAATTTGGTGCAATATTCTTTTGGGCGTACTAATACGTATTTCAAAAAATACTTCTTCATCCTAACTCTTATCATTTTCAATATACCGGGTAATTTACAACACATTTACACTTCAAAAATGTTGATTTATGTATGAACCTAAAAATGAATCTATGGTTCCTTATACAGGGTGTGTTAGAAAAAGAGTAACAAACTTTAAACGGCGACAGCACTAATTAAAATAAGACACAAAGCTTCTGTGTGCATTAGTCCTGAAATTCTTTTTAAGGAAGCTACAGCCCTGAGGCAAGTAATAAAAAAACACGGATTGTATTTAGTTAAAATAACACAGATAAAGCAAATTTGGTGTAATGTGGCATATTTATGCGATTTTATATGCTGAATTAAATGGCCTTGAAAAAACGTGTTATAAGGGGTAGTTTATGCAAGAGATCGTGGATGTTTTTATCATAGCATTTTACGGTCAACATTTTAGTCGATTCTAGTTAGATATTCGAAAATGTTGGACTTTTCTACATAAAAAGGTTTTCTTGATTGGAATCGCTGAGAGCAGTTGTTTACGAGAAAAGCCAGCCTAAAGATTGAAATTCGCAACTTCAGAATTAACGTTTTTTCTTCGCCGTTCTGGAAGCTCCCTCAAAACGCATTTCCGGACCTATGTTAACCGAACCTTTTGGCTTATTTTTATGAGAATTATCAACTATAAAGTTTGTTACTCCTTTTTTAAACACTCCGTATTTAGTTTTTTGAGGGCTATAAAATTTTGGTATAAAACACTTCCAGTGTCTTCGGAAACAATGCTTTACTTTATTTTTTCAAGTGGGAGCCCCTTATTTTTGTTTACAATACAATTCTACGCATAAAAAGGTATTTGCAACTTATTTACAACATTTTCTATTTATATTATTATTTTTATGGTTTAAAATGTATACATTGAACTAATTTATTTATTTAACATAATTTTTACTGAACTATTTATTTGGTCATGAATAAATTTTACATGGAAGAAAAACAATATATCGGAATTGTTACTGTGGTAGACTTAAATTTAGGTTGATTTATTAATACAGCTATCTGTTCCGATCGAGATTCCAGGAAGAAAAAGTTGGATTCTTAAACAGCTATTCTCAGTTTTTAAACCCCACTGCAACTTCTACTGGTAATTATGCCGCATTACAATGATCATTCCAATTTATTTTTGGTCCCATCCTCGATTTACATTGCGAAAGATCTCAGTCCGAAGCTGTCATGAGCAACTACAATTTGCAATAAGATGGCTTTCTTAGAACTAGTAGAAATCTACTGTTACTAGCACCAGCACCCATATTATATTTATTTATTACTCATTGCAGATGAGTGGCAGCAGCGAAGCGGGGATAAGTGATATCTTCGCGGATGTCGAAAAGGATATGAACATTAAAATACCGGAGACATTAAAAAACTTATTACGGGGCTGTGGTTATGACACGGAAGCTTTATTAGCTACTATCTCTAAAACAACTATATCGGAAATAGAGAATTTCGCCCGATCCGACTTATACCAGCTTATCGATGAAGGGGAACGAGAAAAATACTACGGAATTTATTACAAAAATCCGAAAATCTTCAAAGTGCTACCAGCGCACCAACAAATTTTATTTTGGATGGTCGAACACATTAAAGGGAAAAGGAAAACAAGAAAACGATTTATGATACAAGCTTGCAGAACGGAAACAACACCATTTACTTCTGCAATCCAAGAAAGCTCCTTCCAGAACAAGCCCTCAACTACTGCTGAGGCGTCATTTTTATCGATAAGTGAGGGATCTCTTGAAGAATCTGAAAATCCTGACCATGATTCTGGCATTCAAAGAGCTGCGGTAAACCTGACCGAAGAAAATGCTTTAATTTTTCGAAATCTGAAGTTATGGGCAAAATCCAAAGCAAGTAGTACTATATGGAAGACGCTTCAGCATAAATTTTATGATATTAAAATTGTAACCACCGTGGACCAATATGAAAATATATTCAGCAAAGTAACTTGCTTTTGTAAGGCTACATACAAATTGCCCAAAATACTAAAGCCTGGAAAAAACAAAAGAAGTTGGATATATTCGAATTTCCAGACACATTTATCAAAGAAACATTTAAAGCATTATCCGATGTTCCATCAGAAATTTTAACAACGCCTCAACAACCTCCCATTACTTCTTATTTTCTTTCCAAAAATCCTATAATTCACAGCCATAGCGAAACATCGAAAGTTCAGATCCTTAGTGACATCAGTTTAACTCCCACCCAAAATCCTATCCATAGTCTATCTGATTTATCATCTGCCATTCCTTTGGACTCGAGTTCAGACCCCGCTTTAGACATTCACTCCACCATTCCTGTAAAAATGCCGTTCGAAATTCCTTTATTAATGCATTTTGAAATACCTCATAATGACGCTACCTCCCTCCCTGCAGAGGCCATTCGCGATAATATTTCAGTTGATACACCCTGCGTATCATCTGATCGAAAAGCTGAGAACAAGGTCAAGAGCGAAGATAAATCTAAGTGGAGTAGGAAGAAATACCTAAGATCTGAGAGAGAAAGACGAGCTCGAGAAAACTTGTCAGACGACCAAACTTTAATGACGAATTACTTTTTCATTGCTGAAAAAGTAACCGAAATAACTAGAATGAATAATGAATTGGCCGGTAAACTTCTGGAAAATATAAGTGAAATCGCAGACATTCAAAAGGATGAGATATCCGTGATTGATGTGAACGCAGTGCCACAATTCCTCAAAACGTTACAAGATTTAGCACTTCGGAATTAAAAATGTCCAAACAACCGAAATAGATTCGATGATGCCACAAAAAAATTTGCACTATACCTATTTTACATTGGAGGCAGGCTACTTTATGAAACACTCTATGCAAACTTAAAAAGTTGTTGGCCCTCAATTTCTACGCTGAATAGATTCTTGGACAAAGAACATGGGGTACTGCGAAGTGTACTACATGAAGGTGAATTTGATTTTAAGGGTTTGTCGAAATATTTAACGGACAGAGAACTGACCAAAACAATTTGGGTTTCTGAGGATGCCACTCGTGTCACAGGCAAAATTGAGTATGACTCTAGATCTAACAAAGTGATAGGATTCGTTCTACCGTTGGAAGAAGGCTTACCTCAACAGGACACATTTATTGCCACCTCAGCAGACGCAATCAAGAGTTATTTCGAAACTGGAATTAAAACAGCGTATGCGTATGTCATAATGGCCCAGCCGCTGTGTGTCAGTGCACCTGCATACTGTCTGTCCTTATTCGGTACTGACAATTCATTTACTGCTGAGCAGGTCACTTTGAGATGGAATTGGATGAGAGATGAAGCAAAAAACTTTGGAATCACAATTGCGGGATTTTCCTCAGATGGCGATACTCGCCTTTTAAGAGCTATGAGATCGAAAACTGATTTAATAGCTCGATTGCCACTAGAACCTAAAGAGAAGAATAAAACAAACCAAAAGGTCACAGAGTTACCCCACTTCATTCCAATTCCAGATTGGGAGTGGTACCAATGTAGTATTGACAAAAATCAAGAATGCTACGTACAGGACACTACACACATTTTAACAAAAATGCGCACCCGTATCTTGAAACCACGAATTATTCTACCAGTTGGAAATTATACAGCCACCGTCAATCACCTTGAGGAGTTAATCGCAAAAATTTCAAAAGATAAACATCTCCTTACATCTTCTGATCTTAAGGGCGAAGATAAGATGAACTTCGCATCTGCGGAAAAAATGTGTAGTGTGAAAGTAATGGAACAACTGAAGGTGATTCCACAGAGTGAGGGCACTGTGGCTTATCTTAAACTTATGCACTATATTGAGTCGTCTTTTCTGGAGCCCAGTACAGAATTGAGTACCAGATTATATCACATCTGGTATGTTGTATTTTTTACCAGAATATGGAGAGCCAGCATTAAAGGTAGTAAGAAATACCAAACAAGGTACAACTTCTTGTCCAGCAATTGCTACCTTTGCATTGAGATGAACGCACATGCCTTGATTAAACTTATATTAAATCTCAAAAGTGGTGAACTAAAACCAAATATGTTTAGCCCTGTGATATTTGGTAGTCAAACATGTGAGTCTCTATTTAGGGCTGCCAGGTCAATGACCTCCACAGTAATAAACTTTAGTATAAAAGACATGCTGAACCGAATTGATAGAATAAAAACAATAAATGATACCATCAACGATCTCAGGGGGACGTTTACGTTTCCAAGGGAAGACAAAAGGCTGAAAAGTAAACTGAAGAAACAAAATGTACCAACTGAAGAAAATACTTAATTTGGATATAAAATCCGAAGTCGAAAAAGCTCTTCAGAATGCTTTAGCTGATATGAAACAACTTGGTATCAATGCAAATGAAAATGATTGGAAATATATGCATGTTCCTTTCGTGAAATGTCATCAAAATTCTGGACATAGAAAGGGCAACATGATGGGCACAAGGGTGCGCCGACAAAACAGCCCCACCCAAAATAGCCCCGTCAAAACAGCCCCGTTAGAATAGCTCGGACAAAATAGCTCCATGACGAAATAGCTTCGTACCAAAATAGCTTTGTGTTGTCCAACTTAATCGTAGATTAGAAATGATAGCACAAGATTGTCATAATTTAAATGTTATTGATTATCTCCGCAGTGTCTCATATAATTTAGAAATTTAATGGTAATGGTAAAATTAAAAATGTATTTTTTTGTAGGAATATAACTCTTAATATGCTGATCTCTTTATGTTGTTATTTCATAACCAAATGTAGTTTTATAACATGGGCGTTTTATATGATTGCATTTGTAAACAACATGTATTATTTTAATAAATTAGTAAATAGTGCCTATTTCTTTTTTTATAATTTTTGTAAAAGCTGAAAATCTACTTTCATTTTCCCGTTCCGGAAAGTGGAGAGTTTTAAACAATAGTATCTATAGATGTAGTATTGATTTAAAAAAACGTAAGTATTACTTCGTTTTAAAATAATAATGGAAGTAACTAACTGAACAATAAGAATTTATCATTGAAATTCTCACCCTGCGTCGCCCAACCGCTATTAGTTATATACAATGTGTATATAAATAAACAAAGTAACTTTGGTCTTGTCTTGTGTTTACAAATATTATTGTAATTTTTGCTACGGATGTTTTGGCAGGGCTATTTTGTCGGAGCTATTTTGGACTGGGCTATTTTGTGTGTGAGCCTTTTTGTCGGGGCTATTATGACGGGGCTGTTTTGACGGGGCTATTTTGACGTGTCACGGGGCACAAGTGAGAACGAAGCTGCGAATGAGAATGAAGTCGAAGATGAAGAAAGCGAAATTGACAGAGATTTAGTAAAAACAAATCCAAATAATGAGAACGATATGGTTTTGGAATTAATTTTTGATGAAAGCAGTTCACATGAAACTTTTTCTGAAACTATGACTTTGAAAGATTTCTCCCAAAAAGTGAGTAGTCAACAACTATCCGAAAAATCACCATATGTGAAACTCATAGTTGATAATAAATCGTCAATAATTAAAAAATCATCATACTGCTGGCTTTTGGATCAGTCAAACGGAAGAGTTAGTACCGATCGATTGAAGCGATTTATAGGCTCTACTGGAAAAAAGACCCAGAAGAAAGCACAGAAAAGACACCCGACCTCAACTTCTAAAATCACTAACAAGAAGCGACAGAAAAAGAATCAAACAAGTGACAGTGACTCGACTTCAAACTTTGACTCAGAAGAAGATAGAATGATGACATTCGACGATTCCGATTCAGTTGATGGTTTGGAAGAATTTTTGCAGCTCGAATCTGAAGAAGTATCAGGCGAAACAGGACTCGAAATTAAATTAGATAACTATTACGCGGTTTTCTATGACCAGTCATGGTTCATTGGTCGAATAATTGAAGATGGTGGAGGCCAGCACTACAAAATCAAGTTTTTAAAAGCCCAGCTCAACACTTTTATTTGGCCTCGAAAGAAGACGTTGACAATATTCATAAAGATTTCATCTTCTACGGTCCTATCAATCTGATTGGTAGCGGGCCATTTGAATTAAAACGGTTGGACCTCCTCAATATTAACCATAGATATAAGGTCTTTAAAGATCAGTAAAATGTTAATGTTTTTGTTAAGTAATGGATATATTATATTTATTTTATTTGTTTTTATATAAACGTGAACTACCTTCTTATATTGTATTTTATATGAATAAAATGTTTATTTTTCATGGAGTTTTATTACAAAAATTCCACAACTTCTACTTATTTTCAAGAATTTATGGTAACGACCGCATAATTTAACGTAGAAAAGGTATTTTGGGAATAGCGGTCAGGATTTCGAAAAAAATTGGTCGAAATCTAGGTGGTCGAGGTTTTAACAATTTTATTTCGTCATTCGAGGACTATTTGCATAGACAAACAAAACATTATTAACGAAAAATATAGGGTTATAAACACAATGGCTAATTGTACAATTGCGATTATATGCCTGGTGTTTATCATTATTATTAATGATGCCATATTTAGCCTGTATACCGGGTGTCCGTTCTCAAAGTCGAACATAGGCTATTAACATTGTATTGAACGTTTTTGCCGATTCCTGCTCGCCAATTCAACTTACAGGGAAGATAATGGTACCTATGCAAAGATAAAATTATTACGCATCAAATGATACCAATAATAATATTCAAGATGGGATTTGTATTTTAAAATACTATTTAAAACTTGGGAATTTTTAAATATGCCATGCATTGCTTTTCAAGTTCGATAGCGTTTGTCAAAAAAAAAGTGGTAATTAGTTGGCGTAAATCAGGTATTTTCTGTCAACGTCTGTTAAAATTATCTACAGAAAAATGAATTATTTCAATAAAGAACGAGTGAATGCACTAATGTTAATTACCTATGTTCGACTTTGAGAATGGGACACCTGGTATATAGACTTAACAGTGTTTGGTTTGTTTATCTTCAGAATCCCGAGGATGACAAAACAAAATTGTCTAAACTTCGACCACATTGAATTTGGTTTTCTTTGAAATCATGTCCGCAATTTGTAATATTTTTCTTCTAGGACTAATTATCTTGCTTATATATTTTTAACCTAATTGAAGATTGTCACTTTGGTGTTATTATTTTAGAATAGGTAGTATTACACTATGGGTGCTACCTAGTTATTTGTGGAGAATTAGAGGAATTACTAAAGAATTAGTAGGAAATTAGAACATTACTAGGGAATTAGTAAGGAATTAGGGGAATTAGTAAGGAATTAGGGAAATTAGTAAAGAATTAGAGGAATTACTAGGGAATTACTACGGAATTACAGGAATTACTACGGAATTACAGGAATTACTAACTATCTTGGGAATTAGTGTACATAATATTTTTCCGCGGAATACCCCTCGAGGTAATTGAATAACACAATAACTTTTTATGATGCTTTAGAAACTTATTCCGGTATATCATAACCTTAATTTGCACTGAGAATGAGAACAGAATCTAACGGGTGTTCATAAACAGTCGTCATCCCAGTAGGTTTTGACTTCAGAAACGTATGTCTATTAAAATTGAGAAAAAATGCGCTATGACAGTTCTCAATGACGTTTCATTGTGTTGCGCGAATTAATCAAAGACATAACATTTTGTTTTTCAAAGCAACTGGGATGACGACTGTTTATGAACACCCGTTATGTTATTCTTTTGGATGCATACGTTTTGCTATACAATTTTAAATAGCTTTAATCTTAAAACAGACGTACTCTAAACCATTCCAATCACTACGAGATGGCAAATGGCATTTCAGATACTCAATTTTTTATATGTTGCATATCGGTTATTTCAAAGACGGTTGAATTTATGGAAAGCAAATAAGATCATTTTCGTGGCTTCACATTGCTATTACAAATGCAGACATACCCTAAAACAATTCTATAATCACTTCTGAACAATTATAAAATCATGTGTGACTTCTGAGACTGATTAGCGTGTCGACTATTAGCTGATCACAATAATCGATATTAGTACTTACTAGCAGTCCAGTGAGACAAATGTCTCATTTAATAAAACAAAAAAGACCGTTTTTGCAAATAGAACGCGTATTCACCACACGTACGTATATGACGTCATTGTTGGTAGCAAACTACCAGTCGCATTCGCCTTGATAAAATTTGCCTAGAATCTAACCTAAAAAGTTACGATTGGGATAATGAAGATAATAATTAGTGTTAGAGACTGAAATTCGGTCCTGACCTGACATGAAAATTCCAAACATATAACTTTCATAACTTTTTTCTCTATCTCTTACGGTTTGGCTGCTGAAACAGCGTCCCGGACAGACAGACAAGTCTATTAGATAAAGGATTATAATACATATGAATAAATGTATATCTTTTAGATGTTTCAGTAGTCTATAATTTTCTGAGCCTTGGAGCTACTGCTCTAGTCGTAATGTTAAGGCCGTACAGACGAATAATGCCCTTTACGAGCACAAAACCGTTTCAAATGTGAAGTTTCACAGGTATATGCAATTTGCTATTTAAGTCCCTGTAACAATGTTAATGTCCTTAAACTTAAATTACCGCAAAAACGGTAATTGTATGCACCGGTAACGGTGCGTGCTGCGTGACGACATTGGCGTTCGTCACGAGAGGTGAGCAAGACTGAATAAAATGGATCAGTCTGCAGCAAAGGTCACCGCCTGAATTTCAAGGCATTCAACAATGAGTTTCAACTCTAGATTTCGTACCGCAAGTATGCGAACATTTTGTGAATATTGCGTAACCTTTAAGTCAACAGGAAGCTGCTAATTGCGAATTAGAGGAGGTGATTTATATGGATCTGGGCCTAGCTTCATTAGGTTTAATGTACATATTTTTTATAACGATCTTACAATATCTGCCTATATAATAGAAATGGTTCGTATTAATTGTGTGACACCTATAGCTGAACTTGAAATCGCTTGTTTATTTACGGTGACCCTTATAATTTTTTGTGTTGGTATAGGCAGAAGCGGATTTGGACTTCCGCAGGCCTTTGGCGCTAAAATGAATTTACTTTTTATGCGTAACTCCGGAGGTCCGACCTTCAGAAAATGTTTTAAGGTGGCAGTAATATACACTAGGGTTTATATATTACACTATAGGTGTTTTAATAATAAATTACGTTGATTACGTTATTACCAATGGTTGTTGTAACTCTGCATAATTTATAATGACTATTATATTATTCGTAGTCCTACATGTATGTGTAGTCATAACATTTTTAAGACGTGAGGTTTCATTATTCTGATTTAAATTTAATATAAATCACTCGTAACTGCTTAGATGATGCAGGCCAAGTAATATTTTTGTATTGCTTTTGTATCTTGTTTTTCAGAATAGTCTTAAAAATTCGTAAAATCTTTCTACGGAAACCATCTTCTCTAAATAGTGCAACGTGTCCGATTTGAATAAAAACCAGAAAGAAACAAATGAAATAATGAAATTTTAGCTTTTAAATCATTTGCAAAACTCAACTTAATTACATCTGATAAATTTTGATAATTCATATAAAAAAGTTATTTTAAACAGTTTGAGGATACTCCCTCACACAAAGCACAAAAAGTGTTTTCAATAGAAGAGCAAGCGATAATTTCGTTCCCTCCTTGACACTTTATATAAACAATGTATCCAGGCAAGGAATTCAGTTTTGAAGTACTGCAAAATATCTTTCGTCATTGTAGTTCTTAAGATCATTTCAAAACAAGGTCCCAACATTGTTAGTTATATTAGGTTATGATCAATCGGGTTTAACAAGCGCCACATAAAATCAGCCAAGTGTAAAGTGTTTTGTGATCAGAGTCTATTGACTTCATGTAACAGACATGAATTTCAAACTCATCGAACTGTGAACTGTTGGCGAAGCGCTAATGCATTCAAGAAGGAATGCAATTATCATCGTCGTGATTTATTTTCTAGATTGCAGTTCTTTTGTCGGCGGTATTTTGAAACATTTTTAGTGATTTAAATATCGCCTACATTTTATATTGCGCAATAAACGGAATTTGCTGACTAAACCAATTGGTTGCTATAAACTTACATATAAGCTGCACATTATAAAACGTAGGTATATCTAGTGTTACGGCAGCATATATGTAGGTATAACGTGTTTGAAAGTAAACTTTTGTAGAAAAGAGGTTAACAATTCATGGAGCGCCATGCACAAATATCAATGCATCGAAAAAAAAAACCATTCTGTTTGCCATTCTAATATGTAGGTCGTTTGTTGTCTATCACTTACCACTCCTCTTTATCTGCACATTCATTTCTTCATATGTTTTACATACAGATAAATTAATGTGATGATAAAATAACACGAAGCTACACATTGGCATACAACGACAAAATCCTAAATAAAAAAAAAGTGATCAAACGTGGTAGTCGATACGATTAAAAACTCTTGTAAAATGAAGAATGCGCCGATATTAAAAAAAAACTGTACAATGTGAAGCAAAAAGACACTTTTGTTGATATATTGTCATGTAGAGTTTCTTTGGCCAATAATTTATTAGAAATCCCGTTTAACAATCTGGTATAAAGAACTGCATATACTGAAAATATAGATAAACTCAACTCTTGATTATTTTCTTTCTGCTGCTGTTTAGCAAAAGCATTGAAAGTGTTATTTTCTCAGTTGTTTCTAACAATTTTTTTTTGAGAGAAGATAGATGTCCAACTCTAGAATAATAAGGAATTAACACTTACAGCAAGAATTTTTTAATGATTACAGCAGTAATTTCAAAAATGGAAACATTGCAGACCATTATCGAAAACAGTAGGATTAATTTCTCTATTCAATTAGAGAAATAGAATGGGTATAGCGGAGGAGAGAAAACTGAAACAATCAAGTGCCGCAAATGTCAGAAACAAGAGAAATAGCAATAGCACGGTACAAATCATCACCGGAAAACCAACCCAGACCTTCCCTAAAAGGTGGAAACAATTCTGGATTGAAAAATGTTTAAAGCTTAATATTCATGTTTGAAGAAAATCAAGATGTAGAAAAAGGAAAAGTAATCACTTATAAAATTGTAAGATTTTAGCCAGTGTGCGGTCCTTGATTTCTAAAGAAACATTAAAAAACATAATATTTAATGGCCATTCTTTATGTTCTATGCAGTTAGCTTTATCCCGTGATATTTCGATTTTGGTTAATCCAACTCCATTGTTTACATTTTTTGTTCAATCTGAGGTCTCCACAGGTTCAATCCTGCCAGTATCCTGTTGGAATGTTGGGATCCTTGTAACTGTTCAATAAATAATGAATTACACGCACTATTATAAATGATGCAGAGGCCATATTTTCAATACTTCTATCTAAGCCGACACTATATAATTAACAAGTCATTGGAAATAACATTTGAAATGTAGAAGAGTAACTTAATTTATACGGAGTGACTAATCGTACACATAGTATGTACGACTAGCCTAGACGCTAGTCGTACACCCCATGTGTTTTAAATCGTACACACACCAGCTCTTCGCTCACTAATAAATTAGAGCTGTTTACATTTAGTAATGAGTACCAGTTAGTTGACTGTGTAAAAGTGAAAAAACTCCCGCTATAGTATCTATGCAGTTTGACCATCGTTATCAAGGTATCTAAATCTAATAATTATTGTTCAATCGGTAATGTAATACAAATGCACCATTGCTAACCTCAAAAAATACCTTTGTTTGTAGAGATGTAATCAAACACGTACCTCAAAATGTGTCTCACCTCGCTTCGTCAAAGTGCTAATTTGTCCACGTGATTGTTTCGTCTGGCAAACATTGATAGAAACCCAATATCAAGGTTAGCTCTAATTATAATTTCATTACTCAACAATTATTAGGTATACTAAAATATTGTTGTTTACAGAAATGTGATGTAACTACATCAGGAATCTCAAAATTCGTCTCGTCTCACCTCGTCAATGTGCCTAGTTCATCAAAATACAAAATGTTATCAATTGGAAATAATTTCAAAAGTTATCAGGATTGGCAGACCAGTTTAAAAAAATATGAAGACAAGAGTTTTATATATTTATAAAAGAAGTAATCTAACAATTTTCCAGGCGAGAAAGAGAGAAAAAGAAAAAGGCAGCTAAGTGTAGTGATAACGTACAATACTATGAAATTGATTATACATGTGCCAAAGGAGGAAATATTTTAAAAAGTGAATCAAAAGGCCACAGAAGACATAGAACATTACAGCTAGCTCGCCGCGAGGGTCGCAGGGTTCCAGCTATGCTGAAAGTGAATACAAAAAAAGGAGTGGGCGCCAGGTCCTAGACTCAGATCCAATTCCTTGTGCCGGACCTTACACAAAGTCGAAGATAAAAACCAGCAAGTCAAAAATAAGCAAATCAACAACCAATGAATAGATCACAACTTTATTTTAAATATTGGTAGGTACTATAGTGCTTGGCTAACATATAAATATATAAATCACAGCAGGCAATATTTCCAGCAACACCAAAGAAAACACACAGTATGCGACATGCAATAATAAATATAAATACAAATATAACTATAAATATCGAGCAAACAGTAGCCCACGAGCAGCAATAACTATGACCTGTGAATGGGCTAACACATTAAAACATTGCGCGGTTAAAAACGGAGCGTAGCGAGTATTAAATTGCAATAAAAAAAAAATTAATCCCTGTGAGGCAGGATATAGCAGGGCCAGGTTATGCAAGCGCTCAGCTGATGCGAAACCCCGAATATCAGCTCAGAAAGACTCTAAAGTAATTATTCCAAAATTTCTAATGTCAAAACTACCAGGGTCTATGCCCATATAGTGACAGAGCAGTTTTCTTAGTGTAAATACATCAGGTGCATAAATGAACGCTAAAGCAATCGCTTGAATAAACCTTCGGCAAACTTGTGCCTACGTAGAGGCTCGCAAATAAATTACAATAACGCGGAAAAATCGCGAACGCCGCGAACAGAGTTCCGACAAAATAATTAACGGGTTCACGCGACACCTAAGTAAGGCAATCGGCTACCGTAATCGGTTCTCTAGCCACTATACGCTAAATATGACGTCAGACCTCAGCGACCGACATGCAAATGGCGTCGACATAAACCCGAAGATATCGAGCAAACAGTAGGCAACAAGCGGTAAGTACTGCCTTAAAACTGAAATACAAGCGCGGATGATCTAACATACAATTTGCAGGAGATCTCAATGGGGCGCGGCGGCCGATAAACCCCCGCATCAGCGGAACCACCCAAACAAGGTCCTCGCAGGCCCCCACGGGGACGCCGTGGTTCGAGGCCAATTCAAAACCGAAGGCTCCTACAGGATTGGGCCGCAGAGCTGTTTTTACCAATTCGGGTAAGCCCGATTAAAGATTCAATAAAAATCAGTAGCCTGCACAAAATGGGGGCTCGAAATTTTGCAATAGCCCTATCATAATAACACATTAAAATTATACAAAAGCATGCACTAACATCTAACTCGACGAAGCTTTGCTATGCCAAAAATATCCTACATGCCCTATCTGGTAACGAGACGAGATTCTAATAACTAACTATAAAATACACCAGGCACAAATAGCTATATCAGTTTCTTGCCTGTAGTAAAACCATGTCGGCTCCTGACCTTTGGCTTGCGGGGCCCGCAGACGGCAGAAGCAATGAGGGTTCCGGCAGACACAGCGGGAGGCCCAGCGGACCTAGGAAGCGGTAATTGTGTCGCAGGTGAGTGCAGTGCTACACCCTCTAGCGTAGCTCCCAGGGAATTGCAGAGCTCCTTGACAACTCGATAATTTCAGGATCCCAAATCGACGGTTTGGATGCCCGCAGGGTGCAGCCGAACAAGGAATGCTAAGCCTCTTCAGGGAGGAGTTCAACCTCTCGCAGGAAGCGTCCGAACTCTCCCAAGATCGTAGCCGACAGGAAATCCAATCCCACAGTAAATCGTATCCGACAGGAAATGGCTATAACGCACAACGCCCAAATAAGTCCCAAATAAGAAGAAACTGGCCTTATCTTACCTCACGCTGGAATTGAGCCAGAGGAAAGGGCAGAAACAATGCTGGCCTCAAACGAATCCGCAGTTGCGAAGGACGTAAGTATAACCAAATCAAATACGAACGTCTTAAGGGCACATGTGCTTTTTCAGATCCTCCGAAAAATCAAAACGGAGCTGAGCTATACTAATTAGCTCAAAAATTTTAAGCACACGCCGAGGCACTAGCAGCCTGCACCAGTTTAAAATGGGAAAGAGGTCAAAAATCCACCAGCTACCAGTTATCAAAACTTTCAAAATTTTTGGGCCAGAAGATGCAAAAAAACAGCCTGAAAAATTTGACTGCAAGAAGTGATATCCTTTATCTAGCAACAAATAGAATAGTGCAGATAATTTGTAACAGGGGTTGCCTAAGCGCCATATACAAATATCTGTAGGAATATGACCAAATAAATTTAATTAGTAGAATATGGGTAATTATTCGAAGAGTTGCTTACCAAACTGCTTGATAATTATAGGAAAATAATTAAAAATAAGATACAGCTAATTATACCTAGTTTACAGCATGCAAAAATTGACAAAAGCCAACCATAAATATTCAAGTTCAAAAATTCAGCTAGCGAAAGTTCAATACTACGGGGGACACTCCAAAAGTATCGTAACAAGGACGAAGATACTTTGGATGAAGTGATACAATTATTCAAAACGAAAACAGAAACTGGGAAAATACAAAAACTATTTTCACAGACAAAGACATGAGAGAACGTCATATTTTCAAGCAATTGGCATAATATAAAAGAACAATGGGTTGATTCCTATGGTCGTTATTGGCTAACATTTCGAAACAGAACGACGAATAGATTAGGAAACATTAACCAAAAACTGAAAGCAGGTATTGACAAATTATTTTCTTTGGATCAGTTTTTTACAGATTTTAAGAAGGTATTAATCATTGTTGCGAATAGAACCAGACAAGGAGGTCCACGACTTACTTTTCAAACGTAAAATAATTGATTTCGAGCACGATATCTATCAATGGAAGTATCACAAACTAATCCCTTCATTTGCTTGGAAATATTTAGTCCAGATATTTTCATTCATGGGGAAATATAAAATTAAAGAAAATTTTGAATTCGTCGAGAACGAAACACACATTTTTAAAAAAACTGAAAATCAGATCATAAGAGTCAAGATGAACAATTGTGAATGTAGTTTTTTTAATCAAATGGTTTTGCCGTGCTGTCACATTTTTGCATTAAGAGAAAAAATGAAAGCTTAGTGCATGATCGTTGGAAAAAGAATGGGTAGTTGATGAACCACGGAGCTACTGATAATATAGAAGATTTATATGCAAGTGATCCATGCCAACAACTGAGCATTTTGGATTTTACACCTCCCTCATTTGCAGTTATCAGCACTAACAAAAAGTTGGAGTTGGAGTAAAACGAAGAAAGCAACCTTCTACTGTACCAAAAGCATTCAGCTGTAAATCAGTTCGAGAACAAAAAGAACTGATCTTTGAATGGCTCGGAATTCTATATGAATCCACCATTTAGTATGACACTGCTATTTTGTCAGTTGATTTAAAAAGTCCGAAATTTTTGAAAAGGGGGCGAATGTATCTTTAGTTCAAGAATATTTTTCCACTGCAGTTTATTCCAGTTTACTC
Source organism: Agriotes lineatus (assembly GCA_940337035.1). Taxonomy (NCBI): domain Eukaryota; kingdom Metazoa; phylum Arthropoda; class Insecta; order Coleoptera; family Elateridae; genus Agriotes; species Agriotes lineatus. The sequence continues at coordinate 151,486,692 of OW679194.1, forward strand.
TTTAACTGGGAAGCTGCAAAAAAATGAAAATGTGTAGCAATGCAGCAAATGAAACTACTACAATTTCTTGTGCCTCGTGCTTTTCTTTCACTTTCAAAAAGTGTGGTAACATTAAACAAAAGCCCAAAGGTAATTGGTTCTGTAATGTGTGTAACTCCTAATATTTTAGAATTTAAAAACGAATGAAAAGAATATTTCATTTAGATCTTTATTTTATTTCCACGTCATATTCATCATATTTTACATCTTTACAAACTTTTCAATAAGTTATTAGTTGCTATATTCACTTCTGTTGATGTGTATCCGATTAACAAATAGCGAGCGCGGATTAATTGTATAAGTATACATACTGCATGTATAAAGCGAGCTAATCATACTTACTTTATGTACCAGTAGCGCACTGCGTATTCGTAACTATAGCGTCCAGGTTAGTCGTACATACTGTGTGTACGATCAAAACGGGCGGGCTAGCCGTACACATAGGGTGTACGACTAGCGTCCAGGCTAGTCGTACAAACTATGTGTACGATTAGTCACTCCGTAATTTAAAACTTAAATAAAGTTCATAGTTGTGCAACTGATATCTACAGCCTCAGGCTACCGTTGTGTATGCTGATAGCGTTTTCCTATTATTTTAACCTAAACTGTAATGGATTTAATCACCTTTTTCAAATAAATTACCGTCACAAGTAATGTTGGCGATTTATATACAACATTTTAGACAATGCTAATCAACTGTACAAATAAGCACGCCGAGATCTGACATTTACGTATAGGGGCGGTGCACACTAAACTGTTACAAAAAAATCGACCCAAATCGAACAACTTTTTAACTAGATATGCAGTTCAATGTCGATTTCCTTCTGTGGGTGGAGTAGCATTGTGGGAGACTGTTGCTACATACAAGGAATAACGCATAGGCACAAAAAAGGTAAACAGTTTTTACGAAACTGTAACGATGTTGATAAATCTTGCCAATAATTATTATCTTTTGTTGTGCCAATGTACAGCATCCAGTTCACTAAGTTGGATAATAAACATAAATATAATTTATTGCCTCTATTAAGATTACGTAGACAAGAGTGTTAGTATGAAATAAAACTTCGTGAATTGACAATAATTACTGTTGTAGGTGTTCAGAAAGCCAGTCGTTATGCAATATTTGAAGGAAGAACAGCAGGCGGCGGTAAAAGTTTCTTGTAGCACGTGCTAAGAAGGCTGTGTTTGTTAATGGGTGTGCTGTCACTGAATCGAGGGGGTGTGCTAAGCTGATTTACAATATAGTGGTTAGCGAAGTAAATTTGTAAGTAAACAAGATTGTTGATAAACTGTTACCAAATAAGGTGTCTCCTGGAGTGCAGTGTTATAGATGTGAAGCGATTCTGTTGGCATTTGTACATATTCGCCCTAGGACACCTATACAATTTCCATCTATAAAAACAGCATTTTGCAATCATGACGCAGGCTCAGCTTAGAAAATTTAGAACTGCAAAAGTTAGTTCCAGGTAACCTTCTGAAGGCTGATATGGAGTGCTTATTTTACGAACATGACCTTTACTGGAATGCGAGATAATATAGAGTAATGATGGTAATATTATAAAATAAAATAAAAAGCAAGGTCGATACGTAATCAACGATTAAAAAATGATCATGTCGAAACTTTAACAACAGTGACACCTGCAAATTACGAAACGCCGACTGTTTAGGGTTATACATTTAACGGTCTTTGTTAGATGTTTTAATTAAGGCGACGATAGAAAGTCTACTGTTTTATCATGACAATTTTTAAAACGTTCTTGTTTAGAAAAAAACAATAGACGTATTAAGCAGCCTATGTGCAGACGCCATGAGTGATTAGCAAGAAAGGTTTAGATGTGATCAAAAAGAACTCGAAAAGCATTTCCAAATTAGTTACCATAGTTTTACGTATGCTGCTAAATACAATACTCTGAAAATAGAACAAATATCTCAATTAGCCAGTTAGTCGCTGGAACGTACCGGTAACTATTGTAGAAACTTTAAAGTGTTTTGTCACTAGTTGCGGGTACGTAATACTAACGTTCCTATCAAGTGCACGAGATCAAAATGGAAAATAATTGTTGATACCCTAACATTTACGCGACATTCCTGGAACTTCTCCTGATTCGTTCCATGGACGTTGAAATTTTACTATTCTTTTAGATTACTATGACTTTCTTTGTCTTGCAACTGATTTTGCTACACTTATTTTTGCTGAAAACCGTTGTGTTATTCTTTGTATTTGAAACTAATTATGTATCAATTTATTAAATTAAGTGCAGAAACAATGGCAAATTATATTTTTTAAATCATTGTGACGTCAAGGTTTATGGTTTTTGATAATGGCGTCGTCGATTTTGCCCATAAAAATGGCGTAGTTCGGATAATATCACTTTGATCGTTGTAAGTAATAAATATAACTTGAAAGTAATTGCTACGTGACGATAATGGAATGAGAATTGCAAATATGTAACTTCAAAGTTCTATTTACTAGAGATTACGGAATGAAACTGTAGCGCTAGTTTAAAGTTCAGGCAGAGTTGTGACTACCGCAAACGACCTGTTCAAAGTTCCCGTTACCACTTTATGGTACCACTTGGACTTTAGCCTTTCTCTATTTCTTGATCTCACATTTTATTCAGATCACCGGTGTCACATGCTACGTATGTATGTGTTTACTTTTATTTTAAAAAAATAGGTTCAATGTTGCCTTTAAAAACAGACGGAATTGTTTTTAAGAGCCACACTGCTGAACACTTATCTACATTACTACAGATTACACACTCGAGGGTGAAGTATACTTTCTGGTAAATTTAAGGTGTGACCCGTATTTTATAATAACATTGCGCATTGACGTGTTCCTAAGGTAGCGGAAACGTTGTTAACACTAATAAAACTTACTTGTAAGTTCCATGGTTTTAAAGGAATAAGGAAGTCCTCAGAACGTTCCCGCAACTATCACAACTACTCGTTCGTATTTCACTAGCATGAAATAGCCGCCGCTACCATCGTTAACAGTATTCAAGTTCTTAAAACTTTAAGATCGTCTCAAAAGTAACCAAGTTTGCAATACCAGAAAAGTGCGATACAAGACACAGCTAAAATTAGTGGAAGCAGTGGTGGAGATTACGTGGCAGCAACTGTCGATTTGTCAAATAAAGTTAGTTATACCAAAGTCATAGTTTTAGTGGCGACTCCGTCACTCATTCGAGGTTCCTGTGTCAGTTACCGGTACTTTGATGTTACTTGCTATTCATGGTTTCTAATTAACACATAAAATATTATTTATTAAAGTTAGTAAAAACGGAAAATTCTTCACAGTACACATTACAACTGTTTTCTCTCGATATTTAATACCTCTATTTTAATTCTCTATATGTATACGCAAAATACTTACCTATTCCAAGTATTTGACAATAACAATATCTCCATGCCTCTATCCTACTACCGAAACACAGAATAATGAGAAAAATTAAAAACATTAATGCAAAGATCTGCTACTGGATGATTAAATGGAGATTATAATAAAAACTATAAACATAAACTGTAATGTAAGTGAGTGAGTCTCTTAACAATATAATAATATTAATTAAGTAAAATAAAACGAACAAGTAATTCATGAGTAACAACTGATTTTTGATAGCCCCGATTTGAATTTTAACTATAGTAACTTTCCCAAGCATTTCTAATTTACAAAATCTCTAACGTAAAGTAAAATAATTATTAAAATTATGTCAGAAAATGTATTCTCGCAAAATACATAGAATATTTATGAAGATCAGAATCCGGTAGTTGATACAGATATCGCCATTTTATAACTTTCATCGAATAACCATGATACATTAAATAAGGTCTGTCTTAAATGGGTGGCAGCATACCACTAATTTAATTAGTCTTAAATCAAGTCCTCAAAAACCGCATGGAATGCAAATCTAAATTGATATAATAAAAACGAATTAAGCAAAATTCTTACCAATGCAGTTGCAACAGATACCGTAATGTTTATACCAAACTAACCGGTTGCAGTTCTAATTATTCAGTTTTACAAGTACACATGACTTATTAAGGAGCAATTAAAATACTCATATATACAATATTTAAATATAGTGGACAATATACCACTGGGTGCTGCATATGCAAATATTGTTGACGCGGGATTACCATATGGAAGACGTTTGTAAATGGAAGTAGAATGAAGAAAGTGAAATTGAGTATTGGTTGTTTTTTGAAATGACACCGTTTTTTAAAAATTGTTTTATTTTACATTCTTACACGTCAATAGCCTACAATACACCAAACTATCTTTATAAAAGAAATGGAATTGCGACTTTATGGCAAACGAAAAAACTATAAACCGGAATCTGTTTTGAATATATCAGCTGAGGTTATCTCACACACTGGCGACATTATTCGCTTCCTATAGATTGCTAGGACCTACTACAGGAAACATAAAATCTATAGAGGACAATTAAATCAGATAAATCTGAGCAACTAATTAATCACCGAATTCGTCCTTGTCAAGGTGCTATGTCTTTTAGCAACAGACGCCAAGACCGCCTTGTAGACACCTAAAATTCCAGCTCGTACTTTCGCAACATATAATGGGGCAATTGATTTGCTGCCTACTGCCTACTACTCGCAAGTGAACGTGCCTACTTTCACGTGAGAACATATGAGTGAGTACCAACAATGGTCAATACAAATAGCGTAGTTACGCTGAACAGAATATTCTTTATCGTCGGCGTTTTAGAAACTTAATTGCTAGTAATGATTTGCCAATAACAACGAAACAAGAGCTTGTTCCAATCAGAACGGTTCAACTACACGTGTGGTGCAACTTTGGTCGGGTTTCTGGAACCGGCTACTGTTTGGTTCGTATTGAATTTTATGTCTAGATTAGATCTCTTTACGAGAAATTATAACCACAAGTGTGACCACCATTTCGCCGTTGGAGATATTTAGTCCAATCGCGCAACGACTCCGACATGAATACATATTTTTTTAAATGTTGCGTTTTGGAACATTGCTATTTGATCTGGCCTGCAGCATTTTTTTTTAGCACCCACATTAAAAAAAAATTACATAGATTTAATTTTGTTTTTATATTAGAAGAGTTTCTTTAATCATGGCATGTTTACACACGTTTTCTCACTCGAGCTAGATCAACGGAAATAAAAATAAGCCTTGAAGGCATAGGCGAACTTGAGGGCAGGTAAGAAGAGCTCCGCTCCCCCCGCCCCCCCTCCCAAGTTTACTTTTAAATATGCAAGTGCAGTATTATTTTGCAATGTATGTTTAAACATTCTGTGGAAGCCGATTTTGACAGTTCGAATTTTTATGTGGTAGACAGTTTTGATTTGACCAGAGCAAAAAAAAAATAAAAGTTACAATACAGTTGTTTGAAAAAAGATAAGAATGTAAGAACTGGAGATCTATTTTCATAAATGTAATGGGATATCATGACAGCTGAGCTTTGCATTACTGAAGTAGATTACCATTAAAGTGAAATTAATGGGCAGATAATAAACTCCATAGTGCGTTTAAATATTTATTATCTTTAATTACCACGAGAACACTGTCATTTTCTCGTACGTTAGCATTTTTCTTCATGTGTATAATGTAGTATGAAGTAATAGTATATTATACTACAAAAGAAGAAAGTAACACTTTCCCACCGAGTGGAAGAGTTGTAGCCCAAGGCCGTAGTCGAGGGCTATATTTCCACGACAGTCAAATGCTGTATATACTAGCGTAATTTTTTTTTAGCAAACCTTCGATTCAATGGGGCTAAAAAACAAGAATGAATATGAAATAGAAAATGTAAGTACATCTCTAAGCTACATTTCTAAATAATCTCCATTTCGATTAAGGCAGTTATCAGGTTATCCTACAGTGTTACGAGCTTTTCTATGCTCTTTTCAAAGAAGGTTGCCGCCAGTTCACTCAGCCAACCGTTCACGTTGGTTTTCAGCTTCTTCTTGAAATTTTCTGCACCATTCTCTCAAAATAGTCATCCCTCATAAACTGTGCTCATGTGACGATGAGTTTTGCCTGCATTATCCCCTTGAGAGTCTATGCCTTTAGCTACAAGAAGACGAATTACGGGTTACGGCGCGAAAGTTTCCCTTGACAGGCGCAATAAGCTGTAATTCGCTTTCTTCAGGCTGAAGACTCCGAAGGGCATAATGCAGCCAAAAGTCATCTTCAGATGAGTACAGTTTATGAAAGACGGTTGTGTGCGATAATGAAGCAGAAAGTCTAAAGAAGAAATTGAAAACTGACAGTTGGCTGAGTGAACAGACGGCAACCATTTTTAAGAAGGGCATAGAAAAGCTAGTGCCACAGTGTGATACGTGCCTATATAAAAATCGCGATTATGTAGAAACGTAGCTGAGAGATGTGCTTAAATTTTTATACAATAAATGTTTCATTTACATTCTTGTTTTTTATTCAAAACTGAATCGCAGGTTAAAAAATAACCCTTGTACTATTTTTTGTACTACCTCATCTTTTATAAAAAAATGTAATTATTTATTTGAATAGATGCTTTTAAAACTAGTAACCTTTACCGCATCCTTAAAAAAACTGTAAACCACAAGCAAATTTTACTTAGAAATGATGTGCACAAACAAGAAAATGAGTCGTGCAATGCCATTTTTACTTTCTAGAGAGGACACGAATCAATTTTGTAAATATCCAATTTCGTCTTTCAAATATGTGTAGCTAGTAAGAGCCTACTTTCAAATGAGGCAGTATAAAAAGTAAATTTATCAAACGCGCCTATGGAATTAACGTCATGTATATTACAACTCTACGACATCCCCACCTGAGGTGTAAACCTTCATAATTTAATTTTTGCTAGGTTTTATTGGTATCATAGTGCTTGCATATGTAAACGAAAATTAAGAAAAGCACCAACACATTTTAGGCAACGTTGAAGTTATATAAAGTTCAATGATGGAAGCTTTTATCAAATTTAACATTATAACATATCACAAATTCGTTAAAACCTCTCACCTCGCAAATATTTAACAACTGCTAAATACGTATTTCGATAGCCACGCTGTCATCAACGGTAGCTACGAAAAACTTACACAGCAAAAAAGCAACAATATACTCGGGACCAAATCACAATCGTACCTACCAATAATGATAGCGTGGCTGTCGAAATACGTATTTAGTAGCTGTTAAATATTTGTGTGGTGAGGGGTTTTAGCGAATTTGTGATATTTTCAAACCACAGGCTCCAGCAGTGTTTTATTACAACATATGTGTAATAATTATATAAAAACTGATACAGTAATATTCGAGCTAATTTACTTATGCATAAGGGAACTTAACTATATAGCTCTACATGAAGTAGTTGCATTTTTTATTTTTAATATTAGCGGCATAACCTCACTATAAGTACAGTTCAACTTTTGGTTTAATTATTGTACCTATTAAATTAAATAAATATTTGGAAATTCCTAAGCAACAATAGACAACTTCTTTCCAAAATACGTTTATAAGATATGTTGGAAATGTTTGCCTTCTTCTTCTACGCGGAAAACAACTGATCGTTTCATTAATATTTTCGAATACTTTTTTCCACAATTTCAGTGATGTTGCTCTTATGCAAAAGAGTATGAGTTTTAAATGTAGAATTATACAAGACTGGAAACGTCACTAGTCTAAAAAAGTCAAATTTAAATATATCGGTGGTTACAGGTCTGATGAAATTACTTTCTTCCCAAAAAAGCGTAGAAACTCCATAGCATTTTGATGAATTTTATTTTCATATCGTTCAAATTTAATTGTTTTCTCAAGGAATATACCAGCCGCTAATAACCCTTCTTCATGAGCAAGGCATTCAAAAGGTAACTTCCAAAACTCTGTTACCTTTTAAATTTAAATTATTTCTGTTGCCAGTTGGTGGCACGACGTTCTAGTCTGGATTAATACAATTCTAAATATCGTTTTACTATTTGCACGCAAAGTACCGCAAGTCTTCTGATTTCTACCAGTTTGCTCACTGTGCTACACTAACTCTACTGTGAAAGTTGTGTCAAAATTCAAAAATAGAAGATACATTATAGTGTCATCTTTTTTTCGTTATTTGCTCAAATTGACAAATAAGTATCATAAATGGCTTTTTTATTTAATTATTTATTTACATGATAAAGAGTTAAACACAAAGCGAACGAAGATGTTATTTTTAGTAATTATCTTGAAACAACAGCAAACAACCAGACTAAATCAGTACGAAAAAGTAAATGTGATTACAGCACGACAGGCACTTTAACTGGGGTTGTTAGCCCCCCAATTAGGTGGCCTTATTCTAATTAAAATAATGTGTGCATATTCCAAACTGAATTGTAAATAAGAAGAAAACCATTTGCTAGATCGAATAAGGGTTGGTAAGTGTTCATGATTATGTAAAACATAAGTAAAGATATCGTAATGGTTGTAATTAAGCCTAAACAATCGTAAACTAAAAGTTTAGTAATGAACTACATTAATTTGCAAAAGAAAAAAATAGCACAGTCGGTAAGCCTTGACCAACACTCCGCTCGACCAGGAATGCTACGTAAGACACATATGTATCGTGGTATTACGCAGAGGAAGGTGCCCACATAAAGAGGGAAGCTCGATCACTGACGAAGTAAGACCGATCGGAAGCGATGAAAAAGTGTACTTAAGAATCTGCCTTCTGAAGAATACTAAGATGGAAACGTTAATTTTAGTTATTATTTGCAACAAAACATAAATATTAAAAATCTTTTTTCGTTGCCAGCAACGGCCAGCAATGGTCCTTACACGTAAGGAATCGGCACATCTGAGGTTGCCAAATTACAAAAAGTAACATCACAGTCACAGTGCTTTTATTTAGAAAGTAAAGAGTAGTTGAATGCAATTTTAAATGTCATTGCAATTTCTAAACTTCTATAGAAATGGACTAAATTCGCAGATTTGGAGCAATAGCATCAATTTATTAGTCACGTTTGCAGAATAAAACTGTTTTATTTAAAAGTTGTGATACATATCTGCTTATAAAATATTTATTTATAAGCTAAACGGTTGGAGTAAGAATGTATTTTTTACTTTTCCCACTATTTTGCAACTGTTGACGCTATTATCAACCTAATTATAAATATAAGCAAACTTTTAACATATATGACAATACTTAAGCTAGGAAAATTCCTTAAAGTTGACAAGAGTGCTGCGTAGTAATAAGCTGGCTACACATTTGCATTCCATACTGTTACAAGTTGATTCTGAAATGTCATAAATTCAGCTTAAATGTCTCTAGAAATGCGCACTAAATAGATGGTAGGTAGTTTTTTTTATAGGGAACATGTTGTGATAACACTGTACTTTAATTGAGCAATCCAATAAAGGTTTTGTTTAAGTTAAAACACAATAATGTATTTAGAACAATCCGTAATTTAACAAAATACCATCAAGTACTAAATCATTCGCTACAGGGTGTATAAGATATTTGGTGACGTAATGCACACGAGATAAATAATAGTTCATTGCTTACGTTACGGGTTGTCAACAGTGACAAAGTATGCCTTGTTTACTTTAAATGTGAAACTTTACTAATAACCACATAAAGCTTCAATTATAAAATTTAATGGGCTTATTGAAATCCTTACATCAGCATTGTACAAAATAAATCCATTTACAACTTCCGAAGAGATAAATTTCTATTTATGTGAAAACTGACTATTGTCGCTGTTGTTTGCTTTGTCTGGTAGCCTTCACCTAATGGTATAAGCATTGCACATTCCATGTCCAATTGATATTCAAATTAGTGCAATATTTGTAATACAAAGAAATGTCATGTCGGAGCAATTGCTAACAGAACGCATTTGAATTATGAGAGACTTAAACGATTGATCAAGCCGGCAACTTGAATAGTAAAATTAAGTGGGAAAGTATAAAGGTATAAAGCCATTTGAAGTTGAGTATTGACACATTTTTAAAATGAATGTACCTACTGCTACAAGTGCGTTTAAGCTGAACCTTTACATTTTTATCGATGTTCATAGGACTTAATAAAATTACATTTTCCGCGTGAATATGTACACTTTCCGTTATAAATTACGTAATTGCACATGAAATCTTTACAAATTAAATGTTCTTAATGCCACTTAGGAAACTACTTAGACTTTCATTTAATTCGTGAGGAAGTTTCTCTTGATATTTATTTATTCAAATTGACACAGTGAATAAACTAACGCGTCATCGCCATTAAAGGGGAATGCAATTACTTCTTAAATTAATGGAATGCACGTATATCTTTTTTGTAGAAGAAGGGACGTGGACATGAGAAATTATTGACACATTTAACGGACGATTGAACTTCATGTAACGACATCCTTGCTATTATTACATGGTCTAGTGCTTTTTAGTGATGTCACACTGAAAGTGAAATGTAAGTAAAAACGGTGTTAAGTTTTTCTTCGAGATTATTGCACATGAGGTAAGAGAATACCTAATCTGTTGAATAGAAAACTATAGAAAAGGTTAACCAATAATTAGGGGTTATCCGGAGCGCTTCGTCTTTTATCGGTTAAGCTGTGATGGACGAGAGATATATGTAAAGATTATTTCGAAAATAGAAATCAGGTTCGTTGAGTTGATTAGCATGCATTGCAACTACGGGCCAAAACTTACTTTACATACCTATCCAGAATTTATAAAAATCTAGGTAAAAAGTAATCAACGGTCATTACATAAGTGGTGATAATTTTTTGATAATTTTAACTAGATTCACGAATCTTTGTTGCCATTAAGACTTTGTCCACTCGTGAGATTTTTTAATAGCAACAAATATGAGTGCTAATCTAGCTAAATTTATAAAAAAAATTATTACCACGAATGTAATTCGGCGTGATTATTTTTTAAACAGTCCATGGTTGTAGATAGGGTTTGATGGAGTTTCCAGATGAGTGTCCTGTTATTTTTAACAACTGCTGCTCACCTACTCCACTTTTAACTAGTTGTGTTACAGGCAGAAGAACGATTGAATGGTTTGTGAAAAAATAGTTGCTGCAATCAGCTACTAGCAAATAGTTAGTGTAATTTTAATGCCACTAGCAAATAGTCAGTGTAAGTTTGATGCTATTGAAATATTTTCTGATACTATTGTCTGATAGGACTATTTAAAAAATAATCACCAGTAATGTACAAAAATAGCCGATTAAATTATCAGGTGTTCCAACTTTCATCTGGAGGAAAAAGCAAAAGCTCCAATGTATTTTGATATCAGAATTTAAGGAATACGCAATTGCAGTGTTGTTGTCATGACGGAAAAAGGTAATATTTTATTCCATTAAACGTTAAAGTAACTTTATCTGCTGCCAAAGTGACAAAATTATCGCGAGTTATAGGATTGTCTACACAGGAGTAATATTATCACTTACCTATTTAAACACACCATGTGGTACACATTTTCTGCTTTTATAGGTTAAATTTGTAATGAGGGAAATAATCAAGATAATATTCATAAATCATATAATATTTCAAAAAATTCTACTGGTCCAACCATTGATTAACCCATACAGAAAACTGGAGCTAAATAAATGATGGTGCTGCTCTGTGCGTTGGTGATTCTAGACGATATGCTAATTTAATTGGAAATGTGTCAACATTTATTAAAAGCGTAGCGTTGGAAAATGGCTAATTAACTAACCAAATTGGCAATGTTTTAAAATGTATCTGGAGTCAAAGTGTAAATTAAGTTGCAAAATGAACTTGATTGGTGTTATTTTACCTAGTATCGATAATGTCAAAGAGCACATTTTTGTCGCTACTTAAATTTATATAAATTGACGTTCGATTAACATTGGTTTAAAGAAATGTCTACATAAGATGAACAACTTACAAATTAAGTATTATTCAATAAGAGCAACATTGGTCACAATTTATGAATTACGAATTTAAATTTGAATATGAATGACTGGAGGTGTATGATTTATAACGATGTTAAGTTATTGACGTGCTTGTATGAAGTAAAAGTGTTTAAATTTTACTTTGTATTGAACGTATAATTTTCTTATTATTTTGGTATACTACACAGTTGATTGGGTATTAAATATCGTATACTAACATGTGAGCAAACGAAAATTAAATCAAGTTTGGCTTTGAAAATTGAAACACATGTCGATTATTAATTTATTGTTCATTGAAATGTTAAACAGTGTTTAACATGATCGCGTCCTCAAATGTTAAGATACATTTAACATGCATCCACTCATTTAACCTGCATCCACTCGCGTCCTCGATGTTAAGATACATTTAACATGCATCCACTCATTTAACATGCATTCACTATAGCAACATCACACATATTCATGGTAGTCCGATTTCGATTAGCAGTTTTTAGTAATTATTATTGATTCAAAATTATTGCCTCAATAAACAATAAACTAATGAATGCATTTCGAGGGGAAACCGTCTTAACATTTCTCACATAAATTACCGCTCTTGCTTCGCTGCGCTCGCTCGAGTGGTAAAAATATGCTCGAATGTTAAGACTGGGTTACCCCTCTTAATACCTTAATTACTATAACGTTTTGTTGATGGTCTAGAGTGAAATAAACGTAATAACTATCCCGTTGCATAACTGTCACCTACTGTCATGTCAAATTTTTTATTTGAAAATTAACATAAAAACCAAACACTTAACACATGTGAGATCTGCTACGTCAACAATTTCGATCATAAAAACTTTTTGTTCTTGATTAAACATGTGTAATTTAAGATTGATAATTTAAAGAACTTGACACTTCTACTATTATCATAACTCTCACATTTAAATTTAAAAATCAGAAGTAATAGAGCACATGACTTAATTTTTTTCAAAGCCAAACTTGATTTCGTTTTCATTTGCTCACATGTTAGATTAGAAGTAAATGTATATGCCTTGTCTACAAACATTTTGTATAAATAATTTTAATTTGGGTGGTACCTAGAAGTTTAGCATGAGAAAGTATTACCCCTTTTATAATAATTATATTAAAAAATTATTAAATTATTTATGATCGTCTCTAGAACCGAAATAAGCACAAGCAAAAACATTAAATTCTAATTAAGTTTTGTGGTTCTGATTTGCATGACGCAGTTTTTTCTTCCATTTTTTAGATGTTCGTGTAAACAAGTTGCTATCCAGTTCAAGATTTAATCAAGTTGAAAAAGAACAAGTTATAATTAATTTTTCTGTAGCTATTAGACTTTCCAGTTTTGTTTTTACTCGCGTATTCAAATTAAATCGTAAATTTTTATTAGCGTCAAATGTTAAAGGGCGTCAAACTGGAGTGCGTCTAGTTGCAACTCTGATTTTTTTCGAATACTAGTTTACGTCTAGCGAATCAGTCACGGATTCGTGCCTGCTCCATTTCTGATCTTGCGTAACACATTATAATGTACCTTAAACTTGCTGACATTTCGACAAGTATGTTGACCAGGAAATTAAACTGATTTGGTAGCACCAGTTGCTCTTTGCAGGTCAATATTCGTGTCTTTTCTGCTTGGCCAAATAACTCGCGGGTAGTACACGTAAGCGACGTTAATTGATTCCTTTCATTTACTCCGAAAGAATTTAATTTAGTCATTGAATTTTACTGATTCTACGTTGTAATTAGTATTAATTATAGGAGAATCACACCCTGTGATTTCTTCTACATCATAATTGGTCAATAATACTATGAGGGAATTCCTGATTTAAATTTTCGGAAACTAGCTTTCCACACAAAAATTGTTATTCATTTATCTAAAAGTACGATTATGAGAAATTTAGAAAATAGTACACAGGTTTTTAAACCTGATTAAGCTTCCAATAATTAACCAGTATTATCAAGATAAAAATGTATTTAATGTTTTTAATGTTAATAATGCCCTACTGATGTTAACTGTTTTAGCAGCTATTATTGTATCGATTTTCTAGCAAATTGATTAGAATTTTTCTTCTATTTTTTTAATTATCGAAAGCTTTTGAACAAATTTGTTAAATGTGTTTATATATAATATTCTTTTTCCACGAAGTATTACTGTATATTTGCAATACATTTCAAACAATCCATTTTAAGTGTTGCCATACCTGGCAAATATTTAAAAGTGCAACCTATATACGTAGATGTTTACGTAACTAGTATATTATGTGAATTTAGAGATACTTACTATATGAGTAATGTTACAAAAAGTGGAACGTTAACGAAAAGAAATGTTTCAATATAAAATACTATTGGTTATAAAAAGTATAGGATAAAACATTTTTTGGAAAGGTTGTGTTAGCACAAAAAAATCTCCTACAACTATTAATAAAGAAATAGTCATTTTAATAACCGTAAAGCGAAAACAATTGAAATATTAAATCAGACCATGAGACACAAAAGATACCAACTATTAGCCATTTGCTGCAAGCTGTCTCTTTAGGGCAATGCAAATGAAGACCTAATAACATCGGATGTGCTACCTCCGTAACTTAAGAAAACTGTTCTTTTCCTAGTAGCAATTATTAAAAAGTAAATTGTCATAATGATAGTTAATAGCCAATAACGGACGGACATATTGGATTTTCGCTTTTGATTTTTTTATTCTGAGGCCCTACCCGTTTTAACGATATTTTAGGAGATTTTGAATGGACAATGATTTTCTGTGCAACTGTGCATAAAAAATAACTAATATGCATTTTTGATTAACTGAAACTATTTTCTCTTGTGTTTTCTCTAGTTACAAATTAAACCTGTGGATAGTAGGTAGAGTCAGTTTTACTAAACTTTGATAAACTATTTTATTGGGTTGATATAAAAACGTCTGTCTAGCTAACATTGAAAAATATTTTGATTGAAAACAGTGGCAGGCATTGCTTTAATATACAGAAATATAACAAAAAAGATTTGTTTACTTACTAACATATTTATGTAAGTTCATGATGGGTAGTTACATACAGTTCATATAATAAAAGAAAACGACACCTTTTCTGCAAATATTGTAATAATAATAATAAGCCGAACTATATTAATAAACAGCAACATAATTACATGGAATAGGGCGTGGTTCCATCATTAATCAACCCAAATTCTCTTAATACTAAGACGAATACGTAATATAAATGACTAAACAAAGATATATTAGCGATTTAAAGATTTGTTACAACTAGGAAATTGTGAGTTGGAATTCCTTACCAAAGCATAACATATTAATAAATATCGAAAGAAATGCGTTTCGAACTTTAGAAGACCACTCTAACGTTTAATAAATAAGTAGTTTTTTGTGGTGTAGCAAGGCCAAAGGAGTGATCAATTAGATGCTAAAATATTTCCTTGAGAAGTTTTGTCGAAATAAATAACTTTAATAACTTAAGTAACTTTTAGGAATATTGTTTCAATTGCAACATAAGTTCTAATTGCAGTTTAAAAGGTACAAATGCATCTTTCTGCATCTATGACGTAGTTCCTGTAGTTCAAATCGTGCCTGTATGTACTGCTTTGTAGTGAAATAAAGACTGGTCCCTGAGGTAGAGTAATAAGACTAAACACAAGACATATACACACATCTGTACCCTAGGACCAGCCTGTATTAAGTCACATTTAGTAAATTGTTCAGGAGAGCCAAAACCATTTTTTGTTTTAGATCTTTTGCCTTTATTATACTGTTTCTTTACTCTGACTATGGAGATTTTTTTTTCCAGTACGTGTTGGGTTGTAATGCAGTATTACCTGTAGTTTTTATTTAAAAAAAGTAATTCTTATTCTTTTTATTTAAAAAAAACGGACTTAATACCGTATGGCTCTTGTAATTTAGGAACTGCATGGTATTATGTCCATTTATTTATGGAGTTAATACAGTATCGGAGATGACATAATATTACTCAGTTTGTTGGAATTGAGTCAGAAAATACAGTAGTACAATTAGTAATACATTAACTTTATTAACCCTAGAAATAGCATTTACAGGTCATACAAAATAAACTTAAAGTAACGAATCATGTAAAGTAAACAGAGGATAAAATCAATCATTTTTGTCTTCCTGCACACTACTACTGTGTGGTAGGTTTTGGTAGTAAGGATGAAATCTTGACGGCACCCACTTAAGGAGCTTTTGAAGATGATTAAATTTGTTCGTAGAGATTGGTTTTAAGTTATCACGTAAAACCTCGAGATCTTGTGGGATTGTGATATTTCTGCCTCTCTTGTTAAAATCTATTTCCTGGAAATCTTCCTCGCTGAAATCCGTTTTAAAATAAAGAATTCCAGGTGCTTCCGATTTCACTTTCATGTGAACAACTTTTGAAACCAAAAATTTTTTCTTAAGCTTAGTTTTTTTGTTGGAGTAGTAGGGAGCGGTGGGAGCTTCAAACAAGTTGTTAAAATTTTTAAAATCTCCTGTTTCCATAGATGTGACATCACATTTCAACTTCGAACTACAAATCCGTGTTAGTTGCTGCCAGTCCCATGGTGTCATTATTGCAAAGGCTGGCATTTTTTTTAATTCTCGTTCGATTAGGGAGTGAACTGTATCCGCTTCCATGTGCGTATGTCCACGTAGAAGATATTTATGTTCTATTTCTTTAATTTGTGGATTCGTAGCAACAACGAATAAATAGCACATAATCATCTGAATATTTCTATTTTGGGATGGGCAGTTATCGCTCCATACTGTCAAGTGTGTAACGGAACGATCTAGAGAATGATGTAAGTATTTTAAAAGGCACGAAGCCATTTCGTTGCCACCCCTTCCCGAAATCGATTCATCCCACATCATGCAATGTGCCGATTTTTCAGTGGCATCATAAATGGTATAGTTAAAGCTCCACAGCTTTAGGCTATAAAACCATTGCGAATTGGTTAGTACTGGTGATGGTAAACATTTTTGCAAATCTACCATTACAATTTTCTTTGAAGTGCTATTAACACTTTCCATTTTGTCAACTCTCTTTATTTCATACCTTCGCTGAGCTTCTCGAAGGTGGCTGTCATATTGCAGCTGAATGTCTGTACGTTCCTGTATTCCTGTGGTTTGTTTAAGCTTTACCTGAAATTCATCGCATGCATCACATGTATCATTAGCTGGGGATTGAAAACCCAAATTAAATTCGGTATTAAAAATTTCAAAGTATAGCCATTCCTTTGCAATATCATCTTTGGGAATTTTTTCTTCTTCGCAACATTCTTTATACAGTTGATACATTTTGGAGATATTCAAATGACCCCCCAAATACTTTTTCGCCGTTCTTTGCCTACTGTAATGCGATTCCTCTCGTGGAAAGCTTATAATGTGTTGACGAATTTTATTTCTGACATCTTCGCGAATTTTGTTAGCTGGTGTGTGTTTACCTCTTTGATCGCTTTCAACTATTCCACCACTCTGTCTTTTTTGTAACGCGGTTCTAACGTAAGTTTGTGATATATCCATTGTTGTGAGGAAAAATGTTCGGCACACTTTAATTTTCTGTCCGCTGATTGTAAAGAAATATTGGTATGACTTCTCTCGTTTTCCTTGGCGCTTTCCTGTTTTGGGGCGCATTCTTTGTATTGGTTGCTCTTCAATTGCCGAACAAACAAATTGCCGTTTTTGGTCAATTGAAGTTTCAGAATTCCAAAACTGTCTATGAATGTGCAATCTCTGTTCTTGCGTTATTTTGGTTGTACACTTGAGTTTGCATGCTTCTGAACACGCCTTCTTGACACTTTTCTTCTTAACCACCTTATTAGTACTTGATAGATACTCTTCTCCATTAGCTTTATTTGTCTTCCTTACGTTTTTTTTTCCATAAATAAGTCAACCTTTTTCTTTTTCTTCCTCTTGGCGTGTGCGTATCCCTTTGCGTTTCGTCACCTTGCTCTTGCTCACTTATTTCACCAGTTTCGCTGATATCCGTCTCATCTGCTGGATCGTAATCTCTATCTGATTTATCACTATTTGACCTACCTTCGGAGCCATTTTTTATACTGATTTCTTTATCTATATCTTGATCTACTACTTCTTGTGACATTATTAATAATTCATCCACAGTACCTTCATTGTTGACAGTTAATGCGGCATCTTCAACCAATGTGTAAGTAACGGTATCTGTAATCCCGGAACAAATTCCAGAAGAAGCTATTGCTGCATCGTAATCAACACCTTGGTTGTCAGCATCTAAATTTAGAATA
Source organism: Agriotes lineatus (assembly GCA_940337035.1). Classification (NCBI taxonomy): domain Eukaryota; kingdom Metazoa; phylum Arthropoda; class Insecta; order Coleoptera; family Elateridae; genus Agriotes; species Agriotes lineatus. The sequence continues at coordinate 151,504,856 of OW679194.1, forward strand.
ACAAAATTATTGGCGGGTTGTAAACCTTCAGTGTTAATCAGTTCCACAGCTACATTATCAAATTCTTCACTAAGAATTATGCCCTCGACGGTAGTATTTCTTGCAATACTATTTACACCTAGTAAAGAATAAATTCTCTGTAAATACACCAGAACCTATTGAAACAAAAAACATAACCTCACCTTCGTCGCCTACATTCCCGGTCGAATCTCTAAAATTATCACTTAACGGAGTTACTTCAATATTACATGCATATTTATCACTAACACTAGAAGCATTGTTACTGTTTTGCACTAAACTTAGTATTTTCTTGCCTCTTGAAAACATGTTTAACGTTTACACCAACGATTATAAACAAACACAAACTGGACTTAATACTATTAATGCTTGTAAGCACTAGGAAATTATTAAAACTAAATGGAGTTAATACTATGCTATTGTTGATGACGCTGCCAGCCAAACAGTATTAACTGGACTTAATATAGTCTGGTTCTAACCACATCAGTGACTTAATACAGTTTATAAATTGATATCTCGGTAACCGTTTATCAGAGGACTTAATACTATGCACCATTGGAAAGAGCGGGAAAAATTATATGGGACTCAATATTCATGCCATTTTTGAAAAAAATGGACTTAATACAGTCTGGTTCTAGGGTACAGACATATAACTTGGAGATAACACAATGGGCCCATTGGGACAACAGTGCGCGTGAACCTAGTTCACCCTCCACCAAAAACACTGTTGGCAACCACATTTACAAAACTATATAATTATGTGAAGTAGCAGTGGCGTACTTCATATTAAAAAATAAACATATTACAGGAAATTACTCACCCGAAACCATTTAAGTGTGAGTAACTTAGTTCTGAAACTGTTAATGATTCGAGGAAATATAGTATTGTAACTAGTAAATTAACGCAATGTGAGAATTCAAAACTAAACCATGAACGTCAATGCTCAAAAATGCGAAATCGGTGCATGCAAGCAACATTAGTACATTAAAATCTCCAAATGTCATTGGTCTCGTAACTCAGTAGGGAGGGATTTAAATGCTTATGCTTATGCTTATATACAAAAGTTTATATTTCAACGTCCTCTATAACCGCCAGAAGTTTTTCGGCCGAATTACAGGACACCCCGCATACAAGATTGATATGTTATATATCTTCAAAATCATTATTAAGAATTAATTAAATAGTTACCTTTGTATTAAGTGTCGAAATGGGTGTTTTTACTGCTTCATGAGAATGGCACTTTTAGTTGAGACCGTTGGTCGAAGAAAAATATTTCAAATGCTCCAAAAGACACTCATTTGGTCCAAAAAATATAAACAATATTTTTTCTACTACTGCCAATCAAGTATATCAATATTATTTTGCGCCCTAGTGCGCCTAAATGTTTTGCACCCTAGTGCGCAAATAGCTATTTATGTATCAAGTTGCAAAATGAAAGTGTTTTTCCCACTAAACGTGAAGTTTACCTTACGAGCGCTAGCGAGTTGGGTTACACGTTATATGTAAAAAAACACTAATTTTGCAACGTGTTACATACAAGATTTTCATATTAATTTTTACTTAAATCTACAAAGTTGTTCTAAATATTCATATTGGCGCTAATGTCTATATGAAATCTCATATTGCAACTAGTGCGAATATATGCATCATTTTGACGTTGAAAACGCCAACAAAATGTCATTATATCCCGTCAAAATGACAGAAACGCGCTTTTTTTCACGTCGCCAATGGTAACGTAAACAAATATTCTATTTTTACCACGTTATAAAATGGTAAACTTCGTCTATCGATAACGATGCTCGAATGTTGTATTTTGACGGTTGTCGTAAAAAATAGCTATTTATATATCTAGGGAGGAAAGGTATTCATTTCTTCCGGCTTGTGAATTTAATGCCCGATGAGTTACTTTAGATTTCTGTAGTAACATTTTGTCTAATTTCCAAATCAACATAGCGTTGCCAAGCAAATGCGGGAGGTAAACAATATTGGCTTCCGCTAGGAGTTAATAAAAAGTGGCTCCAATGTTTGGAAATTGACAGTTTTGTTTACTAAAACTTGAGCGCAAAAGCCGACTTTCTATACAGTAAGTAGAAAAAATATATTAACATTACTAATAAACTATATTTCAATATGACATCAAATTATATAGTACTACTGCCCGCGTTTGCAGTAAAGGCCAAGAAGAAATAAGATTACTTTCATTTTTTCTATGTATGTCTTAGCTGCAACCTCTTTTACATACCGATGTAGAGGCTGGTGATTTGCTCAACTTGTCCCAGTTTCGGGTTACAAAGTTGGAGCGCGCTTTTTGAGCTTGCGTAGCAACCATTGTGTTAAGTGTGTATGTTGGTGATGGGCTGACCTTGTTACTCTATCTCTTAGGAATGTGGTTTCGCGTCGAGCACAGTTAATAGAGTACCCAACTGTGAATGGTCTCAGCGAACTCTATAGCGATCGGGAAGGCTGCAGAAAAATCCCACCCATCGTGGGATTCGAACGGAGGACTTGCTTAATGCAACCCCAACGCTCTACCAACTACGCTATTCGGCTTTTTTACTTTTATTTTTTATAACTTTTTATTTTGTATCGTAAATCATATAAATTATTCATGAATATTGGCCTAGTTATAAATTGTGGATACATCTGGCACGAATAAAATTATACAGGATGGAACAGATATAACGAAAATAAATACATGTATGACCATATTATGGTAGTGATTTTCCTGATGCCCAATACTATATTATTATTAGGGTTGCCAACTCAGTAGATTATCTACTAGAACTGCTAGCTTGTAGTCCCCATCTAGTAGGTAAATTTTTGGTCTAGTGGGATAGTGACAAATCTGATAGATACGAAGAGAAACTCTGGTGTAGATACGTATTAAGAATTAAAAAAATAGAATAGAATAGAATAGAAAGTTATAAATCATCAAATACTGCTGATATTGTCGACTTAGACAACGATCTGCTAAATAATCCAGATTCTATCTAAAATACAGAGTGTCTCAAAAACATACAAACTTCGGGGTTATCGATGACGTTGAAACATAGCAGTGTTACAGATAAACTTTTGCTTTTGAATCTTTCTCTCCTGAGTTATACCCTCCTACTTGTATAGGAATTTTCGTTAACTCAAAATTATAAAACCCTTTTCATGTGCGCCACAGTTATTCAGCAAACTTCCTTCCATTATAATTTATTCTATTTTTTTACACAAAAACTATTAGCTATACACATTTTCCTGGAAAGCAGGGATTTAAGTACAAATTATTTTATAATCAAATCTTTGTCTATTAAAAGTTCTAATGAGAACATTTATAAGGGTTGCTAATTGCAACTGCCTATATTCATACGTAATAATTAAAAAACGCCTCATAAATAAGTTTGCTATTGGTAGAACATATCTACTAATTTTCACTTTAGTGCCTTATCCAAGTTTCCAGAAAAATTACAAAAATCTAGTTTTAACCCCCTCTTTAGGAAGATATATCACAGAGGGGAGGGACTTAAAGGAAAAAGTTTATACGCAAAATATTGTAGTTCTTTATATTAAAGTCGTATTTTTTAGCTACCTCTTTGGCGATTCTAATTTTTATTTTTATGTAAAAAAATAAGAATTGTTCAAGTTACGACTTGATCATTTATTTCTGACTTTAAACAATTTCAATGCGTAAGGTAGGACTAATTATATTTCTGCAGACACAAGTAGCTAAAAGCAATATGTACAACAGACTTATAGCACAGCTTTCGGTGTTATAAAAACTACATTATGACGTCAAAGTAAATAAAAGCAGTTTGTGTGTTTTTTTGGGTGATTTAATTTTAGTAACGTATAGGTTCTGGATTTATATCAATATCACTTAGCAACAATGTCGTATGCTAATAATTTACTTATACAATTTTCTGTTAAAGAACTCTAGTTCAATGACATTTAAATTAACAATGTCGTATTCGCATAACATTCCTACACAATTAATTTTAATGTTTTCATCAAAATTTAGAAGATTGTAAATATTTTTCATTTAAAATTAGCAATGGCACTGGAAGTGAATATAATGGTAGCTTGTAATATATGTGACTAAAAATTATTTGAAACACCATAATGGCGATAGAGAGGCTGCTGTGTTCCAATTTCCCGCGGAAAAGCTAAGAGGAAATGGAAAAGCTAAGAGGAAATTGAAAAGCAATATAAGCTGTGTTGCCATTAAATTATTAACATCATTTAAGCTAAATGACACAATAAATCATAGTACCAGTGGCTTTGTTACCCTCTGTTGAATTTTATTTAAGTCTATAAGAGGTCTTCCAATTTTACGTTCTTCTTTCATGAAGTTCAAAAAGTTATTCATAATTTCTCGGCCGTTTTTAACCTTATTTTGAACTTTCGAACGAAATACTATTGGTTTATTTGATAAGAAAAATATGAAAGCTACGTTTTTAAAACACTATCAGCCAGTCTTATAAAGGCTACTAATCTGATGTTAACTTTAATTCGCTGTTAAAATAAACAAAAGCGCATCAAAATTTGTTTATTAATGAATGAAATGCCATAAGCACTAACGTTTTGATGCGCTTTTATTTGTTTTAACAACGAATTAAAGTTAACGTCAGATTAGTGGCCTTTATAAGACTGGCTGTATGCCTCGTATTATGACGGAAGAATAAATTTTACATAAAAACATTCTCTTTAAAAGTTTATCTCCACAGTGGCTTTCCATTCTTTTTTAAATAATATGACAAATTGTACAATTAACAGTGCTCCATTTTTTAGTGTATCTCAAAAACGACTATGTTGAACTAAAAATCCAAGAGAATTTCTTAATGTAATTAATTTTTCTTTCATAATACTAAACAGGGTATCTAAAACATATTTAATTTTTTTAAATTTAAATTTACAGGTAAAAGATGTCCTCAACATTGAATATTTAATGAAAACAGAGCAACTACTCTCGTATTTGTATTCTAAAAGGTATTTTTATTTGTAGCTTGCTCCTATGTGGTTCATAAGCATATAAGAAATTGATAGATTGGGTATAATGTTCCTATAATTAAAACGAATGCATTTGATCAAAATTTGATTATGTATTGAAAAATTCAGTTAGCCCTACTTACATCAGAATTTATTGACAGTCTTACCTAATAAACTTGGAATATATTGATTGCTGTATATGAATTTTCAGCAGCATCATGCTAATTTCAGTTTGTTCCCTCTTTTTGTAACGACGGCCATAATTGACAATTGCAAATTCTATAGCTCATCCTTTTTAAATAGCCGGTGTAATTTAAAAGTAATCACAGGCTAACTTAATGCGGCTTGTGCAACGGTTTATTAATGGAAAGTACAATTTATTGAGCAACGCAAGGTTCGAGACGCATTCCTGCTGTCACTGCAGTCCTCTAGTCACTGTGAAATGTAAAACTGCTAGCTGCACGTTTGCAGCGCGCCCAAGACCAAGACCTTTATTAATTTAAAGATACACGTTTTGTTACTGTAGCAGGCCAATTAAAGAGCAAGAGACATTTTAGCTGACACACATACACCCATTGTAATGATGTCATTCCAAATTAAACTGAATGCTTGCAAGATAGCATTTGCAGACCTGTTTCGGAAAAACGCTTCCAGTTCTCTAAAATTAAAGCAAATCTATTGAAGTTATCTTTTATTATATCAAAGATCCTCATTGTGTTGCAGTGCTATATATATTACATGTACATACCTACAGGTGGTAAACTATCCATAAAGAGAATGAGCATTTTATTGTCCTTTTAAGTGCTTCTGTATTAAGACATTGTTATTGTTGAATGGGTGAGCCTTGAAGAAGCAGAATAACAATAATGAGAATTTGGTACTCAACTATTATAAAGTAAATTCATTTATTTACAACTGTTAAACAATACCGTTGTTATTTTGCGATTATTTGTCAATTATGATATATATTATTAACTAAAATGACAATGCCTGTTGTTTACATTTCATAATTACATCGATACCGCCATAAATGCATGGATACCACCATAATTACAACGCTAATACGGATTTATGTGCATATAATCAAACAGGCCATAAACTGCTTTTTCGAGTTGACAGTTTTCAGTCTGTCAGTTTGAAAATAATAATTTACACTTCTTTCGTCCCAAACCTAAAATGGAAAACGGTAGCGACAATAGTGCTGTATTCCCCCTGAATTACGTCAATCCGGCAAACAAGCTACACAAAATTTACTCCCAGAAAAGTCGAAGAAAACTTATGATATCGCATACAAAAATTTTTTGGAATGAATGTAAATAAAGTAGTTGTAAATAAAATAGCGTATTTCACTCGCATATAATAGCTATTATTAGTACACTCAGATGGCTTAAAGAACTCGCTCGCTTCGCTCGCTCGTTATTTAAAAGCCATCTTCGTGTAATAATAGCATCCATTATATGCTCGTATAATAATATACTATATTTTCACGTAAAGTTCATGTAGATATTATTACGGTATTTATGACCCAAACTTATTTTTAAAGATGTGGGGAAATGTAAAGTCTGAATCATTAGTTTGAAATTACACCTACTAAATCTTTTCACACGACAGTAGAGAACAAATTGTCAGGATAACCGCTAACATCCTGTAACGGAACTAATTTGAATAAGGCTGATGGCCTTTCAAATGCAAAAACATGCAAACTCTTAACAGATAACAGTTTTAAACCGTAGACTCTTTCTTTATTATTAATGTAATATTCTGCCCAATATGGACAAAAAACGATTGCAAAAAACTGATTTGTTATGGAACGCAGTAAAAAACTGTAAAGTAGGCTATACAGATAAGTAACCTTCTGTATATATTCGAAGGCACAGCAGCTGATCTCTACAGATAATTTTTTAGCCGACAGTTATTAATGTTAAATTGTAATGACTTAGTATAAAAAAGCATGATGCTTATATAGGCTAGATCGATATCAACAGATGATAATTGTCTCATTTTTTGACCTCTAGACACAATAACAATGGTCAAATTATCACGTTAGAAGGCGTTAACAGGTAGCTGCTAAATATTTACGAACTTCGGATTAAACATTTGTGTAATACAATAACCTAATGTTATATTCATGAATGACTGCGACTGCAGTCCATTAAAGTCTTCCAAAGAACCGTTCGATTAGAGCTCGAACGCGATAGGTATGACAGCTATAAACGCTTGCACGGCGTTCTAGCTGCACCATAATTGCCAATAATTAATTACGATATGTTACTGAATAATGCGCGTGCCAGTACGTGTGCAGCGAGTATTACTTTTTTATAGGTCAGTGGGTGTGTTGTCGGCTGCGAATTTTACCGGCTGCATTTCTGCCATCGGCATGGCAAGGATAAATCTAGCTTTATGTCCTGTGATTGAGATAAATGCACGTTTGACATTGTGTAACTGGCTTTATTAAATACAATGCGCCCAATGCAGTTATAAATTATAGTTAAATTATTTCAAGTACGGTATAGGTTTTTGCCTGCAATGTCTGTTCAAGTTAACGGGCTGTAATAAGTTGGAACTTGCGAAATGGCACTTGGCTATGGCAATCAATCTTTTTGGAGATATGTATTTATACTACATATTGTTTGAGGCTCTCGCTATTGCTCGAATTTTCAATATTAACATCAAAATTCGGCTTAAACCTCGTCGTCTTTGTAGGTAAATTCCCAGAAATGTTGGCTTTTGTATGCCTTACACTTTATGAACGCAGACAAGAATTTTTGATTAAATTATAAATGGCTTCTGACGATTCACAAGCTTCCAGGGCAGATAGGTATTACTTATATACATATTCTGGATTTTACGGTTGTCACATCCTTCCTTTCTTAAACCTTAATCTCCATTCTGCTCTATGGTTCCATTCACCATCACCAATGTTTCTTCTTTCTATTGCCTTATTAACTTCATTCCTCTATGATCCTCTGGTATTCCTCTTTTCCTTCTACTTATAGGGCGCCAATCCATCACTCTATTTATCCATCTGCTACTACTATGTAATCTGATGTTGGCCGCACCATATAAGTATTTTTTGTTCTATGTAGTTCAATGTATCTGTCTGCAGATTCATGCTCTGTCTAACTTTCTCATTTTTTATTCTATCTATTCTTGTTATTCCATAGCACCTTCTTCAGTATTCCATTTCCACGGCTGTCATTTTACTTTTATTTAGAATGAGGTTTTTGTTCCATATATCATGATAGTTTTGTACAATGGTGGGGTACCACGTGTGGAATTGATAGTCCCCTATCGGGCGAACCAAACCTGGCATTAAGAAATATTAAATTTGGTTACAAAAACAAATGCGCCAAGGAGGATAAAGGAAGAAAGAGATAGCCACATGCTGTATGTTTAGTATTGATTCAGAAACTAAGTTATTTTAATTAATACAGCTGTCGCTTTATGTCCCAAACGCTTTTTAGACAAGTCCTTTAATTTAATGTATTTTAAGTCACAGTTTTCGCTGATCATCAAATATGTATGGTTCGAGCTACAAATATAGTTTAGAAACGTAAAACGGCCAAAAGATCAATTATAAATTAGTTTACTATGACAGAGTGGATGCAACATTAAGTATATAGTTTGAATGTTCTAAATGCAAGCAGCGACATACGTGATTTTTTAAACTTTTGCGATTTTTTTAATCATGTGTTAATGTAGCGTCTGAACTATAAGGGAAGGCTACAAACAGTGACTGACTTAAAGAGGGCAGCTGATCCATATGTCCTTCAGAAGGTGGTTGAGGCGTTAGACATTAACAACCTAGCAAATAGAAAAATTAAGAGAAAAGAGGATACGGTGAGGGGGGGGGGGCAGTTATTCCAGGAGGAGTGCTCAGTATCCAGTTTCGTAACCAACCGAAATGCACAAAAAGAACATTTAATGATGGCAAAGTAACCGTAAAGAAACAACGCAAGAACTAAGGAATATAAACGCAGACATAATAATTGACAAAATAAAAAAGAAAGAAAACGAAGCAGAAGCAGTATTACACTGTCGGAGTAGAGTAAACAAAGAGCAAAGGGGAAAAGCAGAAATATGAGTCCTCATCAAAAAGAAATACAAGAACAGGGTAAGAGCGTGGCAGCCAACAAATGAAGGACTATTAAATCTCAATATGAATGTACATGGGGGAGATATTACGATAGGTACTAGGTGTATTCCGACCCTTAGATGTTAGCCCAGTGACGGAAAAATAGAAATTTATGGATACTTCAACAGAAAAAGCCAAACAGTAGAAAGAGTAATAATAACTGGCGATTTAAATGCAAGAACAGGAAGTAGGAAGGACTATGAAACAGTGAGACAGTTTTGAGAGGATATTCTAAATGATCGAAAGGACAATAGAAATGTGTGAATTATATAATCGCAAAATAACAAACGAATTTTTAATTATTACATCTTGTTTATAATAAACAAAAGTGTCTCCACTAACAATTGTCAGATTGAGAAAAGGTAAGTTCCAATAAAAATGGTAACATCAGTAAAAATGTTTGAGTGGCTCAGCTATGATTATCTAAGGCCTGAGAAACAGAAAATGTTCATGGAAATCTTACTCAAAATGTTTTGAATCGTTAAATACCTTTGTTTTCAATAATTTTATACAATTCGTCGTTTTTGAGTATTTTCGTAACAGAAAACTTTTCATACTTATGATAAAACTATGTATGCGATTGCCAACACCTTTACGTTTTTAAAACCCATGTCATGACGTGTTTGCTTTTATAAAAGGTTGGCTAATTACTAGGGTTGGCATCTATAGGCACTAAAAAATGAAAGTAGGCAAAAAGATCCTAATAGTAACAAAAATAGGGTTTATTATTCGCTCTTTTATAAACTTAAATTGGAATGACAATCCACTATTAAATATTTTTTGAAATTTTCAGCTATAACACGTCCCTTGTCAGTCAAATGTTTTTGTACAGTGAAAACAATCGCCCTGCATGTAACACAGTGACAGGGTTTCAAATCAGTGATTGATCGAACTTTTCCATTTAAAACGGATGCCACTTATAGCATCTTGTGAAATCCCAGAAATGATTTTTAAAATTTTAATGCTATTATTTGATCTGCCTCTCCCGGTATCTCGCCTAAGTTTTTCAGGAATTATTTAAAATGTCTCCCACTACAACAAGAGGCAAGCCCACAGTCCGTTAAAGTGCAGGGTTTGGGTTTGCAAATTTCAAAGAACATAGTGTGTCGTAACTGATCCTAAATATCAACGTTGCAGAAATATGTGGGAATATGTGGTGCTGCATTTTAAAATAAAATGTTTAAGGCATTTATAGACTGGTATACTAAATTAGGGGCTAACCATTAAAATAGGCATATATTCTAATGGTTCACTGCCCATAAAAATTCTGATTGCCTAATTAACTAAATTAATAAGATCGACATGAGCACAGAATTAAATACTTTATCTATTGCAAGATAATCAATACTTTACATTAATAAGTGCACTTGATGTGAGCAGTAACTAATAATTTGAGGGATAAAAGTTAGCATGAAACAAAGCAGGTTTTAGAAGGGTTACATTCATAGTTTCAGATTATGATAAATCTTGGGAAGGTCTAACGCAATTTAATTTGTAACTGACGGAATTGAGCTTATTAATGTGCTAGCAAAATAATAATTGCAAAGAGCAATGAAAATGGAAGGTAACCGATTGAAAGACAAATAGTGAGATGTTAAATGAACTCCAAGTGTATCAGTGCATTATATACAAGAGTGAATGCAAAAAAGTGCAGACCATGTGTAATAACAAGTATTCCAAGAAAAAGACAATATTAGTGGTTAGGCAAAGACATGACACCAAAACTGTAGTTCGTAAGGTTAAACATGTTATCAATCCTAATTTCCTTTATAAACATTTGAGTTGCTAAGTGACCTGACTGTCGTTTATTATTAATAACAAAACGAGCTTGAAAATTGTGTTTGGGCCAGACTAAGCATTTGTGGGTATAGTTTGCCAGGTGTTAAGAGGTCCAGATAAAGCAGATAAGCCAGCAGAGAAATACGTCTAAGTGCGATTAACTTCGGGGCTTATTTCCTTATGCAAGCAGCTTCGCCCAGCAAGAACAGCGCTTGTTACGTGTAGGAAGAACATTCAGGAACCAGTGCACGCAGAAATCCCAACCAACAAGCCATTCCCAAGTCCATAATTCCCGTAGCGTCATTTGGGGAGCATGTTCAGCGTTCAAGAAGTCTCCGATAAAGGTAGAATTTCACAAGGAAAACGTTGGCGTAGGTTCATTATTTTTGGACTTCTTCAAGATCAGACTGTCTACGAGGTGGAGAGTCATATTCCAGTGGTCCATAGCCGTCCAGTTTCCAGAAATTTAGATAGCGTTCTTTGAAAATGCGAAATAACGCGACATTTTTTAGTTTTGTGCCGTAAATGAAACAAAATGCTGTCGAACGTCGGTTCGACATCACGCTAAAAGCAAAATGAGCTTAGCAGTTGCTTCGTCACGGTATGAATATTTACCTGACGCGTTTTTGCCATTCTGGTGTTTTTAGAATTCAATTTTCGCTGTTTTGTGCACTAGCAGATCATTTTGTTGCTAAGTCAAAATAGAGGTTAGCTAAATGTCAGATGAAATTGTGCATTTGGCCAAAATATTTGAGAGTATTTGACATACAACAGGTTATTTTTCATACCAAGTTTTTCATTAATTTTATGAATCCACGCATCTGAACCAATATTGTCTCATGTTTTCCGGAGCTACACTAATTTATTGCAAATAGATAAAATAAAAAAGGGCACTAAACCATTTATTCGTCGTAATTTTATATTACACTCTTTTAATTTGCCTTGAGTATGGCAAGTTTGTAATTGAATCCAATACATTTGATAAAGTATAGTTTCCCTTGCTATATTTAATTATTTGATGCTAAACCTATTATTATTCTTAGGCGGAAGGGTTATTACTTATTACAAAGTAGGCACTACAAAATTTATATAATTGAACCCCTATGTAGGAACATAATTTATTTACAACAACCCTACTAATTACATGCGTATAATTAAAAAATACAGGTTGACATTTTTAAGAACACTAAAAGTGATAACGTTAGCACCAAACTACTTAAATGTACAATAACACCCACATGTATGTCGTTCGTAAAGAACTTAAATAGTACTCTAATAACAATTTAATGAAATTCTTTGGTCAATTGTATTATTAAATTAAGCCACAAAAAAACTTTAATCAAAAAGTCAATTTGTCACACTTGGATCAAGGTTGATCCTTATAGGTTTTGGTTCCCATTTTTTTTAAACAACACGAAATTCACTTTATATAATTCATTAACTATTTTATTTTTTCAACTAGTCTATATGCTATTTAATGATATTTAATTATATGTTTATATAGTATTTACTATTAAGCTTTGCTTAATCTTCTTCAGATGTTAGTATTGCAGTTCTATAATATGTATTCTTTTTAGAATTTCATAGTTAAAGAACTATATTTATTAAAATATTAAAAATCAAAACCAAAAAACTTTATTAAAGAGAAAAATATACAGCCAAGTATAATGAAGTGACACTATTTATTAATTGAAGTAATTTGAAACTCGATCAATATTAACTGCAATCAGTAAGATAACATCCATGTTTGTGGTTCCTTTTTCGACGAATCTATATACATATAAATCAGTGTTGATCGCTTCGACCCACGTTTTTTATGTTTCTAACGTAACAATACAACCTATTCAACTAATTTATTTAAAAGTCACTAGGTTTACTTTAAAATCTGAAAGTGTGTAAACAGCATTTGAAATAAACTATTTCAATTGTATTTGTAGCAGCTTTGAATAAAACAGCACCAAAGCAACATTCAAGCTGAACATTTAGATAAACTTTCAAACATTGTTGCCATTCTTTAAATCGCCAAAAATCCTTGTTCACGTTCTTCGGAAGGTTAACTATTGTAAACTTTTAAAAACCAACTATTTTCAGGCGTTTCCTAAAGGGTGGGTGTTATGAACTTCCAGTCTATTTCCTATGTTCATAAAAGTAGGCTTGGCATTCGGAGCACCGCTGCTTTTTGAATAAAAAATATGCAAGAATTGGCATTTGCGATATAAGCATCTAATTTGTTTAAAAAAGTATAAATTGCATTAAGTAGGCGTTGAATCAGGGCATTGGGCTTAGCAGGCGCGCTCCATGTATATTAATTCTGAATATCTAATGCTGAAACATATGTATATGCAAACATATCTCAGCTGTGCTTAATGAAAAGCATTTATAAATATGTAAATATCAGGAAATCGTTTTTTTGTTATAAAATATAAAACTTTAAAAAACAGCACTGCTTTATTGAATCCTTTTCAAAGAATACGTAGTTCATCTTTAGTAAATTTGCACATTACATATCGCAATGGAATGCATGTCTGTATCATCACAGTTACGAAGTTAAATACAATATCAGGTTAATAGTTCACCCACATTCTATTCTAGACAGGAAATACGCGCATATAAATATGAATGCTAACGCTTATTGTCTTATTGTAACGGTTAGGACAGGAAGCCAATTAGGCACAGTGCAATTCAGAAGCAGGAGTTTTTGCTCAAGTCTTCGCAATTTAGTAATATGCTTATAAACGGCACGCGTGGCAAGTAACGAACTTACTGAAATGAACTAAACCTTCTGGCTGAGAAACTTAATCCGACTAGATAGGCGTAACCAGAAGCTTTATATGGACATCCGCCTGTCAACCATAACTTATAGATATTAATTTGAACTCGTTAAAAATCACGCAGTTCCTAGTCCGCAACTGCTGCACGAGGCGTGCATTTGATTAAAAATGTAGTATTGGGTGTAGGTTCCCATCTTCCTTATTGTGGTCTTAACCTTGATATTGGAATGCGCTCTAAAGATTTTAGCTAATTTCGTATGGTTCCTACAGAAAAAAGTTGTTACCATAATGAACTAATTATAGCGTCTTAATGATAGCATATAGGTATTTATTTAATTTTAATATAATAATAGAGTACTTCTCGGCAGTAAGATTCGGAGTTTCTATGAATACTTTCTAATGTAAAGTTTCTTTTTAAATGAAATTCAACAATAAATTAGGTTTTGGCCGCTTTACAAAAATAATTTAAAAATGTACTATTTATACAGATTTCTACAAATATCTCCAAAGAAGAAATAAAAATTGGAATTTTTGTGCTGAAATCTAATCGTAGAACTCTCCTTATAGAATAAAATAATTTTTCTACTCATGACATTGAAATCAGTCATTTTGACATTGATTCCGGTGGTTGAAATTTCATTTCAACCACTAGAGATTGAAATGCTCGGACTACCGGGATTTCAAACTGTTTGACATTCAATTGGTGACAAGAGAAATGTCACTTTATGTTTACTTTTTTCTAAAGTGCATTAATTTGTTAAAATGAGTGAAAATTCGTAGAAAAAATAGTATATGCAACTCGTGGCTGATAAAATTTCAACGTCTCGAGTTACTATTTTCAACTCGCTTCGCTCGTTGAAAAAAACCACTCTCAACGTTGAAATTTTATTTCAACCACTTGTCCCATAATATACTATTTTCTACTCATGACATTGAAATCAGTCATTTTGACATTGATTCCGGTGGTTGAAATTGCATTTCAACCACTAGAGATTGAAATGCTCGGACTACCGGGATTTCAAACTGTTTGACATTCAATTGGTGACAAGAGAAATGTCACTTTATGTTTACTTTTTTCTAAAGTGCATTAATCTGTTAAAATGAGTGAACATTCGTAGAAAAAATAGTATATGCAACTCGTGGCTGATAAAATTTCAACGTCTCGAGTTACTTTTTTCAACGTTGAAATTTTATTTCAACCACTTGTCCCATAATATACTATTCTAACTTTAATTGAATTACGAGCAAGACCTAGAAATGTTTTTTAATTCTAAAAAAACTTCATAAGCCCCACGAACATTGCTGTAACTGATACTGTTCTTCTACCTCTACCACAGTCTTTCTAATGCACAATTATTACCTTAGTGAGTAGCGATAAGTGCGTAAGTACTGCTTATGCGCCCTGATCAATAAAGTGACAGTCTACTAGATTTTTATAAAAAAAAGTAGATGTAGAATATATTTATTATTAATTGATAAGGTTACTTACATCAACGGCTCGCTTAGAACATAGAATTGTCTATTTCTCAAAAAAGATGTTAGATAACACTTTTAGTTGTTTTTATAACAGGTTGAATCGTACACCATTTCATAAAAACGTCAAATGTTTGGTTATAACTTATTTTAGATTTAATTGGTAATAGAGAAGCTCTGGCGATAGTCGCAGCTTTCATTATGCTTGCCAAGATATTTGATTCAGCGATAAATTCAACCATTGTTACACACAAGCTAGCGCCTACAAATTTAAACTTAAAATTTATCGGAAAATTCAAACAAGTGTTCTTTTACATGGCAACTGTGATATTTTTGTGCATCGTCACCATACGACCAGAACAAATCGACCACAATTATTGCAACAACACTTACTTATTATAGTATAAACTAGCGTTTGACCCACCACATAATTATTTTTTAAACTTGTAAATATGAAGCTCAGAATAAAATGTTTTTAACATCTCTAGTAAAGACGCTCCGAATAACAGTTGACGATTGTTCTATATTATGTACAAAATATGTAAACATAACTTAATGTTTATAGTAATACAGAAACAGTAAATGGCAACAGTAATGCGAATTGTATCAATTCACAAGGAAAAAAACCTTGGAGATGGTGGGATTCAAACCCGCGCTCACAAAGAAATCTAGGCAGACCCCTTACACATGCTTAGCATGGCATTATGAAGGACCCAGTGACGACAGAACCTACCGCGGACGAAATCCACCCGATAGGTGACGATTAAAACGTCAGAGACGCAGACACGTAGGCACAACACACGTTTATATAATAAGGATTATGTCGGAAGTAGACAAAATATAATACAGTGCATGATGCATAAGCTTTTTATTCGACCCGAAAGTTATACATGCCTCGGCTTTCAGCCTCGACCGGTAAACAGGTTCTGAGAAGTTTCCAAGCAGCTGATATTTTACGGCTGAACCGCTACGAAGGCTGGAAGACTGTACTAAAAATTATGTAAATGGCTTTACCCAGAACTTCCCTCGTTGACATTGTGACACTAAATAATTCTAAAAATCAAATTAAATTAGGAGTAAAATATCTTCACGTTTCTAATAAATTAAATAAATTTTCCAAAAAAACAAAACGTTACCGGGGGTCAAATTCTAAAGACAAGCGAACCTCGTATGCAGTCCCAACGTTTTGTGGGATATTGCAAGAGAACGGGCTATTTCTACCTTAGGTACGGAGCACCGACCCTTTGAATTCATGCGTTGCATCTATATTTAAGTAACGCACCAATTTTTTGCTCTTTTTTGTATCGTACAACATTTATTCTGTATCTATTAGGACCAATTTTTGGTAAGAATAGAGTCTGCGCTATGTACAAATTATTACTTGTATTTATTGCTAAATTAAATAAAATATAAACAAAATTTTATTTTTTTAAAATGCCCACCCTGTATATATTTGTCTGAAAGTTTCTCGGTTTCATACCAGGTAGATATATAATGCGTATGCAAAATATTGTCTTCCTCCGACAAATAGTTTTTGAGTTATACCGCCAACAGACACACAAACAGACAGACAGACAGAAAGAATTGAGAAAACCTGTTTTTCGTCATATAGGGACCCTGAAACGTGAAGATGTGAAGAAATCTCGAAAGGTGATTTTTTCGCGATTACAATACTTCCTTCGTCTTTTGAACGAGGGAAGTAAAAACATTGCTAAATAATTACTTTGAAGAGTGTACAGGAGCAACAAATCTGAATTTTCTGTTCTAAATGTTAAAAATTATATATTACAAATTCTTCAAATGTGGAGTTGTCTAAGCTTAAGCAACTGAAAGACCCTTTCTATTGTTTTAAGTTATTGACTAGAAGATATCAATCACTACAAACATGAAAAAAAATTGCAAAAAACAAACAACTAATAAATCATTGTCTATGATTTTTAAATCTGATGTCTTAATCAGACGACCATGCAATAAAGATTAATCAAAACGCAGTGTAGGTGGAGATTAATTTTGCCAAAACTGGCAGGTATCAATGGCTTACATTCGTGCTAATGCAAAATCCTGTTACTTTAACAATCCACTGAACCATACAGTTTCGATAAGAAGCTAAACCTTCAAGAAAATTCTTGAAAATACTATATAATCTGTGACTCATTTTGCACGGAATGTTACATGCTGGTTTTTATAAGTCGATATGTGGGTGAACCGACCATATCTTTTGTACTCATTCCAAGTATGCGAGTGCATTTCACTACACTACTGTTGCACAGAGTTATGCAACAGATCCGTATCTGCATACTGGGCGGCACAGAGCTTATTTACTGAAGGATCGCTAGTCCATTTAACACATAACACACCCGTAAATTTTATTGTGATTGTAAGTAGTACGAAGTACATATGGAAATCGGACAGATATCCATGTTAAGCAAGATTATTCGGATTCAAACGCTTTTCTTATTTTGCAGAAGTAATACAATCTACTACAGGCAGAATCTTGTTTATTGACTTAGCGGGTGCAATTTGCGCCGTATTATTTTAGTATTTCATGTAACTGATGCTAAATGTAATTCTTTTCTTTGAGGGCGACGTTTTTACGAATACATTGTAATTAAGATTAATACATAATTAATTTTCCTTTCTAGATTTACTCATTTACTTCGAATTCAAACAATTTTTAGAACTCAATCACGAAAGTTACGGAAGGAACTGCAAAACATTTAATGTCAAAATATATTTTGCAACACACTGATAAGTATCTATGTCACTTCAAGTTACGAAAGCATTAAAACATGTACGTGAAGTACACTTTGCATATGCAAATTTTGGTTATTCCGTATGACAGTTCAGGTAACTGGTCAAATTACACTCTGCATTTTATGTTGTGCCATTATTATACAAACTCGAAAAAGGTGTGTTTATAGGTGAAAACTTAAGTTACTTCTTACACAACTACGAATTGCCATTCGAGGATTAATTGGAAGATCAAGCAAGTTATATATAAGAATTGTGCTTACATATGTAATTTTATCACCTTTAAGTAAATAAACGTTGAAGCTAATGAAGAAACTAGTCTAAAAAGTCTCAGTATTACTTATGAATAAGAACATATACCCAGATATATAAAATCTAAGGTAGATATAACTGTAGTAAACAAAATATGTTAAATTAATTACAATTGAGGCTTAGAAATAAATATAAGCAAAACAAAAGTTATGACAAACGAAGTTCAAGATAACGCTCAAATAACGCTTAACAACACAGATATAGAGAAGGTGGAAAAATATGTTTACCTTGGACAGGAAATCAGGATGGGGAAAGATAACTTAAAAGCTGAACTAAATAGACGTGTTAGACTGGGATGGATGGCGTACGGAAAATTGGGTTACATAATGAAGATGAATATTCCACAAAAACTAAAAGCCAAGACCTTTAACGAATGCATATTTCCTGTGCTATTGTACGGAACAGAAACCTGGGCCTTCAACAAATCAATTGTTAGGGAAATGGCTGTCACACAAAGAGCTATGGAACGCAAAATGATGGGAGTAACTATAAAAGACAAAAAGAGAAATACATGGCTACCTAGTGTATCAAAAGTGGACGACATAGTGGAGCGAATGGCGAAGCAGAAGTGGGAATGGGCAGGCCATGTAGCAAGATCGCAAGATAGATGGACAAAAATTTTACTCAATTGGAGACCATGGTGGCAGAAAAGACCAACTGGAAGACCTCAAACGCGTTGGTCGGATGATATGAAGAAAACGAGTGGTTTCAACTGGCAGAACATAGCGCAGAATAGATCGAGGTGGAATGATGTTAAGGAGGCCTATGTCCACAAATGGACTGAAAAAGGCTGAGAAGAAGAAGAAGAAGAAGAGCTAAAATAATTTTAAACATTAAAATCAACATTCTGAGTTTATGTATTTTTAAAGAGCACAAAACAAGGAAATTATACGTTACTAAAAGGAAGAAAATTCATATACTTTCAGTTCCGATTTTTTCATTTTATCCTGAATTAACCCTTCCGTGGCCTCTCTTTTTTCTTCCTATCTCTAAGTACCCACTTCCATATATTCTGTGACAGTATTTCTTTTCCCATCCTTCTTACATACCCATGCCATAACAGTTGTTTCTTTGTGACTGTTTTGTTTCCTTTTCTTATTTCTTCATATCGGAAATGCTGTAGTCTAGTAACCCGACCTTTTACTGCTTCAAATTTGGTTCTGCATATCTACGTAGGCTACGCAACCAAAGAGCATCATATATCTTGTCTTTTAGCTTTTTTTGTTACATCCCCATTCCATAGTATATAAGGCAATGGTTTAGTTCTTAGTTTTCCTCTTGCAATTTTCCTTGCTCGGTATTTTCTTCTCTTCTATTCCTTGCGATAGCCACTCCTAAGTATTGGTGTAGGCCCAGGACCTGTTGATTCTAATGATCACGGTGTTGGTTGTTCTCTTGATGTGGACTGCCAGCTGTCACGCTCTTGCGTTGTCTTCGCGTAGGTCTGCATCCTGCTTTCCATTGCAAAATATTTTGTCCAGTTTCACCGCCGTTATCGGACCTATCTAACAATATCTTCCATTTTGCAAGTTCTTCTAATGTCGTTGTTCTTTATTCTGTCTCTTAGTGTTAATCTACTTATCGATCGTGATACCTTCAATTCATTTATTCTCATTAATCTTTCGGTTTTGGTCCATGCGGCTCGTGTTTCTGCAGCATAAGTCATAACTGTCCTTACATAGCTTTTGTATATACGTATTCTGTTCTCTCTGTTTATGTTTTTGTTCCTCCAAACGATGTCTCGTAGGCAGACAGAGATTGTCGCTGCTTTAATGGATTGTTGATAAACTTCTTTATGGAGGTCCCCATAGCTTGACAAGCTGGTATCTAGGTAATCGGATGACATAACTTGCTCTGTTGGGTGGTTATCGACGACCTATCTGAACCTGATGGGTTCTTTAAATATTGTGAGGCATTCGGTTTTACTTGTTAAGATAATCATGTTATATTTTTCCGCTTCTAGTTTGAAGCTGTGTAATAGGTATTATCGGAGCCGGACATTTGGGCGCGGCCGTTCGGGCGCAGCCGTTTGGGCGCGAAGAAATTAATTAAAGTGTATTAGTATTACCTAGCTTTACTCTTAATAGGTCTTATTTTAAATAACGAAAATTACCTAAAGCACATCCAAGGAGGTGGCGGGTGGCAAAAATTTTTTATAGAAATATTAATTGTCGAAAATTAGAATTTTATTAATACAAGTAGGTTCGACGAAAACAAGTTACAAATTTTAACTTTCCGGTAAATACTAACAAATCTTTTGCGGAGATTATTACATTAAAATAATAAGTAACAAAGAATACATGAATAGAGTTTGGGTACAAACAGAGCTATCAATGAACCATCCAACGATTTGGAGATTCATCGACAGCCTGAAAACTGTTCAACGAGGAAGATATGTTGCTTATGAACAGTTACTTGCGGGAAATGAACCAACTTAAAAAAAACAAAAATTTATCCAGGCTGATAGAAGAATAAAAAATTTGGTTGAAGATTATAATAATCAATATAATCATGTAGACGGCGCAAACAATAGGAACATTGTAAAATTTTTATGAGGCATTTCGTACAATTATTATGAAATGAATGCGTAGATGCTTCTTGTTTATATTTTAAAAGAATTAGAATAATATGTATTATAATGGTAAAAATGGCAAGAAGAAATTTTGATTATTAAAATTAATCTTTTTATATTATTATTTACTATCATTCTTATTTCTGCTCTTATCTTCAGTTAGTCGGTTCATAACATAACAAAAATAATAATTGATTACTTTAAAATTTAACAGTTTATTGTTAAGTATTATCATTATAAACAAAACTCGATGTCGACTAGTTTCGGTCCAAAGAGAACACTATTAGAAACATATTAAACATTTGAAGCATCAATCGATTAAATATAGCATAGTATTATTCATTTACCAGTACAATAAATGTATTTCTATTTAAAATTATTTTCAACACTTAAGCATATACATATAATCTATTTCCATCTTTATTTCGATTCGGATTCATTTCAAAATTTATCTAATATAGGTACTACCGCCTTATTTAAAATTAATCTCATAGAGGTTTCAATAAATAATTGGATTATTCTTTTAATATTGTTTGATTAATTACATTAACTTCTCAGGATAAATAATGATTTAATAAATGTTTGTTCATTTATGCCAAATTTAAATGAGTCACACTTAATGTGTTCCTAAATCCCAACGTTGACCCTTTCTCGCGCCCAAGTGTCCTCGCGTCCGAATGGCCGCGCCCAGACGGCCGCGCCAAAACGGCCGCGCCCAAATGTCCTAGACCGAGGTATTATAGTCCGTTTTCGTTTTCAGTTAGGAACACCGCGTCATCAGCGTAACAAACGATTTTATCTCTGTTTCGTAGAGGATATCAATTTTCCTTTCTTTTAATGATGTCTATGATTTTGTCCAGAATCAGGTTAAATAGGATGGGGCTGGGCCTATCGTCCTGTCTGATTCCAATTGATGTTTGTACTTTCTAGGTTAAATTTTTATTGACTCTGTTCTTAGTTGTGCTGCGTGAGTTTAAGTTTTATATTGTTTTTAATATGTTACTGGGCATTCCTGTCTCATTCATTATTTTTACTGCATTTCGCAGTCTTATTCAATCGAATGCTTTGGTAAAATCTACAAATCACTTGTAAGCTGTCTTATTATATTCTATCATCTCTGCTATTTGTCTGATGATAAAAATAGCGTCGATGGTTGATCTATTGCTTCGAAATCACTGTTGTTCCTCAGTCACTGTAATTAATCTGTTTATTTATGTTACTATAATATTTGTGAAAAGCTTCATAATTGAGCTCAGTACGGTTAAGCTTCTGTAGTTGGCTGGATCCTTTTTACTGACATTTTTGAAAATCAAGATTGGGTTCCTATATAACCATGTACCGGAGCTTTGCCATATACTCATATACAATTTATTGAAGATACCATGTACCTGATGTATATTTCTATTATCTTTCGCAGCATGTAGGTTATATTATCTAGATTCTGTGCAAATAGCATACGCTGGTCATAATTATATGTGCAGATATACTATATCAGAATATCATATTATGTTATATTCTTTTGGGGATAAAAAATTAAGTTTCTGAAATACATTTTTCAAGCAAATCTGTAATAGTATACCTATTATATAAAAGTCAGGAAAGTGATGCTTTACTGATGAGTCAGGTAACGACAATTTTTGGCATGTGTTGTTTACTGTTTTTCGGAAATCGCAGGATTAAATTTAAGAGGAACGATTTTTATAAATTTAAATTATAATGGCTAATATTGACAATAGGAATTAATTAAAATTAAATGGGTCGTGGTTTTGTTGTTTCTACAGTGAATTGTGACATTAATTTTAATAATTTAATTCCTATTGAAAATGGCATTAAATTGTGTCATATTTTTGTGTTATTTTCCTCTCAAAAACATATTATAGAGGTCTTTCTTTTACTGTTTTGAGCTTTGAGCAAAGCAGTCGAAGAAACTCTTGGTTTGTAAAGTACCACAATGGCGGCCATTTTGTTTCAGAAATGGCGTTGTTCAGTGTATATGTCAGATTATAAGTAATGTCACTAGTAAATAAAGTAACACTTTATCCAGCGTCATCATTAAAATGTTACTTTACCATGGAGATTTTCATAGATCAAATACAGCTTTACGAGTAGATATTGTAATGTAATATTATTCGTTTTGCATTTGTGGTTGCCAAATACAAGTTATACTGAATGAGAAGATAGACTAACTTCAGTTTTTATAGATTATTTTAAAGTGAAAGTGGCAGCAGCGATGAAACTACTAGTTAACACATTAGAAGATATAAATAAATAACTAGAAATTATAAAACATTGTAATAATGTTTTTTTTGCTCTTTTAAATCGACTAAAATGTAGAACACTAAATGCCAAAACCGTTTGTCAAAATATGACAAATTGCAATTTCGCAAACTTCAGCTTAAACAAACAAATCCGTTTCGGCAACTCATTTGCAGGTTCCATAAATTAAACTGTCCACGTTCATTTAACTATTTTGCAATAACTCTAACTGTATTAAACTTCTCGTATATTTTTAATTATATTCAATGCCGAACCAACAGCACCAATTTGCTTAATGGGCCGCCAACATTTGATTTCACTTGCGTGTTTGTGGCGCGTTATCTGCCTATTATATTTAAGATTGAAACCTGGCTATCTGGTCAGTTTAGAAACTTACTTAATTTTGCCATCTGTTTTAATAAAATTAGCATTTTGAGCTATTTAATATAACCAAAGAGCATTGGACCAACTTAGGCTGACAAGTTCTGGGGTGCTTACCCTAAATGCAATCTTTGTTGATGGCACAAAATGGCAGGGCAATATTGGTTGTCAGTTGCTTACCTGAAACAAGAAAAACATTAAATTGATATAATATAACAGATATTACCTTTAAATTCAAGTATTTCGTTTAAAAAGTAAATAATATCGTTTATAATTTTTACTACCTTTTATGGTTAGTTCAGTTGTGTATTACATTTTAATATTAATTAGTTTCGGCTATGGAAAAATAATCTATTTACTTTTAACACGTAAATTATAAGAGCAATTAAAGTGTGTAAATATTATAAGGTATAGTACACGTCAAATAATACACTTCCTTAACAATTATTAAATTTTTTAATTGCAATATTGTCAAGTTTGGCAAAATTAGGAGCCAGACATATTAGCATAACCATGTTAATTTCGTTGTAAATTACAATTTTTCACTAATATAAACTACGTGATCAACAATTTACTTATTGGATAGGCGTGTACTTGTATACAACTGTAACGGTAGCTTACGTTTAACTCTTACTACTTCTTACAAATCTAATTTTAAATATAAATAATTAACAGTTTGCACCATACATTAATATAAAGTCAATTATTTTCTTATTTCACAACTTGCTATCTATTTGTAACCATTCCCTGATTTTATTGCAGAGTTTTTTGGCGACCTCGATTAAAAGCTTTAACGTATCGTCCTTGAAACTGGTCTGCTACTGTGTTTTGAATTTAATGTGTGTCACGTGCATTAATTATTACCAAAAATGCAATTATCTTGTCCGCAATCTCGATGCAAAATTAAGTCACAGCCAGCATTTAATTGTTTT
Organism: Agriotes lineatus; assembly: GCA_940337035.1. NCBI lineage: Eukaryota > Metazoa > Arthropoda > Insecta > Coleoptera > Elateridae > Agriotes > Agriotes lineatus. Next base: position 151,529,207 of record OW679194.1, read on the forward strand.
CGCAATGCCCTTATTAGACTGTGATCTCATTTAAGCCCTACCGCATGATAGCTTTTGCTTTACACTAGCATGATTTAGTGTCTTATAGAATAAAAATCTAACAAATAGTTATTGTATGTATAATTTCTCGTTGTGTCTGATGTTAGCTACTGTTATTTGCGGTTTTGAAAATTAATTAACAGTTATTAGCTTTCACTTACACCTTACTTAACGAACTCCATGGGTACCCCTCAGAGCCCGTTTGAGCGAGTATACTAGTACATTTAATGAGTTTTATTTTCGGAGCCTACTTACTGTAGTTTATAGGTAATTGTAATTTTTTAATTTTTGTAAATGTTTACTTATTCGCAAGTCGAGTCGAGTTTATATGTTTTGAGGTGCACCTTATTTTTCGCCTATATTTAGAAAATAATCACCTGCACTCGGTACTGGTCTGTATGCTATTTAATATGTGATTATTATACTGTGATATTACTACTGTGTCTTGTTTATGTTACTGCTACCTGGATTTATGAGATTTATTTCAAAATATTCTGCTGCTTTGAGTTTGCGATTTCTCTGTGATACCTGGATACACTTATCGTAATCCAAAGATTTGATGTTGACCCCTTTTGCATTTTAATTAACCTTAATACTTATAAAGAACTGCAAGCCGTCTCCACTGAGGTAGTCCGGCTGGCAATTGTATCCACGTAGTCGCTTGGTTTTGAGAAAATTCTCCAACAAATAAAAAATCTGGTATCAAATATCCACTATTTTCTGTAAAAAAAGGAAATTCTCATATTTTTAGAAATATCGTCAACCCCTTCTTCAATGCCGGATCCTGTATATAGAGTGGGCATGTTCGAGTCCCACCACTGGGATCCCGCTTATTTAAAGATGTACCAATATAGTTAGATTGGGACAAAACCATGGAATTTATTACTGTCTTGTAATGTGAAGCCAACAATGACCCATCTCTGTCAGTTCCTGATATGACAAAATATTGGTTTTACTTCTTTTTTTCTTTCCCATAGTTATTATTTATAGTATATATGTTTTATTCAAGCAGTATTAGGACATCTTTTATACTAAATTTAATGTAATTGAAATTGCTGGAACCTGTATCAGTAATTTTTAAATATCAGTGGTCCAATTTTACTCTCTTTATGGGAGTTTCAATTTTTGTGCCACATTTATATCAAGTTTTTTATTTTGATTTAAGCACTCTATGACACTTCTCATTTTGTTTAAGCTTTCCACAATTTATTATAAAAATAGTTATTTTTATCCAAAGCACTTAAGTTTAACTTTTTATCATAAATGGAAAATTTAATTATCGAGGCACATATAGCCGAGGTATATAAATCACGTGAGAGATAAAAAGGAACTCCAGTGTCAAGGGGCATATTTTATTTTTTATCGAGAAAGCGTGCATTAGATGCAAAAATAACTATTGTTATCGGTGTAGGTTACGAAGTATTAGATCGTATGCTATAATTACTGTAATGTACTAGATATAATTTGACGTTGAATCAAGATAGCAATTTAAACAACATATTTAATACTATTCCAAACGAATATTGCTTATCAGCATTAGCTCTTAAATTTTTTTAGTCTGATAACACCAAAAGGCCACTCTAAAGTCGTGGTAGAAAAATGAACTCGGATAGAATATACTGAAATAATGATATTTCCAAAATACTTAAAAAATCGACAAGTACATTTTCCAGTAATAATGATTTTTGTAAATAATTACCCCGGCCACTGGTACGTAAAATAAAGTGAGATAATTACACAACTGTCGAGAATGAATTCCGAGTTTCTTATTGTAAGAAAAGAAATGGCGCAGGTGTGTTATGATTACGTGCACTATTTTGAAAATGGATTTATCAATCAGTCTCGTAGTGTGTTTTGACCAGTATGTGTTCAATAACTTTAGAAATGGATCATTTTACGAACCGAGAGGGTTGCTTTGATTTTGTGTAACCCTGTAACATCGTTCAAGATTTGCACGTAAGCGTGAAGAATGGGGCAACAAAAAATTATACAGTAACCATTCTTGTTTGCAAATGTTAGATATTCGATGCAGACAATCCCAGGCTTGTGTCGCTTAAGGGGCATATTTCGAACATTTTTTCTAAGGCTGAATATTAGTGTGTAATAAGAAGAACACGTCTGCCTGACCGGTGAGTAATTTGTTCAATAATTTCATGAAACAAGTGCGATAGTCATATGCGTTGTTACAAAACTAGACATGCAATAAAAAATAAAGACACAAATATGGGTTATACGGTGTGTTCAAAAAGAAATTACATAAGGGTTGGTCATGGAAAATGAAAGTAATGTCAACAGCAAGCTGATATCGTGATTAAAGATAAAATAAAGATTGCTGTTGACATTAGTTATATTTTCATGGCCAACCCTTATGTAATTTCTTTTTGAACACATGTTATTACCGTATACAATGCCCGATATTTTTTCTGCCATGGATTTTGAGACATCCATAGTTAATCATGTAACATTATGTTGAGCAATTAAAAGGAGTGACGAAATTTTATATAAAATAAACGTAAAGTAAAATGTATTACTTGCCAATTCGTTTTATTTTTATTATTTGTTATGATTATAGGCTAGGGTGTGCACTTTTACTAAATAAAACAAAATAATAAAAATAAAGGATATATGTATCTTTTTATAACTTCTCATATTTTATTACTTAATTTTTGCCATGCTTTCGTAAACTAGCTAGACTGAATAATTCGCGTAGTTCACATATATGGAAAACGTTTTTAATTATAGGTAAGTCTGCCCTAAATTTATTCTGAACTAGTGATTTAAATATTGCAAAATTAGGGGATTGGCACTACGAAACAAACATATACTTTTCGACACACGCACGTGCTCCATTAAAAATCTATAAAAAGTAAATATTTCATTATGCAAACATGTAAGGCACAAGTTTGCTATTAAAGATTAAATTGGAAGTCACAAAAAACAGAGCTGGCAATCTTGATATAGTCTTGGGCATGAAATCCTAAATTGTATAATGTTGGCATTTCCTTTAGCATTAGCATTGTCGTAAAACATTACTTATGTTAGTAATCAATTTTGTACACAATTATGAGCGTAATTAACTAGTATAGTTTAATTAACGAGTTTTAAGAATAAGTACCTAAAATATGATCATACATTTACAAAATAGTAATACATTCGTTCAATGTACAGAAATTTTTAAATACTTTGTTTAACTCCATATCTTTAATTGCTGAGCTTTTGAATGACGACATTTACGTTTCTACGAGAGCAAATATTTTTCCTGATAAAAGTAACACTATCTACTCTTTTTACGCTTCAGCAATAATGAATTACTACAACATTAAAATAAAAATAAGGTGTACGAGATAAAGCCATTAAATGTAGTAACATTAATAAAGTTTGATGTCCACTTTGCGAAAAAAGTCGAAAACGCGTGCAGCATTTTAATCCTTACATCTGCTAACCTGTTTAACGTGCTTCTTTAAGGATAACTTCGTGTCTTATAAAAATTATATGTACATGCAATTCCAGGCTAACGAGTAATTAAAATTTTCACTATATTGGTTATATCTGGAAAACAAGAATGTGGCTGACGTCGAGAAAGTTGTCTGCTTACCGCGCCTATTGCGTCGAAATGAGAAAAGGGGATAAATCTTTATTTTTGCCAGAGACTCTTTCCTGCGGTCATTTAAACGGTGTTAAGAATCTCTATGCAAAGCTGTATATGGATTTCAAATGCGAAAAGGCGAAATGAAATATTTGAATTCCCATGGGTGCTAATACCACATTAAAAATAGTGATTGACTATTAATTGTATATTAACCTTAGTTAGCCAAATTTTTAGTTTTATTTATTATTTAAATTTATTTTTTTCTGGGTATATATACTCTTTTATAATGCCAAAATTAGTCAAAGAATTCCAAAAATAGAAGTAACAGGTTAGAGCACAGTAGTTTATGTAGGTATTAGATATTCCAGTCAATTAACTTTGATTAGAAGTTTAAATTATTTTATTCAAATTGCTGCAAATTATATTGTACGTAACTCCAAGAAAGGTATACGTTTTACTAATACATCACTTGAATTATTTTCTCCATCATAACGGTATCTGTAATTTAATTTTCCACGCGTTGGCGTTGGAATTAGTAATCTCAGTTCAGTCGTTTTAAATAGCTTGCGGTAAATTTGCTGAGAAAAGATTCTAATCAAATTATTTTGAAACTGCAAATAAACTAAGCGTGGAAGATAAATGAATAATTATTTTATAACATAGGAAGGTAAACATTATGGGTAGAGATATTTTAACTTTCATCAATTCACGACTGCTTCTAAATTGTTTTGGTTTATTAATAGTTTTCACTGCATAACAAGAAGCCCCTTTACAGGTAAAAACTATAATATATTAATTACGTTTATATTAGCCATTATCTTAAACTTAAGCTATTATTAGTTCTAAAAATTAAAACCTAATTATTACCGAATTTAAAAAACCTTTATTTTCGACTGATTTATTATTTGCTGTTTATATCTTTGATACGAGGTGTATAAAGCAGTCCATAACTGGCATAATGAGCGAGCATTATCATTACGCCCTCTCTTTACGCTCTGTGGCGTTATGAATTGCTTTTCAAAGCTTTCAATTCATTTACTTATTCAAAGTAGAAAATAAAATGTTATGTGCACCACGGGTATTACTTGATTTTTATACCCCTCGGGCGACTTACAAGCTTGTAGATTTGCTGCCCTTGAACGGGAATAAACATCCCCATAATACCCTTGGTACATAAATAACTAGTATGGATTCAGACACGATACACAAACACTTCAGATATATTTTCATGTTCAACGTTA